>BSBM01000434.1:3170000-3780000 GCA_027924585.1 Larix kaempferi
TCATCTTCATCGACATCATCATCTTTATCATCTTCATTTGCATCATGATCATCTTCATTGTCATTACCCTCCTCCTCATCAGCATCTTGTGCACTTATGCACTTAGGGATTAATGTTTAGAAGAGGGCCTAAAGGCGTTTATGGGGGGAGGGGCTCTAGGAACAAACTGAAACATATCGATTTATCTGGCAATAAATGAAGTAAACACTACCCACCAAACTATTTAATGTCCAACAGGAGCGTGCACACGCATCTAGCGCACACGCTCTAGTAGCGCGTGCACGTCCCTGTTGAGCATAAAATTTAGAAAATAACCCATGCTCTTCTCCCGCATTTTTTCTCTTGTTCCACGCATGTTTTTGCTGTTTTCACGCACAGTCCTACAACCATTTGCATCTTGGAGTGACTTCAGATACCATTTTGTGTTTCTTTGACAATTTGGATAGAATACACAAGAGTTGGGTCTCTAGTTGGCTCTTTGGATTGAATACACACCAGTTGGGCTCTATTTGGCTCCTTTGATTGAATACACAACAGTTGGACTCTATTTGACTCCTTGGATTGAGTTCTCATGCTACTTGGACACACTTGAACTCTTCGTACATATAGTGGATACATCAAAAGAGAATTTTACATTTGAAGCAAAGAGCAATCATAATCCTTGAGGTATGGTGACCTCTTCCTCTTGTTAAATGTATTTTAGTCTTCATTCACTTTGTTTTAATTGTATGTATTTTAGTTTTTCTTCATGAATTGTATGATAGATGTATTTTAGTCTTCTTAATCTTCAACATAGACAATAAAAACATCTTACCACAAAAAAACTATAACATACACCAAGCAATGCTTTGAACCTTTCATGAAGATATTAAAAAAACTTGCTTGCATCACCACCAATAAGCTTTCATAATCACATAACTCCATCTAGTACACAAACATTTGTTGAATTCCTCATGATTTCAGTACAACTCACACAAACACCTAAAGAATCAAACTCAAGTAATCTTTTGGGGTTATTTTCCTCATCCAAAACATGAAGATGAAGTGAGTAGGATCTTCTCCTTTTGTAGGAAATGTGCTCCTACTAACATCCCATACTACCATCCAATACCATCCAATTGAGTTCCTAGAGGTGATGTTGTTGTTATATCTATGGCATTCTCAATAGCTTTTAAGATTATATGAAAACATTCTCACTAGATGTTGTTGTACATAATCAATTGCTACATCGAGGTTTAATAATCATGCACATCGAGTTTTAATATCTTATTTGTTGTTCATTCTTGCAGGGGTGATATTTTTGTTTTGTTAAAAAACAAATTGAATATGGGAAACAGACGTAATAATAAAAAAATACTAGAAGGAAGGAGCCGCCCCCTGAAAAGGCCCATGAGATAAGAGAAAATGCCAGGTTATACATGGAAAACCGTAGACATCAAGATGTTAGTGCCTTAGATCCATCAACAAGCAACGACGAAGTGGTTGAAGTCAATCAAATATGTTGAATATTGTAACTTCAAAGAATATTATATTTGTACTTTATTATTCCGGAGATGTTTCATCCCTCCGAGGTAACTCTATTATGTATCCGGAGATGTTTATTCCTCTGAGAGTTTGTATTAACTAGGGTTATTAGACCCACCATGTGGGGGTCGGCCCTGTGGTTATATTTTTGGGGTTATTAGACTTCTCCAGGAGAGGTCGGCCCCATTAGGTCTTTTAGTCAGTTAGGAGTCAGTATAAATAAGAGAGGTGAACTCCTCATTAGATCATTCACTCACTTGTGGAAGAGTGCGCACTTGTCTAGGAGATCTACTAAGGAGACAAAGAAGGAAGGAGCACATCTTGTATTTTGGTTGATCATCTTATTGAGGAAAGCTTTGCTGGGTTTTCTACCCCATGAGGGTTTCCCAGGGTATATTGTGTGTCTATCTTGTGATTGTGTTTCTTTCAGTGATCTTGCTTGTCTATTTGGTTTAAACTTAACATGGTATCAGAGCTAGACTGAATAGGACATCTTTCACAAGGTAAGAATACCTCTTTCTCTCTCTTTGGTGAAGTTAGGGTTTCATCCCAAAGTTGGTATTATTGATTTTTGGTTGCATGGCTGGATAGCTCTTTTCAATACCTTTCTTTTGAGCTATAGATCGAACTTTTTGGTTGGGTAGAACTCCGGGAAATCCAAACCCTAATTCTACCAAAAGTGCGATACGTCAGATTTTGGTTTCAGAAAAAGTTGTAATTTTTGAATTCTGATTATATGGCTGGATAGCCCTTCTCAAGAGCATTCTTTTGAGCTATAGATCGAACTTTTTGGTTGGGTAGAACTCCGGGAAAGTCAAACCCTAATTCTACCAAAAGTGCGATAAAATTCGGTTCCAGATTCCGAAAAAAAGTGAAAAGTAACTTCCCAGGTAAGTCTACTCTGTCTCTTGGACTCCCCCAAGAGAAGATGGCTCCAAATACTAAGCTTGAAGACAAGCTAGAAGGCATAGAGAATTTCTGGGCATGGAAATACAGAATTGGTCTCATTCTTGAGGAGAATGATCTTGCTCATCATATCAAGGAGGAAGTTGCAGAACCAGAAGAAGATGAAGCCAAAGAAAAACACAGGAAGGATCTGATTAGGGAAAAGAGAATCATAGCTGATTCTATTAAAGACCACTTGATTCCCCAAGTGGCTTCCAAGAAGACTCCAAAGGAAATGTATGATGCCCTAGGAAGAATGTATGAAGGAAAGAACATCAATAGGAAGATGAATCTAAGGACTCAGTTGAAGAGTACCAAAATGCACAAAGGAGAATCCATTCAAGACTACTTCTCAAGAGTCTATCTAATCAAAGAACAACTATATGCCATTGGTGATACTCTTGATGAAGATGAACTTGTGATGACAGCTCTAAATGGTCTCACTAGACCTTGGGAGTCATTCATTCAAACTATGTGTGCCAGAAAAGAAAGTATGAAGTTTGATGTAGTTTGGGAGGATTGTGTACAAGAGGAGGCTAGGGTTGCAAATAGAGAAGCCTTGCTCAAAGAAGATGACCAAGCTTTGGCCACCCACACCAAAAGAAGAAGGAGTCAATCCTACTCCAAGAAGGGTAGTCACAAGGAGTCTCATCCTCCTCACAGATTTCATAAGAAAAGAGGATCTACTCAAAGAAGGGATTACTCTTCCTTCCAGTGCTATTCTTGCCACAAATTAGGACACATTGCTAAAGATTGCCCTCTACAGAAGAAAAAGGGTTCTCACTACAAAAGACACCAAGCACATCTTGCAGAAGATGATAGTGAAGAAGAAAAAGTAGAGGAAGAAAGGTCTCACAATAAAAGGCCTAGAGATGAAGAGGAAGAAGAAGAAAGGACCTTCTCCAAAAGAAGGTCAAGAAGAAATACAGAAGAAGATGCAGAAGAATATGTTCTCTTCTCCACACTCTCTGGATCCATAACCCCTGGAGAAGGTACATGGCTTATTGACAGTGGTGCTTCAAAGCACATGACAGGACAGAAAAGGACTCTCTCAAATCTTGAAGAAAAGACTTCTCCCCAAAAGGTATCTCTAGGAGATGACTATCAATATCCCATAAAGGGAATTGGTGAAGCAAACTACAAACTCGATTCTGGAACTCCCATGAAGATGAAGGAAGTTCTATATGTTCCAGGATTGAAGAAGAATTTGCTTTCAATCTCAGCTTTAGACAAGAAAGGCTATAGAGTTGCATTCATTGATGGACAAGTGTTAATGTGGTCCAAAGGCAAATCCATTAAGGATGCAATTGTTATTGGTGAAGAGGAAGGAGGTTTATATAAACTCAAGGGTCATCCGGAAGCTGCTCTTGTTCATGAAACCTCTAGCCCCAGTGAGCTATGGCATAGAAGACTAGCTCACATTAACTACAAAGCCTTACGTTATGTAAGCAAGGTGGTCATAGGACTACCAGATTTAAAGGTTGATCATGATGGCTCATGTAAAGGGTGTAAGAAAGGCAAGAATGTCAAGAACCCCTTTCCAAAGAGTGAAACAAAGACTAAAGGTATCTTGGAGTTAATACACTCAGATGTATGTGGTCCAATGCCCACCACCTCTCTAAGTGGATTTGAATACTATCTTTCATTCATTGATGATCATTCAAGGAAAACTTGGATATACTTTCTAAAGGGTAAGAATGAAGTTTTTGGAAAGTTCAAAGAGTTCAAGGCTCTAATAGAAAATCTCTCAGAAAAGAAAATCAAGATTCTCAGAATAGACAATGGTGGAGAATATACTTCAAAAAAGTTTGAAGAATTCTGTAAAGAAGCTGGAATCAAGAGAGAACTAACCACTCCTTACAATCCCCAACAAAATGGGGTTGCAGAAAGGAAAAATAGAACCATCATGGAAGCTGTGAAGACTATGATACATGACCAGGATCTTCCCATGTATCTGTGGGCTGAAGCTGCCAGAACAGCAGTATATGTTCAAAACAGATTATCTCATAGTGCTCTTGATTTCAAAACTCCAGAAGAAGTGTTTTCTGGAAAGAAGCCCGAAGTAAGCCATCTTAAAATATTTGGGTGTCCTTTGTACATCCACATTCCAAAGGAAAAGAGAACCAAGTTGGATCCTTCTGGTAAGAAAGGAATATTTGTTGGCTACTGTGAATCATCCAAAGCTTTCAGAATTTACATACCAGGCTTTCATCATATAGAAATCAGTAGAGATGTAACTTTTGATGAAGAAGCAGCTCTCAAGAAATCAAGAAAATGCCAACTTGAAGAAATCTATGAAGAAGATCCTTCTTCTAGAAACTCAGAGGCTGTTCACATTTCTGAAGATAATCCACCAGAGGATCATGACATGTTGGAACCACAAGAACCTCCTATCTCAGAGTTATCAAAGAAAAGAAGGCCAGCATGGGCTAGAGATATTATCCAAGGGGCTGAAAAATATGGTGCTCCTGAAGGCTCCATTAGAGAAAGAAAGAAACCAAAGCTAGTGTCCAACTATATGGCCTTGATGTGTGATCTTGTGGATCAACTGCCTACTAGCTATGAAGAAGCAGCTCAAAAGAAAGAATGGGTAGAAGCAATGACAGAAGAATATCAGTCGATAATGAAAAATGATGTTTGGGATATAGTCCCCAAACCAAGAGATAAAAGTGTGGTTTCTTCCAAATGGATTTTCAAAATAAAACATGCTGCAGATGGTAGCATTGAAAAATACAAGGCAAGGTTTGTAGCCAGAGGATTCTCTCAAAAGGAGGGAATTGACTATGAAGAAACATTTGCACCTGTTGCTAGGTATACTTCAATTAGAACTATCATGGCACTTGCATCCATGATGAGATGGAAATTACATCAAATGGATGTTAAGACAGCTTTTCTGAATGGTGTAATTGAAGAAGAAGTATACATAGAACAACCTCAAGGTTTTGAGGTCAAAGACGGAAGGACCCATGTATGCAAATTGAAAAAGGCATTATATGGATTGAAGCAAGCTCCCAGGGCTTGGTACGGAAGGATTGACAGTTTCTTAACAAGCATGGGCTTTACCAAAAGTAAAGCTGACCCCAATCTTTATCTTAAAGTAATGGATGATGAACCTGTTATATTGCTGTTATATGTAGATGATCTATTTCTAACCGGAAATGAGAATCAAATCATTGAAAGCAAGAAGAAGCTTTCTTCAGAATTCGAAATGAAAGATCTCGGATTAATGCACTACTTCTTAGGCCTAGAAGTGTGGCAAGAGCCAAGAGGAATCTTTCTAAATCAAGGTAAGTATACTGTGGAGATTCTCAAAAGATTTGATATGTTGGAGTGTAAATCCATGGCCACTCCCATGGACTCCAACCTGAAACTATTAGTTAATGATTCATTAGAACTAGTGGACATAACCCTATATAGACAAATCATTGGATCATTGATGTATTTGACAAATACTAGGCCGGATATATGCTTTGCTGTAAATACCCTAAGTCAGTATTTAGTAGAACCTCGAAAGGTTCACCTTATAGCTGCAAAGCATATAATGAGGTACCTAAAAGGTACAGTGGACTTTGGCCTATACTATCTTGGAGGCAATGAACTCAAGTTACATGGTTACTCGGATTCTGATTGGGCAGGAAGTGTCTCAGACAGGAAAAGTACTTCAGGCGGATGTTATGGCCTTGGATCTGCCATGATCTCTTGGTTCAGCAAGAAACAATCTAGTGTGGCCCTCAGTACTGCTGAAGCAGAATATATAGCTGCTTGCTCTGCCAGCTGTGAAGCAGTGTGGCTTCGGAAACTCTTATCTGGAATCTTTGACTTAGAAATGGATCCCACGGTGATTATGTGTGATAATCAAAGCTGCATTAAGATGACTGAAAATCCTGTGTTCCATGATAAGTCAAAACACATTGAGATCCGTTACTTCTATATACGAGACATGGTGCAGAAAGGGGCCATCAAGCTCGAGTACATAAGCACTGAGGATCAGATTGCCGATATCCTGACTAAACCTTTGTCTCGAGTAAAGTTTGAACACTTCCGAGACATGCTTGGTATAGTCCAGAAGGACCCTCCTCGAAAGGGGGAGTAGTATAGTATTTGATAGCTTTTTTGTTTTGTTGCACTTAGCTACTTACAAATTATTTAGATTTAGAACTCTTATATATCTTTTATTTTACGAATAAGTGTTTTGATGCTAGATGTATTAGTGAGAATACATGCTAGATGTATACATGTTTTGGTGTGATGTATACATGTTTTGATATTATATGTATCAGTGACTACATGTTTTGGTATGATGTATACATGTTCTGATGTATTAGTAAGAATACATGCTAGTTGTGATGTATACATGTTTTGGTGTGATACATGTTTTGATGTTAGATGTATTAGTAAGAATACATGCTAGTTGTGATGTATACATGTTTTGGTGTGATGTATACATGAAAGAATACATGCTAGTTGTGATGTATACATGTTTTAATGATTAGATGTATTAGTGAGAATACATGCTAAATGTGATACCTGCTCTTGGATAATTGTACCTGTATAGATGAGAATACAGAAGGGGATTGGATCATCCCTGGATGTTCAGTCCTAAAGAGAGCCGTAGACGTAAGGTCTCCGAGAATGAAGTCCTTAGTGGACAGTTGAGGGGATTGGATCATCCCTGGACGTCCTGTCCTAAAGAGAGCCGTAGACGTAAGGTCTCCAAGAATGAAGTCCTTAGTGGATAGTTGAGGGGATTGGATCATCCCTGGACTTTCAGTCCTAAAGGGAGCCGTAGACGTAAGGTCTCCGAGAATGAAGTCCTTAGTGGACAGTTGAGGGGATTGGATCATCCCTGGACTTTCAGTACTAAAGAGAGCCGTAGACGTGAGGTCTCCGAGTGTTAGAACAGTAACCACACTTAGTACCATAATCCATAAATTTTTAATTGCCCATGTGCTTAATTAAACCATGTTTTGGATTAAGTGACTATATTTGGTCAAAAACCCACTTTGAGAGTGTTCACACCCACTTCTGAGCAAACCAGTTCACCCAGCCTCCAGTTTTGTCCACAAGTGCACCCTCATTTATTGCTGGTGCGCCCTCTCTCCTTGTTTTGGGGAATTTAGTTGACCAAGGGCGCTAGGGTGGATTTTTGCCCACTTTTGGCTAGATTTGGAGCATTTAATGCTCCCTTGGGCCCCCAAACCTCCTCTATTTGCTCACCCACGCCTGCCTTGAGCTAATTAATGACTCAGCATGCTTCAGCCACCTCCACACCAGAATTCGTAGCTGTTTGGGGTGATTGGGATTGAGTTGGACCCACCTAGGGGGGATTGAGGCCAATTTGGCATTGATGACTTGTACACTCAGCTTGAGCCACCTAATGCTCTCGATTTTCTCATGGATGTAATAAAAACCTGTTACTAACATTTTCACATGTTAGACAGTCAGTTAATCAAAGATTTGAGCATACATTGTGTGTAAATTTATCTCTTTTTTCAAGTTTTTCCACAGTTTTTGCAAACTAATTCGATTTTGTGAGGTTCTCCATAGCTCCTCGATCTTCTGTGATCAAAATACTCACATGGTATCAGATCCATCGTGGAGTTAGTGAGTTGCAGGTCAATACTGAGCGTTGAACTGCATTCTAGAGAGGATTTCCAGACAAAAATTGAGTGTTTTTTGCAGGTGTTTCAGTAGTTTTCTCACCATTAACGCAGCAGTCATGGAAGCAAACCAAATGTTGCTCACACCCTTCAATTTTTTCGATTGGAAGGCTGAGATGGTCATCAAGCTGAGATCTAAGGGTCTCTATAGAGTGACCATGGGCACAGAAGTGGAGCCAAATTCTGCTGTGGAGAAAGCAAAGTACTACAATCGACTTGATGAAGCTTATGGATTGCTATGCCTGAGCATTTCAAGGGAACTCTTGTTTCATACAGACAGTTTGACAACTCCCAATGAAGTATGGGTGAAGCTAGAATCACTCTTTGGGAAAACTGATGAACTGAGAGGCCACCAGCTTGAAAACGAGCTCATTAGCTTGAGCCCAGCGCATTTTGAAACCATCCAGGAGTTCTTCACGAAATTCAAGTCACTGGTGCTTCAACTGCAACAATGTGGAATTGTTAAGAAGGAGGAACAACTGATTCTGTCCATCCTTTCGAAGCTAGGCCCAGAGTTTTCAGTATTTGTTAGCACATTTCACTCAGCCAAAATGACCCTTCGAAATTGGCAAATGCCATCACTAGCTACCTTCATGGAGTGTCTCACTCAGGAGCAGGATAAACTAGTTCAGATGGGCACCATAAAATCAAAGGACCAAGCATTGGCAATGGGTGTTTCAAATGCAAGCAAAGGAAAGCAGAAAGCCAAGAATTCGAAGCAGCAAGAGAAGAGGAAGTTTGACAAGACCAAGTCTGCAGATGGGGGTTCGAATCTGTCAAAGGAGAAGGACAAGAAGGGAAAGGAAAAGACCAAATGCACCTATTGTCATAGGGGATGGCATCCAGAGAGCTCATGTATGAAGAAAACCATTGACTCAATGGCGCAGCTGCTGGAGAAGAACAACATCCCAGTCCCTGAGGGCGCAAGGAAGAAAGAGAGCACCTCAAACCCTGACAATAAGGAGAAGTGTCATGCCTTGGTAGCAGGTACTTCGAATCCCTCTTCCTTCATCATTGATTCAGGAGCTTCCAGACATATGGTTTCATCCAGAGAGCTCTTCTCCTCTATGCATTCGAATGGTGGCCCAACAGTTCGAATGGGAGATGATTCAGAAATCCAGACCAAGGGGATTGGTAGGATTGACATGGAGCATGGCTATTTCAGTGATGTGCTCTATGTACCTTCATTGGCTGCAAATTTGCTATCAGTCTATCAAATGACCCATACAGGAGAAGCCAAGAGAGTGACATTCACTCCAGATTTGGTAGAAATCTCAGAAATTTCCTCAAATCAAGTTGTGGCTGTAGGATATGCAGATCATGATGAGAGAATGTACAAATTCTCAAATTTCATTCCAAATTATAGTGACCATGCTCTTGTCTCTCATGCCAATGAGACCTCCAAGCTGTGGCATGAAAGATTTGGCCACATGAACTACAAATATCTCCAGCAATTGCACAGGGACGAGATGGTGGAAGGGCTTCCAGAAATCAAGTCATCAAATGGTGCATGCATTGGGTGTGTAGTTGGAAAGCATCCTGAGCGCAGCTATGAGAAGGGAATGGCAAGGAGAGCCACTCAACCACTTGGATTGGTACATTCAGACCTCATTGGTCCTCTTCCCACTCCATCATATGGTGGATCAAGGTATGTACTTACATTCATAGATGACTACTCTCGATTCTGCTGGGTTTACTTCCTTAAATTGAAGTCAGAAGTGTTTGAGAAACTGAAGATTTGGAAAGCCCTAGTGGAGAACCATAGTGGTCATAAGATAAAGATCCTTAGGACTGATAATGGAAAGGAATATGTGAATAATAACATTCAGCACCTTTGTGAGGAATGTGGCATCCAAATGCAACATTCAATCCCCTACACACCTCAGCAAAATGGTGTGGCAGAGAGGAAAAATAGATCTCTCAAGGAGATGGCTACTTGCATGATTGAAGCTAGGGATCTAAGCCCTAAGCTATGGGCTGAAGCCATCAATTGTGCTGCTCATATTCAGAACAGAGCCTTTCACAAATCAGTCAAAGGAAAAACCCCCTATGAGGCATGGTTTGGCCAAAAACCAAATGTGTCAAATTTCAGGATTTTTGGGTCTAGAGCATGGGCTCGAATTCCATCAGAGAAAAGGAAGGCTTTGGAGCCACAGAGTAGGGAATGTATCATGGTTGGATATGGTGAGGACACAAAGGGCTACAAGCTCTTTGACACATCCACACTTAAAACTTTCATTGAGAGAAGTGTGCAATTCGAAGAAGAACCAATTCCAGATTTTGAGCTTGCACCGGGGGAAAGCTCCTCTCCTCCACACCTCAATGAGATTAGTGATGATTCTACCTCTGATTTTTCTGATATTGCTGAAGATGACATGGCTGAAGATGACATTTCTGTACATGAGTCACCATCAAGGCCCAAGTGGGCTGAAAAAATCATACAAGATGCAGGTGAATTGGCAGGCAATCCCCAAGAGCCTAGGAAGACTAGATCTCAAACAATCAATGCTTCCTTTGCTAATGACAATGAACTTGCTGATCACTGTTATATGATGATTGGATCTGATCCAACATCATATCAGGAAGCTCATCATGATCCAAGGTGGAGAGCAGCAATGCAAGAAGAATTCCAATCTCTCCAAGAGAACAAAACATGGGATTTGGTGCCTCTTCCTCCCAAGAGGAAACTTGTGCAATGTAAGTGGATTTTCCGAACCAAACCTGTTGATGATGGTTCTGATCTGAAATATAAGGCTAGGTTAGTGGCTAAGGGCTACTCACAAATCCATGGTGTGGATTATACAGAGACCTTTGCACCGGTTGCAAAGATGGACTCAATTAGACTAGCTCTAGCCATGGCAGCTAGTAAAGGTTGGGAAGTTCACCACATGGATGTCAAAAGTGCATTCTTGCATGGTGAGCTATAGGAAGAGATATATATGAAGCATCCTGAAGGATTCCAAGAGGATCCCACACTTGTATGCAGGTTGAAGAAGTCACTCTATGGACTCAAGCAAGCCCCCAGGGCTTGGTATGCCAAAATGGATGCTTTTTTGCTCTCAATTGGTTTCTGTCGATGCAAGTCTGATCCAAATGTTTATTTGCAGCATTGTGATGATAATTTGCAGGTCATTGTACTGTATGTTGATGATCTCTTAATTACAGGGAGCTGCACCAAACAAATTGGCTCAATTAAAGCTTCTTTGCACAGTGAATTTGCCATGAGCGACCTAGGATTGCTAAGGCAATTTTTGGGTTTGGAAATTGAGCAATCTGAGAGAGGTATATTGCTGAGTCAATCTAAGTATGCTTCAGACCTGTTATTCAAGTTCAAAATGGCTGAATGTAAGGCAGCCAAGTGCCCATTCCTTTCAGGCATAAAACTAGGTGAATTTGAAGACTCTCCGGTGGTGGATTGCACTCTCTATAGGCAGCTAGTTGGAAGTTTGCTGTACCTTACACATACAAGACCTGATTTGTCTTATGCTGTAAGTGCTGTAGAAAGGTATATGCAGCAGCCACATGAGATCCATTGGAAGGAAGCCAAAAGAATCCTTCATTATGTCCAAGGAACAAAGAGCTTTGGGGTACACTATGCAGCTGGTTCTTCACTTCAACTAGCTGGATTTTCTGATTCCGATTGGGCGGGAGATCCCATCGATAGAAAGTCCACTTCAGGTTTTGTGTTTATGTTTGCTGAAGGTCCTATTTGCTGGTCAAGTAAGAAACAGCATACAATTTCTCTTTCATCAGCAGAGGTCGAGTACAGGGCAGCAGTGAACGCAGCCACACAGTGTGTTTGGTTGCAAGGCATTCTTCGGGAGTTTGGTGTTGCTATTGATTCTCCAACCAATATTTGGGTGGATAATCAAAGTGCCATCAAGATATCTACTGATCCAGTACAGAGGCAAAGAACAAAGCACATTGAGATCCACATGCATTACATTCGGGGCTTGGTGCATGACAGGGTGATTTCACTGCAGTATTGCCCATCCACCGAGCAAACTGCTGATATTTTCACCAAGTGCTTTACTGAGAAGACCTTCACTCACTTGAGATCTTTGCTTGGAGTGAGTGATGGATGGTGATTGCTGCAATTTAATTGCAGGTTCATCCCCATGTCCATTTTTGAGGGAAGTTTTTATCCCATGAGGTTTTACTTCTTTTCCTCGGTTCATATGGACAAATAAAATTTCTGTTGTATTGAGGTGACTTGAGCCTTTGTTGCCAAGGCCTCCCACTTATCTTTCATGAGATGTACCAAGTTATGGTTAAGGGGGGGTGTTAGAACAGTAACCACACTTAGTACCATAATCCATAAATTTTTAATTGCCCATGTGCTTAATTAAACCATGTTTTGGATTAAGTGACTATATTTGGTCAAAAACCCACTTTGAGAGTGTTCACACCCACTTCTGAGCAAACCAGTTCACCCAGCCTCCAGTTTTGTCCACAAGTGCGCCCTCATTTATTGCTGGTGCGCCCTCTCTCCTTGTTTTGGGGAATTTAGTTGACCAAGGGCGCTAGGGTGGATTTTTGCCCACTTTTGGCTAGATTTGGAGCATTTAATGCTCCCTTGGGCCCCCAAACCTCCTCTATTTGCTCACCCACGCCTGCCTTGAGCTAATTAATGACTCAGCATGCTTCAGCCACCTCCACACCAGAATTCGTAGCTGTTTGGGGTGATTGGGATTGAGTTGGACCCACCTAGGGGGGATTGAGGCCAATTTGGCATTGATGACTTGTACACTCAGCTTGAGCCACCTAATGCTCTCGATTTTCTCATGGATGTAATAAAAACCTGTTACTAACATTTTCACATGTTAGACAGTCAGTTAATCAAAGATTTGAGCATACATTGTGTGTAAATTTATCTCTTTTTTCAAGTTTTTCCACAGTTTTTGCAAACTAATTCGATTTTGTGAGGTTCTCCATAGCTCCTCGATCTTCTGTGATCAAAATACTCACACCGAGAATGAATTCCTTAGAGGACAGTTGAGGGGATTGGATCATCCCTGGACTTTCAGTCCTAAAGAGAACCGTAGACGTGAGGTCTCCGAGAATAAAGTGATGGGATTGCATCATCCCGGAACTGCTAGTTCAAAATGTACATGATAGGGATTGCATCATCCCGGAACTGCTAGTTCAAAATGTACGTGATAGGGATTGCATCATCCCGGAACTACTAGTTCAAAATGTACGTGATGGGGATTGCATCATCCCGGAACTGCTAGTTCAAAATGTACGTGATGGGGATTGCATCATCCCGGAACTGCTAGTTCAAAATGTACGTGATGGGGATTGCATCATCCCGGAACTGCTAGTTCAAAATGTACGTGATGGGGATTGCATCATCCCGGAACTGCTAGTTCAAAATGTACGTGATGGGATTGCATCATCCCGGAACTGCTAGTTCAAAATGTACGTGATGGGGATTGCATCATCCCGGAACTGCTAGTTCAAAATGTACGTGATGGGGATTGCATCATCCCGGAACTGCTAGTTCAAAATGTACGTGATGGGGATTGCATCATCCTGGAACTGCTAGTTCAAAATGTACGTGATGGGGATTGCATCATCCCGGAACTGCTAGTTCAAAATGTACGTGATGGAGATTGTATCATCCCCGGACTTTGGTCCCTGAATTGATCCGTAGACGAATGGTCTCCGAGAAAGTGATAATGTGGTTACTTGTATCGGTAGGATACTTGTATTGATGATGTGGTTACGGTAGGATACTTGTATTGATGATGTGGTTACTTGTATTGGTAGGATACTTGTATTGATGATGTGGTTACTTGTATCGGTAGGATACTTGTATTGATGATATGATTACTTGTATCGGTATGGATACTTGTATTGATGATGTGGCTACTTGTATCGGTAGGATACTCGTATTGTTGATATGGTTACTTGTATTGGCATGAATACTTGTACTGCTGATCGTGTGATGACAATGCTGCTGATCGTGTGATGACGATGCTGCTGATCCTGTGATGACGATGCTGCTGATCGTGTGATGACGATGCTGCTGATCGTGTGATGACGATGTTGTTGATCATGCTGCTAATCGTGTGATGACGATGCTGTTGATCGTATGATGACGATGCTGCTGATCGTGTGATGACGATGCTGCTGATCATGTAGAGACGATGCTAAAGATCGTGATGTCGACATTGATGTACCAGTAAATATTTGAGTTACTGATGAAGACAAATTGAAGAAAGCTTCCGATGATTTATAGATGTATCATGTATAGTGACTCCTTGCTCCTGCAGATGCTGTTATAATATCCTTCTCGTTAAGGGGGAGTGTTGAATATTGTAACTTCAAAGAATATTATATTTGTACTTTATTATTCCGGAGATGTTTCATCCCTCCGAGGTAACTCTATTATGTATCCAGAGATGTTTATTCCTCCGAGAGTTTGTATTAACTAGGGTTATTAGACCCACCATGTGGGGGTCGGCCCTGTGGTTATATTTTTGGGGTTATTAGACTTCTCCAGGAGAGGTCGGCCCCATTAGGTCTTTTAGTCAGTTAGGAGTCAGTATAAATAAGAGAGGTGAACTCCTCATTAGATCATTCACTCACTTGTGGAAGAGTGCGCACTTGTCTGGGAGATCTGCTAAGGAGACAAAGAAGGAAGGAGCACATCTTGTATTTTGGTTGATCATCTTATTGAGGAAAGCTTTGCTGGGTTTTCTACCCCATGAGGGTTTCCAAGGGTATATTGTGTGTCTATCTTGTGATTGTGTTTCTTTCAGTGATCTTGCTTGTCTATTTGGTTTAAACTTAACAAAATATTGCTTGATGTCGAGCATAAAGGGATGGATGTTGAATAGGTTGTTAATTGGCAACCTCCGCAAGAAGAGCACACTCATGTCGAACACACTCCCTTGCAGGACCAAATTGTGAATGAAGGGCCACAACAGACTGGTGACAAGACTCGTACTTCCTTTCCTAGTCCCTTGCCTCAACTATCAAGCATACGACAAAGAACTCCCAGACATATTCACATGGATGAAAGTTAATTTTCAGGACATGAAGGTAAGTTGCCCAAACACACTATTGATTTCCATTGTAACAGGATAATCAAAGAATTTTTTGAATCCAAAACCGATGCAGCAAAATGTCAATTGTTTATGGATTTGTTAAAATCAAATTGTCTAGCTCATGTTAGGAGAATTTTGGGCATAAAGGTAGTAAGAAGTTTAGAGGCCAATGGTCATGTTGTTACAAATCTACAATCTACATTTAATTTGATTGAAAAAACTTCTGGTACAAAATATTTTAATGCAGCCCGTTGTGTACTGTCAGAATCAATTGTAGACAAATCCACAAGCCAAGGTCGCCTGCTATCACACACATGTAAAATCTTTAAAGTAGATAAAAAGACTCTTCAAAATTATTCTGCTATTAGAGAAAAACTTGACACCAGGCCAAAAATAGTGTTGGGCCTTTGTTGGTAGGTTACCTCGTTCAAACATGAAGCTTATTGATGCTATTAAAGAACTAGTACAAAAGTTTTGGCATGATAACACTAGACTGTCATCAAATCAAAGAAATGTGTTAAAGTTGAGAAAAGGCGTTAAGGGGTGTGAACCCCATGTCAAGCACTTCCTTGAAATGACACAAATAGAACTCTACAAGAGGTTCAAGAATGAGCATACATAATTGAACTTGGGCCAAAGGTCCTTTGAAAAATGTAAAGCCTGGTATGTTAGAATTTGTATTGATTGCAACACATGTTGCTGTAGATACCATGTAGAATTTGAGTACTATTATGATACATATAGACATATATTTTGTGTTTTGCATACTAACATTGTGCAGGAATTCCCATCGTTACAACCACCGAATGCATCCAGAGAATTTATACATATCATAATGTGTCCATGACCTGAAGGACAAAAATATTATAAAATCTCATGTTTATATGGGACATGTTCTAGGTGCAATGGATTTGCATTATTGAGCCGTTGCATCCATGAAACCGAGGAGCACAAATTTGGGAGGATGTCAATAGAAATGGAGAACTTCAATTACATAACATATCAAGTAGATAGTGTGAAGGAAAGCAAAAAAATTGCATTGGTGAAGTCACAGGTAATCTAATTTTGCATACTTTCATACTGTACATGTTGAATTTGTACATATATATTCAGATTGTAAATGTCACGTTGTATTAATGCCCTTGGGTTTGTGGCACCAAGTACCCATTTGTGATTTCATGAAGGAATTCTACCAAAACACGTAGCAGTGTGTAAGCATGTCCATGTAGCACAATGGCAGGATGAACAGTACAGATAGTGTAGGGACACCTTTCCCAATGGAACAATATTGTTGGTTGTAGACTTTGCTGAAAACTACACCCTGCAACCATAGAATGAGATCAAAGTCAATACTACCATTTAGACCAAGTTAGCATAATGGTCCATATCACGTATAGGCATGTGCTAGAGAGAAGCAATGACATGAGGATACTATTGAAAGAGACCAACTTCTACATCAGTGACGACAAGTGCCACGACCTGCATTATGTGTAGCATTGCTTCAGAAGTTTCTATGATCAGCTGAAGGAGAGAGGTATATAGATGGTCAGCATTGGATATGGTTAGATGGTTGTGTAGGCCAGTTCAAAAATGCATGTGTATTCCAGTGGTTGAGTATTTTGCACAAGACTTATGATGTGCTGCATATATGGAACTATTTTGAGACCGGGCATGGAAAGGGAGAGCATGATGGGGATGGAGCATGTCTCAAAACTTCCCTACGAAGGGAGGAGATGAGGTGCGTGTCAAACCCTCATTTTCAGGATCTAGAATCCATAGTTCGATGGTGCTCTGCAAAAATTTCAGATCAAACCATGGAGCAGCACAGACCAACAAGTAGAGGACATGTTGTCATAAATTTATGGCATGTGGTTGATATAGATCAATCATGTTCTTATAGTTGTAGTACTGTGCAAGGCACTCGTGGATTTCATTCGGTTTTTAGCTCAAACAACCCCTTATTTGAAATATGGACGCGGAAACTTGCTTACTTTTGTAGGCCTTGCAGCAGTTGTGAGTGAGATGAGCATGAATCAATGGATTTGGTGGATGAATGGGATCATGTATCACTCGCAGTGGACCCACGTACAGTTGTTGAAAAAATCCAGTTAGAGGAAAGCCAATACTCTATTTCGAATGAATATGATCATATATCTGATCTTGTATAGTCAGGTAAACATTTCTGCATGCATATCCTAGTTCCCTCCTTGTTTTTGTAATTATCCAAGTTATCAAACCACTACTTGTTGGAATATGACCGTAAAATACATTTTTGCAGGACACATCTACGCAGTTATCACCCCAATAGATAGTGCAATTGGGATGAATTATTGGTTGGCATAATGCATCCAGGGGAAGCAAACTCTCCTCACATCATTAACCGATCATGAAGGCATTACCTTTCCGACTGGATCGATGGTTGTTCAGGGGGGATATCTTACAATAGATGGAAAGGGACCAAAGAGCAATGGCTACACATACATGGATTATAGACCAGGTTCACGAGTGTATCACTTTATGCACTTGATCATTGGTACAAACATCCAACTGAAAACAATGTCAATGAAGACATCAAATAAGGTACGCTACTTACTACCTCATGCAGAGCATGAGAGGTTGTTCGAGACAATAAAAAACCAAGAGGATCTAGAAGGCCTAATTGATTGAGGTACATAGTATAGCCATGTGATTGTTTATTCATGCATGATTAATGTTATTCATGTTAGATAGTTTATTTGATATCATTATCTTATATCGTTTATTTGATGTTTGAGTTATGATTAAGTTACTATTACAATACATTGATGTTTTACACCAACCACTCCAATTCATTGGTCCCAAGGTCAAGGTTTCATTTTTTTACCATGTTTAGTGACATAAAACCCATACTGAGTGCTAAAATACTCCTAGTTGCACCCATATCATTTATTGGAGGCTAAACATATCCTTTTCATTTAGGGCTAAACTTCTAGGGTTTCCTCAACAACCCTATAGTCTCTAGGACACCTAGGAATCCCTCATTGGCTTCAACAACAAGCTTATGTTAATCAATGTCTCCCCACTAGCATGATTATCTTTATTAGGGTTTAAAAACCCTACCCATGTCACGTCACACAAGTACACCACTAGAGAACTCAACTAATAGAATCCAAGTCTACATGTCCATCTTGGTATTTCAATCCTCAAACCCTAGGTCTTATACTCTAGCATCAAACCCTGATATGCATTTGGTTGGTGATAAGAATGAGATGCTTTATGTTGGGATTGAACTATTTCAATATTTAGGCCTCTAACACCTCTGTAACTTATTCCACTGCCATGAGAAAGAGCACATGAACATGTTAATATGAGATATCTCATGCAAATCCTAGCCATGTCACATCACACAAGTACACTACAATATAACACTATTTCTAGAATCCAAGGCTACATGTCCATCCTGGTATTTCAATCCTCAAACCCTAGGTCTTATACTCTATCATCAAACCCTAATATGCATTTCGTTGGTGATAAGAATGAGATTCTTTATGTTGCGATTGAACTATTACAATATTTAGGCCTCTAACATCTCTATAGCTTCTTCCACTACCATGAGCAAGAGCACATGAACATGTTAATATGAGATATCTCATGCAAACCCTAGCCATGCCACATCACACAAGTACACTACAATATAACATTATTTCTAGCATCCAAGGCTACATGTCCATCCTGGTATTTCAATCCACAATCCTTGGCTTTGCAAGAAATGTGGTCCATCTGGCTTACCCACAATGAATGTATACATTATAATATTTTAGCATGCCCTTAGAAAATATTTTATATACTTAAATATGGTAGGAGGAAACACATGAATCCAAAGCCTTTGAAACCTCAAAGAGTAGAGTTTCACCTAGTCACAATCACTTTTGTGCTTTAGTGAATTTGCATGGAGCCTCATAAAAATATCCTATTTCTTGTATTAGATTTAGTTGCATTGAAAACTTATCATGCACAAACCAAATTTGAAAACTCACTTTTACAACAATTATAGCAATAGTAAAACAACCCTTAACTTATTCAATGATGATGTCAAATCACTCAACAAAATTATCTTTTACTTGTGATAAATTAGCAATACATATATAACTGTAAATTACAATTCAAGAACATGCATGAGAGCCTTATCACAAGGCTAGTACAATTCACTATCTCTCCAAATAGCTAGGGAAAATAGTGAAATCCCTAGCTGAACCAAGGTGATATAACATGCATGAATCACTAAAACAAGTCATCCAATGCAATACATCTGCTTCTCTTCTTCTTATTTAGAAAATGCACCTAGGGTTTCATCAAAAAACCCTAATCATAAACCTCCAAGGGATGTAACAATATAATCTCAGAAGGATCAAGCTCAAGCCAAGTTGTCCTCCCTAGACTTCAGATATCCTCCTAGGGGTGTTTTCGTGAACCATAGTGAATTCCTCCATGAAGCTAATTACAAAGAAAACAGTGTTAGCTGTTAGATCTTCTCTCCATGTGTTCTACGAGGGAAATGGCCTTAGTGTTAGAACAAGATATTAGTAACCTTAGTGATCATAGATCTTCACAAATGTAAAAGAGAGGTGATCCAATTTTGTTCAAGGGGGGCATTTCTCATCCAAAGGCTCCCAGGCGTGCGTGGCCACCATGGACGCATCCACAATGGCCATGTGCACCTATGGGAGGTGACAGAATCCAAGTCCGCTCGGTAGTTTGGGTTCCGTGGCCCTGGAGCAAATCCTCAAAGTGTCCCTAAATGGCCCCAGAGTGCCCAATTAAAATGCCCGCAGCACCCAAATCATGGCTCTGGTCGTGAATCCGTCAATTCCAATGGATCCAAGATGTCGGGTTTCAACTAGGGGACCCCTTTCAATGTGTCTCCAACCCCCGAAAATGGTGTTATTGTGCCATCTCCGGAGCTAGGGTTTTGCTCAGTGAGGGCCATTCCAAATATGCTCAAGGGGGGCATTTCTATTCCAAAGGATCTTGGGCATGCATGGACACCATGGACATGTCCACAATGGACATACGCACCTGTGGGAGTCGACGAAATCCAAGTCCGTTCGTCGTTTTGGGTTACGTGGCCCCGGAGGAAATCCTCAAAGTGTCCTTGAATGTCCCCAGGGTGCCCAATTAAAATGCCCGTGGCACCCAAATCATGGCTCCGGTCATGAATTCATCAATTCCAATGGATCCAGGATGTCGGGTTTCAGCTAGGGGACCCCCTGCAGTGTGTCTCCAACCCCTGAAAATAGTGTTATTGTGCCATCTCTAGAGCTAGGGTTTTGCTTAGTGAGGGCCATTCCAAATTCGCTCAAGGGAGCCATTTCCCATCCGAAGGCTCCCTGGTGTCCGTGGCAACCGTGAACGCATCCACAAAGTGTCCCTGAATGGCCTCGAGGTTATTGGACCAAGATGCCAGCAGCACCCAAAATGTGGTGCCAGTCATGAATCCATCTATTCCAATGAATCTGGGACGTCGGGTTTCAGATAGGGGACCCCCGACAACGTGCCTCCAACCCTCGAAAACGATGTTATTGTGCCATCTTTAGAGCTAGGTTTTTTCTTAGTGAAGGTCTTTCGAATATTGCTCAAGGGGGTCATTTCTCGTCCGAAGGATCCCGAGCATGCATGGCCATTGTGGACATGTCCACAATAGCCATACGCATGTGCGGAAGCTGAACGAACCCAAGTCTGCTCGCTGGTTTGGGTTCTGTGCCCCCGGAGCAATTCCTCAAAGTGTCCCTAAATGGCCCCAGGACGCTGGACCAAGATGCCTACAACACCCAAACCGTGGCTCCAGTCATGAATCCGTCAATTCCAGTGGATCCGGGATGCCGGGTTTCAGCTAAGGGACCCCCCACAGCATGCCTTGAAGTCCCGAAAACGATGCCAATGTGCCATCTTCGGAGCTATGGTTTTGCTTAGTGAGGTCCATTCCAAATTCGCTCAAGGGGGTTATTTCTCATCCAAAGGATCCCAGGCGTGTGTGGCCATCGTGGATGTCTCCACAATGGCCACGTGCACCTATGGGAGCTAACGGAATCCAAGTCCACTCGCCGGTTTGGGTTCCGTGGCCCTGGAGAAAATCCTCAAAGTGTCCCTGAATGACCCCGAGGTGCCCGATGAAAATTCCCATAGCACCCAAACTGTGGCTCCAATCGTGAATCCGTCGATTCCAATGGATCCAAGGCACCGGGTTTTAGCTTGGGGATTCCCCACAGTGTGCCTCGAAGACCCGAAAACGGTGCCAATGTGCAATATCTAGAGCTAGGGCTTTGCTGAGTGAGGGCCATTCCAAATTCGCTCAAGGGGGGCATTTCTCATCTGAAGGCTCTCAGGCATGCGTGGCCACCGTAGACATGTCCAAAATGGTGCATATTTCCATCATGGACATGTCCACGGTGGCCACGCACGCACGGGAGCCTTCGGACGAGAAATGACCCCCTTGAGCAATATTCAAAAGGCCTTCACTAAACAAAACCCTAGCTCCGGAGATGTCACAATAGCACCATTTCTAGGGGTTGGCGGCATGTTGTGGGGGGGGGGGCTAGCTGAAAACCGGCATCCCAAATCCATCAGAATCAACAGATTTGCGATCAGAGCCACTTTTTCAGTGCTACAAACATTTTCGTCAAGCACCCCGAGACCATTCGGGGACATTTTGAGGATTTGCTCCAGGGCCACGGAACCCAAACCAGTGAGCGGACTTGGATTCCGTCGGATCCCATAAGTTCACATGGCCATTGTGGACTTTTCCATGGTGTCCATGCATGCTCGGGAGCCTTCGGATGAGAAATGCCCCCTTGAGCGAATTTGGAATGGCCCTCACTAAGCAAAACCCTAGCTCCAGAGATGGCACATTGGCACCGTTTCCAGGACTTCGAGGCACACTGTGAGGGGTCCCCTAGCTTAAACCTGGTGTCTTGAATCCATCGGAATTGACGGATTCGCAACGGGAACCACGGTTTGGGTGTTGCGCGCATCTTGGTCCGGCACCCCAAGGCCATTCAGGGACACTTTGAGGAATTGCTCCGAGGGAACGGAACCCAAACTAGCGAGTGGACTTGGGTTCTGTCGGCTCTCGCATGTGCACATGGCCATTGTGGACGTGTCCACGGTGGCCATGCCACCCGGGAGCCTTCGTATGAGAAATGACCCCCTTGATCGAATTTGGAATGGCCCTCACTAAGAAAAACCCTAGCTCCGGAGATGGCACAATAACACCGTTTTCATGGTTTGGCGGCATGTTGTGGGGGGTAACCTAGCTGAAACCCGATGTCCCAGATCCACCTGAATTGACGGATTTGTGACCGGATCCACGGTTTGGGTGCTGCGGGCATATTGGTCCGACACCCCGGGGCCATTCAGGGACAATTTAAGGAATTGCTCCGGGGGCACGGAACCTAAACTGGAGAGTGGACTTGGGTTCCGTCATCTCCCGCATGTGAGTATGGCCATTGTGGACATGTACAGGGTGGCCTTGCATGCCCGGGAGCCTTCGGATGAGAAATGGAATTCCATATAAGGGAACCTCTATCCCATGGGTCCATCACCCTATGCTCATCTTGTTCATTAACCTTAGTAACTAAGGTTTTGTTCAATAACTCACTATGCACATTTTGGATGATTGGGTCAAGTACTGAGCCCCTCAACCTTGGGACTATGGGTTGTGTTATCATGTTGGTAATGGCCAAGCACACATGTAGGATCTTATAGAATTCAATTTTTATGCCCTAATGACAGAATCACCAGTGTCCTTCAAAGCCTTTAGGTGGTGGCTTGCAACTTGCCATAAAATGATAACCGTGTCTCAGATCGACGAACCCTAAACGACGTTGGGTCCATGACAATGCATTCCATTAAGAGGAACTTCTCTCCCATGGGTCCATCACCCAATTCTTGTCTCGCTTGATTGATCTTAGGAACTAGGGTGTTTCTATGTAAGTGACTATACACTTTTTTCATGATTTGGTGAAGTATTGAAACCCATTGACATTTGGAGTGTGCCTGATGTGTCCATGTTGAGGATGTCCAAACACACATGCAAGAGCTTATGAAACTCAATTCTGATGCCTGGTTCAATTTTTATTCCCTAATGACAGAATCACCTGTGTGTCCCTAAAAGGATTTAGAAGGCGACCTACAAGTTGCCATAAAATAATCACAATGGATCATATCGATGACCCATCAAATCCATTGGGTCCATAACAATGCATTTGATCTAGGGGAACCTCTCTCGTGTAGTTCAATTTCCTAATGATCATCTTTCTCATGGATATAAAAAACTAGGGTTTTTCTTAGTAAGTGACTATGCACTTATGCATGATTGGATCAAGCACTGAAACCCCTTGACCTTGGGATGGGTCTTCTTCAATGATATGCGAAACTATTTTTTTCTTAGTTTCTCTTGAAAGGAGAAACTAGGATTAGCCTCATGTGACACGATGTTTGTTTGGAGATGGAACGAGCCATAGAATGATTACCATGGCTCATATCGACAAACCGTTGACTCCATTGGATTCAGGACATCGGGATAGTGCTAGGGGTTCCCCTCTCCTCCGATCCCATGGCCCAGGTGTCATCTTGTAGGTCCATTTTGGAAACTAGGGTTTTGCTCAGTAAGGGAGTGTGCAAGTTTTGCACATTGGGGTCAAATTTGCAAAATCCTCAACCAGGCACTTATGGGGAGTGTTCCCAACTAGAACCCTCCTAGACACACTTGCAGGACTCCTCGGAACCTAGTTTTGTTGCATGGTTGGAATTCTATGCCCCCTGTAGGTATCCAGCAGGTGTCCCTGAAGGCCTTTTGGATACGAGACGGAACAAGCCATAGAATGATGATCGTGGCTCAGATCGACAAACTATTGACTCTGTTGGATTCAGGACATCGGGATAGTGCTAAGGGTGCCCCTCTTCTCCGATCCCATAGCCCAGGTGTGATCTTGTAGGTCCATTTTGGAAACTAGGGTTTTGCTCAGTAAGGGAGTGTGCAATTTTTGCACATTGGGGTCAAATTTGCAAAATCGTCGACCATGCACTTATGGCTAGCGTTTCCATCTGGAACCTTCCTAGACACACTTGCAGGACTCCCCAGAACCCGGTTTTGTTGAACGGTTGGAATTCTATGCCCCCAGTAGGTATCCAGCAGGTGTCCCTGAAGGCCTTTTGGATGTGAGATGGAACGAGCCATAGAATGAAGACCGTGTCTTGTATCGACAAACCGTTGACTCCGTTGGATTCAGGACGTCAGGATAGTGCTAAGGGTGCCCCCCTCTCCTTCGGTCCCATGGCCCAGGTGTCATCTTATAGGTCCATTTTGGAAACTAGGGTTTTGCTCAATAAGGGAGTGTGCAATTTTTGCACATTGGGGTCAAATTTGCAAAAGCGTCGATTGGGCACTTATGGCTAGCGTTCCCAGCTGGAACCTTCCTAGACACACCTGCAAGACTCCCCAGAACCCGTTTTTGTTGCACGATTGGAATTCTATGCCCCCGATAGGTATCCAACAGGTGTCCCTAAAGGCCTTTTGGATGCAAGACGAAAAAAGCCATAGAATGACGATCGTGGATCGGATCGACAAACCGTCGACTCCCTTGGATTCAGGACATCGAGATAGTGCTAGGGGTGACCCTCTCCTTCGGTCCCATGGCCCATGTGTCATCTTGTAGGTCCATTTTGGAAACTAGGGCTTTGCTCGGTAAGGAAGTGTGCAAGTTTTGCACATTGGGGTCAAATTTGCAAAATCCTCGACTGGGCACTTATGGCTAGTGTTCCCAGCTGGAACCCTCCTAGACACACTTGAAGGACTCCTCGGAATCTAGTTTTGTTGCACGGTTGGAATTCTTTGCCCCTGGTAGGTATCCAGCAAGTGTCCCTGAAGGCCTTTTCGATACGAGACGGAACGAGCCATAGAATGATGATCGTGGCTCGGATCGAGTAACCGTCGACTCCGTTGGATTCAGGACATCGAGATAGTGCTAATGGTACCCCTCTCCTCCAGTCCCATGTCCCATGTGTCATCTTGTAGGTCCATTTTGGAAACTAGGGTTTTACTCAGTAAGGGAGTGTGCAATTTTTGCACATTGGGGTCAAATTTGCAAAATCGTCGACCAGGCACTTATGGCTAGCGTTTCCAGCTAGAACTTTCCTAGACACACTTGCAGGACTCCCCGGAACCCGGTTTTGTTGCACGTTTGGAATTCTATGCTCCCGGTAGGTATCTAGCAGGTGTCCCTGAAGTCCTTTTGGATGTGAGACGGAATGAACCATAGAATGAAGAGTATGGCTTGGATCAACAATGTGTGGCACCTGCAACAATAAATTAACAAGAATACACGAAATAGCAGAAATTACAGAACTCAGAATCACTTTTGTATTGATCACAGGCCACTTCGAGGGGGCAACCTCCTTTGAGCAAGCTCAATACAAATAACTTCACGGTGCCTTCATAGGTCTCAACACACACTTATATACTAATTCTAGGCGCCAATACTATGGGTCGAAACCATGGGCCATTACAAACTATGGATTAACAATACTACGGGCGACTTACAAAGCATATGCGCCAACAACAATAACACCAACTATTGATCAACAAATACTACGGGATGACTTACAAAGCATATGCGTCCAACAACAATATACTAACAAAGTAAAGACATGGGTTCCTAACATCCCCTCCCCTTAAAAAAAGCTTTGTCCTCAAAGCCTTAGATGTGGAAATTGTTGTTGAATCTGAAGGAGTGGTTCCCATGTAGCATCCCCTAGTTGCATGCCGTGCCACTGAATTAAGACCTCTGTGATAGAGCGAGAGCGAAGCTGACGCGTGCACCGATTGAGGATGGCCTCTGGCTCCAAAAGGATGGATCCTTCATTATCCAGTTTGAGTAAAATCGTTTGGCCGCTGATGTCGGTGCCAAGAACTTTCTTCAGACAAGAGACATGAAAGACTGGATGAATGTGGGAAGGAGGAAGTTCCAATTTATAAGCAACGGACCCGATCCTCTGAAGAATACGATATGGCCCATAGAACTTTGGAGTGAGCTTATCACGCCCTTTGAGTTTCAAGGAGGATTGTTTGTACGGCTGGAGACGAAGAAAAGCTATATCGCCGACTTGAAAAGTGCGCTCCGAACAGTGCTGATCAGCTTGTTGCTTCATGCGATTTCTTGCCATGTGAAGATTGTCCTGCAAAATGCGAAGAATCTGATCGTGGTTGCGAAGGACCTTGTCAACTTCCTGAACTGGTGAACTGGTGGGGGTGTATGGAAGAAGAGCTGGAGGTGCCTGACCATAGACTGCTTCATATGGGGTCATTTTAAAGGCAGTATGGTAAGAGGTATTGTACCACCATTCAGCGAGAGGGAGCCACTTTGCCCACTGATGTTGTTGTTCCGAGGTGAAGCAACGAAGATAAGTTTCCAAGCATTTATTGACAATTTCAGTCTGACCATCTGTTTGTGGGTGATACCCTGAACTCATCTTCAGTTTGGTGCCAGTGTGGCGAAATAGTTCTGTCCAAAAATGACTAGTGAAAGTCGCATCACAATCCGAGACAATGGAAGAAGGGATGCCATGAAGACGAAAGATCTGGTCCATAAAAATTTGAGCGACGGAGGAGGCTGTATAGGGATGGCTGAGAGCGCAAAAATGACTATATTTGGAGAGACGATCAACCACAATGAGAATCACTGTCTTCCCGCCAGATTTAGGGAGCCCTTCAATGAAATCCATAGAAATATCTGTCCAAATCCGGGTAGGTATGGGCAAGGGTTCAAGCAATCCTGGAAGGAGTGTTGTTTCACCTTTATTGCGCTGACAGGTATCACATTCAGCCACCATATGTTGAATTGTCCTTTTCATGCCCTGCCAAAAGAAGTTACGCCGTGCTCGTTCATATGTTTTGAGGAACCCAGAGTGCCCGGCTGATGGAGAAGCATGGAGTTCATAGAAGACAGCCTGTTGAAGATCTGTGTTCTGGGGAAGCACCAGACGACCCTTGTATCGCAAAGAAGCACCATCCCAAGAGTAATGTGGGACAGCAGAAGGATTGTTGGTCAAGCGTTGGATGATCTGAGATAAGGAAGAGTCATTGACATAACCCTGTTGAACAGATTGCAACCAATTTGGAACAGGCATAGAAATAGCTGAAAGAGAACCTTGGGCATCAAATGTGCGAGAAAGAGCATCTGCCACAATATTGTCTTTACCCTTCTTGTAAGTGATCTCATAGTCATAACCCATGAGTTTGCTAACCCATTTCTATTGTGCCGGGGAGGAGACACGCTGGTCCAAGAAATATTTCAGACTCTGGTGATCAGTCTTGATGCAGAAATGATTCCCTAATAGGTATGGACGCCACTTCTGTACTGCATGCAAAATAGCCATCATTTCCTTCTCATAGGTAGAGGCAGCTAAATTCTTACCTGAAAGGGCTTTGCTGGTGAATGCAATGGGGTGTTCATCTTGAAGGAGAACAGCACCAAGTCCATTGCCGCAAGCATCACTCTCAATAGTGAAGGGCTTGGAAAAATCGGGCATAGCTAGCACAGGTGTAGTACACATAGCTTGTTTTAGTTTGTCAAATGCACACTAAGCATCAGGTGTCCATGTAAAAGCATCTTTTTTCAATAGAGCAGTTAATGGAGCTGCAATCTTCCAATAATTCTTGACAAACTTGCGGTAGTAGCTAGTCAACCCCAAAAAACCATGAAGGCTCTTGAGTGTCTGAGGATGTGGCCAATTGTTCATGGCCTCGATTTTGGCAGGATCCACACGAACCCCTTGTGCTGAGATAATGTGCCCAAGATACTCAACTTCCTTTTGTCCAAAAACACATTTAGACTGCTTGGCATGGAGATGATGGTCAGAGAAAAGTTGCATGACAAGATCCAGATGCTGGAGATGTTCATCCCATGTTTTACTGTAGATGAGGATATCATCAAAGAATACCAGAATGAATTTCCGCAAGTAGGGTCGAAATATTTTATTCATTAAGGCCTGGAATGTGGAAGGAGCATTAGTGAGGCCAAAGGGCATGACCAAAAACTCATAATGGCCATCATGTGTGCGGAAAGCTGTTTTAGGAATGTCATCCTCATGAGCCCGAATTTGATGATACCTCGAACGAAGATCCAACTTGGAGAAAAAGTGAGCCCCATGAAGCTCATATAGAAGCTCATCAACAATAGGAATTGGAAACTTATCCTTGATGGTGAGGTGATTAAGTGCTCGGAAGTCAATGCAGAGACGCCATGACCCATCTTTTTTGCGGACAAGAATAACTGGAGAAGAAAAGGAACTAGTGCTTGGGCGAATAATACCTTGCTTCAGTAAGTCCCGAACGAGCATTTCAATCTCCGTTTTTTGGTGAAATGGGTAGTGATAGGGCCTGATGTTGGGAGGAATGCTGCCAGGAAGGAGCTGAATACGATGGTCTTCTGGCCTGGAAGGTGGTAATCCCACTGGTTCAGCAAAGACACCTGTATATCGATCCAGAATTTGTTGTAGATCCAAAGGAGTAGTGGAGACCGCTGATGGTTGCATCTGGATGGAATGGATCTGAGTGATGACACCATGTGAACTCTTCTTGAGGAGTTTTTCCATGCGATGTGAACTGATGATGCTGAGAAAACCTGGTTGTAATCCTTTCAATGTGTGTTTGTGTCCATTGAGGGAAAACTGCATCCAAAGTTCGGCAAAATCCCATAAGATAGGGCCGAGTGTGCGTAGCCATTGAGCGCCCAAAACCACATCACATCCGCCTAAGGGCAAGGCAAACATGTCAGAGTGCAAGGTATAATCTCCCATAGAGATACACACATTTCGACACTTCCCTTTGCAAGGTAAGGTGCCCCCATTGGCAATCATGACTTCAAAGTTGGAGTAAGGATGGATAAAACAATCAGCCTGTTTGGCGATCCGAGGGTCAATGAAATTATGAGTGCTACCAGAATCAATGAGGATTGTAAGAGGAAGCTTCTTGAAGTAACCCCTGACCTGCATTGTTTGGGGGGTGGTGATTCCCGCTAAAGCATGGAGAGATATCTCTGGCTGGTCATCCTGAGATGGAGGGTCAATAGGCGGTTCCTGAATGTCGACCGGAGCATCCAGTGTTTCTTGATCTTCGTCACCCATTTCAGAGGCAGGCGGAGACTCCACATCCAGGAGATAGAGCTTTTGTTGAACACATCTATGTCCCCGAGTGAATTTCTCATCACAATTATAGCAAAGCCCCTTTTCTCTGCGTGCTTGCATCTCTGTTTCAGACAAACGCTTGATAGGAGTCGGTCGAGGAGCCTGCGGTATAGGTGGTCGCTGAGAACCCATATTTCGGAAGGGAACAAAAGTGGGCTTGGAGCGTTGTTGGGATGCAAGCTTCTCTTCTACCAACTTAGCCAACCCGAGTGCTTCCATCATTGTGTTGGGACAGAACATTTTGACCTCAGAGCGAATGGCATCCTTTAGACCACTGATAAAACAACTCCGGTAAAATTCATCAGACAATCCTTCGATGTGGTTGGCTAGATTCTCAAATTCGGTTTGATACTCTCTCACAATGCCAGTTTGTTGAAGTTTAGTGAGGGCTCCTGTGAAGTCATCAAAAGCACTAGGACCAAATCGCTGCAAAAGGAGCTGGCAAAAGTCTGGCCAGTTGGGCTCTGGATGAGCCTTGATGTACCAGCGGTACCATTGAAGAGCTTCCTGTTCCAAATGAAAGGATGCTAGCAGAACTTTGTTGACATCAAAAGTATTATGCAGACTGAAATACTGTTCTACATGATAGATCCATCCAGTTGGATCGGTACCATTGAAGCGAGGAAAATCAAGCTTCGAACCACGGAAATTGCTGGAAGCAGAGAACCCATTGTCTACTGAAGACTCGGACTGTGATTTGTTGTTCATAGTTGAATGTTCAAGATGGAGACCGAGAAATTTTTCATCCAGATCCTGGAGTTTGGCTTGGATGGCTACAAGTGCTTCCTCCATGGTTTTTGCTCCTGCACGGGTGACAACCATAACCAGGATTTTATTTTTTATTTTTTATTTTTTATTTTTATCTTTTCTGACTGGGTAGGAAAACAAAAACAGGAACTACTTCAGTAAGGAAAAATTTGGATTTGGGAAAAAATCAGAAGGGTAATTGGGGTTTGACTAGGTTTTGGACACTGTTGGATAGATAGGGAAGCAAAAATGAGGATTTCAGAAGCGGGGTGAAAGAATGGGAAAATTTGGCAGAGGGGAACAAAGAAGCAGAATTCAGAAAGGAACTCTGTGGTAAAATTTGAAGGTGATTGGGTGAAATCTGAGGAAGTTATGGCAAACCCTAAAAATAGACAATTGTGGGATTTCAGGATTTGGGAAGGGGAATTGGGGATAGGGTCCTCAAGACTGAAATACGCAGAATGGGATGACAGGGGTTCCCCGAAAATTTCAAGGGAAACAGAGTGAAAATAAGGGAGATATGGAGAAAAAACTGAAATTTTTTTTTTTTTTCCAGACTGGAGCGGCTATGGCTCGAAAGAGATCTGGAACAGCACCGAATGGACTGAAAACGGTTGAATCTGGAACGGCTTGCAAAATAGATCTGAAACAACGCAGCAGTGATCGACAATAGTTCAACTGAAAGTAGATATGGACCCCAGGTATGTGCGGCTTCCTAACAGTTCAGGGGTTTCACTCGGCCACCAATGCTGTCTGACGGCTTGCGTATTGGGGCAATACCCCTCACTCCATGGCTCAGGTAAAACTGATAACCGCTTTGCCACAAACGACAGCTCTTGGTTCACCTCACGGGTGGGAACTAGTCAATCAGATAGGGGTTGTTGCCCTTTTCGCTAGCAGGTCCTCTCAATGGGCCAGCTACTTCGGGGTTCCTATGGTACTCCTCACAATGAGTTTTAGGGCTTATGCCCAAGTACTTCCCACAGTTAAGCGGATAGGGATTATTCCCAAATCCGAACCTGCAACAGATGCAAAAAAAATTTGGCAGAAATTTCACCCAGCGAGCCCAAGAAAGTGCTCTGATACCAGATGTGCGGCACCTGCAACAATTAATTAACAAGAATACACGAAATAGCAGAAATGACAGAACTCAGAATCACTTTTGTATTGATCACAGGCCACTTCGAGGGGGCAACCTCCTTTGAGCAAGCTCAATACAAATAACTTCACGGTGCCTTCATAGGTCTCAACACACACGTATATACTAATTCTAGGTGCTAATACTATGGGTCGAAACCATGGGCCGTTACAAACTATGGATTAACATTACTACGGGCGACTTACAAAGCATATGCGCCAACAACAATAACACCAACTATTGATCAACAAATACTATGGGACGACTTACAAAGCATATGCGTCCAACAACAATATACTAACAAAGTAAAGACATGGGTTCCTAACAGACAAACCGTTGACTCCGTTGGATTCAGGACGTCAGGATAGTTCTAAGGGTTCCCCTCTCCTCCGATCCCATGGCCCAGGTGTCATCTTGTAGGTCCATTTTGGAAACTAGGGTTTTGCTCAGTAAGGGAGTGTGCAATTTTTGCACATTGGGGTCAAATTTGCAAAAGCATCGACTGGGCACTTATGGCTAGTGTTCCCAGCTGGAACCTTCCTAGACACACTTGCAGGACTCTTTGGAACCTGTTTTTGTTGCAGGTTGGAATTCTATGCCTCCGGTAGGTATCCAACAGGTGTCCCTAAAGGCCTTTTGGATGCGAGACAGAACGAGCCATAGAATGACGATCGTGGATCGGATCGTCAAACCGTCGACTCCCTTGGATTCAGGACATCGGGATAGTGCTAGGGGTTCCCCTCCCCTCCAGTCCCGTGGCCCAGGTGTCATCTTGTAGGTCCATTTTGGAAACTAGGGTTTTGCTCAATAAGGGAGTGTGCAATTTTTGCACATTGGGGTCAAATTTGAAAAATCGTCGACCGAGCACTTATGGTGATGATGATGAAGATGGTGAAGATGGTGGTGATGGTGATGAAGATGATGATGATGATGATGATGGAGATGATGTTGATGGAGATGTTGACGAGGAACCTAGAGATGACAATGATTATGAAGATGTTGATGATGATGATGATGGTGAGGATGATGAAGATGTTGATGATGAGGGTGATGGTGATGGCTATGAAGATGATGATGATGAAGAAGATGATGATGATGGAGATGTTGATAAGGAGCCTAGAGATGAAAATGATGATGAAGATGTTGATGATGATGATGATGGTGATGATGATGAAGACGTTGATGTTGATGGTGATGGTGATGAAGATGATGATGATGATGATGATGAATATGATGATGATGGATATGTTGATGAGGAACCTAGAGATGACAATGATGATGAAGATGTTGATGATGATGATGATGGTGATGATGATGAAGATGTTGATGATGATGGTGATGGTGATGAAGATGATGATGATGATGATGGAAATGTTGATGAGGAGGGGGGAGATTAAAATGATGATGAAGATGTTGATGATGATAATGATGGTGATGATGATGAAGATGTTGATGGTGATGAAGATGATGATGATGATGATGATGAAGAAGATGATGATGATGGAGATGTTGATGAGGAACCTAGAGATGACAATGATGATGAAGATGTTGATGATGATGATGATGGTGATGATGATGAAGATGTTGATGATGATGGTGATGGTGATGAAGATGATGATGATGATGATGATGATGAAGATGATGTTGATGGAGATGTTGATGAGGAACGGAGAGATGACAATGATGATGAATATGTTGATGATGATGATGATGATGGTGATGACGATGAAGATGTTGATGATGATGGTGATGGTGATGAAGATGATGATGATGATGATGATGAAGATGATGATGGTGGAGATGTTGATGAGGAACAGAGAGATGAAAATGATGATGAAGATGTTGATGATGACGATGATGGTGATGATGATGAAGATGTTGATGATGATGGTGATGGTGATGAAGATGATGATGAAGAAGATGAATATGATGGAGATGTTGATGAGGAACCTAGAGATGATAATGATGATGAAGATATTGATGATGATGATGATGGTGATGATGATGAAGATGTTGATGGTGATGGTGATGGTGATGAAGATGATGACTATGAAGAAGATGATGATGATGATGGAGATGTTGATGAGGAACCTAGAGATGACAATGATGATGAAGATGTAGATGATGATGATGATGATGGTGATGATGATTATGATGATGATGATGGTGATGATGATGAAGACGTTGATGATGATGGTGATGGTTATGATGATGATGATGGTGATGGTTATGATGATGATGATGAACCTAGAGATGATGTGATGAACCTGCAACAATAATTAATGAGAATACACGGGACAACAGAAATAACAAAACTCAGAATCACTTTTATATTGATCGCAGGCCACTTCGAGGGGGAAACCTCCTTTGAGCAATCTCAATACAAATAACTTCATGGTGCCTTCATAGGCCTCAACACGCACTTATATACTAAGTCTAGGCACCAATACCATGGGTCAATACCATGTGTCAATACAAACCATGGGCCAATACAAAATATGGATCAACAATTACTACGAGACGACTTACAAAGCATATCCGTCCAACAACAATAATACAAACTATGAATCAACAATACTATGGGATGACTTACAAAGCATATGCATCCAACAACAATATACTAACAAAGTAAATAGAAGGGTTGGCATGGGTTCTTAACATCCCCTCTCCCTTAGAAAAAGCTTTGTCCTCAAAGCTTTAGATGTGGAAATTGATGCAGAATCTAAAGGAGTGGTTCCCATGTAGCATCCTCGCGTTGCATTCCGAGCCACTGACACCTTGTGAGTTTCAGGGAGGGTTGCTTGGAAGGATGTAGATGAAGAAGAACCATATCAGCTGCATGAAAAGTGTGCTCAGAACGGTGCTGGTCAGCTTGTTGTTTCAGTCGAATTCTTGCCATGTGAAGATTGTCCTGCGGAATGAGAAGAATTTTATCGCAGTTTCGAAGAACCGAGTCAATTGCCTGAACTGGGGAGCTGTTGAGGGTGTATGGAAGAAGAACTGGTGGTGCCTGTCCATAGACTGCTTCATACGATGTCCTTTTAGATGTGGTATTGTACCACTGGAGTGTTTCTAGGAAATCCATAGAAATAGTTGTCCAAATATGTGTAGGGATGGGCAAGGGTTCAAGCAGTCCCGAAAGGAGTGTCGTTTCACCCATGTTGTCCTGGAAAGTATCACAGTCAGACACCATCTGTTGAATTGTCATTTTCAGTTCCTGCCAAAAGAAGTTACATTGTTCCTGGTCATACATTTTGAGGAACCCAGAGTGCCCTGCTGATGAAGAAGCATGGACTGCATAAAAGAGATAGCCCTGTTGAATAGATTGCAACCAATTTGGAACAAGCAGAGAAATAGCTGGAAGAGTCAAATGTGCTAGAAGGAGCATCTACCACCATATTGTCCTTACCCTTCGTGTAAGTGATCACATAGGCATAACCCATGAGTTGGATAACCCCTTTTAGGTGTGCTGGGGAGGAGACCCATTGTTCCAGGAAATTTTTCAGACTCTGGAGATCAGTCTTGATGCAGAAATAATTCCTTAATAGGTATGGTTGCTACTTTTGTAATGCATGCAAAATAGACATCATTTCTCACTGAGATGTAGATGTGGCTAAATTCTTACCGGAAAGGTCTCTTGAAGGCGACAAGCCCACTGGTTCAGCAAGGACACCTGCATATCTATAAAAGGAAGTAGGGGAGATTGTTGATGGGTGCATCTGAATGGAATGGAGTTGAGCGATGACACCATGTGAATTCTTCTTAAGGTTCTTTTCCAGGCGATGTGAACTGATGATGCGGAGAGACCCTTGTTGTAAGCCCTCAAAATTTGTGTTGTTTCCTAATGACTGAAAACTGCATCCAAAGTTCTACAAAATCCGATAAGATTGGGCCAAGTGTGTGTAACCATTGAACGCCCAAAACCACATCACATCCACCTAAGGGCAAGGAAAACATGTCAGAGCGCAGGTTATAATCTTCTAGAGAGATACGCACATTGTGACACTTGCCCTTGCAAGGTAAGGTGCCCCCATTGGCAACCATGACTTCAAAGTTGGAGCAAGGATGGACAAAACAATCAACATGTTTAGCGATATGAGGGTCAATGAAGTTATGAGTGATACCAGAATCAATGAGTATTGTAAGAGCAAGCTTCTTGAAGTAACCCCTGACCCGCATTGTTTGGGGGGTGGTGACACCGGATAAAGCATGGAGAGATATCTCTGGGTGGTCGTCCTGAGATGGAAGGTCAATAGGTGGCTCCTGAATGTCGACCGGATCATTCGGTGTATCTGGGGCCTCTTTACCAACTTTAGAGGCGGGCAAAGAATCCATATCCAAGAGATAGAGCTTTTGTTGAACACATCTATGTCCCTGAGTGAATTTTTCATCACAATTATAACAAAGCCCTTTGTCTCTGCGTGCTTGCATCTCTATTTCATACAAATGCTTGATAGGAGTTGGTCAAGGAGCTAGAGGGATGGGAGGTTGTTGAGAACCCATATTTCGGAAGGGAACAAAAGTGGGTTTGGAGTGCTATTGGGTGGCAATCTTGTCTTCTGCCAACTTAGCCAACCCTAGGGCTTCCATCATTGTGTTGGGATAGAACATTTTGACCTCTGGACACATTTCATCCTTAAGACCACTAATAAAACAACTCCTGTAGAAGTCATCAAACAATCCATCTGTGTGGTTGGCTAGTTTCTCAAATTTTGTTTGATACTCTCTGACAGTGCCAATTTGACGAAGTTTAGTGAGTGCTTTAATGAAGTCATCAAAATCACTATGACCAAATCGTTGCATAAGGAGTTGGAAAAAATCTATCCATTTTGGCTCATCGTGAGCCTTGATGTACCAATGGTATCATTGAAGGGCTTCCTGTTCCAAATGAAAGGATGCAAGTGGAACTTTTTGGACATAAAAAGTATTATGCAGACTGAAATACTGTTCTACGTGATAGATCCATCCAGTCGGATCAGTACCATTGAAGCGAGGAAATTCAAGCTTCAGACCACAGAAAGTGTAGGTAGAAGAGAACCCATTGGCTGCAGAAGATTCTTGCTGTCGATTATTGTTCATGGTTGAATGCTGAAGATGGAGGCTAGGAAATTTTTCATCCAAATCTTGGAGTTTGGTTTGGATGGTTGCAAGTGCTTCCTCCATGGTTTTTGCTCCTGCATGGGTGACAACCATAACCAGGAGTTTTTTTTTTCTTTTTTCTTTTTGGGAATGGATAGAAAAACACAAACAAAAGCTTATTTAGTAAGGGGAAATTTGGATTTGGGAAAAACTCGAATGGGTAATTGGGGATTGAATAGGTTTTGGATACTTTCTGATGGGAAGGGAAGCAAAAAAAGGGGATTTCAGAAGCGGGTTGAAAGAATGAGAAAATTTGTCAAAGAGGGAAAAAGAAGCAGAAATAGGGAATGAACACGGTGGCAAAATTTGGAGGCGAGTGGGTAAAAATTGAAGAAGTTATGGCAAACCCTAAAAATAGACAAATGTGAGATTTCTGGCTTTGGGAAGTAGAATTTGGGATAGGGTCCTTAGGAATGAAATATGTAGAATGGTACTGCAGGGGTGCCCGAGAAGTTTCAAGGGAAATAGAGTTAAAACAAGGGAGATATGTTGATGAATATGATGATGATGAAGAATATGATGATGATGGAGATGTTGATGAGGAACCTAGAGATGACAATGATGATGAAGGGTTTTGCTCAGTAAATTTATCAAGCTTTTGAGTTTCATGATAGTGGCACCATTGTCGAGAGGGTGAAGAGGTAGTGTTACTTGTAGGGAGATTATGACATATTGGAGGAAGTATCTAAAGGGTACATAGGGTTTAGTGCTAAGGTTTGGGTGAGGGTCAGGGTTAGAGTTTTAAAAGGAAATTGAATTAGGTCATTTCTTTAATGTACATTTTATATTAATGGTATGGCTTCATCTAAGGTGGTGCTCTCAAATAGCTATTTCACTATGAAATATTTAACAAGACATGAATTAAATTTAAGATAAGTGTTTCTTTACAATCCTAAATTTAGTTAGAGATTAGTAAAAACCTCTATGTGTTGTTGTATACTTTGGCTATAATCCTATCACAATTGGAACCACCTATTTATTAAGTTTGATTCATAACCTAGAGGATAAAAATTGTATTTTCAAAGCCTAACACAATGCATCCCATGTAATGTGTCATGGTGAAGATCACTAGTGGATTGTTCCTCATTGAATTTGTTGTATATATTTGTAGTGTGGGATTGGCATAGGCTTGGACAAGTCCCTCTAAGTGGTTATCTATAGGATTGTTTTAAAATAAATTGTTAGGATACATATCTAAGAGTCTAAAATATCTCTATCCATTTGTCCACCAAATTTGGTCAAGGAGATTCTGGTATCTAGTTAGAATATATTAGTGGAAACCCTAGGTTAATGACACGATGCTTTGATAAGGGTAAAAACCCAAAATCTAGCTATATTTGGGTGAGCATTGAGTATGGGGAACCAAATCTATGAATATGTGTATTTTTAAATATAATTTTGTTGGGTGAAGCCAATAGCCAACATAATCAACATAGTATAATATTTTTTTGGGTTGGAGATATACCTCAAGCCCAAAGCATGAAAAAAGTTTGGGTGGGCACAAAACCAAGAAAACAAAAAATGTTGAAGAGGACATGTGGGGTGGGAGGTCGACCTCCAAAAACTCAAGCATTGACATGAGTGAGGTAGGTCTAAAGCAACTTCTCTCATACCAAATGAGAGAAGTGGTAGGTAGGTCTCTAGGTCTCTAAAGCAACTTCTCTCATACCAAATGAGGTAGGTATAAAGCAACTTATTTTGTGGAGTGGTGTTGCATTTTGAAGTTCCCTTGGTCATTGTGTTTTAGTTGCATTGTTGGTTTTGGCTATTTGTTCCCAATGTTAGGAGTTTTTCTTGTTTTCTTTTTAACTTGTGTGTAGAGCTTTAGGCATCAATGGTTGTTGGGTGTATCCCTAGTGGTTTTATTCACATTGCCTTCCAAAGTGCTTTTGTTGTGGGTGTTTGTGAAACATGCAGGTAAGGGAGTCAATATAGAGTGTTTAGTGCTTCTTTTTTATCTCAAGGTTCCTTGTTATGTAAGGATTAATAAACCAATTTATACTATAATTTATATAAAGTGAATTTCTGTAGAATTATTGGACACCAAAATGACCATTAAATGAAGGCATGCAATCATCACAAGATCAAAACATGCATCACTCATCCACAACATTCCCATGGATTGTTGAGATCCATAATTTAGTCTTTACATGGTTTTCTATGTGTTTAACTCCAACACCCCAAAATTTATATGTTTTCCTCTTAAGGTAAGTTGTTGTGAACATTGTGTTGTGGGTAGTTATAGAGTGAAAAACACTAGAGTACATTGATTACACATCCAAAGGTGAGGCCTCTTGATTCAATGTTTCCATCCTCAAAGACTCAATGGCATTAGCTAGTAACCTTTTTCAATGCTCATGAAAATGAATCCATTGGACTTGCCTAAGGGATTATTGATTAGAGAAAGAGCATATATTCATTGTGTTAAGTAGGGTAGTGGAAGAGAGTGCTATGATTTTTTAGGGTTGGATGAGTTTCCTAGAGTACTATGTAGTCGGAATATTAACTTAGTTGTGAGAGAACTTGTCTTGGATTCAAGTGAACTTGATCTCCGAATAAAAAAATGGTCCTCCCAAAATCACCTTCATTTTATTTGGGGTTAAAATTACATCTTGTTTGAAATATTGGCCTTAATAATTATTGTCATTGCAATAAAAACCCTAAAATGGTGCTCTAGGTTTCATCCAAAATCGCCATGATATACATTTGAATCCAAATCATTATACGCATATATAGAACAAAACTATATATAAATCCATGAGATAAAACCATAGTGGAACAAAACTCGAACAAATATATAAATTTTCAGGCAAATAGTGGAATATGGTTCCCAATGTACATACAAGAAGAGTTGGCATAAAAATATTATTTTAATCATTGCATTATCATTGATTTCCCTTGACCAAATTGATGGTATATTGTTGTGAATTCCCAACCAACCTCTTGGTAGTCTATGACATCTAAAAAATAGCAATACATAATGTTTGGAATTGTTATCTACAACCATCACTTCTGTTAGTTGAACGTTAGATTTATTTTATGTTGCTATGTATCCCATGAGCCATAACTCTATTTCACCATGAGTAGAGTGTTGGATGACACACAAATCATATATACTTGACATTGGATAGTTGGGTTTAACACTATAGCCAACAAATTATTCATTCTATATGATCCATAAACTGTCGTCACAGATATTCCATTGGAACAATTCATTAGAATGGATCTTACAACTTAGTTCTTTTTATTAGCTTATTTCCACTCAATGTTAAATAAATTGGAACTGAAACAAGAATAATTAGAGCAAATAAATACACAATAATGCAATATATACCTCATTAAAATACACTATGGGGAAAAACCTAGCCAAAAATTAGGATTATGCCTTGCTCTTTTATATAGAACACAAATACAAAGAAAATAGTAGTATCTATGGAGTTGCATATGACTCTATGGTTAGATTGGCTTATACGAGATCCCCACCTTCCTCTATTCTGCTCTAATATCCACTCTTGTGTTGATGCTCTTGAATATGGAACAACACAATAACATTATAAGAATGGAACCCCTTCTTCTCCTAACGACTTGATATTCAACATAGCTTGATAGTCGTCTAGGGCTGGTTTTAGGGTTTTTGCATACCTCAACTCCTAATGACGGTTAGGGTTCTGGACCTTCTATAATGTTCTTGAAATTCCACATGTGGCTATCTCCACATGTGTGGGAAATGAGAGTTGATGTGGAATCCACTTGGTGCCATGGTGGTCAACTAGATAGGTCAATTTGTGGGAGGCATAACTTCTTCTTACAAAATCTGTTTGAGGTGATTCTTGGACCGTGGAAATGTCTCAGAGTGTAGAATCATTTAGACCCTCAAACGTGCCCTGGAAGGTTTTGGACCTATTAGCGCTAAAAACTACATGTCAAAAATTTTCAATTTCCACCAAAATTGTGTAAACTTTCGCCAATTCTCTTGTTGTTGCATTAATTTGGTCAATTTTTCATCACTGCAAAATCTTTGATCTTGCACAGTCTCTTTGATTTCATTCAAAGCTGCCAAGTTTCCTTTCCTTTTCTTTCCTCAAATCCAAACATAAAATTGTTATTTTTAAATCATTTTATTGAAAGAAAATTATTTTATTATTTTAGATCATTTTTATTTTTATGGGATTTACTTAAGTTTGGAAAATAAAAAATATCATTAAATTGTTATTTTTAAATCATTTTGTTGAAACAAAATGATTTTATTATTTTAAATCATTTTTATTTTTATGGGATTTACATAAGTTTAGCAAATAAAAAATATTGATCTTTTCCCAATATTGAAGTTTTAACCCGAGTGTTAAGTGCAAGTATCAAAGTCTACTCATATGTCGAGGTTAGAGTCCATAGGTGGTGTATTGTGCACTACACATCATTTTATCACCATATTTCACCATATATAAACACTTGTAGTTTTGTTTCTTTGATGCTTGTGGTATATATCCCATGCACAAAAATAAAATGCTCAGCCAAGTGCATGGAGGATGCCAATTCCTTGTCCAAGCGCCAATGAATGGATATAGATGAGTTTTGAAGATTTGTGAGGGTATTGTTCTCATAGTTTTGATGGAGACCACTAATTCTCAAGGAAGATCCCAAGCATGCCAAGCATAGGGAACACTCAAATTGTGACCAAAGTGTTGATGAGGAGCACTAAGCATCCAAGCAACTAGCATATGAGATTCATCATGCATCATAAAATTGATGAAGGATAGTATCATAAGAGTAACTCACCTTGCTATTGAGAGTGCACCATTTGATTCTATGAATAAAATGTTGAGGGTTCAGATCTAGTCTTATTTGATTGTTGACTATGTTTGTAAAAATCATCCAACTGTCAAAATTGTTTGAGCTTCAATTCCTGCTAGTTTATTTGTTTTTTCAAAAAGCATGTGGGTACTGATCATCGATCCCAGCCTCCAAGTCATAACTAACTTCATGCCACAATGCATCACAGCTATTTCCACCAACAAGCATTCAAGTTACCAAGTGTTGAGTGTTCCAAGAGTAAGTACCCATGAGAACACTCAAAGGGAAGGATGTCGACATATTCTAGCAACATAAATATGCCCAAGTGCCAAGCAAAGAATGTTGAAGCTTCAGGTGGACTGAGCATCCAATTGCCAAGCATCCAAGCCTAAGCGCTCAAGCATAGAGAGCATCAAAAGAGACTACTAGATGCAAATAACCTTAAGAATGAACTTGAGGGTTTTGCAAGGGGTTAATGTAAAGAGCTTAAGATCAAAGAATATGAGTCGAACCTTATGGTTTAGTCCATTCCATGGGTCATGGTCTATATGCGCCACACGCTATATATGAGAGTGAAATTAAATACCATGAGATTATTTGTAGATGCACACTTAATCTCTATGGATTAAAAAGACTTGTTATTTTACTTTAGATATCATTGCACCGAGAGGCACTCTACAGCCCAGTATGGGGGAGATCTTGTTAGTTGAGTGTTTGTCGAGTTTGTCGAGTAACAAAATAATACAAAGTAAAAAGTAAAATATTATGTCGGCCATAAACAAAAAAGAATAATACAAAGTAAAACGTAAATATGAGACTTAAACTAGAGAATTTACTTTTTACTTTTAATACAAAGTAAAAAGTAAAGATGAGACTTTAGAGTGTTTGTCCAGTAACAAAATAATACAAAGTAAACAAAAAATAATAATTTACAAAGTAAAAAGTAATAAATATTATGTCGGCCATAAACAAAAAAGAATAATACAAAGTAAAAAGTAAAAAGTAAATATGAGACTTAAACTAGAGACTTTAGAGCTTAGGATTAGGTGGCTCAGGTATTGCACTCAAGGAGCTATTCAAGGAGAGGTTTGCACCTCAGGAGATTTGATCCCTCTCGGGGCTTGATAGAGCCTATGATTTGGATCTAGGTTGGTTGTAGTCTCAATTGCTCATTGTGTCGAGATGTACTTTCTAAAGCCCAAAGTGGATGAGATGTGTCATGTCTATCACATGTCGACTCCAAAAACTAAATATATAAAAAATATATATAAAACCAAGCACATGTCATCTTCAAATTTAAATTGGCTAGATTATAAAATATATTTATATAAATATACATCGAATTACAATTTCAATTTCCATTCATGCATCCTCACATTTTAAATAAATATTTTGATAAATAGTTACAAGAAAGAAAATCTTTGTGTATTATTTAATTTTAATTCCTTGATTTGATTTACAAGAGAGACATATATTCAAAGCAGAATCATTACAGAATAATAATAAGTATTTTATTTCATAATCAATGAATAAATGCAATTTTTGCCGATTTGTAGGATTCCAAATTGGAATAGTTGGCAAGTGGATGATTGTGATGGAAAATATATATGATTATGTATTGTTAATTTAATAATAGAACAATAAGTTAGATATTAGTTTTATGATAATTGGGTAAAGTTCAAGTATTTTACTTCATAACTAATTAATTAATGCAACTTTAGCCTATTTTCTTATCTTGTCTTTCATTACATTCTCTCACCTATATTATAATTGAACATGATTATTACTTTATTACAATTCACCATTTTATGGTGTAAATATTTTTTAATATTTTTGGATGAGATGATTTCAATGTGGTAATTTCTTTTTTCCATTGATCTTGGAACCAACATAGATCCATCTTAACTCTTGCTCTATAAAGTATACAGAAAGATCAAATCCCTTGAGTTGCGAATATTTCCTCAAGTTGAAGACTCTAAAAGGGGTTTGCACCTCAACGGATTTGATCATTCTCAGTGCTTCAAAGAGCCAAAGTTAAGATGGATCTATGTTGGTTATGTACACCTGAACATGTGGGTTTGAATGGTATTGTATGGTTTGCATAAATGCTACAAGATATGAGGGCGAGGCATTGATGGTGATGATATCATTCTTACATTCCTCATGATTGGAGTTAAGGATCATCGAGATGCTCAAGATAGTTGGCTACCATTGGTAATCTTAACTGGTAAAGTGTTTACAAAATTATACTTTGGCATCAAAATTTTTAGAATGGATCGAGAAGACCAAGAATAGTTGCAAGCCGCTATGATGGTGCCCTTTTCTTCTTCAAGAAATAGATGAGACAAGTTTGGTGTTAGGAACCCATGTCAACCCTTCTATTTACTTTGTTAGTATATTTTTTTTGGACGCATATGCTTTGTAAGTCATCCCGTCATATTTGTTGATCCATAGTTTGTATTATTGTTGTTGGACGCATATGTTTTGTAAGTCGTCCCGTAGTAATTGTTGATCCATAGTTTGTATTGGCCCATGGTTTGTATTGACACATGGTATTGACCCATGGTATTGGCGCCTAGACTTAGTATATAAGTTTGTGTTGAGACCAAGGAAGGTACCGTGAAGTTATTTGTATTGAGCTTGCTCAAAGGAGGTTTCCCCCTCGAAGTGGCCTACGATTCTGAGTTTTGTTATTTCTGTTATCTCACGTATTCTCATTAATTAATTGTTGCAGGTTCTTCACATCTGGTATCAGAGCCTCCACCCAAGTTCGTGTCACAGAGCGGGTGGTAACGTCGGCATTGCAGTGTTCGTCCAAGGCTCGTACGGCTCAAAGGGGACACCACCGTATGGGTGCACATCCAACCTAGAGTCTGGATTGCGAAGCGTGGTGGGATGTTAAGCTCCTAGTGGGAGGCCTTCACTAACACCTCGGGGTTTTGGTGTAACGGTTCGTATCATATGGTATCAAAGCACTTTCTTGGGCTCATTGGGTGAAATTTTTGCCAAAAAAAATTTCGCATCCGTTGCAACTTCGGATCTGGAAATAATCCCTATCTGCTCAACTGTGGGAATTACTTGGGCATAATCCCTAAAACTCAATGTGAGGAGTACCACAGGAATCCCGAAGTAGCTGGCCCATTAAGAGGACCTACCAGCGAAAAGGGAAACGACCCCTACCTGATTGACTAGTTCCCACCCATGAGGTAAACCAAGGGTTGTCGTTTGTGGCAAAACGGTTATCATTTTTACCTGAGCCATGGAGTGAGGGGTACTTCCCCAATACGCAAGTCGTCAGACAGTATTGTTGGCCAAGTGAATCCCCTGAACCGATAGGAAGCCGAACATACATGGGGTCCATATCTATTTTCAGTTGAACTATTGCCGATCATTTCAGCGTTGTTTCAGATCCATTCCAAGTCGTTCCAGATCTAGCCGTTTCAGATCTATTCTGAAAGTCATTTCAGATCCAGTCATTTTTTATCCATTTGGCGTCGTTTCAGATCCATCTGTTGTTGATCCCTTCCACATCATTTCAGATCAAATTGTTTTGATCCCTTCCACGTCGTTGCAGATCCATTTATGAAAAAAAAAGTATAAAATTCAATTTTTCACCATATCTCCCTTATTTTAACTTCGTTTCCATTGAAACTTCCTAGACACCCCTGCAATCCCATTGTGCATATTTCATTCCTGAGGAACCTATCCCAAATTCTACTTCCCAAAGCCAGAAATCTTACATTTGTCTATTTTTAGGGTTTTCCAAAACTTCTTCAATTTTCACCCACTCGCCTCCAAATTTTGCTACCGTGTTCATTCCCTATTTCTGCTTCTTTGTCCCTCTGACATATTTTCTCATTCTTTCACCCCGCTTCTGAAATCCCCATTTTTTGCTTCCTTGTCCATCAGAAAGTGTCCAAAACCTAGTCAAACTCAAAATACCCATCCTAGTTTTTTCCAAATCCAAATTCTCCTTTACTAAAACACCTTCCATTCTTGTTTTTCTACCCACTCAAAAAAAAAAACAAACTCCTGGTTGGTATTGTCACCCGCACAGGAGCAACAACCATAGAGGAAGCACTTACAGCCATCCAAACCAAAATCCAAGATGTGGATGAAAAATTTCTCAGCCTCTATCTTCAACATTCAGCCATGAACAATAACTGACAGCCAAAATCTTCGGCAGCCACTGGGTTCTCTTCTTCCAGTAATTTGCATGGGCCGAAGCTTGAATTTCCTCGCTTCAATGGTACTGATCCGACTGAATGGATATACCGAGCAGACCAATATTTCAGTATGCATAATACTTTTAATGTCCAGAAATTTCCACTTGCATCCTTTCATTTGGAACAAGAATCCCTTCAATGGTACTGTTGGTACATCAGTGCTCATCACGAGCCAAACTGGACAGGTTTTTGCCAACTCCTTTTGCAACGGTTTGGTCCTAGTGCTTTTGATGACTTCACAAGAGCACTCACTAAACTTCGCCAAACTGGCACTATGAGAGAGTATCAGACAGGATTTGAGAAACTGGCTAATCACACAGAAGGATTGTCTAATGAATTCTACAAGAGTTGTTTTATCAGTGGTCTCAAGGACGAAATCCAGTCAGAGGTTAAAATGTTTTGTTCCAACACAATGATGGAAGTCCTAGGGTTGGCTAAGTTGGAAGAGGACAAGATCACAACCCAACAACACTCCAAACCCACCTAATATGGGTCCCCAACGACCTCCCATCACGCCAGCTCCTCGATCACCTCCTATCAAGCATTTGTCTGAAGCAGAGATGCGGGCACGTCGAGAAAAAGGGCTTTGTTATAATTGTGATGAGAAATTCACTCGGGGGCATAGATGTGTTCAGAAATAGCTCTATCTCTTGGATGTGGATTCTCCACCTGCCTCTGAACCTTGTAAAGACGCTCTAGATACAATAGATGATCAGGTCGACATTCAACAGCCTCCCGTTGACCCCCATATCAGGACAACCAACCAGAGATATCTCTCCATGCTTTATCCAACGTCACCACCCCCCAAACAATGCGGGTTAGGGGTTACTTTAAGAAGATCCCTCTTACAATACTCATTGATTGTGGTAGCACTCATAATTTCATTGACCATCGGCTCACCAAACAGGATGATTGTTTTGTCCATCCTTGCTCCAACTTTGAAGTCATGATTGCCAATGGGGGCACCTTACCTTGCAAGGGAAAGTGTCACAATGTGCATATCTCTCTAGAAGATTATAACCTGTGCTCTGACATGTTTTCCTTGTCTTTAGGCCGATGTGATATGGTTTTGGGTGTTCAATGGTTACGCATTCTTGGCTCCATCTTATGGGATTTGCTTAACTTTGGATGCAGTTTTCAGTCAATGGGAAACAACACAAATTTATGGGCTTACAACTAGGGTATCTATGCATCATCAGTTCACATCACCTGGAAAAGATCCTTAAGAAGAACTCACATGGTGTCATCACTCACCTCCATTCCATTCAGATGCACCCATCAACGGTCGCCACTACTTCCTTGGATAGATATGCAGGTGTCTTTGTTGAACCAGTGAGCTTGCCTCCTTTAAGAGACCTTTCCGATAAGAATTTAGCCACATCTACATCTTAGCAATAAATGATGGCTATTTTGCATGCTGTATAGAAGTGGAAACCATACCTATTAGGGAATTATTTTTGCATCAAGACTAATCTCCAGAGTCTAGAAAATTTCCTGGAACAATGGGTCTCCTCCCCAACACACCTGAAATGGGTTATCCAACTCATGGGTTATGCTTATGTGATCACTTACAAGAAGGGTAAGGACAATATAGTGGAATATGCTCCTTCTCACACATTTGATGACCCAGTTCCTCTTACAACTATTTCTCTGCTTGTTCCAAATTGGTTGCAATATGTTCAACATGGATATCTCTTCTATGAACTCCATGTTTCTTCATCAGCAGGGCACTCTGGGTTCCTCAAAACATATGACCCAGAACAATGTAACTTCCTTTGGCAGGGACTGAAAATGACAATTCAACATATGGGGGTTGACTGTGATACTTTCCATGTTAATAAGGGTGAAACGACACTCCTTTTGGGACTGCTCGAACCCTTTCCCATCCCTACACAGATTTGGACAACTATTTCTATGAATTTCCTAGAAGCGCTCCAGTGGTACAATACCACATCTAAAAGGAAACCATATGAAGCAGTCTATGGATAGGAACCTCCAGTTCTTCTTCCATACACCCTCAACAGCTCCCCAGTTTAGGAAATTGACTCGGTTCTTCGAAACCACGATCAGATTCTTCTCATCCTGCAGGACAATCTTCACATGGCAAGAATTCGACTGAAACAACAAACCGATCAACACCGTTCTGAGCGCACTTTTCAAGCAGGTGATATGGTTCTTCTTTGTCTACAGCCTTCCAAGCAATCCTCCCTAAAACTCAAAAGGCGTCAGTGGCTCGGAATGCAACCCGAGGATGCTACAGGGGAACCAATCCTTCAGATTCTACATCAATTTACACATCTAAAGCTTTGAGGACAAAGCTTTTTCTAAGGGAGAGGGGATGTTAGGAACCCATCTCAACCCTTATATTTACTTTGTTAGTATATTTTTGTTGGACGCATATTCTTTGTAAGTTGTCCCGTAGTATTTGTTGATCCATAGTTTGTATTATTGTTGTTGGATGCATATGCTTTGTAAGTCGTCCCGTAGTAATTGTTGATCCATAGTTTGTATTCACCCATGGTTTGTATTGACGCATGGTATTGACCCATGGTATTGGTGCCTAGACTTATTATATAAGTTTGTGTTGAGACTAATGAAGGTACCGTGAAGTTATATGTATTGATCTTGCTCAAAGGAGGTTGCCCCCTCGAAGTGGCCTACGATCAATAAAAGTGATTCTGAGTTCTGTTATTTTTGTTATATCGCGTATTCTCATTAATTAATTGTTGCAGGTTCTTCACATTTGGAGGACAAACAAGCTTGGATTTCTCAAAAGGGATTTCCATGGTATCTAAAGATAAATGAGAGAACCTTGACATTACAAGATTTCATAGGTTGATGACAAATGGTAGAGCATTGGCAAGTCAGCTCTAAATCCCAGATTTCCAGGCATGAAATCAGTAGATTGAAGATTAGTTCTATATTTAAGTACATGTGGCAGTTGACAATCTTCCATATTCAAAGAAATTTGTGTTATCTCCAAAGCATAGACTGAATTTGTACGAGGACAACAAGTTATACAACTTGACGTGAGCTCAACATTGTTCTTGTTTTTTTATAGGCATCAAAACAACCTCAAATCAAAAAGTAGTGCTACCAATAGCACCAATTTTCTTTTTAGGCTAAAATTACAACTTTTTGGTAACCTCGAGCAGTGCAGCATGACACCGCTTTAATAAAACTGTAAAATCGACCCGCAAATCGAAAATGGTAGAACACATTTTTCTTTCCAGAGCTAAAATTACAACTTGTTTGACATTGTTTCCTCAACGGCCAATAACTTTGCAACATAAATACTAGAAAAAACCAGTGATTCGAAAAGAGATGCTACCGATATCACCCCTTTCCTTCATCGGGATACATTTCCAAACATTTTTAAACCATGGCCTGAAAATATTTAATTTAAAAAAAAAACATAAGAGAATTTTTTTTTAACAAAAATAACTAAAAAAAATACACTTACAAAAACAAAAACCATGAAAATAAACACATTTTAAGCAAATTTTAAAAAAAAGAAATAAAATCATAAAACAACCAAAAAAAATATTTAAAATGGTGGTGGAGTAGTGGTGAGAAGGGGTTGTATGGTGAGAATCGGCCCCATACAAACCCCTCTCTCCCCCTCCCCATGCTCCCACCCCACCTAATTGCTCGCGTGCCAACCCCTCCCCTACCCACTACTCCTGCGTCACCCCCTTCCCACCTACCTCACTATCCACCCCTCCCCTCCTCCTTTACGTGCCCCTCCCCTTTATTAACACCACACCCCTTTTAAATTGCAATGTTTTGTTTATTTTTCCCTTTTTAGTCCCTTCCAAGCACAGCAGGGACTATTGAAACCGCTCAACGGAATTAGTATTAATTGGCACAGATTTCTATACCTTTTATCCTAAGTCTTTAGGTAAAATTTCAGTTCACACCAATCAACTATTGGAAGTTTTATTTGGCCTCATATTTAGGACTAGGAAGGTTACAGTCCATTTGTCAGTTCTCATGCATATAGGACAAGGAAGGTTGCAGTCCATTTGTCACTTCTCTACAATTGTCCTCCCTGCATGGCATGTTGTTGGTGCGGCCACTTTCTCCAATTATTCTACATGCCACGGGCCCATGCATGCAAGAACTGTCCTCCTTGCATTTCTCTAGATGGTTTAACATGCACCGGGTTGTCGAATTCGCTTGTTCCCCTAGCCCATCCTAGTTTGCGTCTAAGTTTTGATTTGGCATCATTAGACTGCTGTAAGTTTTTTCATGTCGTATTATGCGGACTTTTTGCTATCTTGCCTTCGGGTAAGGCAGCAACCAGGGCTGAGGTTTGTAGTGATTTTTTTTTGTATTAGTCCAGTTTCAAAAAACTTAAATGGGTTTAAACCATGGGCTGCGCCACATTTGACGGGATTCGCACATAGGTTTATTTCTTTGGAAAAAACAATTTCTCTCATCCTGTCAAATATTTGAATTTCCAATCACCCTGGGAGAGTAAACCGTTTTCCACATGCACGTCTTTTAATCATTTTTTCTGGTCATCATCAAATCCATCGTTATGTAGGCAACCAACAAGCAACCATGAAGAGAGAGGGGGCGTTGGTGATAATGTTGGAAACGTACAACAATCAGTAAACAACTCGATGTGCATCGAATGGGGGCACTATAGCTTCAGCCAGGCAGAGCCTAATGATCTTGAATGGTGTGGGAAGAAACATGTCCATCATCAAATCCAGAACAATTAAGCAGAATGACACTTTTGTGCTCAATAGAGCATAGTTCTGAGTGCATATAAGCATTAATAGACCGGAAAGATAAACCAGTCCATCTATTTCTCAAACAAATCGATCTAAAACCAAACAAAGAGAATCACATAGAAAAGATAAACTAAAGCTTTGACTTCATGGGCTGAATTTTTCTAGAAAATTATTCATGGATGCGTCTTCCATTATAGTGGTCTCATCCACAAATTGCAAATATGTTATTTCTTCCATGCCTTTAGTCACAATTCATTTGACCTAAGAATTTAATAAGTTAAAAATAAGTATAACCCAAATTCCATTAACGATGTAAATAGATTAATTTAGTCAAAATAAATATGAGAAGGTGCAAATTTGTTACATATGTGTTGACGCTAAGGGCCATCGCTAAGACCATAGCAGATATAGATATGTTTGGAGTAGCTATATTGGAAGATGTTTTAGCTGATGGATATGATGTGACAACAACTAGAATTCGTGATGTGGCTGTGGACAATGATCCTTCAGAGTTTCGAACTGAAGTTGTTGCTTTTCCTGCCCCCTTTCTACCAAGTCATTCAAAGCATTTTGTTTCACATACCTGGTCGAATTCACAGAAGAGCACATCCGTGAAGATGGAGGATATTTTGGTTTCTACTATTGATTTCAAATGTGTTTCAGAGCGGGTCCATGCCAACTTCTTAATTGATATTAGTTTTTCCATCTTTGATTTTCTCTTCCATGATTTATGTTGAATTGGATTGATTCTTTATCGGCCTCATTTTATCAAAGTGCTTCTCTCCAATAAGAACTCATCTGACTTACTTTTCTATTCAGACTCATGATTCAATGCTATCAAGATGGAGTTATTGGCTTGTTGTTGTTGGGCCAATGTATCGGGCTCATCTTAATCCCTTTTTCGGTATAGTTGGTTTCATCGGTGTCTGGATGTTGTAATCCCTGACCAAACCAAATGCATATGCAACATACAAGGGTGGCCTCTGTCTCTGGAAGACAACATAGACAAGATTAAAGACAAGTTTCTTGAGATATTTCCTCGTCTTTGTAGGTTCCCTTCCCTCCTAAAAAAATTCCGGCAACTGTCAAACCCATATGCTAGTGTAATTCCTTAGAGATCAGCGACCAAAGATACAACCTATTTTGTGGATTTGTGCATGCCGACTGTTGAAAAAAAATTACTATAAATATCATCGATAAGCACCAATACACAGACAGACCACTACGCCAATGCAAAATATATGTTTGGTAGATTCTATAAATTATATGCACATACTCCATTCTTTATAAAGAGAGGTATGGTGTATACCCACCACCCCTCTGTTGCAGAGGTTTCAGGATTGTCCATTGCACAAGATATAGAGAGGGAACGATGGAATGAGTGGAAAGCAAAGGTTTCAGGATTTTCCATTGCATAAGATACAGAGAGGGAACGATGGAATGAGTGGAAAGCAAGATTAAACAAGATTAAATAAGGAGGGGGGAGGATGTCCGATATAGCATGACGATAGAGGAGGAAAGACGTGTTGGGAAATATGTGGGCTATCATAGGCAGGCATGTAAGGCCCATGTCAACCGTTCACATTGTTGGGGTCATGGGAAATCGACAAGAAAACAATACAGTGTGGCATGACATGAATTTTTAGACCGACACGAATGCCTTGTGAAGTATCCTCTTGCTTCGTCTTTATGCATGAAATAAAGAGGCCTGTAATACATCATCATTAAATCAGTTTAGCGCTTCCACGAAGTTCGCTCTTTCGTGGGCAATTCATTCCATGACATATTGATCTCATCAATATCGTTGTCACACATATCTTATGGAAGATTATTCTAAACATTTATTTTGTTAAATTAGACATGGAAAGAAGCACTCCAAAACTCAAAATGATATGCAAAAGTTCAAAGGATTATGCAAAATATCTCTAAATATTTCTATCATTACGTAAAAGGACGACTGCGAGTTGACCTAAACGAAGAAACCTCCTCAAGTTATAAAGACAAGCGTTGAAATTTCTTATAATAAAATGTAATTTCTTCTTGTTCACGTTTAGTACATGTGGATTGCTATTTACTCAACTCACATTTAGTCATTGTTAATAAACAAAGTCAAAGTATAGTTACTCACATTTTGTTGTCACTTAAATTACTCTTTATATATATATATAAAATCAAAGTATAGTTATTCATATTTATTCATTATTAATAAATAAAATCAAAGTACCATACATAAACAATGAGGATCTAATTTAACTAAAAAAACTCAATTATGTAGTTATCAAATTACCATACATAAACAAATTTAATTTGGATTAAAACTCAATTACGTGGTTATCAAAGTACCATACATAAACAATCTTAATTTTGGTTTTTCAGTGTTGGGTGCTCTCGGTTCCATACTTGAAAGTACCCATAAGTGAGGCCAATGAATGAAACATAGTGCATATGGTGAGTTGAACATGGTCTTTATTAGTCAATTGGTATTTGAACTTCATTTCAATTTACTTTGAAAACTATGAGTTCAAATTGTTGAATATTGTAACTTTTAAGAATATTATAACTTGTACATTATTATTCCGGAGATGTTTCATCCCTCCGAGGTAACCCTATCATGTATCTGGAGATGATTATTCCTCCGGGGGTTTGTGGTAACTAGGGTTATTAGACCCACCATGTGGGGGTCGGCCCTGATCTTATATTTTAGGGGTTATTAGACTTCTCCAGGAGAGGTCGGCCCCATTAGGTATTTTGGTCAGTCGAGAGTTAGTATAAATAGAGGAGGTGAACTCCTCATTAGATATACTTGCACAACTCAGAAAAGTAGCACACTTGTTTGGGAGATCTGCTAAGGAGGTAGAGAAGGAGGGAGCACATCTTGTATTTTGGTTGATCATCTTATTGAGGAAAGCTTTGCTGGTTTTTCTACCCCATGAGGGTTTCCCAGGGTAAATTCTGTGTCTATCTTGTGATTATGTTTCTTTCAGTGATGTTGCTAGTCTATTTGGTTTAAACTTAACATGGTATCAGAGCTAGACTGAATAGGACATCTTTCACAAGGTAAGAATACCTCTCTCTCTCTCTCCGATGAAAGTTAAGGTTTCAGAAAAAAGTTGGTATTATTGAAATCTGATTACATGGCTGGATATCCCTTCTCAATACCAATCCTTTAAGAACTAGATCGAACTTTTTGGTTGGGTAGAACTCCGGGAAATCCAAACCCTAGTTTTACCAAAAGTGCGATAAGTCAGAAATTGGTTTCAGAAAAAAGTTGGCATTTTTGAATTCTGATTACATGGCTGGATAGCCCTTCTCAAAACCAATCTTTTGAGCCCTAGATCGAACTTTTTGGTTGGGTAGAAATCCGGGAAAGTCAAACCCTAGTTTTACCAAAAGTGCAATCATCCAGAAATTCTGTCCCAGGATCCAGAAAAGTAAAAAGGTAAATATTTTCGGGTAAGTACTACTCTGTCTCCTATCTCTTGGACTCCCCCAAGAGAAGATGGCTCCAAACACTAAGCTTGAAGACAAGCTAGAAGGCATAGAGAATTTCCGAGCATGGAAATACAGAATTGGTCTTATTCTTGAAGAGAATGATCTTGCTCATTATGTCAAAGATGAAGTTGCAGAACTGGAAGGAGATGAAGCCAAAGAGAAGCATAGGAAGGATTTGATTATGGAAAAGAGAATCATAGCTGATTCTATTAAAGACCACTTGATTCCCCAAGTGGCTTCCAAGAAGACTCCAAAGGAAATGTATGATGCCCTAGGAAGAATGTATGAAGGAGAGAACATCAATAGGAAGATGAACTTAAGGACTCAATTGAAGAGTACCAAGATGCACAAAGGAGAGTCCATTCAAGACTACTTCTCAAGACTCTCTCTAATCAAGGAGCAACTAGATTCCATTGGTGATACTCTTGATGAAGATGAACTTGTGATGACTGCCCTAAATGGTCTCACTAGACCTTGGGAATCTTTCATACAAACCATGTGTGCTAGAAAAGAAAGCATGAAGTTTGATGTAGTATGGGAGGATTGTGTTCAAGAAGAGGCTAGGGTAGCCAATAGAGAAGCTCTTCTCAAAGAGGATGACCAAGCTTTGGCCACCCACACCAAAAGAGGAAAGAGAGGCCATTTCAAGAAAGTGAACTACAAGAGGTCTCAACCCTCTCATAGATTCAAAAGGAAAGGAGGAACAAACTCAGAAAGAGACCTCTCCACAGTCCAATGTTATAGTTGTTTTAAACTAGGACACTACGCTAAATACTATACTTTTCCAGGAAAGAAGAAGAAGAATTTTGTTCACAAAAGACATCATGCACATATGGCAGAAGATGATAGTGAAGAAGAAGAAGAAGAAGAAGAAGAAGAGGAGGAGGAGGAAAGGCCTCAAAGGAAAAGATCTAAAGTAAAGAAAGAAGATCCAGAAGAATATGTCCTATTTTCTGCACTCTCTGGATCTGTGTCCCCTAGTGAAGATACATGGCTCATTGACAGTGGTGCTTCAAAGCACATGACAGGTCAAAAGAAAACTTTCTCAAGAATTAAAGAAAAGTCCTCACCCCAAAAGGTATCTCTAGGAGATGATTATCAATATCCCATCAAGGGAATTGGTGAAGCAAGCTACAAGCTTGATTCTGGAACACCCTTGAAAATGAAAGAAGTCTTATATGTACCAGGTTTAAAGAAGAACCTTCTCTCTATCTCAGCACTAGATAAGAAAGGCTTTAGGGTGGCTTTCATAGATGGACAAGTACTCATGTGGTCCAAAGGAAAATCAATTAAAGATGCAGTTGTCATTGGTGAAGAATAAGGAGGTCTCTATAAGCTCAAGGGTCATCCAGAAACTGCCCTTGCTCATGAAATCTCTAGCCCCAGTGAGCTATGGCATAGAAGATTAGCTCACATTAACTACAAAGCCTTACCCTATGTAAGAAAGGTGGTCATAGGATTACCAGACTTGAAGGCCGATCATGATGGCTCATGTAAAGGGTGTAAGAAAGGGAAGAGTGTCAAGAACCCCTTTCCAAAGAGTGAAACAAAGACTAAGAGCATTTTGGAGCTAATACACTCAGATGTATGTGGCCCAATGCCCACCACTTCTGTAAGTGGGTTTGAATACTATCTTTTATTCATTGATGACCATTCAAGGAAAACTTGGATATACTTTCTAAAAGGTAAGAATGAAGTCTTTGGAAAGTTCAAAGAGTTCAAGGCTCTAATAGAAAATCTCTTAGAAAAGAGAATCAAGATTCTCAGAATAGATAATGGTGGAGAATATACTTCAAAAGACTTTGAAGACTTTTGTAAAGAAGCCGGAATTAAGAGAGAACTAACCACTCCCTACAATCCCCAACAGAATGGGGTTGCTGAGAGGAAAAATAGAACAATCATGGAAGCTGTAAAGACTATGATACATGACCAAGATCTTCCCATGTATCTATGGGATGAAGCAGCTAAGACAGCAGTATATGTGCAAAATAGACTATCACATAGTGCTCTTGATTTCAAAACTCTAGAAGAAGTGTTTACAGGAAAGAATCCCGAGGTAAGTCATCTTAAAATATTTGGGTGTCCTGTGTACATCCACATTCCAAAAGAAAAGAGAACCAAGTTAGATCCTTCTGGTAAGAAGGGAATATTTGTTGGTTATTGTGAATCATCCAAAGCCTTCAGAATTTACATACCAGGTTTTCGTCATATAGAAATAAGTAGAGATGTAACATTTGATGAAGAAGCAGCTCTCAAGAAATCTAGGAAGTGCCAACTTGAAGAAATCTATGAAGAAGATCCATCTCCTAGAATCACAGAGGCTGTACACATCCCTGAAGATGATTCACCAGAGGATCATGACATGTTGGAACCACAAGAACCTCCTATTACAGATTTATCTAAGAAAAGAAGGCCAGCATGGGCTATAGATATTATTCAAGGAGCTGAAAGATATGGAGCTCCTGAAGGATCCACTAGAGAAAGAAAGAAACCAAAGCTAGTGTGCAACTATATGGCCCTAATGTGTGATCTTGTGGATCAATAACCTACTAGCTATGAAGAGGCAACTCAGAAGAAAGAATGGATAGAAGCAATGATAGAAGAATATCAGTCAATAATGAAAAATGATGTCTGGGATATAGTTCCCAAACCAAAAGATAAAAGTGTGGTTTCTTCCAAATGGATTTTCAAGATAAAACATGCTGCAGATGGTAGCATTGAAAAATATAAGGCAATATTTGTAGCCAGCGGATTCTCTCAGAAGGAGGGAATTGACTATGAAGAAACATTTGCACCTGTTGCTAGGTATACTTCAATTAGAACTATCATGGCACTTGCATCTATAATGAAGTGGAAATTACACCAAATGGATGTTAAGACAGCTTTTATGAATGGTGTAATTGAAGAAGAAGTATACATAGAACAACCACAAGGGTTTGAGGTTAAAGACGGAAGAACTCATGTATGCAAACTAAAAAAGGCATTATATGGGTTGAAGCAAGCTCCCAGGGCTTGGTATGGAAGGATTGACAATTTCTTAACTAGCATGGGTTTTACCAAGAGTAAAGCTGACCCAAATCTTTATCTCAAAGTGATGGATGATGAACCAGTTATACTATTGTTATATGTAGACGATCTATTTCTAACCGGAAATGAGAAACAAATTATTGAAAGCAAGAAGAAGCTTTCTTCAGAATTCGAGATGAAAGATCTCGGATTAATGCACTACTTATTAGGTCTAGAAGTATGGCAAGAACCAAAAGGAATCTTTCTTAATCAAGGTAAGTATGCTGTGGAGATTCTAAAAAGGTTTGATATGTTGGTATGTAAACCCATGGCCACTCCCATGGACTCCAACCTGAAGTTATTAGTTGATGACTCATCAGAACTAGTAGACCTAACTTTATATAGACAAATCATTGGGTCATTGATGTATTTAACAAATACTAGGCCAGATATATGCTTTGCTGTGAATACTCTAAGTCAGTATCTAGTAGAACCTACAAAGGTTCATTTAATAGCTGCAAAGCATGTGATGAGATACCTAAAAGGTACATTGGATTTTGGTCTATATTATCTTGGAGGTCATGAACTCAGGTTACATGGTTACTCAGATTTTGATTGGGCAGGAAGTGTCTTAGACAGAAAGAGTACATCAGGTGGATGTTATGGTCTTGGATCTGCCATGATCTCATGGTTCAGCAAGAAACAATCTAGTGTGGCCCTCAGTATTGCTGAAGCAGAATATATAGATGCCTGCTCTGCCAGCTGTGAAGCAGTATGGCTTCAGAAAGCTATTATCTGGAGTGTTTGACTTAGAAATGGATCCCACTGTGATTATGTGTGACAATCAAAGCTGCATTAAGATGACAGAAAATCCTGTATTCCACGATAAGTCAAAACACATAGAGATCCGATACTTTTATATATGAGATATGGTGCAGAGAGGAGCTATCAAGCTCGAGTATGTAAGCACTGAGGATCAAATTTCTGATATCTTGACCAAACCTCTATCTCGAGTGAAATTTGAATACTTCCGAGACAAGCTTGGTGTGGTTCAAAAGGACCCTCCTCGAAAAGGGGAGTAGTATAGTCACTGATGATGAGATTGCCTCATCGAACACAAGGTCGATGATAAGGTTACCTGCTCACCACACCTAGATACTTAGAAATATTTAGATTTAGGACTCTTATGCTTAGAATACTTAGTTTTTACAAATACATGCTTTTGATGTTAGATGTATTAGTGAGAATACATGCTTTTGATGTTAGATGTATTAGTGAGAATACATGCTTTTGATCTTAGATGTATTAGTGAGAATACATGCTTTTGATGTTAGATGTATTAGTGAGAATACATGCTTTTGATGTCAGATGTATTAGTGAGAATACATGCTTTTGATGATAGATGTATTAGTGAGAATACATACTTTTTGATGATACATGTATTGATTAAATGTACTTGTATGGTTGAGGATACTTGTACCTGTATTGATGAGAATACATGTAAGGATTGGATCATCCTTGAACTTAAGTTCTAAAGAGAGCCGTAGACATGATGTCTGCGAGAATGAAGTCCTTGGTGGACATGATAGGACTGCATCATCCTTAAGAGAGCCATAGACATGATGTCTCCGAGAATGAAGTCCTTGGTGGACATGATAGGATTGCATCATCCTTGAACTCAAGTTCTAAAGTGAGCCGTAGACAGGTGTCTCCGAGAAAGAAAAAGGATTGGATCATCCCTGGACTTCAATCCTAAAGTGAGTCGTAGACAGGTGTCTCCGAGAAAGAAAAAGGATTGGATCATCCTTGGACTTTAGTCCTAAAGTGAGCCGTAGACAGGTGTCTTCGAGAATGGAAGATAGGACTGCATCGTCCCTGGACCTCAGTTCAAAATGTACGTGATGGGATTGCATCGTCCCTAGACATGAGACTTGTCTTAAATTGATAAGGACTGACCATCCTGGAACTGGATCGGGATTTCATCGTCCCTAGACATGAGACTTGTCTTAAATTGATAAGGACTGATCATCCTGGAACTAGATCGGGATTGCATCGTCCCTAGACATGAGACTTGTCTTCAATTGATAAGGACTGGTCATCCTGGAACTGGATCGGGATTGCATCGTCCCTAGACATGAGACTTGTCTTAAATTGATAAGGACTGATCATCCTGGAACTGGATCAGGATTGCATCGTCCCTAGACATGAGACTTGCCTTAAATTGATAAGGACTGATCATCCTGGAACTGGATCGGGATTGCATCGTCCCTAGACATGAGACTTGTCTTCAATTGATAAGGACTGATCATCCTAGAATTGGATCGGGATTGCATCGTCCCTAGACATGAGACTTGTCTTAAATTGATAAGGATTGATCATCCTGGAACTAGATCGGGATTGCATCGTCCCTAGACATGAGACTTGTCTTAAATTGATAAGGACTGATCATCCTGGAACTGGATCGGGATTGCATCGTCCCTAGACATGAGACTTGTCTTAAAGTGATAAGGACTGATCATCCTAGAACTTGATCTGGATTGTATCATCCATGGACCTATGTCCTAAAGAGAGCAGGATTGATCATCCTGTAAATTGATTGGATGTTGATGATCGTGTGATGACGATGCCGATGATCGTGTGATGACGATGCTGATGATCGTGTGATGTCGATGCTGATGATCGTGTGATGACGATACTGATGATCGTATGGTGATGATGATGATGATCGTATGATGACAATACTGATGATCATGCGATGATGATGCTAATAACATTGATGTTCCAGTAACTGGTTGAGTTACTGATAATGATGAATTGAAGAAAGCTTCCGATGATTTATAGATGTATCATGTATGATGTAGTCAATGACTCCTTGCCCCTGCAGATGTTGTTATAATATCCTTCTCGTTAAGGGGGAGTGTTGAATATTGTAACTTTTAAGAATATTATAATTTGTACATTATTATTCCGGAGATGTTTCATCCCTCCGAGGTAACCCTATCATGTATCCGGAGATGATTATTCCTCTGGGGGTTTGTGTTAACTAGGGTTATTAGACCCACCATGTGGGGGTCGGCCCTGATCTTATATTTTAGGGGTTATTAGACTTCTCCAGGAGAGGTCGGCCCCATTAGGTATTTTGGTCAGTCGGGAGTTAGTATAAATAGAGGAGGTGAACTCCTCATTAGATATACTTGCACAACTCAGAAAAGTAGCGCACTTGTCTGGGAGATCTGCTAAGGAGGTAGAGAAGGAGGGAGCACATCTTGTATTTTGGTTGATCATCTTATTGAGGAAATTTTTGCTGGGTTTTCTACCCCATGAGGGTTTCCCAGGGTAAATTCTGTGTCCATCTTGTGATTATGTTTCTTTTAGTGATCTTGCTAGTCTATTTGGTTTAAACTTAACACAAATGGCGAGTAATAGATTTACTATGCAAAAATAATTTAAATTACTAAGCTCATCACCAATTACTTAATTCTTTGGTTACTAAAAAATATAGCTTATCATTCCTTCACCACATTAAAATGTTTGTTTTATAATAGACATTGATCGGACCATACTGATCACCAATTACTTAATTCTTTGGTCACTAGAGAATATAGCTTATCATTCCTTCACCACATTAAAAAGTTTGTTTTATAATAGAACCGATTAATCTAGATTGACCAAATGTGATGTAAGAATTAAAATTACTAAGCTCATCACCAATTACTTAATTCTTTGGTCACTAGAGAATATAGCTCATCATTCCTTCATCACATTAAAAAATTTGTTTTATAATAGACATTGATCGGACCATACTTAATAATCAAGATTGACGAAATGTGATGTAAGAATTAATGTTATTTTAAGGGAATTTTTTGCATATGCATTCAATGATTAACAATTACTAAGTGAATAAAGAAGGTTTAGTAACAAGGCTACTCGTGCATTACTTACAATTAGGTTTATTCATTTCACATTAAATTCATTTGTATTCTTTATGATATTTATGTGTGACCATAAAAAGAAAATAAAAGAAAACAATATATATTAATAACAATATTGCAAAGTGCTATCTTTTTTACAATAGTTAACAAAACTTAATTCTTTGGTCACTAGAAAAGCTTATCATTCCTTCACCACATTAAAAAGTTTGTTTTATAATAGACATTGATTGGACCACTTAGTAATCAAGATTGACCAAATGTGATGCAATAATTAATGTTATTTTAAGGGAATTTTTTACATGTGCATTCAAAGATTAACAATTACTAAGTGCATAAAGAAGGTTTAGTAACAAGGTTACTCACCCAACTTACAATTAGGTGAATATTCATTTCACATTAAATTCATTTTTCTTCTTTATGATATTTATGTGTCGCCATAAAATAAAAACAATATATATTAATAACAATATTGCAAAGTGCTATCTTTTTTATAATAAACAATATCATTTGAAAAGCAGGTAGACTCCCACTTAAGATAGGGACTTGAAACTTTGTTTCTATCTACCTTGTTAAGTTTTTATTTTAATTTTATTTCTCCTCTTTCATGATTTTTTTTTTATGTTTTTAATATTTCTCCTTTTTAGCTAGGTTTTTATTTTTTTTGTTTGTAAATGTGTTTCATTTTATTTCGTTTTTTATCCTTTTTTATTCAACATGTGTTCAAAACATGTAATTTTTTTTTCGTTTTTGGTTTTTTAAGGTTTTTTGGATTAAAATTTGTTTAATATTTGTTTCTTTTTTTTTAATTGTCATGATTTTTTCACTTCTACAGATATTTAAAAATATATATATATATATATATATATATATATATCTTTGGGGCATGGTTTATAAACGTTTTCAAATGTAACCCGACAAAGAAAAGAGGTGCCATTGGTAGCACCTCTTTTCAAGTCATAGGTTGATTTTGGCATTTAGATTGCAAAGGTGTTGGTTGTTAAGGCGACAATGTCAAACAAGTTGTTATTTTAGCCACAGAAAGAAAATTGCATAAAAAATGCGTGCTACCATTTTTTATTTGGGGTCTATTTTATGGTTTTGATTATAGGGACACCACTTGGGGTTACCAAAATGTTGTAATTTTAGCTCCAAAAAAAAAGTGGTGCTACCAGTAGCACAACTTTTCGATTCAGGGTTTTTTTTGGTGGTTTTGACGCAAAAATGTGAGTTTTTATGTCTAGAGTTTTCGTTTTGAGTATAAAGTTCTTGTTAGGTTGTATAAATTGTTGGACAAATAGCTCAACATCACATATAACAGTTGGAACACGAGTGGCATAGTACCTAGAAGCAGGGGATCATTATTTAAAAAACAAATTCCAGATTTTGAGAAGGAAATTGAATAGGCCAATATTAGTTTTGGTAGCAAATTAAGTGGCAAAATTTAATGGAAATTAAATATTGTATCCATATTCAAAGGGATTGATGAGCATCTTCGGGCAACATTTGAACATTCAAAGATATAGGTGAAAGCGAATTTTAGGATGAATATTAGAATCAGAGATTAATTTTAGAATTGGAGAAATTGGTTAATATTTTATTCAAATTTCTAGGCAGGGGAGTGAACAATTCTAGATTTCTCGCAACTAGTTTGAGATTGAGTTTATTTTTAGTCCATGCACAAATTTCATTTCAAAAAAACCTGGTGATAATTTGTCTTGTCTTTCTATATAAAACTATCATTTTGAATGTAAGGAGGATATTCCTCTTAGAAAGAAGTTGAGGGGGTTCAAGTGGTCAGAGTTTGTTGAGTCTAGGTGGAGGCTAAGTTATTGTACATAATCTGCAACATTTTGTTCTCAAAGATCAATCACCTTGTTAGTTTGATTGTGACTCTATTGTATTTCTCCTCTATTTCTCCTTATTTGAATGCATAGATATATTCTTACACTGCAAAAATTGTCATGCAAGTTCATATCATATTACAGTGAAGATTTTGTTGTTCATTGCTTGTTCTTTGTAATTTGTATTCAAATATTTTCATTCTGATTCAAGACATTGTTTTGTATATGAATGTCTTCCAGATGAATACGTGAGATGGGCATATTGTTAACTTATGTGTTCATACCTTTATTCTACTTCTTCTTTTCATGTTGTTCATAAGGTGTCAATCCGTCAAGGTATATGCCCCTGAAACTATAAAGCGTTGTTACTTATTTGAATAAATGCTTGATCTTTCATATGAGACACTCATTCCATTTCATCCACTTGCCCTATTTGATCTACTTCATCAATCTAAAACCCATACCACAACTAAGGTGCCCTAGCTTTGTATCTTAACACTCAGGTGCAAACTTTAGGGATAACAGGACCCCAAATCTACAAAGTGAGACCTACCCCTAGAATGGGCCCTACAAAACAATTCATCCAATCTTTCGACCCCAAAAGAACCAAAATAGATGATAAATTATTTATTGATCCATGTTACAGCTTAGTATAGGAACCACATGTACAAGCTACCATCTCCATAATACAATACATTTATATATAGTTATTATCTCATGTTTTTTGTGCATACATGGGCCACAATATGTGCTTTGCATCATGTTGATTGCTTGAAGGAATACAATAAATTAAAAGAGATGCAGTTGATCCAGTGTTGAGTTTGAAAAATTCATTACAACAAATGCTCCACTAGGGGCCAGGAAGCTGAGGGGGACAATAGTTCGATTGAATGAGTCGGCTCTGTTACGACAGAAGCACAAGAAATAGAATAAGAAAGTAGAAATTACACTACGCTGATAAACATAAATACACACAAACAAATATGCAGGAATGCGAACTGAACTTCTCTGTTACTGGATGTAAAGATTAGGACTGATAAGATGTATATTACAATAGTTTACATGCTTATATAGAGAGTGCTGAGATGCTTGGGTGCCTGCTCGTTACGTTTAGTTATAAAAGAAGTTATAATGATTTGGCAGTTCAACAGTTACAGTCGACTAGAAGACAAAGAGTCAGTATGTCAAAGTTTGATATTCATGAGTCACAAGTTGGTGTTGTGCAAGTCGCAGGTCGACGCTATATGTCGACGTTGCGAAATGGTGAGGTCGCAGAGCGTGTTGAAGTCATGTCGTAGTTCGATAACTTTCCAAATTTGTGTCGAAGTCGTGGAGTGTGTCGAAACTGTGTCTAAGTCGAAACTCGTCGGAGTTGTGTCAATGATGGCTTGTCGCAGTAGATGTCGACATTCGACAATAATGCCAACTGCAATATGGATCAAACCTCCTTCCTTAAGAAACAATGGTCTCCATTGTTTGCTTGTGAAGGTGAAAAAAATTGGCGGTTACTTCAGTAGCAGAGTACCATTTTCCTTATGCCGGGATCTGGCCTTCCTTAGCAACCTGAAACAAGGGAATTGTGTTTGTCCTTGTATGGCGTACTTAGCGTCCCACAAGGAAGAGGCTCCTGAAAATTTGGATGGATGTCATTGGGTTCTGCTATTTGCAAGTCGTTATGTTCCAATAGTGGTGCATGGTATGGTCGAAGTAGATCCACATTGAAGACCGGATGTAGACCAAGGCACGCAGGAATGTCAAGCTGGAAAGAGTTTTCTCCAATGTCTTGAAGAATACTGTATGAACCATATCGCAAAGGTTTGAGCTTCTTGAATGGGCCAATGAAGCGATCCTTCTTAAGATGTAACCAGACCTTATCCCCAATTTGGAATGAATGAGGGATACGATGCTTATCGTGTCGGGCCTTAGATTTCACATTTTCTCTATGCAACATGTCTCGTGCTTGTCGCTAGATGTCGCAAATCTGTTCTCTAAACTTAAATGCTTTTTCAACTTCTTGCTGGTTGTGGTCGGTGTTGGAGTTCGACTGTGTCGAGGAGCTGATCAAGTCGATAGGCGCTGAGGATTGAAATCCATAACAGATCTCAAATGGACTCTTGCCTCTAGAGTTGTTTTGTATGAATGGAAGAATTTCATCCCATGTTCATCGATGCTTGTGGTTGTACATGCGAAGTAGTTGTACGACCAAGCGATTCACAACTTTCGTTTGTCTGTTGATCTATGGATGGAAAGTTGTCGACAATGAGAGTCGTGTGTCTAGTTGTTTCCGAAGGGTCTTCCAAAAGATGCTGATGAATCTGGCATCTCGGTCAGAAATGATGGTTGTCGATAAACCATAGTGTTTCCAAACATGTGTGAAGAAGAGCTGAGCAGTCTTCTGCGTTGTTGTTGTCTTCTTGCATGGAATGAGAATGGTCATCTTGGAAAATCTGTTGACTACTACTACGATCACATCATGTTGATGTTTGGTAGTAGGATATCCTTTCAAGTAGTCCATAGAAATAGATTCCCATGGTCGACTAGGAATGGGCAGAGGTGTGTACAATCCATGCCGTCGATTAGGCAGTTTAGCAATGGCACAAACCATGCATGATCGAATGTACTTGTTGATGTCGATTTTAAGTGTAGGCCAAAAGAAATACTTATGTAGAATAGAAAGTGTCTTTGCTGCCCCAAAGTGTCCTGAAGTATTGTAGTGCGCGTCCCAAATGAGTTGTTGTCGATGCTCACCTGTCAGTACACAAAGTTGTCCAAGCTTGTATAGCAAGGTATCTTTCAGGAAATAGTCGACAGTCAATGACTTGTCAGTCTTAAGTTGTCGATAGATTGGTGAAAATTCGATTTCTTCCTGATACAACTAAGGCCAAGTAGTGGTGTCATATCCCTATATACTCATCACTGTGAAAAGGAGAGTAATGGGCGGTCTGCTTAGACAATCGGCGGTGACGTTAGCTTTACCTTTCGGATACTTAATTACCAACTGGAATTGTTGTAGGTAATTAATCCACTTAAGTTGTTAAGTTGTTTGAAGTTTTTATTGGGCCGGAGCGAACTGAAGAGGTTTGTGGTCAGTGAGAATGACCAATTCCTTACCAAGGATGTAATGCCTCCATTGCTTGAGAGATTGCACAATGGCGTATAGTTCTTTTTCCTACGTCGAATATCTTCTAACATGGTCATTAAAAGTTTCAGAATGAAAAGAAACTGGGTGACCAGACTGAGTGATCACTATGCTCAAGGCATAGTCTGATGCGTCCATCTCAATCTCAAAGGGCTTATGCTAATTAGGTAACACAAGTACTGGTGCAGTGCAAAGCTTGTGCTTGAGCTGCTCAAAAGCTGCTTGTTGTGTCAGTGTCCATTTGAAGATAGTTTTCCACTTCCTTTCGTCCACTGATTCAAGGGCCAGGCTATGTGACTGAAGCCGAGTATGAATCGTCGATAGAAATTCGCCAAACCAAGAAAACTTCTTAGTTCTTGAACGTTGTGAGGAATGGGTCAATATTTGAGAATTTGTACTTTTTCTGGGTTGACGTGAATGCTTGAAGAGTCAATTACAAACCCCAAATATTTGATGATGTTCATTGCAAAGGACACTTTTCCATGTTCAAGTAGAGTCGATGTTGTTGGAGAGTGTCGAGGACTTGCTGAAGTTGTTTGACCTGTTCTTCCCATGATCAACTGAAAATCAATATGTTGTTAAGATAGACAATGACCCATTTGCTGATGAAAGTTCGAAGAATGTTATCCATGTATTGCCTGAAGATCGCAGGTGCATTGGTTAAGTCGAAAGGCATGACTAACCATTCAAACATTCCTTCCTTGGTCTTGAAAGCATTTTTCCATACATCTGAGGGCTCAATTGGAATCTGATGATATCCCGACTTGAGGTCGATCTTAGTAAAGAACTTAGCACCTTTCAGATAGTCGATGATCTCTTCTATTTGCATCAGAGGGTACTGATTCTTCACTAATATTTTGTTGAGTGCCCTGTAGTCGATGCACATGCACCAAGTCCCGTCTTTCTTCGAGATAAGGACAACTGGACTTCCATAAGGGGAGGAGTTGGGTCATATATGACCTTTGTCGATCAAATCTTGGATTTGTCTTCGAATCTCTTCATTTTCGAAAATGGATCTTCTATAGAAAGATGCGTCAGGAAAAGAAGAACCAGGAGCAAGTTCAATAGAGTGTTTTACCTGACAATGTATAGGTACTCTGTCTGGAACTTGGAATAGGTTTTGGTACTCATCAAGAATATTTTCGATTTGCTGCTTCTGTCGAGAGATGCATTCGTCGGTGACTCGACTGGTTGTTGCAGCCTTCCTAGAATGTTGCGTCTTTATCATAATAAATGCGAACTTTTGAACATGATTGATGAGCTTCTTTGTCTATTTCACAGATACCAAGGCAATCGTTGGTGTAAGTTGTCGTTCTGGTATGCTGTACCGCTGATTTCTGATTCTGACAATCACCTTCTGCGGTAGTGACTAGTAACTTCCATGACGATCCCATAGGTAAGGTTTCCCAAATAGGGCATCGGCTATGGAGAGAGGTGCCACATCGCAGAGTACTTCATCTTCAAAAGGATTTATGAAGTATGCGAGCTTGCATTGTCGGGATATCCTTAGCTCTTGTCCATCCTTCATCCAACCGATGTTGTAAGGATGAGAATGCGGAGTGGTCACAAGACCTAGTTTCTTCACAAGTTCTTCAGAAACAAAATTCTTTTGGCTCTCATTGTCCATAATCAGATGCAATGGATTGTTTTGAACCCATATATGTGTATGGAACACGTGCTCTCATTCCTTCTCATCGATGATGGTTGAGGCTGCTCGAGTTGCCGATGTCAAAAGAGTCATTGCTTCTGGGTCAGATTCTAGCACAGTCTTGTCAAATGCGTTGGATGTCGACACTTTTTCCAAAAAGGTCTTCTGAGCTTTGCATTCAGACGTATCATGCCAAGATGAGTGATGGTAGTCGCACCATTTCCCGGTCGGTTGCTTGCTACATTCCTTTTTATGAAAAGGCTTCTTGTCGTGATCTGGATTTGGCGGAGTCGGCTGAAAAGATTTCGACTTGTCAAAGTCTGTTGGTGCCTTCTTGTCGGGTGGTCGTCCTGATGTCGGCTTTGTTGCGAAGCGCACTTTTCCCTTCTGCTTGGTTTCAAGTTTGCTGGCATAGTGGTATGCATCCACAAGCGTATTGACAATCAGAAACTCCATCTCCTGTTGAATGTACTGGGATAATCCACTAACGTATTTCAGAACAAGCAATTTTTCTTCTTCTTGGACACCATGTCTAGCCATGAGTCGATAAAATTCGTCGGTGTAGCTTTGCACGGACTGGTCTTTCCATTGCCTTAGCTGCTACCACTTCTTATACTGTTGCTCAAGGTACTTTGGTGGGTAAAATTCCTTTCGGATGTGTTTGACAAATTTATCCCATGTGTCGATGGGATCTCCACTTTTCTCCATCTTTGTCGAAAGATTCTCCCACCAACAATGCATAGATGTTGACATCTTTCAGGATGCAATGGTGATCTTGTTGGCTTCTGAGAGTTGATTCACAGAGTAATAGGACTCCAATTATTGAACCCAATTGTTGACAAATTCCGCGTCAATCTTTCCTTCTACATTCGCTATGTCTAAATTCATTTGCACTTTGAAGGGGCTGATTTTGTCGGAGTTAGTTCTCACCAGAAATGCTCCTGAAGTCGAAGCAAATTGCATGAGAATCTCGTTGAACTGGGTGAACATCTCAGTTTGTTGTCGAGCCAGTGCTTGCTCTATGAGTTGTTGTGTCTCGTCGTTTGCATGTCTTTCTCATGTTTCTTCTGCCAGCTCTGGAGGTAGTGTCTGCCTGGATTGTTGAGTCTGCAAGCGAGTTTGAACTAGCATACTTCAAGTAACTTCGCTGGAAGTGTCTACGCAAAACTTGAGCACAAACAAAGCTGACATGTGCCCTAACGAAGCTCTGAATGAACTTTGATTCTGCTCTGATACCAATGCTCCACTTGGGGCCAGGAAGCCGAGGGGGAAAATAGTTCGACTGAATGATTCGGCTCTGTTATGACGAAAGCATAAGAAATAGAATAAGCAAGCAGAAATTACACTACACAGATAAACATAAATACACACAGACAAATATGCAAGAATGCGAACTGAACTTCTCTGTTACTGGATGTAAAGATCAAGACTGATAAGATGTATATTACAATAGTTTACATGCTTATATAGAGAGTGCTGAGATGCTTGGGTGCCTTCCCGTTACGTTCAGTTACAAAAGAAGCTATAACGATTCGACAGTTCAACCGTTACAGTCGACTGGAAGACAGAGAGTCAGTTTGTCGAAGTTCAACAGTCGCAAGTCACAAGTTGGTGTCGCGCAAGTCGCAGGTTGATGTTGTATGTCGACGTCGTGAAACTGTGAGGTCGCAGAACGTGTCAAATTCATGTCGTAGTTCGATAACTTGCCAAAGTTGTGTCGAAGTCGCGGAGTGTGTCGAAACCGTGTTGAAGTCGAAACTCGTCAGAGTTGTGTCGACGATGGCTTGTCGCAATAGATGTCGGAATTCGACAATAATGCCAACTGTGATATGGATCAACAAAGTATGCCATTCTAGCTGGTCACATACTTGTAAAGACAAAATCGGCATCATTGCCCATCACTTCCATTAGTTGAATGCTAGATTGATTCTATTTGTTATCTAACCAATGAGCCATAGCTCAATTTCACCATGAGTAGAGTGCTAGATGACACACAACTCATATATACTTGCCTTTGGATAGTTGGGTTTATCAGTATAACTAACAAATTATTCAATCTATATGAATCACAACTACAAGTTACGATATCCATAAGAAAATTCATTTAAATATAGTTATTATCTCATGTTTGTTGTGCAAGCACAGGGCTAGAGTAAGTGCTTTGTATCATGTTGATTCCTTGAAGGAATAAAACAAATGACTAGAGATGTAATTGATCCAATGTTGAGTTTCAGAAATTTATTACAATTGACTATGACATTCTAGCTGAGCACATAATTTTAAAGACATAATAAGCATTACTACATTGGAGTTGTTTCTCACAATTGGGAATTGACCTTGGCAACATAAACAAATAAACCAAGCCAATCAAGCCTTAAATCAACCCGAAAACAAAGATTTCATTTCAAGCAATGGACTACACATTGGAGAAGCTTGATCCCAATTGTAATAATTTGAAAAGAGTCCATCCATGCATGTGCATGTTGGAAAAGAATAAGCACATGAAGCTTTATACTCATAGAAACAATAATTTTAAATTTCGCAAAGCATCCGTGTTGATGAGATAGATGGACCATAACCTTCTCACTCACAAATCACCTTAGCCACTAATTTATTTTTAAGTTGAGATGATATAGAAAGGTTTAAATCCCACTTGTCTAACTCATTTATGAGGTATTTTATTTGATGAATATTGATTTTTTATTTTATGAGGTATTTTGTTTGATGAATATTGATTTTGAGTTGACATTGAAATAAATCAAGGTGACATAGGGAAAAGTTTTAAGATATCAAATCACGAGTCACATCAAAGGGTTTTAAGAAACCCAAAATGTCAAAAATTATTGAAGGAACGAGTCGGCCATTTGGGGTTTGGATCTTTAGACATATAGAACATGAGTGACCTAATCGAGGCCCAAAACCCGAATGAAAGGGTTGTTTAGGGTTCACCCAGTTAGCATTCGAGGAGAAACACCAATATTGAGCTGACCAGTGAGGAACACACAGACGAGAAGCTTCGCCAAAAATTTCAATCTTTTCATTCCACGAGTCACAAAAATAAAAAAAAATCCATATACACAAATTACAATACATTCATATGGACGCCTCCTCCCAGTTTTAGCAAATTAAGTAACTGATTCATGTTTTGTTCATTGATGCAGCGGGCAGTGGAAGGGCCCCTAATCTCCAATCTGGATCTCGACATTCGCTCGTGAATATCTGGGAGAGGTAAGAGATACTCCTGGTCCTGCATCATTCACGCGCGTTTTCCTTGAACATTTTTCAATTAAAAAAAGAGAAAGAAAAAGGAACAATTTCAAATCAATAAGTGCATTTTATTTTTTCATGAACTTGGGTTGCAAATTAATTTTCCAAGGAAAAATAGAATATCTAGATGGATGTGAATGAGTTTCAAATTTTCATAGAAAATGAAACAGAAGTAGTTAGATTCAACTAGATATTCCTTTGAGCAATTTCTAAAATTTAAAACGGTTTAAAGCTCTTAGAATATTATATGCGAGAACAAGTGAAACAAAACCAATAAGTAGAGAGCAGTTTTTTAAAATGCTTTTCTAAGGATATTCAACAATAAAATTGGCATAGATAAAATTTCAGAGGGAAAGGACTAAATTTAGATGTAGCTAATCACGACAGACTCAACTGACTTAAGTTTCAGAGGGAAAGGACTCAATTTAGATGTAGCTAATCACAACAGTATCAACTGACTTCATGTTTTAGTTACCCTGCTCGAGGGAAAAGACTCAATTTAGATCTAGCTAATCGCAACAGGCTCAACTGACTTCATGTTTTAGTTACCATGCCAGAGTCAGGAGATAGAACAGAGCAAAAAACTTGATAAAGTCTATGAGGGATAGGACTGAAATTATATGTAGTTATCACACTAGACTCAAATGAAGTTGACATTGATAGAGATAAAGTTTCTAAGAGATGGGACTCAAATTAGATGTGGCTATCACAATAAACTCAAATAAAGTTGACTTCATGTTTTAGTTAGCATGCAAGAGTAAGGAGATTGAACAGATGAATACAATTAGTAGAGACAAAGTTTCTGGGAGATAGGACTTCAATTAGATGTTGCTAATTACAATAGACTCGAATGATTTCATGTCTTAGTTACCATGCTAGAGTAAGGAGCTTGAACAGGCGAGTGTCTTAGTCTGAGAGAGATGTTTGAGGAGGAAAGCAAGGAACAAGTTTTAAAGGCTTCAGAGCCACCAACATTCTCACATTCTTGTGATTCCAAAAATATATTTCACAGCCCAAATTGTAGATCATGGCTCTCGTGTGAGGCTAATCATGGAAGGCATGGGCTTTCACAAAAAATTTGCATCTTGTATACAGAGTGGATAGAAGTTCAGTTTGAGTTGAACAAATAAAGATGCACGATAGTTAACGATAAAGTCTTTTTCGGTCGAACTCCACAGTGAGCTTTAAAGAATTCAAACTTATAGTTCCAAACTTTTGAAGATTGGGATGCATGTAGAAAGTTATGGAGCATACTATGTCAAAGCTGAGTATGCATTTAAATATAATCTATACCATTCTCTGTAACCGTAGAATGTCAGTCATAACAAAGTAGGCTTGAACTACAAAAACGTGGTATCACAAAGATTCAAGAATGCAAATGAAAGATATGTTAGAATTAAGATATACCTTGACTTCATCATAAAGCTTTTGCTCCCTTGCATATATTCTGTCTAAAGTTGATGTACGGCTGCCAGAAGTCATGCCACAGTCCTCAGCAAAATCGCTGCTACTTTCATCCAAGTTGTATATGGAACTTGAAGAAGGGGCATTTGTCCCGAATGAAGACTTGGTGAGGAACAAAACCGAGCAACCTTATCTTCTTTCATAATGATCGTACCACTAATTCTTGTCAAGAGACTCTTATCTTCCTGTTTGGAAAACCACTGGTCACTCATTTTTGCAAGTTAAATCCTTTCACAAACATGTTACAGATAAGTTTCTTTCTCATCCGCATCAACGGTAACATCAATTCACAGCTGTGACACACCCGCTCTGTCCATATTCTGCATTTGGACATCATCAAAATAATCATAATAAGGTTATTTTATTCACAATATCTGATAAAAATAAGAAACAGTTGACATTGCTTATATACTAACAAATAATAATACCTAGAGGGATGCAGCCTTGCATATTGGAATTGAAAGCTGAATGTTTAAACTTTGCAAAGCATATATCATAGCAGTGCTAAAGTCCATTAAATATGCTCTGATATCTTCATCATGGGTTTTCAATCCCAATGAATCAGTTGCACGAAACAATGGTGATAGAGATATGTGATTCCTTTCTATGCCATGTGCAATATCTACCGTTATATTCCACCTTTGCATGAAGCTCAGCCTACTTTATTCTTCCTCATCAAGACATAGCCACCTTTGGGAAATTTCAAATCTTTGATTTGGAGGTCTGAAGAAAAGAATATGATTCAAATTCAATTCTAGTGCCTCGAGTCTTCTCAAAACATTACAGTCTCTGTCAAAACTCTTGTGAGGTCCCTCGTTCTCCAAATCGATAAGCAAAACCCCTGTGAGTTCCCTCATTCTCCAAATTGATAAGCTTGACAACGGATCGTGCCATCGTTGAGAACCGCTAGGTACACTTTCCCAAAACTACCAACTTCTAACTTGGCTTCATTAAATACATCTCTTGGTCCATTGATGAGCTCTCCATATGGAAGACCTCGGTGCCCATTCTAAGAATAGGTTTCTTCTGATTTCGTGATCTCCACAAGATACCCAAACACCACGCAATAATGATTGTCACTACAGCAACAAATATGATAACTCTTTTCAGAGGCAAATGACTTTTATGTTTGTTAGCAAAGCATGGTGGCAAACTTACCGAAGTCCCACACAGACCGAGATTTCCTATAAATGGAGAAGCACCAAGCTTTTTGAAAACACCACCTTTAGGGACTTCCCCTGACAACTTGTTGAAAGAGAAGTTCAAGTGGTGGAGCATTTTGAGATTTTGCAAGGACATAGGTATTCCACCTGACAAATGGTTGGAGGAGAAATCAATGTCCTGTAGATTTTGAAGTTCACCCAGTGCCACTGGGATCGGACTTCCAAGGGCATTGCAGGAAAGATTTAGGTAATTTAGTGCTTTGCAGCTTCCGAGTGTACTTGGAATGTCACCAGTTAACCGATTTGCAGAAATATCTATAGCTTGAACCATAGTCATCTTGCTTAGTTCCAGAGGCAGGGGCCCCTGTAATATATTGTTTGAAAGGTTGAAATACAAAACTAAATTTGCAAGACCTGCAACCTCTGGAGGTATGTTCCCACTGAGCCTGTTGTACGATAGGTCTAGTTGGACTAAGTTCACACAATTACCTAGGCTTGCAGGTATATTACCTGATAACTGGTTCTGATTGAGATTTAGATATCTTAGCTGCTGGAGGCGGTCAAGATAATCAGGGATTCTTCCAGAGAGATTATTTGCTTGAAGATCTAGGATGCCTAAGCTTTGGATTTGCCCGATTTCCATGGGAATGCTTCCTTGGAAATTGTTGGATCCCAAATATAGTCTCTCCAACTTTTGAAGCATATTAAGTGAAGAAGGGATTGCCCCTGTAAAAAAATTCGTGTCTAAATCAAGGATGGTTAAACAAGTTAGATTTCCAATCTCGGGAGGTATTCCTCCTGCTAATTCATTGCCACCCAAGTATATGACATCCATTTTTGTAGAGAGCTGGCCAATAGAAAAGGGCAAACGTCCTGTGAGACGATTAGACAATAACGCTATTGTCTGCAAGTTGGAACAGTTAGTAAGAGCAGTAACAATGGGCAAGCTCGTGGTACTGCCGCTTACCAGTCGATTATTGTGTAAGTAAAGGTGCTGGAGCTGCGTTAACTTACCCAACTCCATGGGCACTACTCCGCTGAGCTGGTTTCTCCCAAATTCGATCACTTGAAGCTTCGTGCAATTGAAGAGGGAAGGGGGAATGCTGCCACTCAACTGATTACCAAACAGGTATAGACCCCTCAACTGGGTGTTCTTGCTACACAGATCAGCTGGAATGTGTCCAGTTAATTGGTTGTCAGCTAAAGTCAATTGTCGAAGGCTTGTGCAGTTTGAGAAGGAAGAAGGAATTTGGCCTGTCAGACGGTTATTCCACATATTGATGACGCCGACTAGACTTAGGAGCCCTAATTCGGAAGGAACGTGGCCCTGAAGGTTGTTAGTATTCAAATTTATATAGTCCAAAGACGATATGTTTCCCAAGCAGGCGGGAATTGTACCGGTCAAATTGTTAGATCCTAAGTGAATGTATTGTAAATTGGGGAGAACACAGAGTTGGGATGGAATGTTTCCTCTCAAATAGTTAGAGTATATAGACAAGTTCTGTAAACTTCGGCACCCACCAAGAGTGGGCGGAATAGAACCTGCAAGTTGATTTCGAGAAAGGAGAAGCTTCTTTAAGCGAAAGAGATTCCCCAATTGATAGGGAATGTGGCCATGAAAACTGTTATTGCGAAGGTCGAGTATTCTAAGAAAGGAGAGATTGGCGAGAAGAGGAGAGATTGTACCTTGTAATCCCATGCTCCGCACGTTGAGCGAAACCACTCGCTGTGTGCGCAGACTGCATATGACACCTCTCCACTCGCAGAAGGAAACATTTGGTTTCCAGGAAGTGCGTAATGATTGGGATGGAGCATACACCGTGATTGCAGACATAAAACCTAGCAGAGCCTCTTGATCAGAAGCATTGGTGAGATAAGCATGGCGATTAGATAACTGAAAGGTGGAAAACCCAAAAGGAATGACGAAGAGAATCAAATAGAAGAAGAGTAGAAGAGGCATTCTCATAAGACACAGTAAAGCAGACACGGAAGATTTCTCCATCTCCCGTTGCGATAAGATGGTCTGTCCTAGTATAACAATGACGATATTTTTCCAAGGAAAAAAAAACAATGACGATATTTTTCCAAGGAAAAAAAAACAATGACGATATTTCAGAAAATCACACTGGTTGGTCGGAGTTTCTTCATGTATTTATATAGATAGATGCACAGTTCTTTATGCGTCTCCCCTAACATTTTTCACTACGCATGTGATGTTAGTATATGACATCAGTACGCTTATGACACCGAATGTTAACATCAGTGTTAGTAAAGATGCAGTGTCCCAGTCTACTACCCAACAACCGACCGGTGACTTGTAAATGGACACTTCATTATCAGTGGTCGCTTGCCTAATTCTTCGAGAAGATTAGGCATACTTAAGCAGATCTGGATTAGGCCACTCGCCTAATTTTTCGAGAACAATTAGCATACTTCAGCACACTCGGATTTTGCAAAGATGGAGTGTTTGTAATTTGTTTCTATACAATGAATTCGAAGTCTATTATTTCCATGGGCTTGACTCAGAGACTTAAGTTCACATTCGACCATCCATCAGCTATCCCATTGACTTGAAAAACGAAGATCCCATTCTTAATTTTCGACTTGAAAAATCAAGTTTTCATTCCTCTTTATGAATCAGTTTGAAAAATAAATAGACAGGGATGCAAGCTTGTCTAATAAAACGATGCCGGTAGATTAGGGAGGAGAGCATTTCCATGGCTTGGCTTTCAAAAAATTAAGTCTTCATTCAACCACCCTCTATTCAAATGCTACTATCTGCAAAGATTTCCTTCCATAAATTTTTCTTTGAAAATTCATTCCATAATTTTTTATTTGAAAATTGAAGTTCATTTTTTTTCAATGAATGGACTTGAAAAATCAAAGTTTCATTCCTTAATTTTCGGTTTGAAAATTCATGTTTTCATTCCTTAATTTTCGGTTGGAAAAATCAAGGTTTCATTTTTTAATTTTCATAAAGAAATCAAGGTTTCATTTTTTAATTTTCATAAAGATTTTCAAATGTAATGTTACTATTATTAATGAAAAATTATATTTTATTTTCTTAATTTTTTTAGTTGAAAAATTAAAGTTTTATTTTTTAAATTTTTATAAGAATTTTGAAATGTTATTAGACAGAAACATGTGTAACTCCTTCTCTACTTATTCTATAGAACACATGTCCTTTATAAAAAATAATAAAATATAATATGTCAACTTAAATTAGATTTAAAATATTTAGAACTGTATATATATAAAACTACACAAATTAGATAAATTAAAACCATAAACATTGCATTACATACTTTCTCAACATTTCCAGTCTAAAAGGGGGGTTGGTAGATCCAGATGGATCTATGTTGGTTATTATTATGAATGCAAATCAAAGATTAATAAAATTGTATTATTAAAAATTAAGTTTAGATAAGAGTAGAATTTCAACTAGTCAAGTTTAATGAGCCATAATTTGGTTTCCAAGTGTTTTGTATGTTAGGTGGTCAATCACATGCATTACTTAATTAACATTAAAAGAAATGCATTTACCTGTTAAACTCCATTTTCATATTGTTATACCATAAGTTATGTTTTAAAGTTGAAATGTGTTTCAAATTGCTTACAATGAAGAATGAATTATGCACCGAGGCTATGAGTCCATACTTACATGTTAAACTCTAATTTCATGTTGTTATATTCTAAGGTATGTTCCAAATTTGAGATATATTTCAAGTTACTTATAATGAAGAATCAATGTTAGTTTCTATATTTTTAAATTCTAAAATTCAAAACATATAGTTCTTATTTTCTGCTAGTCATCTATTATTGATGATAAAATATAAACAAAATATGTTCTTTTTAATTTGTTTGTTTGTTTTTTTATTTATAAAAATCTGGTGGATTGGGATTTTGTATGTTATGGACTTTGAGATCCTTACAAGTTTAAATGGTTATGAACTATAAATATTATCCTTCTAATTTATAATATGTTTTATTTTTTCGAATATATATGGTTGGTTTACATTCTTTATGATAAAAAGTATTGAGCACGAATAATTCAAATTTTAATGGACAAAAGATTTTAAAGATTAAAGTATTAATTAAATTTAAGTTTAAGAAACTATTAAATATTTAAAACAAAATTATATTTAATATTTCCATGGTTTATCGATGAGTAGCAATGATCGAGCTTGTATTAACATAGAGATCCATGTTCAAATCGGTAAGAAAATATGATTATAAATATAACCTTGTAAATATAATAAAATATTTCTCTCTCTAAAAAAACATTTATTATAACTTTTATTATTTTAATCAAAATTGAAAAAATATAACTAAAACATTTATTTATTCTAATCGAAATGGAATTTTCTTAACTAAATTCGAGAAAAAAATGAACTCTCCCATCTTAATTAAATTCAATTCTCTGGTCCATTGGTCCTTCCCCATATTCACTTTTTATAAAATTTATCTTTCTGTAAAATATGGAATTTAAATAATTCAAATCCATGTGAAATCATAACCAAATCCAAGAAATTATACTTACAAAAGTATATTTTAAATTATCTTTTACTGTTTATAAAAGATAAAGTCAAAAAGCAAAGCATAGAATCACGTCGTTAGTGGGCCTCAATACCATAAACTTATTCTATAATTTTGTTAGTGGGCCACAACACGATAAACTTATTTTATAACTTTGTTAAGGACGGTTGGCACAATCGGAGAAAAGTAGGATCCACATTCAGAAAATTGATATCTGCCGTATGACGTATCATACTTGATTGGATGGATGAATTTTTTTGGGAAAACTAATATCAATATTAAAAACTTCTCATAAAAGTCTTCACATTCACAAAATTGATATCGGCCGGATGACGTATCCTACTTTATTGGAAGAAAGGTCATAATGGCCTTTGCTCATTCTCGCCCAAATTGAATTTTTTTGGAAAACTAATATCAACATTAAAAAATTCTCATTAAAGTCTTCACTATGTACCAAAGTGAAAGATTCCTTCTGCAATAAACTAAAAGCAACATTTAAAAAATCTCATAAAAATCTTCACTATGTTCCACACCGAAAGATTCCTTCTACAATCAACATTAAAAAAATCTCATAAAAGTCTTCACTATGTACCACACTAAAAGATTCCTTCTACAAGTTATGGAATATATATATTAGATTGATATACACCACCCACCTAATATTTTGAATGATTGATTTACATCTTCCATGACACCAAATGTTTATGTAGCACAATAAAATTGATCTTGTCAAGACTTTTTTTTTCACAAGAAAAAAAAAGTTCTTACAAGAACATCCTTACAAGATCCTGCAAGGACCTTTTTTTTTTCAAAAAGAAAAATATGTAACATTGGTATTATAAGAAATAAAAGACCCAGTTACATCCAGATAGTTGGAGGAAATCCCTTATATCATTTTGCATTTAAAAGCTCGTAGGCACTCAGTAGTGCATATAACAAAACAAAAAATACAACATAGACCATCATGTACTGAAAGGAAATTTTAGATTGCAATAGCCTCTTATGTTGAAAGCAATCCAAGCTATTCTTTTTTCCATAAAACTGTGGCTTTAGACTGTAGGCATAACAAAAAGGCCTTGACAATGTCGCTCAGAAGGTAATGATGTTCCCTTGATCCACCACTGCCCCGTCAAGCATTTCACTATAGCGTAGATAACCATCTATTGGACCCAACGCCAGTTTTGAAAGATGGTCAGCTTCCAAATTTGCTTCCCTGTAAATATGTTGGCAAATGATCATGTCAAAATAGTCGCTGATATTACGCACTTCCGCCATCCAGGGCTCCAGAAGGATCTCATTGATCATATGCTTGCCGTTATACTAGATGACAATCACTTGTGAGTCACCAAAGATATTGAGAGATTTATAACCCCTCCTGCATGCAAACCACAATAAACACCTCAGCACCAGAAATTCCTCCTTCAATCCGTTGCCACCTCTAAGACCGACTTGTATCTTAATGCAGTGGCTCCTGTGAATGTGAAACAAGATCCCTGCTCCGTCGATCCCTTGTTGTGAGGCGTCGTCGAAAAAACCATATATTCTCCCCTCTTCAAGAACAAGATGTGTGACCCGACGAAGCTTGACATTGCCCTGCAAATCTGGTTGACCCTTCCAATGATATATAATTCTCTTAGCCGTTGTCTCGACTAGGGGTAACGAGTCTTCAAAAATTCCAAAGTTCCGTGCATACCAGACACCGATGATGAGAAATAGAGGCAAAGTACTTTGATTCCCATAGCGGCCAAACCAGGAACTTAAGCAATCCAAAAGATCATTTCCAATCCAAAAATCCGGTCCAAAATTCCAGCCACGAATAACCTGCCAAACATCACGAACATATCTCCACTGAAAGAATAGACGGTGATAGTCCTCATCCGCTTCTCTACACAGGATACACATACCTGACCCACTATAGCCCCATTTCTGGTTTGGCCCATGTTAGAATTTTATTCTAGAAGCAAAGCCATAAAAAACACTTGTGTTTTAATGGGATTTTCGACTGCCATATCCTGTGATGCCACCATCTCAGGATCGGGGGGTTCAAACCAAAAGAAACCAACATATTGTAAACGATCGAAACCAACAGAACCCCCTTGGATCCAAGACCGTCCCATACGAACCGATCAGCCATGTTGTGAAGCTTAATCCCAGCATAAGCTAGCCGGGAAACATATGACTCCCAATCCGAATGCCACCTGAGCGGGAGGTTCATATCAGTCGTCGAAAACCATCGTTCATGAGGGACGTCGCTACTACCTTTATAAAACTGAGAAAGGACCACCAATATCCTGGCATGTATCTCACTGATAATTTCCGCATTCATCTTGTAGCCCCCTTCATCCCCGATGAATGGGTCGACTCCAACAAAAAGTTCTGAACCTTTCATGATTTTCCACTTAAGCCATGGTTTAACATAGCTAAGGGTGTTGCTGATACTATTCCACATCGCCGATGCCCTCGTAGTGCTTGGCTGAAAATTCCTTAACCATTGGGTGGAATTATAAGCTTTCAGGTATTTAACACGTATGACCTTGCTCCATAATCCATCATCCGTCAAAGCTGTCCACAGAGATTTTGTGAGCATCACCTCGTTGAACCATTCCATATTTCGAAGCCCCCAGCCTCCACATGCTTTAGGCCAGAACAAGCTATGCCAAGTGCTCAAGTGCCACTTCCTGATCGTAGGTTTGCCTGACCAAATAAACCAAAACATTATACTATGCACACCATGGAGAATCGAGGTCGAGATTCTGTGCAGACCAAACCAATAAATAGGGATGCCCTGTAACACCAACTGAGCAAGAGTGAGTCTCCCTCCAATAGATAACCAACGTGCTTCCCAACAAGTTATTCTACTATAACAATTAGGTTTCAGGTAATACCCTAAATACTTTAGCCCCGTATCTAGCAAAGAGAAGGTATAAGGGAAAATCTCTTTTAAGTCGTTGATAATCGACTCTTCCACTTTGTTAAATAAGAATGAAGATTTCCTCAAACTTATAGACATACCGGAAGCCAAACAGAAGGTTGCAAGTATATCCTTGTAAATTAACCATTCACTAACAGAAGCTTCCCCGAATATCATAATGCCGTAATAAATAACAAGTGTGTAATAGACAAGACATGCGAGACTCTTACCCCTTTTAAGCGGCTACCATCCTTGGCTTCTTCAATCATCCTGCTAAGCCCATCAATCGCCAGAATGAAGAGTAGAGGACAAAGGGGGCATCACTGACGTATGCCCCTACAGCAAGAAAACGTACCCATGGGCTCACCATTAACCAAAACCCCATACATGGTAGAAGAGATGCACGACATGATCCACTGGACCATATTGAGAGAGAGCCCTATCTGCCAAAGAATGCGCTGAATATAAGTCTAGTCCAGTCTATCATAGGCTTTCACCAAGTCCAATTTGAGAATAAAAGCACTGAGTTTCTTAATCTTGACCGAATGCAAGCACTCTTGGGCAACACCGATAGCATCCAGTATCTACCTATTGAACAAGAACCCAAATTGTTCCAATGTAATAAACTTTTCCAAGTAGGGTTTAATGCGACATGCTATAATTTTTTAAACCAGCTTATACAAGGTGTTACATAAGGAAATAGGACGGTAGTCCGAGAAACCCTCCATCCTATCCAATTTCAGAATCAGAGCAATATAAGTACTATTTAGCTTCTTGGGCACAATTGCTTTACTCCTGGATTCCTTCACAACCCTCAAGATGTCCTCACCCATGATATCGAAGAAATGAGTAAAAAACTAAACCATCCAGCCGTCAAGGCCTGGGCTTTTCTCCTTGACAAGAGAGCTAAGGGTCTTCTTAACTTCATCCAAAGAAACAAGTGAGTCCACCCTCATACTCTCCTCAATGTTGACGAAGCTAGGAAAGAGCTTGATAATATTTAGCTGTTCCGCCAGATTATTAACATGCTCTTGCTTATAGGCTTCCTTAAAATACTCCTCCGTGGAATCCTGAATAAATCCCTGTTCAGAATGAAAAATGCCATCTCCCCCTTTTATCTCCCAGATGGAGTTTTTGTTGCATTGCATATTGGCATAGCTCTAAAAGAACTTCGTATTGTTGTCACCCTTGGCTAGCCACAGAGCCTGACTCTTTAGGCGCCAGGTGCTCTCTTTTTGGCCCAGTAAAACCTCCTTTCGTTTGTAGAGAAAATAAAAATCCGCGCAAGATTCTTCCTCGAAAGATATGCCCCCTACCTTCATGTCCATACCTACCAACTTCACATCAATCTCCTTGAGCTCCTTATCATCTGCCATTTTTTTATGTTGTTCCCACCACTTAATCTCAACCCTAATAGCGTCCAGCTTGTTATTGATATTGAAGAGTTGAGAAATGTTCCTGTCATCCTGCAGTGATTTCCATTTATCGACAATCATATCACAAAAACCTTTCTCCTCCAGCCAAGTGTTGTTGAACCTGAAAGGATAAGACGATTTCCTACTCTGGAATTGGAACTCAAAACAAATAGCTTTATGGTCAGATACCCCCATGGCCACGCCCTAAGACCGAAATCGATCACAGCTGTTAAACATCTCGCATTTAATGAAGAAGCGATCCAAACGTTTCGCAAGCCCATTAGCACCGGATCTTCCATTGTTCCATGTAGGAATCAAATGGCTAGGAACCACATCAACCATATTGGCAGCCTCAAAATGGCCCTTCAAGAACCCCGACAAAGGATCATTCCGACGCCCTGATCCCCAAACTTCACAGGAAGAAATAGTAAAATTTAAGTCTCCACATAGAATAAGGTTCTGCTTCTCCATAATCTGATTAGCAAAAACACTCTCCCAAAATGGCTGACGATCCCTATAGGGACCGTAAAGATTAAGGATGCTGACTTCCTGATCGAAACCTCTAAGCTTGCCGATCAAAACAACCCTTGCACAAACAAAGTAGGGCACCAGATCAGCCTTCGAAGGATCCCACGCTACCAAGATCCCCCCAGACAAGCCCCACGAGTCTATGGCACAACACCTCCATTTAGGCCGAATACCCAAAAAGAGAGAAACAACTTCTTCCCCTAAATGCATTGTCTCTTGTAGGAAAAGAACAGTAGGCTTAACAGAGTCCGTAAAATGTCTTATGGCCGCCTTTTTGGGAAGGCTTCCCAACCCCTTCACATTGAAGGAAGAAAGGATCATCAGGGAACATTGGAGGGGCCAGAACCTGTTCTAAGTGACCCGGTAGAATGACAAGGATTCAAGGCCCTTGACAGACCTAAAGCAGAGGGTAATTTAGGATTGACCCACTTTAAATCCATTTCCCCATCACGACAAACATCCTTGACTTTACGCCTCGACTGTTTCCTCTGAAAAGTTACATTAGATCCATTAATAGCTCCCAAGGGGAGACTCGACCCACCGAACTCAGCCCACCAAACACAGGAAGGGGGACCATGTCAAGTTTAGGGGTGAGTTGAGATGCCGAAATCATTGTTCCAAAAATTAAAGGAGAAGAAATAGTTGAGACCCCCCCCCTCCTCGCCCAGTGAAAGACCTAGACCCCCCATGATAGAGCACGGTTCGGGGACATCCCCATCCTATAAGGAGCTGGGGGTTAACACAGTATCCAACCCCCCCAGGTCCCCCACTGAGTCGTCTGCTACAGATGGACCATACACCTCCCCAGCCGTGGCTGAAGTACAAGGGGTGAAGCCACCGGCTTCGAAAACTTCTCACCATGGCCAAGCAACTTGAAAAAGGAATCCAACGATACAGATTTTAATAAGAGAGGAATGAAGGGTTTTAACTACCAATGCAATCCAGAGCCTATTCCTCGTCAAATGGAATGGGAAGGGTGAAGGACTGTGCTGGGTCCTCAGAACACCCCTTTTCCTCGGTGCTCCCTGCAACCATGCCCCGAATGGCATGACAGTCTTTGCTTAGGTGACCAGGCCTATGGCATGTAAAGCACCTAAATGGAATACGCCAATAATCCAATTGTTGGACGAACACCCCATGTTCCCATTCGACCTCCACCTCCGCTGGAAACCCTACCGAAACGTCAACTTCGATCAGGACCTTGGGACAAACCCTCTCAGAAGCCATTAAAGTGCCCTCTTCCATAAGAATGAAGCGCCCAATGGAGTTTGCTACCCCCATGAAGGCCTGGAAACTCCAACATACCAAGGGAAAATCAGGGAACATAACCCACAAGTGACGCTTGGATAGCTTTTCTCTGCACGGGTCAAACACAGGGTGCCACCTTATCAATACCAAAGAACCAACCCCCAACACCCAAAACCTCTCGTGAATAAGTCTCAGTGAGTATTCAGACAAAAAATGGAAATAAATCCATCCCTTCCCAAGCATTATCACACAAGGGATGTAGTGGATGAGCGGCTTCCAAGCCTGCGTGATCCACTCCACAATTTCACCCCTACTCAGATGTGCATATTCCATCCTACCAACCAGAGCTCGAGTGGCCAGATTCGTGACCATGTCCATAGTTACGTCCTGGCCCAAAGTACATCACACACATTCCTTCGAAGCTTGTTCTACCTTAATATTCCCCTCAGACTTCTTCTCGTCCGGCGAACACCCCCCGAAAAGGGTTTCGACTGCTTCTGAGCAGTAAGAGGAAAGTGGGGAGCACGTGTCGTTCCATCCGAACTTCTCGACACTGGCAATGTAACACCAGAACTCACAAGTGTCTTAGACAAACCCACCGGGTGAGATAACAACGACATGAACACTACATTTTCCTTCGGGTTTACCCTCACCGACACTGAAGACACCGGTACTGATCCCATTGAGAAACAGAAATAGAGGCAAAGTAGACACAACACTAAACCCTAGAGTCAACCCCGAGTACCAATGCAAAAAACCTGTAGAGACCCGACAATAGTACAGAAGCCCGAAAATGACGAAGAAAAGCCAAGAATGATTGTAGGATTTAAGATTAATAAAACCTTCCCACTTTGTTAACTTGGTTGGTACTGAACTCCCGTGGAGAGAGGCAGACTCCAAGCCTGCAACTAGCTACCCAGCAAGACTATGGGAACAAGAGCAAGATCGAGACACTGCTAAAAAACATGACCCGGAAAGAACAAGGGCTAAGCAAAAAACAGATGTAATCTCCCGTACCAGACGACCCCCAAACGACCTCCCTGAGCACAGCGACCGCCATGAACCCTAGCTCGCCATGAACCAAGTTGTGGCTAAACTTACCATCGAGTCAATACATCAACACCATAATCATTATGAGGTTGTCTCAACCCAACGTTATCCAATATGATGGTGTTGGGCAATTAAGTAGGCCATAAAGTCCCTTTAAATTTTGGCTTGGTTACTCTTGGGCCAAGATCTTAATTTGTACTATTAAACTATATATTTTAAGGAAGTATTTATTTGTGTTATCATTTTATTTTTCATGTATATGTGGGACCTATATGATGGTGTTGGGAAATTAAGTGGGCCATAAATTCCCTTTAAATTTTGTCCTTGTTAATGCTGGGCTAAGATCTTGATTTTTATTATTAAATTATATATTTTAAGAAAGTATTTATTTTTGTTTTTATCAGTTATGTGTTGTAAATGTTTTCTTTAGGTTTTGTAGTGGGGGTGGGGGTTTACAATCTATACATAAGTGTTTTGGTATACATTCAATTTCTATGAGTAATTTAATAGTTTGTATGCATGTGTTAATGTAGGCATTCAATTTTTGGAGGCCTTCATTCAATAGTATTTTTGGAGGTTGGGGTTCATTAAATGATGGCTCTTCTACTTCATCTCCTCCTTGTCTTCCTTTAGCCATAGTATCACGTGGACCCTCATCCCCCTTCAACAATAATATTGTCTAGTGTTAACGACCAAAATTCGCTCACCTACATTGTCATCAATTTCATCACCATTATACTTCATTGTTGATAGTATTAGCACCATTTTCACCCCCATCTAATCTATATGACTTAAGGAAATGACAAAATGACCAAAAAATTGAAAGTGAAACTCCAAAATTGACCATAACTAAGAGGTCGCACTTTTTTCCTTCAAAAAGCATAACTTGGTCGCACCTTTTGCCCCAAAACTTGCAACCTGGTCAAAAAAGTGTATTTCTAGTTAGCATTCATCATTTCTCGCTTTCCTAAGGGAAGCAATGGCTAAAAGTGGACGCATACAATTGACATGGTAGAAATTAACAACTAATATAATCCTCCAAAACCCGAACCTCTCCACTAAGCAATCAATGGCACGGAGAGCATACACCTTGGATATAGATTTTATGTTTAACTACTCTTATGCATATAAAATAATCCATCAGGGTCACCATTTATCATCCATTCCTCCATATGCTAAAGTGCCTTTATGTTGTCGAAATTTCGCCAGAGATATAAAAAAGCCGCATCCTCCTTTCAACTTTCACCAAGGGAATTCCCACTTGCCACCTGTCTGGAGATTGGAGTTGCAAAGGATACAAATGAGCCTTCCTTCGGATTAGTTGTGGAGGCCCTTCACCTTCAACAAACCATACCAAGGTGTGTGTGTATCATTTTATTCTTTATGTAATAATACAATCCCATTCTTTTACATGATGCATCTTCTTTTAATGGATAGCTTTCTGATTTGGGTTTGCATGCATGTTTGAGAGTGAATGTTTTTAGTTTAGATAAGATTTAATTTACTTTCCATTATTATCTGCTACCAAGGATTGCACAACCCCTTGGTAGGCTTTTTTTTCACTTGTGTGTGAGAAATCTTAAACAACAGATTTGACAATCCACTAGGGATCTGAAGTACATGAGTAGAAACAATGGAATCCTAATCGGAATGCAAAATCACAATAACTGAAGTCTTATGAAATTGGAAGGGCCCAAGATACAGAAGGAGTAAAAAGTGATGTAACTCCTCACAAGTGACTTAAAATGTTGAAAGACTAAGTCAAACAAGTCTATGGAACTACAATTGAAACCATATCCGAAATTATGTTGAGACATTCATACAAGGATGGGGATGTCCGCCTTATCTATTTATGAGATTATATGCACCTCATCTCTTTGAGTGGTTTGTTTGTAGGTATAGGCCTCTATGGTCCCTTGGGAGAGGGAGTCCTTTTTGGTGTATTTTTTGTCTCTTGTCCTTGGTTCCCTTCCATTCCTTGTTGAAAACATGAAATACTTATGATGTATTTCAGCCATACAATGATCTCCCAACCTCACATTAGGGGGGAATATGTTAACAATGAAAATTTGCTCACCTACCTTGTCATCAGTTTCATTATCAAAAACATCATTATCGATGATGTTAGCACCATTTTCACCGCCCATCTCATCCTGGCTTGAGGAAATAACAAAATGACCCAAAAAATGAAATTCGAACTCCAAAATTGACCATAACTAAGAGGTTGTGCTTTTTCCTTAGAAAAGCGTGACCCAGTCACACCTTTTGCCAAAAACTTGTGACCTAGTAAAAAATGTATTTTTTTTGTTAGCATTTATCATTTTGTGCTTCCCTAAGGGAAGTAGTGGCTAAAAGTGGACACATACAATTGACATGGTCTAAATTAACAACTAATTTGATCCTCCAAAACCCTAACCTCTCCACTAAGAAATCAATGGAATGGAGAGCATACACATTGGATCTAGATCTTATTTTTGGCTATTCTTGTGCCTATAAAATAATCCCTTAGGGTCACAATTTATCATCCATTCATCAATATGTTAAACTGTCATTATGTTGTTGGAATGCTAGAGAGAGAAAGAAGCCACATCCTCCTTTTAATTTTCACCATTAAGGGAATTCCCACTCGGCACTTGGCTGGAGATTGGGGCTGCAAAGGATACACACGAACCTTCCGTTGGATCAACTGTGAAGGTCCTTTACCTTCAATATATGGTACCAAGGTGTGCATGTATCACTGTATTCTTTATGTAATAATAAAATCCCATTATTTTACATGATGCCTCCTCATTTAATGTCTAGCTTTCTTATTTGTGTTTGCATGCATGTTTGAGAGTGAATGTTTTTAGTTTAGATTAGATTTAATTCACTTTCCATTATGATCTTCTACCAGGATTGTACAATTCCTTGGTAGGTTTTGTTTGCGCTTATGTGTGAGAAAACTATATACGCAACATCTGGTAGCTTCTCCATGATGTTCTTCACTTGGGAACTTGATATAGGCTTGGGATTTTGTTCAGTAGTTTTATTCTTGGGTGTGTTTATTAACCAACCTCTCCATAATGTAAACTTCATGATTTTTCTTTTCTTTAGATAACAACCCCTAATCCCCAACTTACTCGCCTACATAGTTGAAATTGAAGAGGCATGTGAACATTTTTGGCATTTTCATTAGTTTTGCACTTGTCATTTTGTTCACTAGTTTGGGGGTTTTTGATTTATTTGTTGGCATTTTGGCTTTTTCATTTTGCACATTCTAATCTTGGGATTGTGGTTCAACATTCTTATTGATCTAAAAGTGGTCAACAACATTTGCAGGACATGCATGGACTTCAAACTCATAAACCCATCTCTCATTCCATGGACTATATGTGTTTATATGGATGGATTGCATGTGTTATATATAATCTTATGCTTAATATGTCTTTATGGGAATTTTTCCTACATACTTCTTTGCACTATACCAACTACTACTATGTCTATAGTTCAATATAAATATTCATTTGGGTTCTAAAAAAACAAATAAGCATAGTCTTCCATAGTATGTAGTGGCCATAGTGAAGCTCTTCTCTTTGTTGGATATTCCCATGTTTTCTACTTTATCACATTGACACCTTTACATCATTCAATTCTTATTGTAACCCATATTGTTTTGCACACTTTAATACATATTGGATTCTACATCATCCAATTCTTTCTTGTGGTTATGACTGTAATGTTTTGTTTTGTTCTAGGGTTCTAAGGAAGCAACATCATACAATAAGATAAACATGAAAAGGGTTAGTTTTGTTTATGTATTTATATATTGTTTTTTTAAGATATGTTATACTAGCATAGATCCATTGTAGACCCAAATTGATGGATCAAACATCCTATTTTTCTTGTATGATAGTATTCATTGGGTTTTATAGGTAGATAGCTTTTCATTACCTTATTATATGTTATAGATGTTAATTAATCTCTATGAACTCCATGTCTATTTTTCTTGGTGTTGATGTGCACTATCTATTGTAGATAGTGGTATGTTAATTGCAACATAATGTTGTTGTAAGTATGTGTTTTGTATAAGATCTAATATATGCACAATATCATATGCCCATTACATGTCACTTAACTCTTTGTAGGTGCTTGGTTTAGATTTCAACATTAAAAATTTCGTTCATTTAACTTCTTAAGTACTATCTATTTGGTGTCATTCTTAGTATTGCTTCTACGACTATGTCCATAGTAGATCATTTGCATAAAACATTTGTTGGAGATGTTTTCATTCTTTAGAATCAAGTAGAATTCCCTTCTCATATATGGATTGATTACTTTGACACACACACATCCCCCAAAAATGTTAGTTAGCCACTTGCTATGTTATAGGAGTGGGTATATTTGGGTAGTCACCATTACCTTCATTGTGGGAAATGAATAGTTTTCTTGGAACTAGACGTTGCAACACACTAGATGTTATTAATCGATGTTGAAGGTGATGACTCAGTATAGATTACTTTAGATTAGAGAGTTAAAAAAATAGGTAAGTAATGAATAACCAAAAGGGGAGTGGGATATGAAATGAAATATGCCCCTTCTTTAAAGAATGTATGACATTGTTGAAACTATAACAAGTTATATTCTCTTTTTTGCTTTACTAGGGAAATTGGCAACTGGGGTGGTCTCGTACCTACGTGACACGAGATTGATTCCATCCACTACCACTATACCCTTAGGTGCATCCACATAGCCCGCCACAATGGAGCATGGGTTATCCGGGGTTCGAACCAGCGACCTCCTTTTCAAAGTGTCTTATGATATCATGGACTTGCTGGTTTGTCTACACCCCAACGAGAATAACATGTTGTATTGTCATTAATCCTCACAAATCCAATTTATGGTGCCTATTTCCTCTGATGTTGATACATAGAAATTAGTTAGGATGCCATCAATTGCAAATTATTGTTGTCCACAAACTATAGATATCGCCTTATTGGGTTATAACTAATCCTAGTTTATAGAATATTCATAATTTGAAAAATTAGTAGAAAATATTTTTGGCACTGTAGAGTTTGCAAGTTGTACAAGATTTATAGAAGCTTGTAAAAATATGTTTGTACCAACAAGACAAATGTAATCTTATGGAACTTGGATTTGAGTAGAAAATGTCTTTAGAAACATTAAATTTATTAAAATGGAATCATGTGTAAATCATTTATTAATGGTTCAATATATTTTGTCTAATGGTTCTTAATAACATCTTTTTTAGGTCCCTCCAAATCATGTTAAAAACTAAAGGTAGGAAAGGTTTTATGTAGAATCAAAGAGAAATGAGTTAAATGATAAAGTGATATATAGATTTTACTATGCCATGTATGAGCTCCAATTGAAACATATTTGAATGCCTCTTTGTTAGGGTTGTTAACACTTAAATCTTGCATACATGCGACATTTATGCTAATCTTGCAGAAAGGCTTCACCAACATACATAATGCATCTCATTGGAGACATCCTCATTAGATCCAGAAGACAAACTGAGTCTCAAAATGCCAAAATTAGTCAAAATGGAAAATCACATGACTAAAAGCACTAGAAACCCGTGCTACTAGCACTATTATCTGTACAGTCATCCACGTGTACCCGTGCGAGATTTCTCTTGAAACCCATGTGACTATTACAATAGCGGGACCACATATTTTTGTGTCGCATTGAAGGACCAGAACGACTCTCTTGGCTCCAAAATTCTAACAGGGACTCCTCACATGCTTGGGAGCATTGAATAGCCCCTCTCATGTACTTGGGAAACCAGTTCAAAGGATAGAGTGTTCACAGATGGACCTAGATGTTTTTTAGCCTCCATTTGGCCTATAAAAGGAAGCCATGGGCTTGCATTCCATTGGAGAAAATTAGAGCAAATTTATGCTATTGGAATTACATTGAGAGATCCTCTTTTAATCTACGTCCTCCCTCAAATTGGCATGCATAAAGTTCCCTTGCTTTCTTCCCCTAAGAAGCAATTGTTTCTCCATTGTTGCCTCCTTTCTCAAGGAGTAATATTCTCCCTTCATTTTCTTAGTCTAGTTTAGTTTTATTATAGTTGATTTAGCTTGTGAGTGTTTGGTAGATACCTAACCCACAACTAACATTGTTTCCTTGGACTCAAGTTGCCAGGATAGCAAGGAAGATTGCTCACCCTTGTGATATTTCCCCCTTAATAGTATTTATGGCGACTTCACTCAATTTTGTTCATTGCATGTTAGATAGGTTGTCTTTTGCTAGATAACTTATTTTGGTTACTATGCATGTGTAAGAGCTTAGTGTCAAGTCTCTCAACAACTAGAATTCTATGGTCCTCTGCCTGAAATAAATTTGTTATCAGTAGCACGGATCTCGACATCCCGTATGCGATATGTAGTGGAGGAATCATCTCAATAGACACATGAATTTCATAGTTGAATTGCTCTGTAATCCACGTGGTAAATCCACACAACTTTCTCTTCACTGTAATCACGCTATTAGTACGACTGTGGGTCCAAAACCCACATGAATGTGTCTTTAATTTTCTTTTTATCTCTATTTCCACAATCATCTGCAGTTTTAACAACTGCCTAATGAACCAAAAAGTAAATAACTCACAGTAGTTATATTTTCTTTAGTAATTAGATAACTTAGTGTAAAGATAGTTAGTAAAGAAGTCACTTCTTGAAATATTTTTAGGCTAAAATACTTTGAGGTTTTCAACAGGCCTCTTAGTACTCACTAGTAACTGAATGATTATGCTTGCCATCTCATTGGAATCGTTAGTATAGGCAATTAAATTTGCTTACCTCTAGTTATAAATCTTTTGCTTCTTGCTTATTTCTTTGTTTTATGCAAGACAGTTTATTTCACTTTCCTCACACAAGTAAAGGACCTAAAGAATCCTTTACCCGAAGTATGCTCTTTGCCTTGCACTCCTAGTGATCTTGGCAAATCAGAAAATGGTGATAGGTTTAAAATACTTCCTTTGCACACATTTATTTAATTAAGCATAATGAGTAGTTATTTGCTTAGAGTTGAAATAGAGTGGTTTCCCATTTATCTTTAATTTATGCTCTTTTAGTTAGTTGCAAATTTCAATTCTGTTTTCTTTCCAAACACGTGTCATTTCCACTTAAGCAAACACTAAGAGACCTAAAGACTCTTTCAGATCTAGTATGCTCTCCATCTTGCACTCCTAGTGATATGGATGGATCAGAATGATATGAAAGTTTGAAATACCACTCTCACACTCCTTAATCAAATTTGGACCTTTTAAAATCAACATTGCACTTGTAATTCTCAAAACCAACTAAAATTGTCCGCAAGGGGTCACAAAATAACATTTTGTTAGTTTATGATTGATTGGGATAAGCATCCAAATAATGCCTACCGATATTCTACATTATTGAAACATATCATTGTAGAAGGCATGATGCTCAAGGACGCGAAATATGAGGTATAGTTCTATCTGCTCTCCATAAAGAGTCACTCAAATGTTTTTGGAGACGACACTTTACCGCCTAGGAAAAACCACTTTTCCACACTTAATGCAGGTACCTTAGTGGACAAAACCTAGGATATCACCAGGGAGTAATTATTAGTTCAATTGACTCCTGATTCGAATCTCATTAGTTGTTGGAAATGTTGCCAACCCTTTCGGAACATAGCCCCAACATCATTACTTGATAACTGACTCTATCATACCTTAAGAAGCCAACATCGGGGGATTTCATCTCCGTCGGCGGGTGAGCTATTGGAAGGCCTAGTGACTGTTGAGAGGAAACAACGTTATGCCTTGTAGGGAATTCACATTTATTTTCTTTTTATTTACAAGATCACCTAACTTGTAATTAAAAAGAACCAACTTGTGGACTACTTGCACAAAAACTCAAACACCTATCACTCACTTTGCACCATATTGCACCTGTTGTGGTTGACATATTTTTGCATTTGTTTATTTGTGTTTAGACCTATTCATCATCACTCTCACTTGATCACATATACCACCACCATAATAGAATAAATAAATATGAGGCAGTTTCTCATACTGCAAGGAATTTCTCCTCTCTAAAGAGGTGTTTTCCCACTTTCTCCCCATGGTACACAAGTGAGACACTTTAGCCAGGGACATTCCCAGGCCTTGTTGTTAGGGTCAACTTGGTGAGGCCACACCTTACTTGACACTCCCACTTGCCCACCTCTTGGATATCATACAACTCCTTTTACCTCTCCACCTCGTGAAAGAGGTATTACTTCATCTCCACCTTTTGGAGGGGATACTCCCCCATCATCTCCTCCTTCAGGAGAGAGGACACCACCATTATCGCCACCCTCGTCTCGTATAGGGAGAAGCACACATAGCACTTTGGTGGAACCAACCCCTAATACAAACCTTCCTTTCATGGCAAGATTAAATCTCTCTAAATTAGCTAAGATAATTAATGACCCCATTCGTCATGACCCAACTTGGTTGGATATGCCTCCTAAACTTCCCTTGGATATTCCAAAGTTTGAAGGGAATAAGGGAGATGACCCAACAAATCATGTTATGTCATTTTACCTTTGGTGCTCTTCTAATAGCATCGTCGATGGCCTTGTTCATCTTTGGCTCTTCTAGAGAACACTTACAGGAACAACGACCAAATGGTATGTCAATTTACCATCTACGACTAATACCACCTTTAATTCTATAGCCATTATTTTCCTATGTATTTTCAATTACCCATACGTCACGACCTAGGGCTTGAAATCCTCGTGGAATTTTAGCAAAACACCTCCACCCATATCGTAGATCACATCCATGAATGGCGTAGACATCGGACATTGTGCAAAATAGACATCCAACCCTATTTTTTGTTGGATTGGTTCCTAAAATCACTCCAACCCATGGTTGCAAACGATGTGGAAACAACATTGCTAAAAATAGAATAGGAGGCCATCTTGAAGGCCCAACATTTTGATCTTATTTATGCACAATATGGGTATCTTTGTACCATCCTTCCTTATGCCCCTTTGCATCATTCTTTGAACTCGACACCATCAAGTACATCACATTCAACTGATGGGATTATTGGGACTATTTCTCACTAGGAAAATGTTCCCCAACCTACAACTTATGTACCATCTACTATAACACAACAATACCCACCAGCACCACCTGTATCAATGGCGCCTGCAACTGCACCAACTCCTCCATTTGATCATCTATCTTATGGACCCTATAGTCCCACCATACTTGAATGCAATCCAAGCACCTTCAATATCGCCACTTCAATTGGAACCTCTCGCTCCTATCTCCACATCGTATGGAGCATCTAACACATATCTTCCTGCAATCATATACAATATGTATTTCCCATTTCCCAGTCCTCCTAGTCATTCCCCCATACCTCAAATGGGCATAAATCTAGTGCAACATTCTCCTATGCAACAAACTTAGAGATTTGAGAAGTTAAACATGAGTAATCCCCCTAATTCTTAGAATTAAATGAAGAAGAAGGGAAAGAATAGGAAAAACTAGTAGTAGGCACACGGGGGAAATCACCCTCCCCAGCAAAAACAAAACATGAGTAACCAGAACGAGGGGGTAAACAATCCCTCTAAACAGGGCAAGAATGCCAACCTTAGGACCAATTATCCTTGATCCATGTGTGGATAGTATGGGCACTACATGCACCATTTCCCATTGATACTCGAGTGCCAACAAATGCTTGAGGCAAAGAAGAAGGCTACAACAAACCCCCCTTAAGCACCTAATGCACCACAACCCCAACAAGCTATGTTGCAACAACCCTTTTCCAATTAAGGGATGGTTACTCAACAACCAAATCTACACTCCCTAGGTGACGACACCTTTTAGAATATTTACATGAACATGATAGAGGTCAACCTCCAGACCCACGCCAAAGGATATGGCATGCTTGAATCCTTTCAAGAAGAAGATGTACCCACTACCCCTAGTGGGGCTTTGCAAATACCTCACGGTGATCATATCCCTCAAGTCCCAAAACCACCACTTAGATGAACTACCCATAATCCTCACTTGAAAGTGTCCCATAACTACAGTATCATAGATGATCTGGCTCAATATCCTATCACCATGTTGACATTATAAGTTCTTCAGTCTTTTCCCTTCCCCTAAAAAGGAATTGCTTAACAAGTTAGGCGTTGTCGATCCTTCTGATTTGTGTCTTATGACCTTCGATCTCAAGAAAGGTGAACCACAACTACCCTCATTAGTCACTTTTCAGGTCCCCATCACAATCAAGAACATTATTATTCATTGATGCATCGTTGATGAAGGAGCATCAACTTGTGTGATGTCCACTCATGTTTGGAAACTTTTGGGTTCACTAGACCTGGTACTCTCATTTATCGCTCTCCGTGCTTATGATGGGAAACCATCAAAACATTTGGGTTTGTACCAGAATGTCCCCATCAAGCTAGGGGAAAAATGGTACTTTTGTATATTAAGGTAGTTGATGCGTAGGTCAACTACAACATTTTACTTTGTCATAGTTATATGTACACCATGAAGGCGGTAGCTTCCTTAGTTTTCTACATCATGATGTTCCCTCATAACAAGAATATCATCACCCTCAACCAACTCAAATACTATGATCCGCAAACCAACACAAAACAAGATAACGTCCTACTAACCATAGGATCAACTAATCCCCCCAATATGTTGATATTGGCCTGGGCATTTACAAAGATTTCAATTTTTTGGGGGCATACTCAAGTCCTTCGCCTGAGATCCCCGTATCTACAAACGACCTCATGGGCACTATTTTCACCTCTGAAGAAAAGTCACAAGCCCCCTCAACATCAACATCGATACCTCCTACCATTTGTGTAATTGACCATACCTTGAACCCATCTATTCCACCTATTTTTCAAATCCCTTTCTTGTATCCCCCCACAGGAGTACAAGTAATGCTAGTAATGGCTCAGCTCATGTTTCCCAAGGTCACTTTGGGAATACCTGTGTGGTATGGCTGGTACCTTACACCACCTTACCCAAAGATGGCTTCCAATCTGCTAGCCCATTATGATTTTATCCCGATAGCACCCACCAGTACACCATCTAAACCTCTTATGGTATTCGCACCACCTGCAACTCAACCACCACTAGTTGTCACTAAGCCTAATGTTTGGGGCATAAAACAACCTAATTTGAAAGCCCTTGTAGTACCAAGTACTACACTTGCACCTCACATCATTCTACATTGTGCCCTATGTTGGAAACAAGGGCATGCCACTAACCTCTGCGAGTCTGCCCCACCTTACCAGAGCTTAGGAATTCGCTTAACACCCTGGTTAGTGTAACCCATAACCCAAACACTTCAGAAGGGGGCACACTAATTGTGTTATCTACCACCAACACTAAGATGAACACCAAGTCATTGCACACCAACCATGCGTGCACAATATGTTCTCAATTTAGGAATTACACACATCATTGTCTTGCACTTCCTTGGTTCAGGGACACATTAGAGACTATTCATCTCATGCACCCCATGGTTGAAAGACCCCCTCCTAATTGGAAGGAAACAACCTCCATCAATGTGGTTTCCACATCTATGCTAGCATAGGGTCACCACCACAAGAGGCACTAATGCCAGAAGCATCCCATCCAAAAGTTTTATCATCGTCGCCAGTGGTGCAACCCCATGGGTGTTTATCACGTGGGAACCGTACCCATATGATTTCCAATAGAACTGACACCATCATACCTGACCATGCCACTCTACCACTAAGTCTGGTGCATGAGCTTAACCATGCCCGAGTCACTTGTATGTCTAGATCATGTGGACAATTGATACATTATTCATTTCAGTACCCCATCTTATGCACAAAACAAGCATTTCTTCTAGAACAGATGAGGCTTGAAGGTCACCCTCATCCCCTTAGGGCATACCCACTAGGGTTACCCATTATGGAGGTTCTTCTCCTAGTGTCAAAAACTATTGATCATGGTGACATCATCAACATGTCATTATTAGATGGTCTACTCAATAGCGATGACACATCATCATCTGCATCTGAGGAAGACCAAGCTTCACCAACAAAATCATCCTCGATTGTGGAAGATAACCACGATCAACCAAACAATCCTTAGACACCAAGAGTCCTATTGATCCGGATTTATGCAGGAACGCAACAGAATACACAAATACCCATAAAAACATAGATGCAATGGAAATAACACTTCATTTCATTAATCAAAGAACTGAAACTTGTTTACATACAGGATGGAAATAAACTAGCTTGAGTGCTGGTAGCTTATCTCTGAGAAGAGATGCGGTGGATACATGCCTCTGAACTCTGTGTTACAATGAGGCTCGAAGGCCTATATATTATTGAGAAACAATGGAAACCCTACACATCCAAAAACCTAACCCTAGGAGGTGAAACGCTAGAATATAGGCCCCGTTGGGTAACTTGGTACATCAATTTCTCGGGGTTGTAACTTTGGCATACTACCTCCGTTTGACGCACATGATACATCGTTAGAAATATCTATTCAAGGACTACATCCATAAACAACAAATATGAGTCCGGAACAGACTCATGTTCCAGACTCATATTTTCCCAACCATTTGATGCTGAAAAAATGTCATTTAGGGCGTCAAAACAGCTCTAGAAGTTTAAGACCTGAAAACTGCCAAAAATAGTAAATTGTGCTACAATTAAGGAAACAGAAAAACTGAAGAAACAATGGTGGGGGTCCAAGTGGAATAGGCGGGTGGCCACCAATATCCTCCTCGATCACCTATGTTCAAGTGTTGTGTATCCTTGGGAGATGCAAAACTATCCCCTGCAAGTTGATCAACTTGGGATGCCACACATACACGTACACATTCACCTAGATGTGTTGCACTGATTTCCAACACCAACAACCTCCATCATGCCACTAGCGGTTTCCACCAAACCATTTGGAAACCATTTTTTCGGCCATCCCACAGGTGCACTGAATCACTGATCTCTTGTCAAAATTTTGCATTGTCAATACTCTTGTCATAATCTATATTACAATTAGGTATTTGCATCATGTGTATAGGATTATCACTGAGAAACAATCTCCCATTTTACAATAATGGTTCATGGACTCCAATCCTAGGTATATCATTTCATCTTAACATATAGGCAACGTTTTCCCTCTGTTTACATTACATTTACCCAGTACTCTCATTGATCACCATAGGTCCTCGATATCAATAATGCCATGCCATCAATGCCATCCTCGAGAATAACATGTTCCCCCATGGGTGTGTCCACCATTACAGCCAACTCACATTTTGGAACCCATGATGTTGTATCCCCACAAGTTCAAAGAATTTGGTCACTCACCCAGTTGGTCCAAAAGAAACCACATATCATTTCCTTGCCAATTCTGCTACCATTACCCCTCATATTCTTCTGCACACGTTACGGTTATGACTCATAGATAACCTCTCATCCCCCTCATGATCAATATACCATATGCATTTCCCTTCGCATCATTAACCCTCTAGAAGACAGTAATGGGCCCGCCATCCTCTCATACACCAATCCCACTCAATTATCCCCGCAGGAACATTATGCATGACATTGATTTGTGGGGAAACCATCTTCTCTTCTGCACAAAACCATTACATCATCATCAAAATGATTCCTCGACTCACTCAAAACCGTGGGAATCCTACCAATCATTTTGTACAAAGAGGCCCCTGATCCACAAAAAAATGTGAGGACCCCATCACATTATTCTTTTGGAAGCATCCCTTGGTCGCCCTTGATAAATGTATTTGAGTCCCCCTAACCCCAACACCATCAGTATTTTCATTAACCTTACATTATCAGTATTATGTCTCTAATAAATCTCTTCAATTGCAATCTATTTCCATCCATTACACCCTGCATCACCATTTGAAGAATGTTGTTGTCAGTCAAACACCCCTATTTACATCAATCAAAGGAAGTCCCGAGCCCCACACTTATCAACTAGTCTTGTGTCAAGTTTTTCGGTCTCCCAATTGGTTACAAAATGATCTTGGTTCTTGAGATAATACTCTCATCTTACCATATGCTTAAGCTCTCATCGACATCAATACAAAATATTCTGAGTTGTAGTTATTGTAGTTGTACCTTGGGGTCCCTTCTCATCAATATAAGGGGTCACCCCGAACTAAGCAGTGAGAACCATTATTGCTCCCTAATTTAGTGGTCTCTCCTATGCTTGACGTCAACAAGTCCATCACATGAGGGGGAGTTGTATGTTCCAATGGTAGCAGTGTTCACATTTATGATTCATGGTAGAAACACAACTAGTACATTAAAGTTATCCCAACAACCTCACCATTACTTTGGTCCCCCACCCTAGTGGGATGTTCATGATCATCACTAGTTCTACTTCATCTACGCTAGTAACATCATTTCCAGGATTCATTTACTCATACAAGGATCGAAGCCACCTTCATCCTTGAAACAATAGTATCAAGAGTCGACCCCTTGGTCCCCTCTTATTTGTAATCTATTCTGATAGATTTTCACAAGCATAGATATGCCTGCCTTGTTTGTCTAAAACACCACTATTCTTTACATTTTCAACGATCATCACAAAAGACCTGTCCCTATTAATAGGTCATTTTCACCCACAAATGCGTGATAAATTATTAGAACATGGAGAGAAAAGAAACGATGATGCATTATTGTCCTTACAGTACCCTTTGAACCTCATACATCAAGGGGCATCTATTAACGCTTAAATATCACATACATGCAAAACTTAAGCTAATCTTGCAGAAATGCGTCAAGGTGAAGAGATAGAAGAGATTAATTCTGAAGAGATTAATCCCACCATATCTTGTCATGCATTGGTTGGAATTAACACTCAAACTCTCAAGATCGAAGGATATATAAAAAGAAAACGGTAACAATGTTGATTGATTATGGTAGTACTCACAATTTCATTCACTGTAAATTAGCCAAAGTTCTCAATTGCTTTATATATCCAACACCATTGTTTCAAGTAATGATTGTAGATGGAGGAACTATCAATTGCTTTGGAAATACCATAATATCAATCTTACCATGGGATAATATGTATTGAATATTCCAATAATTGATATCCCAATGGGTGGTGTTGATGTTGTCTTATGGGTTCAATGGTTACAATCATTGGGAACAATGGCTTTTAATTTTCATGAAATTTTCTCAGGAAGGAAAAGAATTTGAGTTAAGGGGTATCATAGGGAGACCAAGCAAGGTGATAATATCTAATGGAATGGAATGAAAAAATTGTTGAAAAAGGGACATCAAGGTGTAATTGCACAATTATGCTCACTAGAGGTTCAAAAATCTAAGCCTCCTATTCCCCTATATCTCCAAGGGTTATTGATAAGCATTCCAAGGTATTTGAATATATCCCTAAAGGTTTTCCACCTACTTGAGATCATGATCATGTTATTCACTTGATTGCAAGAAGTGTTCCTCCTTGTTGGAATTGATTTAATACTGAGAGGGGGGTGAATCAATATTAGTGCAGTTATCAGCAGTTTTTACCTTCTTTAACATATTACTATTAACTTAATCTTGATCTTTAGTTATGCATCTAATATAAACAAAATCATTCATCCATATATGCATCAAGACAAAGAACACAGAACACACAATATTTTGATGTCGAAAGCCAAATGGGAGAAAACCATGGAATGCTCTTTTGTAATGAAAATAATACATTCAAGGAAGCACCGACATTATGTGTTTACTAGCACTAACTAGAAGGAGGCACCGACCCCCTGGTTTTATAGGCATTGACTTGAGGAAGCACCAAATCCCTGTGTTCTCCGACACCAACTGGAAGGAGGCTACAACCTCTTTCCACCCAAATATCTAATATAAGACTCTGACTTACTAAGCTTCCAACTCACACACACTTCTGATCTTTTGATATTAGTTCTACTGTGTGCTACCTTTGTATGCAAATGATTCATTGAAATTTTGTGCTACATACATCAGTTGACTTCTCATTCCTCTTAATTCTACACTTATGTTGATGTCTTACTTCATGTATCGTGTGCTACTGATTCTGTAGTCTGTGCTAAGGTATACTCTATCGATCTAATACTGCACAACTGCATTCACCAATTGATACCACTCTTTCAATTGATAGCTTGTTGTTATGAGATAATGCACCAGTAATAGATGGAACTGCGCACTTACTTTGATGTGTCAGTTCTGTTTAAGGGCCAAATCCTTTTAGACAATCTACAACATACTATGCACCAAGTGATTCATCCTTTTAGTTTAATGCACTTGTCTCAGATCATCCTCATCATGACACACTTATTGGATCATGCTACTGCTCTATCGTTGCGAATCAGATGGAATTCTCAACTTTGCACACTTCACTTGATCTTTTTTGCATCAGCCAAACATCAACGCATCATCTGATATACTTCGGTTCTGTCTCTGTGCTTCTAACATACAATATCTATGACTGTTTGTGTGTTATCTGTGATACTGTCAATCAGTTCTCATGCACTTGCGCATAATTCTATGTTTCTACCTTTAAGTATTTACGCATGCATCATAGATCTATAGCATCATTCTATGCACCATCAGTATTTCATTCTGTTGCATGTGCGCACTCAGCTCCTCACTATATCATGTTGTTCTGTCATTGAGCCCTTGATGTCCTAAATATAAATCTATATCTTCCACTTGAAGCTCTATGATCTTGCCATCAAGCCTGCTTCAAATATCCAACTTGTATCTCTATTTATACATGTCCTACACGAATTGTATGTCCACGATTCGGTTGTGGTATCCCTTCTTCCATACTTCGCGGATTGTGCTTTTTCCACTTGTAATCTTCTACGTTGTTGATGTGTCATCCTTTGTGGGTCTTGCGCATCCATCGTCTATGACTTAGTGGGACTTACACCTTATTGGTGTACTCTTGCGCTCTTGATGTACCATTACTTTGAGGTATGTGCGCTTCCTTACTCTTCAACTTGGTGAATCTTTGACCCTTGCTGTACCAACTATTGTGGGTGTAGCACACCTGATGTATTAATGCTTTGCGGAATTTTCACATAAACTAACTTCTACTTGGTGGGACTTTGACCCTTGCAGTATCATTATGTGTGGGACTTGCGCACCTACTGTATCATCGACTTGTGGCATTTGTGCATAAACAAATTCAACTACTACACCCTTCTTGGAACTTGTGTGCCCTTTACTAATTGAAAGCATCTTCTGATTGGTAATACTTGTGCGCTTTGATGACTATTCAACCATAAGCTATTTCTTAATATTTGCGCATTCTCGATCTTTGACCAAACAATGCTTGCGCATTCCAGAATATTTTCTCGACATGCTTGCACACTTGTACCTTTGCTTAACCAACTCCTTAGCTGCTTGTGCACATGTACCTTTGTCCAACCAGTACTTTGACTGCTTCATTGAGAGAGTATGACTTGGTGGAATTGATATGCTGATCATAGGTACCACATGTAGTAGGAGACATTACTTATGTGCTTCTTTGAACTAGATCTGCATGATGTACCTTCCTTAGAGTCTTCTTCAAACTGGTATGAATGATGTATCCTTGGACACACATCTTTAGACTGGATGCAACTTCTTGATATATTTATTCAAACTGTCATCCATGTCCTTCACCCTCTTATGCATATACATCTTCAAAGTGTCTTCAATGTACTTCTTTATGTTGGCATAAGAATGTTATATCCACTTTGACATCAGTTCACATCAATTACTCAAACTGAATCAATTGACATCCTCTTTGACATTAGTTGACATCAATGACAACCAAAGTTCAACACTCCTAACATCATACCTTATAGACACCCCTATGGCCAGAAGATTGAAATTGCACGTATGGTTGAAGAAATGTTAGAGGTTGTCATAATTAGGCATAGCCAAGGTTCTTACTCTACACCAATGGTAACAGTACCCAAGAAGGAGGGATCATGGCGTATGTGTCCATATTATAGAGAGCTCAACAAGGTCACCATTAAAGATAAGTTTCCCATTTTGGTCATTGATGAATTGTTAGATGAATTAGGTGGAGCAGTTTACTTCATAAAGTTGGATCTTCGTTTAGGGTATCATCAGATTAAAATGAAGGAAGAAGACATCCCAAAATCAACAGTCATAACTCATGAAGGTCATTATGAATTTTTGGTCATGCCTTTTGGCCTTATGGATGTACCTTCCACATTTCAAGGTTTGATGAATTCCATTTTCAATCCCTTAGAAAATTTTTGTTAGTAGTTTTTTATGATATACTAATCTATAATAAGTCTTGGGAAGAACATGTTCAACATGTTGACAAGGTGCTACAACTATTAAAGGAGCATCAAATTTATGCAAAACCTTACAAATGTTTCTTTGGGGCAAAGGAGATAAAGTATTTGGGTCATATTATATCTCATGAAGGTATCAGGTAGACCTTAACAAAATTAAAGCCATGATGGATTGAACCATTTACAAAACTTTGAAGAATCTTAGAGGATTCTTAGGTTTGACAGGGTACTACCACAAGTTTGTTTAGAATTATGGAAGAATGACAACAACTCTAATCGCATTATTGAAGAAGGATTCATTCTCTTGGAATCCAGAGGCCATTCAAGCTTTTGAACAACTTAAAGAGGTAATGTGCAAAGCCCCTATATTGACCATACCACACTTCACAAAAACATTTATTGTGCAATGTGAAGCCTTAGGAAATGGCATTGGTGCTATTCTAATGCAAGAAGGAAGGCCCTTGGATTTTGAAAATCATCCAATCTGGGGAAAGAGATGACCCAAACCCATTTATGAGAAGGAAATGCTAGCAATAATACATGAACTTCAGTAATGGAATCCTTACCCAATGTGTAGGCACTTTAAATTCAAAATAGATCATGATAGTTTTAAATAATTCTTGGAACAGAGACTATCTTTAGAAGAGCAACAAAAATTGGTAACCAATATGTTGGGATATGAATTTGAAATCATTTATAAAACAAAGGAAAACAAACATGGTGGTAGATGCACTCTCAAGAAAAGATGAGGATGTTGAGGCATTACTTTGTTCAATTTCTATTATACAACCCGATTGGATAATAGAAGCAAGGGAAAAATGGAAGAATGACCTATCGGTGTGGAAGCTCATTGAAAATATACAAAAGGATCCCAATGCATCAAGTACTTTTATGTGGAGAAATGATCCATTATGGTATAAGGATCGCTTATATATATGTAATAAATCCCAACTCAAACAAAAGTTCCTTTTGGAATTACACACCTCTCCTATAGGAGGGCACTTAGGATTCCTAAAAACCTACCATAGGGTTAAGAAGGAATTTTTTTGGGAAGGTCTTCAATAAGATGTTCAATATTTCATGGCAAAATGTTTGGTTTTCCAACAAAATAAGGTTGAAACAATTAAGACCCCAAGTATTTTACAACCATTAGACATACCTTGTCAATAGTAGGAGGATGTCTCAATGGATTTTATCACAAGTCTACCCAAGTTAGAAGAGAATAATGTTATTATGGTGGTTGTTGATAGACTCACAAAGTATGCACACTTTTGTGCATTCTCTCACCCTTTTAACACAAGTACAATAGCTTCAACATTCATGGAAGTGATAGAGATCCAATTTTCACTAGAAAATTTTGGAATGAATTATTTTCTTATTTGGGTACCTAGTTGGCTCATGGTTCATATTATCATGCTCAATCCGATGGGAAAACTAAGATAGTGAATAAATGTTTGGAAGGATACCTTTGTTGCTTTGCATATGATAAACAAACATAGTGGGTGAAAGGGTTATCTTTGGGAGAATGGTGGTACAATAATTCCTTCCATATGTCATCAATAATGTCCCCATTTATGGCACTTTATGGGTACCAACCTCCATCTATCACATATCCCTTGAAAGGAAAATCTAAATTTCAAGTTGTGGAAGATCACCTCGATCACCAACAATAAGTTCTCCAAATTTTGAAGGACAACTTGGTTATATCAAAAACCAAATGAAACAACAAGCAATGAAAGGAGTTTTGAAGAAGGGGATTAGGTATTTTTGAGGCTACAACCTTACAAATAGATGTCCCTCAATCAACTAAATAAGGACAATAAATTATCACCCAAGTAATACAGTCCTTATATAGTTTTGTAGAGGATTGATAATATGGATTACAAATTGGAGCTCCCCTCATATTCAAAGGTACACCCAGTTTCCATGTTTCATGCTTAAAGAAGGTAATAGGAGACAAGATACCAATTCAAAATATCATGCATGAGCTTGATGAAGAAGGAAAATTCATATTGGAACCTGATCAAATCACTGACACAAGGACCAAACAACTACAAAATTGTGAAATTCCACAGGGGTAGATCACTAAGCTTGAACACACCTCACAATTTCACTCAGTTAATTGCAGAGAAGAATTAGCAAAAAGGATGAACAAATTCACTCATGAAACTCATAAAATATGAGAAAATAATGATAATACATTCATCAGTTGTAAGCTGGAAAAAAGATGTCAATTCAATAGAATGAATTCGATATCTCCAAAGGTGATTCGAATTCTCCTCAAGTCAAGGCTTAGCCAGCATTGGAACCATCTCCCAATCAAGACTCAATGACCACCGATGGTGAATAAACAGTCAAATGAGGTAGGCCTAAGTCTAACTGAACCATGTGAGCACTTAAATAGGGAAGGAGACTCCAAAGGGCACATGCCAGACTGTCAGTAGTCAAGTGGCACTCCGATACAATCAACTAGGAGCTACAGTCAGTTAACTGAGAAATCAATGCATGAATTGACTGATGAGGTCCTAGAAGTGTGTATTAGGGCGCATTAGTAATCCAAGTGATGAAAACAATGCGCACTAGGTAGGTAGGAGCGATATTGATGGCTAGAAACAAGCTCCAAGGGGGGGGGGAACTAGGGACTAGGTGCTAGGATACTCCACTGCTATTGACTGGATGCATGCAAATCCAACATGTGATCGTGAGAATATTCCAACACCCCTTCTTAATCCGGACTATGAGGAAATATAACTGGAAAAATAGGGCCCTGGTTATTGAGACCAAAGGTCACCCCATACAACAATCTAAATAAAATGTGAGGAAAGAGGGAAAACCCAGTGGGAAGAAATCCCCCCCTCAAGATAGACTGTAGAAAAATCTAATCAACCAAGGTATCACTTACTCCAAGAAGAGATCAGAGGTAAGTGAACTTTTTCACCGAAAAAGACTTGGTGAAAATAGCTGAAATCTGCTCTTCTATAGGACAATAGAGCATTGTGATGGTATGATCATGCAACAATCCTCAGATGTAATGCATGTGTATCTCAATATGTTTGGTTCTCTGTCTCAAAACCAGATCTGTAGAAATCTTGATAGCACTCTGATTGTCACAATGGATGATTGGTGGAGTATTGTAGTGAATCCCAAACTCTAACAAGATTCCCCGCAACCAAATGCACTATGTGGCTGCATTCACTGCACCTCTGTACTCAACCTCAGCTGAAGAAAGAGCTAAAGCAGTCTGCCTTTTGCTCGACCAATAGATAGGGCCATATCGAATCATGAAAACAAAACCTGATGTAGAATTATGATCTAAGCTATCTCCAACCCAATCTGAATCTGTATACCCAACTAGGTTCAATGGAGACCCAGCTGCATAGTGAAGACCATAGGCCTTCGTTCCTTGCACATAATGCAAGATCCTCTTTGCTTCCTTCCAGTCAGGTTCATGAGGATCCTGCATGTATTTGGAGACAACATTGACTGCATAGCACAAATCAGGGCGAGTATGTGTAAGAAACAAAAGACTCCCAATCAATTGCCGATGCAAAGTACTATCCACCAAAGGTGTAGAAGAACCATCTTCAAGGATGATCCCTGAAATAAAAGGAAATGTTGATGGTTTGCAGTTAGTCATATGAAACCTTTCAAGTAGATATGATGCATACTTGGACTGTGCAATCTTGATTCCTGAGTCACTCTTAGAGACCTCAAGACCAAGAAATGACTTTAGTAGTCCTATATCTGACATAGAGAAGGAGTTGTGCAAAGCTATTTTGATAGAACTAAGACATGAAGAGAGACTCCCTGTAATAAACAAATCATCAACATAAAGAACAATAAGGAGTAGAGAGTTACCATCATGTCTCATGTAGACATTCGAATCAAATTTGCATCTATGAAAATCTTGTGACAGTAAGAATGAGTCCATCTTAGCATACCATGCTCGGGGATCTTGCTTGAGCCCATACAAGGACTTCCTCAATCTGCACACTAGTGAAGGATCATCAATATATCCTTCAGGTTGCTTCATGTAGATCTCTCCTCTAGATCTCCATGAAGAAAGGAACTCTTGACATCCATGTGATGCACTTCCCGGTGCTTGGATGCAACAAGCGATAGAACAAGTCGAATGGAATCCATATTTGCAACAGGAGCGAATGTCTTTGAATAGTCAATCCCGTGAACTTGGGAGAAACCTTTAGCAACCAAGCGAGCCTTGTACTTGCTTGTGATTCCATCTGAATCCATCTTTGTTCTGTATACCCACTTGCACTGAACAAGCTTCCTACCAGGAGGATAGATGCTATCCATCTCGGATCTTGGGAGGCCTCAAAGAATTTTTTTGGATCTGATCCAATCATTAGAAAACATCTGTCAGCAAGAAATGGATCTATGTGAGAAAGTGCAAACCTTGCATTTTGAAAATCATATATACTTCTCCTTTGATCTTATGGATCTCCAACAAGATCATCGACATAATCAAGAGCTATGGCAGCCCATATTGGAAGAGGAGTTGGATCTTCAGGTGCTAGATCTTCAGGTTCTTGTGGATCTGTATCTAGCATTCACTCATCTTCACTATCATGGTAAGAATCTGAAATTTCTTGAGAAGAGGCTTCACTATCTTGTTCAATAAGTTGTCTAGGTGTAGTTGGTAAGTTGTTTTCATCAATATGATGATCATCATGCAATGACCACTCCTCAAACTGTACACTTCTCTCAAGAAATGTATGCATGGTGGATAGATCTAGAAGTTTGTAGGCCTTTGCACTGAGTACATAACCAACAAGTATACACTCTCTACTCTGTGGCTCCAAGTCTCTCCTTTTCTCTGTTGGAATCCTTGCCCAAGATTTGGATCCAAATAATCTTAGATGAGATATATCAGGTTTGTATCCCATCCATGCCTCGAAAGGAGTTTTACCTTGTATTCCTTTGTGAGGAACTCTATTATGAAGGTAAGCATCACAATTAACAACCTCTGCCCAAAGTCTAGGATACAATCCTTTCGACTCTAGCATGCAAGTTGCCATTTCCTTCAAGGTTCTGTTCTTTCGCTCTGCTAAACCATTCTGTTGTGGTGTGTAGGGAATAGTGTGTTGCATGGCTATACCCTCATCTGCACAAAAAGACTGAAACTCATTCTTTATATACTCTCCTCCATTGTCAGTTCGAAGGATCTTGATCTTCTTTTCCGAGAAATTTTCTACAGAATATTTAAAGAACTTGAAGTACCCAAAAAATTCTGATTTCTTCTTAAGAAAATACACCCAATTGAATCTAGAATAATCATCAATGACATTTAGAATATATCTTGCATTATTCAAAGATAGGTTAGGGAGAGGTCCTGAAATGTCACTATGGAACAACTCAAGAGGCGATGAGGCTCTCATAGCCTTTCCTTTCTCAAACTTATGCTCTGGATGCTTACCAATCAAGCAACCTTTACAGGTGCCTTTGGAAAATCTGATATTCAAAAGCCCTTCAACCATATTCTGATTGTGCAGTTCTTGCAAGTACTTGTAGTTGAGGTGCCCAAACCTCTCATGCCAAAGTCTGCTTTCTTCATTCGCATGAGTAAGGAGAGCACTCTGTTTTGAGTAAGGTAGGAAGTGAGAAAACTCATAGAGTTTCGAATGGTGGTCTGCAGTACCTTGTGCAATAATCTTCCCAGATGAGATATTTGAGATTTCAACCTCATTAGGAGTAAAGGTGACCTTCTTTGGAATTCCTGTATGGGTCATTTGGTAAACAGAAAGGAGGTTAGCTGCAAGAGTAGGAACATAGAGTACATCATTGAAGTACCCATGATCTAGATTAATCCTTCCAATCCCTTCAGAAGAGACTTCAGAATCATTTCCCATCAGAATAGAATGCCCCACAGTAGGTTCAAATTCTGAGAATAGATCCTTACATGAATCCATGTGCTTGAATGCTCCAAAATCTATGATGAAGGAGGAATCATTCGAAGTGCATGCCATGAGTGCATGAAACCTCTCCTTGTCCTCATCTTTTGAATCAAATTTTCTTCTAGCATTCGCTGGTACTGGAAGGTTTTTCTTCTCAAGAAGATGAGCCATTAGATCAATTGTCTTCGTCATACAAGCACTTTCAGGATGGAATCCTCTGTTGCAATAGGGGAATTTGGTCTTCTCCTTCAGTTTTTGCTTGCCTCTCTTAGGATTCGAAGTCCCTTCAGACTGTTTGGGGTTCTCTCTTGGATTATGCTCATATGATTTCGTTTCTTTTCCCTTCTACTTCCCTTTTCCATTCACATTCTTCCCTTCTCCTGCAGCAAGGGATTGATCCAATTTTGGTTTGATCACTCCCATTTGCACCAACTTGTCTTGCTCTTTGGAGAGAGAATGGATGAAGGCATCTAGGGAGGGCATCTTCCAATTTGGAATGGAGAGTTTTGTTGATTGAAATGTGGACACAAAGATAGAGTAGTCTACACCCAATTTCGAAAGGATGGAAAGGATGAGCTGCTTATCTTCTTTCTCAATTCCATATTGCTTCAATTGCGCACATAGGTTCTTGAACTTGGAGAAGAACTCATTGATAGAGTCGAAACTATTGGGGATCAGAGAGATTAACTCATTTTCCAGTTGATTCCCTCTCAAATCATATTTTTTCCCAAACAGTGATTCAATCTTGGTCCAAACCTCCTTGGAAGTGGTCAAACCCATGACATAAAAGTGTAGATCATCGAAAATACTGAGGAGTAGCTGTCCAACCGCTTCATCAAGTTTATCAATATATTTGGCTTTCTCAGTAGCACCATTATGTTCGACTGGTATCCCATGTAACACTTGGTTGAACCCTTTGCTGAGCATGAAGAGCTCAACTTTTCATTTCAATTCGAAATAGTTGAAGGAGGTGAGTTTTGGAATCAAGGAGAAATCCATAGTAGCTATTGAATGCACTTCTGATGATTCAATAACCTGCAATAAAACAATGAAATTTATCTATAGGAATGTTGCAGAATCTACTGAACATTGCTTTAGGACAGTGAGCACTTTTATCCAGATCCTTCACACCTAGCTAGACCTCACTGGATTGCTCCAGTGAATTCAATGCAATGGCACCAGGATTTGTTGTGGAAATACAGAGGCTTATGGTGCTCTACTGAAAAACAACTGTTCAATAACCTCCTGCAACTGTTGCTACTACTACAAATGCTGCACTATCTCTCACAAGCTATGATACCATGTGAAATTCCACATGGGTAGATCACTAAGATTGAACACACCTCACAATTTCACTCAGTTAATTTCAGAGAAGAATTAGCAGAAAGGATGAATAAATTCACTCATGAAACTCAGAAAATAAGAGAAAATAATGATAATACATTCATCAGTTGTAAGCTGGCAAAAAGATGTCAATTCAATAGAATGAATTCAATATCTCCAAAGGTGATTCGAATTCTCCTCAATTCAAGGCTTAGTCAGCATTGGAACCATCTCCCAATCAAGACTCAATGACCACCAATGGTGAATAAACAATCAACTGAGGTAGGAGTAAGTCTAATTGAACCATGTGAGCACTGAAATAGGGAAGGAGACTCCAAAGGGCACTTGAAAGACTGTCAGTAGTCAAGTGGCACTCTGATATAGTCAATTGGGAGCTACAGTCAGTTAACTGAGCAATCAATGCATGAACTGACTGATGAGGTCCTAGAAGTGTGTAGTAGGGCACATTAGTAATCCATGTGATTAAAATAATGCACACTATCTAGGTAGGAGGGCTACTAATGTCTAGAAACAAGCTCTAGGGGGTAAAAACTAGGGACTAGGTGCTAGGATACTCCACTACTGCTAACTGGATGCATGCATGCAAATACAACGTGTGATGGTGAGAATATTCCAACAAAAATCGAGCTATAACTGAGTACCTCATCAAGTGGAAGAAATTACTAGTAGAATATTCGACATGGGAAGATGAGTCCTTCATATAGAAGCATCCACAACTAACCAAGCATTGATGACAACACTTGTCTAAAAGGGAAGGGAGTGTTAAGCTGTAAATGGTGGCCATTCCCCCCTAAATTGGGAATTTTATATTAGTATTGTTATATTATTGATGTCGGCTTGAGTCCATTAGTGATAATTGCACCTCTTTGTCTCCTATATATGCCAAGGAGATATTTTCATTTGAATCATGTTGTCTTTTCTTGTCATGTTTACTTAGTACATTATATAAGGAGGTTTCCTCCTCGAAGAGGATTGCTATTAATATATTTTCTTCATTGTTAAGTCATGGATTACTCTTTCTGGTTTATTTATGCTCTTTTCATGCTCTTTTCGGGAATTTGTTGCATAACAACAAAGTTCCTGAAAAATATTTGCATAAGCAAAAATACTCATCCAATGACAAGTACTTGGTTGTTTAGGACTAAATACTATTCAATACTTGGTTCTTTAGGACTAAATACTATTCAATGAAGAGTTGTAATTAGGGGTCTTCCAGATATTATCCTAGGATGATTAGGGAAAAATTCCAACCAATGAAGATCAAGAGATAGTTACCCTAATATTCAACGTACCAATCACCAAGGGTGCAAGCACTTTCCATCGGCAAATACCTTCCCAAGGAGCTGGGACAGATATTCTACATTTGTCTCAGATGCCACAAGTTATTCCCCTTGCAGAAACCTATGAGGAAACTAGGGTTACCACTTCATGTTAGGTAGTCAGGTGAGATGGTCGTCAGAAACAACTTTTACAAATGGACAAGGATCGTAGGACATAATTCCTAGACCCGAAGCTGTCAGTGAGCAGTAGTGTCACCTCAAGGACTTGCCACACTCGATCAAATCCTAGACATGCATAACCACACTAATCCAAGCAAGAGGGGACAATCTACCCACTTGGACTAGATTTACCTACCGCTTGATTCCTGTTTGAGAGGCGCTTTCCCAACAAGTGCTTCACACTACTAATGGATTTTATCACTATTTAATAGTTCCTAGTTTCTAATCTTCTGTGGCCTTGGAGGATTTTACTAACAACACATATCTACAAGTTCCTAATCCTTAGAGTATTAGGTGAGTTTCTATCAAAATAAAACTTCCCATTCTTTTCTGATTGCTTATTTCTTATTCAAAAATACAATTTCAAGAATGTTTCAAAATAAGAGAACTAGTGCAACTAAGGATATTTGTATGCTCAAGCACACAATCACACTCTTTTGTTGAAAAATCAAACACTTTTCCACCAAGACAACGAACTTTTCATTTTCAAATGTTCTTTTAATGAAAATGCAGACTCGATCTATTAATGCACATGCAATTCACACAAATCAAATGAAAATTTGGCAATGATCCAACTTTTTGCTTTTCCTTTTGAATGGAGATGAACCTTTCAATGAACTACACTAATGCAAGAAATATAAACATAATATAATGTCGCTATCACTACAGATTAAAGTAGCTTCAAACACATGACTCTTGAACCATTCAAATTTGTCAAGTTCGAGAAAAGCAACCAAAGCAGAAGTTTTATAGACTCAACAAGCAATCCAGTTTAGTAGGAAACAAGGTTTAGTTAAGCCTAATTCTTGCATGCAAACAATGCAACAAGAAACATAAACAATAGAATTATGTTTAGATCTTTCACTTTCAAGGTCTACCAAATCCACAAACAATGAAAAGGAAATGAAACAAAGACACTTTTAAAGACTTTTCATTTTATATTGACTCAAAATGCAAGCTAAAACTAATCAAACACCACCCAGACGTTTTCTAAGGGGTTACAAAGAAGCCCAACACACTCAGAAACTTCAAGCACACCCAGGAAAATCCACAAAATGGATAAAAGTGAGAAAAATATCACTTTTAGGGAATTAGAACATGTGTATTAGGTTGTTTGCAAATTGTTCACACTTGTGCTTAAGGATGGGCACAAATTCACAATTGTAAGTATTACAAGGCGCAGATAACTTTTGAAAGGTTTGAAAAAAGTGCAAAAATTAGGAAAACTAAAAAGTCAAAGGCCTGACTTGAGAAAGACTCAATCACCTACACAAACATGAGGAAATGACCAAAAAGAGCCCCATAATAGATGGACTTCCTCAGAGGAGTCGTTGTTTCTCTTATTAAGGAAAATTTCCAATGACTTGGGCTAGGTCACTAATGTACTGGGTTGAAAAATACAAACATATAAGAGTTTATTTGCAAGATGATTAGACTCATAATTTCCAATTAACATTAAGCAAATCTACACTAAAGGATAAAGGAGAAGAATTTTGTGTAGCTCGTGTATGAAGGTTTATCCTAGCCACTCCCTTGTCTCCTTTAGATTTCTTCCTTGCTATCAATCCAAATACTTGAAAAACAAACATAATACCTTTCTCAAACAAATTTGGAAACAAAAATATATTATTGAAATAAAGACATGACATGAACATGAAACTAGTAAATCAAATGCAAATCACGATACAATAATTACTAATGCCAAATCTTATACAATGAGTAGCACAAAATACAGGGAAGGGAAAGATGTCCAATCTTTAGTAAACATAAAAATTACAAATAATGCATTCTTATGATCACCACCTTATCAAAACTAGAGGTTCAGGTCACTCCTTCTAATCACCATCTTATCAAGACTTCTAGGTAGTTTTGTACTCTCTCTACTTGGGGCAACCTAACAACCAATTTTAATATCAATTTTAACTGGTTTCGTAAAAAATAAAATTACACCACAGGCGTAATTTATTGAGAATGCAATGTATAGGTTTCAGATTTAATTAAGTAGTTGGTTTTATGTGAAGAGATGAATATATATGTTTGTGCTAAACTATAGTGGGGTTAGAACCTAGAATGAGAAGTGGATTTTTACATTTAGACACCAGGATTGGGATACCTTACATCATGTTCTTAGCTCCATGTGCTTTAATTATGCCATTCAACTCCACTTTTCTCAAATTTGTTGTGTTTATTATTTGTATGTTGAGGAAACAAAAGATGGTATCAATGAACCATATAATATTGATGAGGTATATATTAACAATTTTTCCAAAAAGCTCACCCTTCAAATACTCCTTTCTCAAAGACAACACATAGGTACAAGAAATGTGCTTTTTAAAAATACAAACGCTAAATCACCCCAAAATAGCATTTCAATCACTTAAAACATTAGAAAACATATTAAAAATCCCTAAGAGGAATAATATAATGTTACCCACATTCCATTAACATATTGATGCATTAGGATAATTAACTTGGAAATTGTGGCCTTTCACGTATCAATGCTCGCAATTCACAAATAGATTTGAGGACAATAGGAAACAACATCCATTTGGTTAATGAATCAGCGGTAATAGCTAGTGCTATGTTCACATATGGATACTAGGTTATTGAAAGTGATGGTATGTTCACATACAATAACACATCTCACAATTTATGAGACAAGTACTATAGAAGAAAAAGGATGGTCTACTTATCTATTAATTTGTCAACCAAAATGTTGAGGTATGTCAAAAACCTGCACATTATGGGTGAGTGGTTATAGTAACACTCTAAAGGTGTCTGTTGCACTATGCATTGGTAGTTGTATTTCATTGCAAATGCTGACATGGAAACAAATCAATCAAAATTCTTTCTACTTAGCAGGTCTTGAAAGGATATTTCTTGACTTCCCTATCAATTCAAGGCACCTCAAGAACGTAATGCCAAGCACCAACCCATTGACCTCAACTATTACTGAATGCACAAAATAATAATACAACTCCACAAGCCAAAACCCAATATAAAAACCTCAATCAAAATGCAAAGCTAGGAGGTTTCAATCAATCTCTAGGAAGAAATTCTAGCTAGAATATCTGCCACTCCCTATTGACCCATTAGAGCTACATGTCCTCTTTGCTAAATTTTAGCATTCCTATTTTATTTAAATGTGGGCTATAATCAAGGTATTCCATTTAGTTCATGTGGAGGATAACCTGGGAATAAATCTGGGGTTGCAGGGTAAATAAAAGGGAAGGTACATATGTAGCCTAAATGGTATAGTTTTCTACTAACAAATATATTTTGAAGCACAAACATGGAATTGGTTTTCTATGGAATTCAACCTGTTTCAAATTTTCATTTTTATCAATTATGATCACATTTTTCACACATACTCTATTTGGGGCTCTCTACTAGTTATAGAAGATGTGTTGTTTGCATGCATTGTAAAATATTGATTTAAACTTGACAACTAAATAGAATGATCATGATATATTTTATCTATCTTTCCAGTAAGCATGCAAACAAAGATTCCATAGTATAGCATGTAGGCCATTTGGCATTGATACAAAAACAACAAACATGCCCAAAATACCATGAAAAAGATCAAACCAACAACAAGGAGAATATTCCTTTAACATCAACACCTATCAAAACAAATGCCCAATATTATTTCCATAGTATGGCATGCAAGTTTGGCATTGATACAAAAATAACAAGCATGACCACAAATTTTCTCTGTGTATAAAAGTTCTTAACCACTCTTCAACCACCATCATCATTAATAGATGCGTATAAGAAAATTCAATGCATGGTTCATTAAATAAACCAAGCTATGTGTGCATGCAATCCTTTTAAACCCTGATCAAAGATTGAGCTTCAAGTATGTGATAGAGAGACATTCTCAGTTTTATTAATAATTTCCCTACTTTCAAGCAAAAATAATTTAGGGTATAATTGCCCAACTATCAAGCAACCCATGCAAAAATTGAAAAATTGAAAATTACTCGTCGGTGAGAATTAGGGTTTCTTACCTCGAAAAGTCCACATGATTATGGATGTATGGGGTTTCTATTGTCCAGATTCGAGACCAAGCAAGATACTAAGATTCCAAAATCTTGTATGGATCGTGGACACAGTTGCAGGAGCATTGTGGGTCTTCCAAATAAGCTAACCCTATACTTAACTACCGAAGTAATTGCCTGGATTTCATGATTAGGATAACATAGGGGGTATCGAGGATTTCACTTGAAACAAATAGATTTCAAGCGAAATGAAAAATTTATCTTGATGCTAATAAGAATATTTGGGCATAATTGATCACATTCTCTATTAATCTTCCATCTTCTAGGTTGGTAAGAATTTAAATATACAGATTTGGCTAGGTATTCCTAAAGGGTTAGATGATGGATTATTTCACTATATTGACCCTAGTTGATCATGGTTCACCATATTATTAATTACATTTACAAAACACATATTTGACTACCATGCACAATTATCCATTAATCCAACGACTGTATAGCTCGATAATTCCATCTCCCAAAATCCTTCTAGCCCAACGCCCCCCTGAACCAATCAACCCCCGAAGTCCACCCTCATGGACCATATTATGGAACATTCAATTTGGTTCGCCATATTATTAACTTTGCCCCGAGAATGGCCCATTGTCACCTAGCTCACTCATCCAAAAATTCCATGAACATTTATCCACCAATCCAAATACCTGATAGCTCAATAATTTCATCTCCCAAAATACTTTTATCCCAATTGGCCTATGAACCAAACAACCCCTAGAGTCCATCCTCATTGACCATATTATGGATCATTTTTTGTTAACTGTCATTGAATAACATTGACCATGGTTGATTCCAATTGACCACAATGTTGAATATATAGACCATAATATGCACCCTGACGATGGTTCACCATATTATTAACATTGCCCCGTGATTGGACCATTGTCACCTAGCTCACTCATCCACAAATGCCATGCACAATTATCCACTAATCCGATGACCGGATAGCTCAATAATTCCATCTCCCAAAATCCTTCTAGTCCAATGGTCCCCTGAACCAACCAACCCTTGGAGTCCACCCTCATGGAACATATTATGGATAATTCAATTTGGTTGTTAACTTTTATTGAATATCATTGACCATGGTTGAACCCAAATGACCATAATGTTGAATATATAGATCATAATATGCACCATGATGATGGTTCTCCATATTATTAATGTTTCCTGTGATTGCACCACTGTCACCTAGCTCACTCATTGATCTCGGTGGATCTTAAAAATGATGAAAATTTTATTGTCTCGGATGTTGATGGAATTTATGCCATCGTGTAGATATCATTGAGAGATTTCCAACAACGTTTGAATTTTTTGATTTGGACTTAGTATGTAAAAGTTATGTTATTCTGAAGTTTTCCCTTAACAAGAAAAAAATTGGGCAGAAGTGCCATGTGGCACTCCCATAGATAGCCATGTGGCACTCCCACAGAATTCCATGTGGCAATACAACATGTTGATGTGAAAGAACTGCATGTTGCCACATGGTAGTACGACCTAATAACGTGTCAACATTGCAAACTGCCACATGGAAGTACAACCTGATGACATGGAAGTACATATAGTATGGATGATGACGTTAGTAGGACACGTGGAAGCCCCAGGATGTAATATGTGTCACCCATTTTTGTAATTTTTGGGATACCAAATTTCCTAATAAAAATGTGCGATAGGTTCACAAGACGACACATTGCAGTACAAAATGATGTTAGCATGCATAGTTGGTCGTATGAAGTTGATGTGGCAGGTTCAGATGATGACACATAGAAGTATGAAATGACTTCATCAAGATGAGTTGGCAGGCCCTAGTGTCAACATGTGGCGCTATATGACATCCGTAGGTGACATGGAAACCTGCATGGTGGTCTGGATGGAATTGATGACATGGTGTGTGACGCTGACATGGTTGCAGCATGGAACTGATGTGGCAGTAACGTGGACCAATAAGGGCATACCACGTGCCAGCGCCAAGTTGTCCAAGAAACGCTTTACCAAAAAATTGTGAGGCCACAAGAATTGAACCCCTGACCTCCTCTAGCACAACGCTTTCACCACAATGCTTTGCCAATGCACCACGTATGTTACTTGGTAACCATAATGAACAATATTTTAGTGGTAATTACATCTGCCAACCGTTTTGCGGTTTCGAAACCCCCACTATTTAAGTGGAACTCGACCAAATTTGGAGGGGCGTTTGGCATGAATCCTAAGACAAAGGTGCATTAATGGCTTGTACATAATGGCAAATAAGCACTATGTGGCATGATTTTCGAGGCGGGATCCAAAGAGGAGTCCAGAAGTCATAGTGACAAAACCATAAGGTGTTTATAGTCAATATTAACAATTTTTCAAGCCGAGACTGGTGTTGACAAATTTTGGATCTGAGCAATAGATTTATGGAGCATCAACAACATTGAGGTATTATCATGTACTTTGTCAATTTTTGCTGAAACAAGATAAAATCCTCTTCACTATTTGTAATGGTACTATAAGCATTTGCTTAGGGTTGACATCCTGTTTACATTATGCCATATGCACTCTTGAGAATGATTTTGAGGCCATAGAGTTGAATCTTTGATGCATTCTTATGGCATTTATAATTAGTCATGAACAAATCTTTTGAAGCAGAATTTTGAGACCATTGAGTCTATTCTCAAGCATTTTTTTGTATGACTTGAAGGACATAGCCATGTGTAATTAGAAAATTGGATTCTTAAATACCATAGAGTTTTCCACTATTATATTTTGTTTGCAAATTGTAATTATGAAAATATGTTTCTATAGAATTTTATGTAAGGGCTTCATATGTTGCCTAAGCCATTGTTAAGAAACTTTTGTTACTGAGTTTCATAAACCTTTTGGGAACATCAAGGCAAGTTTTATCCTGCTTATATCCGGCAAATTATGATCAGATTCTTATCAGTTACATTTGTGTACCTTGAAGCAATTGTTGGCCTTAGACATTTTCTGTCTGAAGATTGAAGGACTTGCAGGAGAGTGGGACTTTGTAGAAATAATTGTGGTATAGCAGAGACAACTACAAGTGTTGGCCCTTCAACATTTTGCATCTAAAGAATCATTGTGAAGGACTTAAAGGAGAGTGCGGTCTTGCATAAGCACTTGTTATGCATTATGATAGTGAATAGTCGGCAAAGACAAATGTGGGTGAAAAATCCATTATGATGTAAAGGTTTTATGCATTTTTATTATCCATCATATTAATGAATCGGTCATGTGATTTTTGAGCGGGCCCAAAGATATAGCCAATATTTTTGGTGAAATCCATTACTAGATGCATGTCAAATTGAATGGTTGATGTTGTTTATTACTCTCATTTGACTTATTGGTTTGAAGAGAATTCTAATCATTATTGCTCATTTTCACATGTAAATAATCGTCAAGTAAAAGGTCCTTTTCGTACACTGTAACTTCATCTCAATTTATGGATGATCAAGTTTGGTATCAGAGCAAGATTGAAATTTTTGCAGTTTGTGACATCATGGGCAAGGGCCTAAAATGAGAGACTCTAGGAATTGGATGAGATTAACCAATGTATTCGATTAGAAAATGATGAGCTTAGAAGACTACTTGTAGAAGCTAAGGAAGAGAAGCAAAAGGTATGTCTGCTATTGAAAAATGCCATAGAGGAGCGAAATGGAGAGTTCTCTAATACATGAGGAGCAAAGATTACTTCAGAAAATGAACAAGCTTCCTTGGAGGATACATCCTATGTACTAGGCAAGGGTGGTTTCCTGGAGAATTCATCCACTGCATCACTCGAGGCAACGATGAAATAGAATTTGTCCAAACTTCAAGAAGATGAACAAGAGTCACAATCCAAGAAGAAGCTAAAAAGTACTTATTGTTCAATTAATTTGATTAATGATGATAATGCTTTGTTGGGAGGCTTTGAAAATCATACTTTGGGTACTAGAAAAAATCCGCTAACCCAGATGGGATACAATGCCAGAGGACTTAGCATTAATGGCCAAGGAATTGTTAAGCCAATAAAAGATGCAAGAACACCCCAGTATGCAGGTTTGGGATACAATGGAGAGATCTCCAAAGTGGCCAAAGTCAAAAGCTCTTCGAAAACATATTTCCAACCACCTCTTCGGAAAACTGGTAACAACAAGAGTTATGTAAAGCACTGGAAGAATAAAATTCCTTACATTAAAGGAGAGACAAGCGTGAAGTCTCGTAACTTTTTCACACATTGTAATTTGAGTGGACATTGGATCAAGAACTATTGGAAACTCCATATAGAACTATCTCCAAAGAAGGACAAATACGTTATGTAGGCAACTGATCAATAGGCAGCAAACCAGGAAGAGGAGCATGCCAGCAAAGGCACCGAAGTAGAATATTAGCTAAAGGAAGAAGACCTACTCACCTGGGTGAGTAAGAAATGGATTGCTTATTTAGAAGGTTGATTGCTATGATTTGTAAACATATTGCAATTTTGATTCCTTGACTAGACAAGTGTGTAAGAATTAATTATAATGATAACATTGATTATAAATGCAACATTGTGATTTTTTAGCCTTTTATGTTGAGCTGGGAGTTGAGATTCAAAAATTTGAGTTTTATTCTCAGTATGTAAATTTTGGAGTCCAAAATTCCTCTTCATTAGGAGGCTTGATCCAATTGGATCTTAAAAATGATGCAAATTTTACTGTCTCATATGTTGATGGAAGTTATTCCATCATGTAGAGCATGTCGAGAGATTTTCAGTGGAAACATTGCAGACTGACACATGGCAATATGTTCTAATGACATGGCAACATTACATACTACCACATGGTAGTATATCCTGATGACATGGCATCACCACAGACTACCACATGGCAGTACGAATAGTATGGATGATGACTTCAACATGACACGTGGCATCCCCAGGACGTGACACTTATCCCCCATTTTTGGCATTTTTGGGATGCCAAATTACCCAATAAAAATGTGCCACATGGCACCCCCAAGTGACGTGGCACTGGTGTGGAAGGTTCATAGGATGACACATGGGAGTACGAAATTATGTCAACATTCATGACAATTGACAGTGCAGAGCTGATGTGGCAGGTTTAGATGATGTGACATGGCAGTACAAAATGACATCATCACGATGATTTGGCAGGCCCTAGTGTTGACATGTGGCACTGGATGACATTAGCAGGTGACATGGAGACCTACGTGGTGGTCCACATGGAAATGATGACATGGCATTGACATGGTTGCAACATGGCTTTTCCATGGCTGTAATGTGGCCCAATGAGGGCGTGCCATGTGCAAGCATTGGGTTGGCCAAGAATCCCTTTACCAAAGGGTTGTGAGGCCACAGGAATCGAACCCCTATCCTCCTCCACCACAACGCCTTCACCACAATGCTTTGCCAATGCACCACGTATGTTACTTAGTAACCATAATGTAAAATATTTTAATTAAATTTTATTTTGTTTCATGCCAGTTTAGTGGTGGTTACATCTGCCAACCGTTTGGTGGATTCCAAACCCCCGCTATTTAAGTGGAACTTGACGAAATTTGGAGGGGTGTCGGGCATGAATCCCGAGATAGAGGTGCATTAATTTCCTATACTTAATGGAAGAGAAGCATTGTGTGGCACAATTTTCGAGGTAGGGATCCCAAGAGGAGTTCAAAAGTGACAATGACGGATCATAGAACCATAAGGTGTTTATAGTCAATCTTCATGATTTTCGAGCCGAGTCCACTGGTGTAGACACATTTTGGATCCGATCTATGGATTTCTAGAGCATCAAAAGTCTTGAGCTATTATCATGTATTTTGTCAAGTTTTGTTGAGACAAGATAAAAGCCTCTTCACTATTTGTAATGGTGTTATACGCATTTGCTTAGGGTTGACATTATGTTTGCATTATTCCATATGCACTCTTGAAAATGATTTTGAGACCATAGAGTCTAATCTTTGATGCATCCATATGGGATTTATAATCAGTCATGAACACATCTTTTGAAGAAGAATTTTGTGACCAATGATTCTATTCTCGTGCATTTTTGTATATGACTTGAAGAAGGACATAGCCATGTGTAATTAGTGAAAAGTGGATTCTTAAATGCCATAGAGTCTTCCACTAATATATTTTTGTTGGAAAATTGTAATTATGAAAATATGTTGCTATAGGATTTTATGTAAGGGCTTCATATGTTGCCTAAGCCATTGTTAAGCAAATTTTGTTCCTGAGTTTCATAAACCTTTTGGGAACATCAAGGAAAGTTTTATTATGCTTATATCTTGTAGATTATGATCAGATGTTTATCAGTTACATCTGTGTATCTTGAAGAAATTGTTGGCCTTAAACTTTCCCATCCAAAGATTAAAGGACTTGAAGGAGAGTGGAACTTTGCAGAAACAATTGTGGTATAGTAGAGACAACTACAAGTGTTGGCCTTTCAACATTTTTCATCCACAGAATGATTGTGAAGGACTTAAAGTAGAGTGTGGTCTTTCATAAGTACTTGTTGTGCATTCTGATAGTGGATAGTCGACAAAGACGAATGTAGGTGAAAATCCATTATGACGTAAAGATTTTATGGATTTTTATCATCCATCATATTAATGGATCGGTCATGTGAGTTTTCAATGGGCCTGGAGATGTAGCCAATATTTTTGGTCAAATACATTACCACATGCGTTCCAAATTGAATGGTTGATATTTTTTATTGCTCTCATTTGAATTATTGGATTGAAGATAATTATAATCATTATTGCTCATTTTCATATGAAAATAATTGTCAATTAAAAGGTAATTTTTGTAGACTGTAACTTCATCTCAGTTTATGAATCACCCATCGACAAATTCCATGCACAATTATTAGTGAATCTAATGACTAGATAGCTCAATAATTCCATTTCCCAAAATTCTTCTATCCCAATGGCTCCTTGAACCGATCAACCCTCAAACTCCACCCTTATGGAGGATATTATTGATCATTGGTTGTTAACTATCATTGAATAGTGTTGACCATGGTTAATCCCAATTAACAACAAAATTGAATATATAGACCATATGCACCATGATGATGGTTCACCATATTATTAACGTTGCCCCATGATTTCCCACCAACACCTAAATCACTCATCCAAAAATTACATGCACATTTATCCACCAATCCAAAGACTGTATAGTTCGATAATTTCACCCCCCAAAATCCTTCTAATCCAGTAACCCCCTAACCCAAACAACACCTAGAGTCCATTCTCATTGACCATATTATGTATCATTGGTTTTTAACTATCATTGAATAACGTTGACCATGGTTGATCCCAATTGACCACATTGAAAATATTAATAGAGAGAATATATGTGCACTATAAGGTTGTAGGGTCATATGGGATATGATTCATTGCCTTCTACTAAGACATATAAAGTGTAAGATATATACAAACCAATCAATATGCAATATTAGTACCTTTAATACCTTAGCTTGGCCTTAGTACCTTTAATATGTAATATAATTTATTAAATAGTGGGGAGTTGAGTTCAACCCTTCCCCATCACTAGAAAATTGGATATACATTTTTTCTAAACTTGTGTAACAAAGGTTTTGAACTTCAATTTCTATTTGATTTTAATAAAATTTTATGGTGTCCCTTAGATATGCATGAAAATATTGTTACCAAAGGTTTGGAATTCATTTACAAATTCACATGCGTTGGGACTATGGATGGAACCTTTGGCTCTATTCACTCTCACATGTGAGGAGGGAATCCTTTACTTTCCCCATTCTATGTGATTGTCAAAGGAACTTGTGTGCTCATTGTAGAATGAGGCCCTAGTTAGTAGCTTGCAATCATCAACAGAAAGCCTAGGTTTGAAGATTTCATTCATTTTCCATTTTCCATTTTCCATCGTTTTACCAAGACATGATGGGAATGCATAATACACTATAATATTAAGTGGTGGACCTCTCAAAGTTTCCCTTCCTTCATTTCTTCTACTGCACGTTATCATTTCTGTGCTTAAATTTGGACATGACTCTATAATGTCTGTTGGCAGGCGGTTTGATTTGGAAAGATCACAGTACTGCTGACGCCATGACACGTTGGATGAAGGCGCGAGAGGAGTATCTTGAGCCAAAGGATACCGCACTTGGCGGGTTTTGGGTCACTTGGACCACATATTTTGTAATATTGAGTCAAGTATACCGCAGTTGGCGGGTTTTTGGTCATGTATTTTGTAATATTGAGTCATTGTACCGCGGTATGTGGGTTTTTGGGTCATTAGACCAACTCAGTTAGTAGATTGTCCATAGTATCAATTAGGAAAGTGGACAAGTATTGTAATCGGTGGAAGCCTATAAATAGAGGAGAATTGTAAGTGTTAGAGGAGTCGATAGCAGTGGATATGGCTAAGTGCTATATGCGGGGATGATACGGATGTTGCATGGAGATTCATGTATTGTTTTTCCACAACAATATAAGGATGAGGATTTGGTGTGATCCATGTGTAATGTTGCTCAATGCCTGTGTTATTACCTATTCGTAATACAGTTATCTGTTTTTTGTTGCTATAAAGTGAATGCCGCAATAATGTGTTATTGGTCTATGTGAAAATGTTGTGATTAGAGTAATGTTAACATGCAATCTCTATGTTTGGTAATGCTAAATACTGTGATGCGCTAGAACTTCATGATGAATGTTTAGAATTCATGTTAGTATCACATTTCCACAACCTACCTCCTTCCTCGGCGGAAACATGGTTACGTTTGCTCTTCCTGGACACCTCGGGTGAGACCTCATCCGCTCTGCGGGTGTTGCTAGGTGGGCTCAAACCTACCCGGGTCGGTGCCCAAGGAGACTATGGTATGGGTAGACAGTTGGTGGACCCCTGTCGACTGTGAGGTCGCGATTCAGTCAAAAAATGGTTCCGTTGTCGGGACCGTGTGAAGAGTAGGAAGAGGTCACGTTGTGGCACCCGATGAAGCCGGAGATACATAAATGGTTTGATCAAAAGTTATAGGAGTTCGTTGAGGAAGAAAGTCGGAACACGCGACTGACAGTAGATCACTGGGTAGGAATATATATTCACGACAGTCCGCATGAATGGTTTTTCTGTGAATTCCCTGTCAATTTGTATGAATGGTTGTCGAAACTAACATTCCAGAAGAGGAACTTCCAGGGTGGTGAGCCGACCACTTGGACCCCGGAGTTGATTCAGGAATTGCAGGGAGTTGATAATAAGGAATCACAGGCTGTCAAAGTTTGGCTTGATAGTATCTTGGAAGGATATATTATGGAGTTTGTAGTCGATACGAAGAAATCCTATAGTGAAGCTGAAAGATACTTCTTTGACGGACCGAGGGGAAGGTTTCTGCTATTGCTCCAACTGTTGATTAAGATGCTAATTTGCGAGAAAGGTATATTAAAGATGAACCTTGATCAATAGATGGCCTGGTGGGAGAAGGTCGTGGGTACCACGACTATTGGGGAACGGTGCATGAAATGGTAAAGGGGTAGATGGGTGCAGACCATGAGGAGACTGTGAGTGAAGCCGAGGAAGAAAGTGGCCTGACAAGGGGAGGAGCAAGGTTCCGATAGGAAAAGAGGCAGAGGATAGGAGAAGGTCTTGCTACAATCAGAATACAAGACCGTGAAGGAAGGCCACATGGGACGAAGAGACCTCACAGTCCTGATAGGAACGACCAAGCGATGCCCAGGATAGAGGAAGGACCGAACCCCAGCACCAACGTACCTACACCTCTGTTCACTAGCTCTCAACCAGCAAGAAAAACTACTTTGACACCGCCGAGCACGTCGACACCACAAAAATTGATTGGTAGTATTACCGCGACAAGAGGAAGGAAGCCCAAGATGGTGGGTGATCATGCTAAGCTACCGTTGTTCTATGGCAGTGCGACAGACAACCCAGAACAGTATTGGTTTTTGTGTGAAGCGGTCTGGACTGTGAAACAGATCACTGATGACAATGTTAAGAAAGGACAGTTGGCCACGACACTGCGAGGTCGTGCATTAGATTGGTTCATGAAATTTGTCTTAGTCCCTATGGGGGCCCCAGATAAGTCATTGAATGAGATTCGAGATGGGCTGATTGCTGAATTTAGACGGCCGAAGTCGGAGGCCCAGTACATTACTGAATTGAAGGAAATTAAGTAGTATCCCAACGAGACAGTATGGGATTTTGACCAGCGATTCAAGACACTGATGGAAAAGGTTAGTTTTGATATGAGTGTTGTTCAACAAAAAGAATGGTTCATCGCGGCACTGCTACACCACATTTGGTTGCCGCTGATGCAGCAAAACATATCGACACCTAGCAAAGCCCTGGAGATTGCAATGCGATTGGAGGCATCACCGATTGGAGATAATGCAACTGGGATGTCGCAGATACAGACACAGCTCGCTAACTTGACTATACAATTGCAAGATTTAAAGAAGAACAAAGAACAACACGATGTCGATGGGAGGGACATGCGAAAGATGATTGCCCAGATTTTCGTAACTATTTGGTCTCAGATGTGCCCAATCCGCTGAATGGCAGCAGTATGTCATGGTGTCGCGTCTACCAGGTGTTTGGGCACGGTCATGATAGTTGTTCGCATATGTAGAAAATGGTCACAACCCCATGAAATCTGTATTGCACCTTCTGTAAGTTGGTAGGCCATGACGACAAGGATTGTCGTGCATATGGGTTGTTACAGGAGAGAATGTGTGATGCATTCTGTGTCAAAGATGATCAACGTGCTGCACTGCTATAGCTGCAAGTAGCTTAGCCGATACCTTAACCACAGATGCAGTTTGTACTGCAGCAGCAACAACCGCAATAGTTTGTACTGCAATATACACTGGTGAACCCCTCGCAGCCTCAGTACGTGCAACGACCGCAGTTTGCATCACAAGGGCTAGGGATGCCGCCAGCACCCATGCAGCAACAATTTAACCAACCTCAGTATCAGCAGCAGGGCGACTATCGGGGAGGCTACAGGGGTGGATGCGGTGGTGGATTTGGTCGTGGAGGAGGACGCCGAGGTGGTCGTGGACCTGTTTAATGTTACCACTGTGTGGTATGGGGGAATTATCAGCGTGACTGCCCACTACTACTGAATCAGTGTATGGTTTGTTCCGGTAATGATCATATAGTCGAGAATTGTCCACAGTTGATTGCAAGATGGCAGGTTGGAAACACTCCGCAGCTACAGAATCTAGTGCAGCAACCAGTGCAGAACCCGGTGCAGCAACCAATGCAGAACCAGCCTCCGTGACCACCGCCGAACGCTAATTTGAATCAACCAGGGAATCTACAATAGAACCAGGCACAGGGTGCTAATATTGCGACTATTTCAGCATAACCACGACCACAAGATGCTTCGGTGGTTGCATTTCTTATGCGTCTCCCATCAATGTCGAAATTTACTGTATTTGGACCAACCAAGTGAATGATCGGTCACGACCCATCTTCCCTAGTCATTTTACCTCCAGCACGCTGGTGGGAGACGCATAAGAAATTTATTAAAAATTGGTCACAATGTCGAAGGTTGATGATGGTTCGATTTGGCAATACGGAGGTTTATCACACTGGCAAGTATGATGGCCGAACCGATCCTGGTGATCATGTGATGGAATGTCAATGATTGTGGGTAACGCGACCCAGAGATGAGTGGGTTCATGCTTTTGTCCATACTTTGGAGGAGGTACCGCGTTCGTGGTAAACTGCAGCCGAGTTATGCCGAGATATTATCACATGGGGGGAGTTAACGATCTGTTTCACTCATACCTTCATGTTTGCGGATGCCAACCCTGATGTCCATAACACCCTGTAGCTCATCCGCGATGTGATATTTCAGGTTGTTCTGGTGAAATGCACTGTTGACCCGCACATACATAGTCAGATGTAGTCTCTCATGGAGTGTTTCAATGTCAGTGGAGGGCCATAGGATGATGATGACCCCCGGAATATTAACATTCCCGAATCCGAAGGAATTCGTGATGTGGTACCACCTATTGCGCCAAATAACCCGTTCACTCAGCCATTGCAGCTTCGCAAAACAAATATCGACACTGAAGCTACTCCAAAGTTTGCTAATGTAGGGGATTATTGGGATGATGAAATGATGTGTAAAGTTACCGAGTTATTGCATGAATTCCAAGATGTGCTTCCCACGAAGTATCCGAAATGAAGGGAATCCTGGGCGATTTAGGGGAGATGAGGATTCCGTTGAAACCAGATGCTAAGCCAGTCCGGCAACGACCTTATCGACCCAACCCACGACATAAAGAAAAAGTTAAGGCGGAACTTGATCGGATGCTGGTATCATCAAACCTGTAGAAGAGTTAGAATGGATCAGTCCTATGGTGGTGCAGGACAAGAAAACAGGAGAAGTGCGCATTTGTGTCGATTTGCGGAAGTTGAATGATGCTTGCTTGCATGATCCCTTTCTGACCCCATTTACTTATGAAGTACTTGAAGGCGTGGGTGGCCAAGAGATGTACTCTTTCACTGATGGATTCTCTGGCTACCATCAAATTCGCATTGCCAAGGAGGACCGCCATAAGACAACCTTTGTTACTGAGTGGGGTTGTTTTCAGTACACGGTCATGCCGTTCGGGTTGAAGAATGCACCTATGATATTTTCCCGGGTTGTTGTTGCCGCGTTCAAATATTTTATTCAGAAATTTTTGCAAGTATATATGGATGATTGGACTGTTTATGGGCTGATTCGCGATCATTTGGCCAATCCGCGGTTGATGCTTGAGCAATGTCGACAACACTAGATATCGCTGAACTTAAAGAAATGTATTTTTTGTGCTCCATTTGGGATATTGCTAGGGCATATTATGTGTAAGCAGGGATTGTTGGTCGACCCAGCTAAGATTGTGCTTATTCTGGGGTTGCAACCGCCGACTACGGTTAAGCAGTTGCAAGCGACTTTGGGTCACACAGGATATTATCGCAAGTTCATTAGGGGATATGCTGCGATTACTACCCCTATGGAGAAGTTGTTGAAAAAGGATGTGGCATTTCAGTGGAATCCAGAATGTCATGAAAGTTTTGAAACACTCAATGCGAAGATGGTGTCGCACCAATTTTGGTTTTTTCGGATTGGAGTAAGGAATTCCATGTCCATGTTGATACTTCATCGGTTGCATTAGGGTTTGTATTGGCTCAACCAGGTGAATGCGACATTGATCATCCTATTGCTTTTTCTAGTCAAAAACTGTCATCCACAGAATGCGACTACACTACCACAGAACGCGAAGGGCTGTCCATGGTTTACGCACTGCAGAAATTCAGTCATTATTTGTCGGGTGGCCATTTCAAAATGTTTATTGATCATTTTGCATTGAAATACTTGGTCAATAAGCTTGTGTTGGGGGGAAAGATCTGTCGATGGCTACTGTTGTTTCAGGAGTTTGATTTTGAAGTAGTTGTGAAACTAGGATGGTTAAATGTTGGACCCGATCATCTGTCGCGGATTGACACAGGGGAGGAACCGACTAATATCAAAGACGGATTGCCAGATGCCCAGCTATTTCATGTTGCCACTGCTGATCACTATTTTGATGACATCCTTCAGTTCTTGGTGACCGGCACAGCGCCCGATGACTTTACCACTGCTCAGAAGAAACAATTGGTTGTTAAGGATACTGACTTTCAACTAATCACGAGAGAGTTGTATAAATTGGGTGCTGATGAGATATTGCGCAGATGTGTCTTGCCACGTGAGCAGGCGTCGATATTGGCTGAAGCACATGGCGGAGTCGCAGGAAAGCATTATGGCGGTCGGGCGATTGCCCGGAAGGTATTGCATGTAGGGCTTTGGTGGCCCACACTACATAACGATGCAACAGACTATGCACAGTTTTGTGATGTTTGTCAACGAACTGGAAAACTGTTCAGATGTGATGAGATGCCGTTACTACCTCAAGTAACACTACAACCATTTGAGAAATGGGCTGTGGATTTTGTCGGGCCGATCAATCCACCAGGGAAATGTACAGGTGCACTATATTATCACAGCGACAGAATATTTGACCCGATGGGTGGAGGTGGCCCCTGTAGCGGATTGTTCTGCAACAATGGCTGCCCAGTTCTTATTCGATCACATTATCACTCAGTTCGGCTGCCCCAAGATTCTGTTGAGTGATCAAGGAAGCCATTTTCTCAATCGCACTATTAGCGCATTAACGGAGGAATTGCAGATTAAGCACAAGAAGAGTACACCCTATCACCCACAAGTGAATGGGACGGTCGAGGCATTTAATAAAGTATTGGAGCATGCATTAACAAAAGTATGCAATGGAAATCGCAACGACTAGGATTTGAAAGTTCCAGCAGTGTTATGGGCTTATTGCACCACATGTAAAAGGTTGACTGGTTAGACACCTTTCAAGCTCGTATATGGGAAGAAAGCCATTATGCCTATGGAGTACATTGTTCCAAGTTTACGGATCGCGGCTGTTACAGGCATGGATGATGTTTCCGCACTAGATGAGCGTCTAGCACAATTAGTGGAACTCGAAGAAGATCGATTTATCGCTAGATTTCATCAAGGAGTGGAGAAGGATCGCTAGAAGGCATGGCATGATCGCCACATCAAACATAAGCAGTTTCAGCAAGGTGACTTAGTACTATTGTATGATAGTAAGTTTATGAAACATCCAGGAAAATTGCAGATGCATTGGATGGGTCCCTACTGCATCAATAATATTACTTCAGGAGGAGTGGTTCAGTTGCAGCGACTGGATGGGGGTATGCTCCCCAAGTTGGTGAATGGTCACAGGTTGACGCCCTATCACGCGGGCTTAGAGCAGTGCGATGTCTGAGTCGCATCGTGTGAAAAAAAAAGAAAAAAGAAAGGAGATGAATGAATGATGATCGTTGCAGGTTGCTTGGTGGCAAGAACGCACCAACCGAAGACCATATGCGCCAGTAGGACAGGCTGGGCCGCCGATCAAAGAATCATGAGGGTGTTTCACTTAGACTCGCTGAGGAATTCTGTACGATGATTTTGTGAGAGTACGGTGAAGTGGAGGGATTACAGGACACACTCTCCACATATGATTGCCCCTGACCGCTGTGGCAGTATTCACACACGACGATGACATGTTTTGCACATAACACGTTGGACCGAGATAATCAGCAGGGTCATTCACGTGGTGGCCCGCGGGAGCTGTGTTGGCAGCATGGTCGCCCCTCCACCGTGGCAGTTTTCCAGCTCAAACACAGAGATGAGAGGTATCGGGGCATCATTCTCCCCGTCGTGACAGAGGAGCGTCCGGCTATAAGTAACTAAGGGCGTTGGTAGTTCACCATCCAAAAGTTGTTCTGACCAAGCGTGGTTATGCTGTTTGACCTCTGTGTCAGTTGAGTTGTGAGGAATTCCAAGGAGGCTGTGGAAATACTTCGCTTCATTTTCCATGGTAGTACCCCAGGGGCATTGCGAGCCCAAACGACGAGTGTTCCTGAGCATCTTGATACTGCGGGTGCACTTACGCTGTGGATGCCCGGGCTGGTGCCAGGGCGGCTGCAGGATGTGTTGACAGTGAAATGGACCTGTAGCCGGTCCCGCATGTTTCAATATGCAGTAGTCGTTCGAAGGGTTGCGCCATTTTTTATCAATAGGATGGTTGGGGCGGTAGCTTCCTGACCTTAGTAGAAGACGGACGATGGCACGAAACAGATGTGCTAGAGTTTTCCGCCAATCTCACCCCTTGGTACTGTTCGTCCTCTTTTCTTTTCAGTCTACACTATTCAATGCAACTGGAGGATGAGTTCGCGATGTGCCTGATATCAACTCGGGGGTTTCCTATTCTCATGGAGGGCTTATAGAATTGGTAGCCCAGGATCTGTATAGCCGAGCGAAGGAGACAACAATTCGTGATCCAGACAGCAAGAACAGATGTCGTTGACGTGGCTCGAGGGCGAGCCACAACATTGTGTTGGGGGCCTGTTGGCAGGCAGTTTAATGAGGAAAGATCGCGGTACTGCTGACGCCGTGACACGTTGGATGAAGGCGCGAGAGGAGTATCTTGTGCTAAAGGATACCGCACTTGGCGGGTTTTGGGTCACTTGGACCACATATTTTGTAATATTGAGTCAAGTATACCGCAGTTGACGGGTTTTTGGTCATGTATTTTGTAATATTGAGTCATTGTACCGCGGTATGCGGGTTTTTCGGTCATTAGACCAAGTTAGTTAGTAGATTGTCCATAGTGTCGGTTAGGAAAGTGGACAAGTATTGTAATCAGCGGAAGCCTATAAATAGAGGATAATTGTAAGTGTTAGAGGAGTCGATAGCAGTGGATATGGCTAAGTGCTATATGCGGGGATGATATGGATGTTGCATAGAGATTCATGTACTATTTTGCCACAGCAATATAAGGATGAGGATTTGGTGCGATCCATGTGTGATGTTGCTCAATGCCTGTGTTATTGCCTATTTGTAATACAGTTATCTATTTTCTGTTGCTATAATGTGAATGCTGCGATAATGTGTTATCGGTCTATGTGAAAATGCTGCGATTAGAGTAATGTTAACATGCAATCTCTGTGTCTAGTAATGTTAAATACTGCAATGTGCTAGAACTTCATGATGAATGTTTAGAATTGATGTTATTATCACATTTCCACAACCTGCCTCCTCCCTCGGCGGAAACATGGTGTCGTCTACTCTTCCTGGACGCCTCGAGTGAGACCTCATCCGCTCTACGGGTGTTACTGGGTGGGCTCAAACCTGCCCAGGCCAGTGCCTAGGGAGACTATGGTATGGGTCGACAGTTGGTGGACCCCTGTCGACTGTGAGGTCGCGATTCGGTCAACAATGTCCTAGCGTGATTTTTAATTGCAAAATTACATTTTTTGGGGATCCCAGTACAAAAATCCAAGCTTTCTCTCCTTATAGTTCACTGGCTTGGTCATACACATGCCTATTTTACTCAAATCTATGGAAGCTTTTTGTTTGTTCATTTTTCCTGAAATCAATTGACCCTCCTAGACGGGGTTTTCTGGGAGTGGAAGAATTAGCTATGGGTGAGGAATGAAATTCATCGAGGAAATCACACACACAAGTTATTATCTTTTCTCTTGTTTTGAGGTACTATTCCCAACCTTTGATTTGAGCACCAAATCCATATCACGTTCTCGTATATTGTCTCTTACCTTCTTAGAATATGTCATTTAGGGTTTCTAAGTTGACCGAGAGCTTGTATATCGATATTTTTTCTCCTAAATTTCACCGATCCATTTTTTGGAGGAGAAGCATTTGATGGTTTTTACTTCCCAATCACTCTTTATTAGAATCTAGGAACAAATGCATCCTTTGGAATGCATGGTGGAGTATCTTCTTGGATTATCTATTAATACCTATTCATATGGTGCACCATCATCACCAGTCCAACAACGATGCAAACAGAAATGTAATTAAATTTTAGTAACCACATCCATTAAGGCTCTTCTCAACAACTGTAAATTGATAAATCTCAACAACATGTCCAACTAAATAAAATTGAAGACCGTTATATAATGGAGGAGCTTGATAATGATTCACACCTAGTATAGTGTAAGGGGCATGTTCCTTAGAGGCAGTTCATGATACAATAGCTTTTAACCAAGGTTGGAACACTCATAATGGAAGAGTATCCTATGGAAACAACATAATTATCTCAAGATAGAATATTTATACAATAAGAAGGGTAGTTTATCCTCTAGGATGGATGGTCTACTATTTATCTCATTTACTCTCCCAGTGTATATTCTAAAGGATACCAAATATGGGTTAGAAAGGAAACCACCATGATGAATTTCTCATTCATTAAATATAGTTATATTGGAGCATCCTTCAATATGATTTCCTTAGATGATGTGTGAATCTTTGCACCAAATGATGATTTCCCTTTTTGAAATTCCTGATATTGTATGTTGTTTTTCTTGTAATAATACTGTAACGATGCCATGGATGCAAATTTTAAGTGCTGTGAACAATTCTTGGGACCCTATGTGATTTTGGCATAGAATCCAACATCCTTTCCTCACTATCAATAGAAATTAGAACCACCAAACAAAAATACAATACTTTCAAAGGAGAGAGCATAATATTATATTGAATTTGTTTATGTGCTCATGGTATTTGAGTATAACCATTACATGAACCGGGCATTTGGGATTTCCCAAAGAATTCCCACCCACTTGAAGTATTGATGTCATTTGGGATTTTGGGTAAGGGTGATAATATGTGTTCGGTGGTCTTGAATCTCTTCCTGGAGATTGATTAAACCTGATACTCTAGCAAGAAGGGATTCATTGCCTCTTTCCTTGCCAACTCCATCAGATCGTTGTTCACCCACCAAAATCATTCAATTTTTATGTGACTTCCTCTTTCTCTTCTCTAGTCACTGCAAATCATTTGTGAGTACAATGAATGATCTTGGAGATCAAGATGGAATTATCTCTATAATGTTAACATAGAATAGAGATCGCATGCTTACATTACTAGTGAAGTGATGCCAAAACTAAGCAATCATGGTTCGAGTATGGGATCATATTTCCAAAAAAATTTCTCACTTCTCTTAATATGTTCCTTAGATTTGGAGCCTTGTAACACCAACAAAGTCTGGTCTGCAGTTATTGACTCCATATGAAGTGGGAATTTTTTCTACTGTAGCATTTACAACCACTAGAAGGATTGGAAAAGCTCTCAAATAAGAACTTTGTTGGGTTCAAATTTGAATTGAAATAAATGGAATTTATTATTAATCTCATCAGCGTATGTATATGAGAGATTTGTACATTTTCTAATCATCAAATGTTATATATCAATGTGACAATGTTGTTTATAGAACTTCTTCCATCTATTTCTTTTAGCCAGCGCTATGTTCTGCTCAATTGTTTTTGCAATGCACTGCAATTTTGTAATTTCATACCAATTCACACTCCTATTGCCTTAAAATATGCAAGGGACGTTGTATGTATTGGTAAAATTGGTAGTTGTGAGAAGGGCATTGTATTTTTCATCGTTTGTTGATGAGAGATTATATTAGAAATGAGAGATTGTCTTGCATCCATTCAAATAGGAACATGACATATCACGGGATGTCTTCGATTTACACGCCCAATATTTCAAGGCTGATTGAGGGCTAGGATGATCATTCCCACCAGAAACATCGAAAAAAATGGTTATTGTAACAAAAAATGCAACAAAAACCAAAGCATTGAAATAAAATTTTATCACATTCGATGTAATTGTTGTTTCCTCTTCTTACCCACTCAAACATGATACATTGTTTCCTGGTATGTTTTGGAAATTTTTAAATTTTGGTTGAGTTTGTAACACAGATTGCAATTTTGCAATGTTTGATACTCTGGCTAGAATGTCTTCCTGGAGAACAATTGAACCCTTGTATATTTGTGTTTTGACTGAGGTTTGCATCTTCGTTTTTGGGTTGTGCAGTTGTCTTATTGTTATGTGCATTCAGTAATAATTGAGGTCAATGGGTTGGAGTTTGGAATTATGCACCTATGGTGCCTGATATCAATGTTATAGTTGCCTACCATTGATAGGGAAGTCAAGCTGCATCCCTTCCATATCTACTAAGTGGAAAGAATATTGATTAACTTGTTTTTGTGTTAGCTTTGGTGAATTGCTTTCTCATATAAAGAAAGAAAACTATCAATGTATAGTGCAACAAACACCATCAGAGTGTGCCTTCAACCCCCCACCCATGATGTGCACATTTTTGACGTACCTCAATATTCTGGGTGACAAAAGAATAGGTAAGTAGACCATCATTTTTCTTATATGGTACTTATCTCATTAACTGTGAGGTTTGTGATTGTTTGAATCCATTTTGGATCACTCTTTCAATAACATGTTACCTACATGTGAACATAACAACACTTGTTATTTCTACATCATTAACCATTTTATGGATGTTGTTCCTAAGCGATGGCTTCTTCAAGTTTCGTTTGACAGGAAATCTACCCTCTTCCTTCACCAAGGTGTTGTCACATCCTACATTGAGCATATGACCATAATATCCTTGCCAAATGCAAGGGCACACTTCTTCCACCTTGTTTGTTCATTAATCATGCATAAAATAAAATAAATTGATCAAATGAAAAATGAAACTATTGAATTGTTTTTAGTGCGATGGAGGTCCTATTGTCCTAAAATCGATTTGTGTGAAATCAATAGATTTATCAAATCTGAATCCTACAGAGAACATTAGTGAAGTAGTCTCTTATCAAATACCTGGTCTGCTTTTGCAGGACCTCTATTTGGGCAGGAGTAAATTTATACTACAACTACCACCTCATCTCCATTTGTGTTTGGGATCCATCTTTCTAGTTCAGTATAGTGATCAGGGTAATTTAAGGGCGAAATTTCACCAATTGGCTATTTTTTCGGGTTTTTTTTCAAAAAATAAATTCGCTATTTGGTCATTTTTAGTCTCTAATATCGCCTATATTTACATAAAATATGTTTTTTTATCATAACATTCGCCAAAATTTACATATTTTAGTAGTAAATTGTATGTTTCATATTTAATATTCGCCTACCTATCTATATGCATGTTTTTTCCAATACAAAATAATCACCTATGATACTATACTTAAGTATAATATTATAATCCTTAAAAAATACCTTGATAGTGATCAATGGGGTATGGCCAATATTCTCATGTAGGGCGATGTCATAGTGATGTCATCCTCACAGTGTGGCATCATAGTGATGTCAAGAATCATATAGAGGAAGTATCGACCTACCATTCCTCAATTGTGCACTTGGGGTCAAATATCGTCTAGAGGAAAGATCATCCGACCCTTCCTCAATTGTGCACCTGGGATCAATAAACCCTATAGATGAAGGGTTGGAAGATTGATCCTCAAATTTAAACCTAGGTTCAAGAATCACATAGATAAAGGATTGACCAACCCTTCCACAATTTGTTTTCTCAGGTCAAGCATTATCTATAGGAAGGATCAATAGACACTACCAAATGTGGACTTTGAGTCAAGCATCATCTAGAGGTAGGGTCGACCGAAACTTTATCAAATGTTGACATCGGGTCGATAAATAGCTAAGGCAAGGATCAACTGACCCTTTCTTAAACATTGACATCGGATCGAGAAACATCTAGGGAAAGGATCGACCGATTATTCTTTAAACAATGACATCGAGTTGATAATCATTGAAAGGAATGATCGATTGATTCTTCCTCGGATGTGAACCTAGGGTAAAACATCATATAGTAGAAAATTGGATGACCTTTTCTTAAGTGAAGACCTATGGTGAAGCATCATCTTGAAGAATGCTTGGTAGATCCATTTTAAAAGTGCACAACTTTTCAAGAATAATTTGGAATAAGGATCAACAAACCCCTCCTCGATAATAATATACAGGAAACACCTCAGATGGGTGAAAGATCAACAATAACTTTATAAAAATATGGTATCTAGTAATCATATTATCTAGTGGAATATCATCCGACCCTTCTTGAAATAAGATAGGCATAAATTGTATTAGCTAGATGAAGAGTAGGATGATTTCTCCTCATATGTGGAATGATCCTCAAGCATCATCTAGAGGAAGAATTGATCAACCCTTCCTCAAATATGAACCTTGGTACAAATATTATGGATAGGAAGAATTGACCGACCATTCTTCATACGTTTGTATCGTGGAAAGAATAATTTGGACATAGGATCATCTGATATATTTTTATCTCAACTATACATGAATCCTATCAGCTAAACGAATATATGCAAACCCTTTGCTAAATACGATTGACAATAATTTCACCTTTTAGATAAAATATTGGTCGATCCTTCTTGACATACAGAATCTTGGAAATGTATCATCCCTAGGAAGGATTTTGATGTATGTTTTTAAAATTTAGACCTTGAGTTAAGAAACATGTACATGAAGGACCAGTAGACCATTCCTGCAATGAGTACATATAGTTATGCATTATATGGATTAAGAGTATGACGACCCTTCATTAGATGTGGACCTAGGGATGAGCAACACTGATAATAAGGATTGGCTGACACTTCTTCAATTATTGTATCTATGAACTATATCATATAGAAAAAATCTTGTTTGAACCTATCCGAGATATGGTAGACATTAATAGTAGCATCTTGTTGTTAGATTGGGTGAGTCTTTTTAATAGGTTGGTCTTTACAGGAACCATTTTCTTCTGCTATTCTATTCTCGCATACACACAATATGTTTTCGAAGTCTCCTCTGGTTCTCTTATCATTGTTGGTTCCTAATTATAGTTTTACACAGGAAAGTCTTGGCCATTGATATATTCTAAAATCATGGATCCATTGAAGATTTGGATAGGTGAAATCAGTGATCGAATTGTTCATTTTATATTCAGTAAATGGTTTACCCCCCCCCCAAAATTAATTTATTTCATTTCTCTTCACACATTATATGGAATTTAAGGTTTATTTATCTCCATCAAAGTGTCGTTCTAAACATTTCAAAGTCTAGGCCATATGCTCTGAGATAATGAGTTGTATTTCCTTTTAAATACTTCGTCAATGTCGACCAAACTGTTTCAAGTTGTCAAATGGAAGTATTAGCTGATCCTTTTGGGTACATCGTAGTTTCTAAATATCTAATTTACTGAAATATTATCATATTCACTCGTTTTAGTAATTTTGTTTCAATTGTTTTATTTTTATATATAATATTGATGTTAAAATACTATTTTTTAAGTGTAGATAACAATGTCAAGGTTTATATATCTCACCTAGTTCAAGGAAATCTCATTTCTAAAGGTAACCACGAAACATAACATCAGAGAATTTCAACATGAATGGTAAATTTAGATATCCGGGCCAATGAATATTTATCTGAACTTATATATTTTCTTGATCGAGGAAGATTTTCTTTTTTGTTGGAACAGTCATGGCTATGGATGTGCTCAACGATGACATATTGTGTGTCCAAATCAAGGTTATAGAGGGACACATATGTTTTTTAATTCAAACTGATCTTTCAATTCTTAATTATCGTTCAGATCTTATGGAAATAAAAAAGTTGATGGAAGCATATCATGTGCATCATTACCATCGTATGATCAGACATTTCGGTTCAGGACCTTCAACACAATGGATTTGAACAAAGGTGTTTTGTCCATTTTTAGAAAATTGTTTTTGTCAGCAAAATCTTCTTCCGTATTACATCTATTGAATATGAAGAATAAGCTCACAAATATTCATCATGAAAATTTCTTAACATATATTAGAAGAGCTTGTTTAGTTGATTTAAAGAAAGATATTGCTCTTTAATCCTTTAAAAATTCTGAATAGAGTCATTCAAAGACTCTCAAGCTTAATGTCGTTCTAATATTTGATAAATTAGAAGGTAGTCCTATGCCCACAACAAATATTTTGGTTCTTTATATTATGGATAGAGGTATTAATCTATCAGGAAACTCTAACAAATATATCTCATGATTTATTTGTTGATGTTGTTTTCCATTTTCCTTGCGCGACACATGGATGGACATTAATTCAATGCAAACTCTACCATGAACTTGTTGTTGTTGATACGGGTATCTGCCATCACTGATGGATGTATAATGAATTTCTTGAATTGTTGATTTATCTTGGTTCAAATGTATAAACATGTACCTTATTTTTCGAAATTGATGTCAATTTGACATACTCGATCGGGAAATCATTTGCTCAATTCTCCAAAATATTGAAGAAGCATGTTAAGGAGTGGCCATTCATTGGGGTTTACATGAATTATTCAGAAACTTCTTTCGTAGGTTTCTCTATTATACAGTGTTGGAGATTTGGACTTGAATGAGACCATGTCTCTATTATTGACATGGATATGGATTGGAAGGATCATAATGAGTATCTTCATGATATCCCAAAGTTTATGGATTTGAATTTGGATCCAAGCAACTGTGTTATTGCAAAAGAAAGGATCCTAGCATTCTGGGAACACATTGTTGATAGATTTGCTTCACCTAAAGGAATAGTTCTATCATTATATGTGGGATGTATAATTGTTCGTTTAGTGTACCAGTCGGGAAATAGGTTGTTTGTTTTGGTTGTGGAGACAATGCAATAGGAGATGTACATGAAATCATTTTATGAACTAATTTCTCAACAAAAAGGTATTAATTTTCTTATTTTTGTTTTTCAAAGTTAATTGAGAATTATGTTTTCCTATTTAGTTTTAGAAGTTGATATGTTTCCATTACGTAGAAGTACCTGCAAATTCTAATAACATAAATATTGAGGAAGAATATGTTATTAAGAATGGAAATTTAATTCTAGATGATTGTGACATTGTGGGCTCTTTTGAAAAAAAACATTTGAAATATCAAGATAAGCAAGGTGGCTACGAAAAATAAGTTGGTGTTAATATATGTTCTAATCAATTTAATTTACTTAAGACTTTATTGATAGTGGAAACTTTTTTTTTAACATCTTATCGGGAATATTTACTTTTATTGTTCTTGTTGTTCTATAGGGCATCATGACCCACATGAGAGACATGGAAATGAAGGAATAGTTCATTTGGACCTGGAATTTGGATCTAGTTTGGTTGTTCACCCATCCATCCTTGGAAGCTCATTAAGAGATGATCAATCAAATGATTCTATTTATGGACATCGAAAACTGTAACCAATGGTTTATGATCTATTTCACACATGCTTTTGAATTATCTGTATGGCCATAAAAGAGTATAAAAAATCATGTCATATGTCACACACACTTTTATATTGCAGGTTAAGATAACAGTGTGGGGATTTTATATTGGTATTGATTTAGAATTGGAGGATGCTTTTTTTTACTCGCAAACCATCCACCAAGACAAAATAGGTGCTTGGAGGTGGTGACCATAACAATAATTTTAAATAGAATTTTATATATATATATATATATATATATTATGCTCTGCTAGTTTGAGAGTCGCATCAGGTTTTGGCTCAGGCGGCTAGGGTTCCTACTGTAGCCTCCCTCTCCCTCCCCTGAGAGGCTAAATGATCGACTAAGTGCAGGTGTTTCGGGCAGTCTTTTCCTAGCAGAGTGATGGTGAGCTCTTGCACAGGGACCCATGGAGTTTTGAGCCCCCTGGGCTCTTTTGCAGCAGCGGCGATGACCTGCTCTGTCTGCATCGAGGCGACGATGTTCTACATTGGGTGACATTCTCGACCACTTCTCATGGTAGTGGTTGGCCATTTCCTTCTAGTCGGCGGATCTTCTGCTACGTGTGGCCCTGGAAACCCTGTGGGTGAAGTCTGGCTGGTTCCTTCAGGTCGACGGCTCCCTCTTTCAGTAGTGCATCCTTTAGGTCAGCGGCTCCCTCAATTTTTGTTGTGTGTAACCCTAGCGGCCCTGTGTTCTAGCAGGATTTGGTCAATGCGTTTCTGGGAAGATTTATGCTTGGAACCTTGTTTACAAATGGCTTTTCTCTCGGCTTCTCTCTTTTTTCTTTTGTCTAGCTCCTTTATTATGAGCAGTTCTGTTCTGGCTCTGTTTTGGGTAGTATGTTTACTGATGCTTCTGCATAGTTGCAATTTTTGGATGTATATATTGTATTTGAGTTCTCGGTGTGAGTGGGAGAACTCGGATTATTTTGATACTAGAAGCTGAAAAGCTTTTTACTGGAAAGGGCTCAAAGAAGCCTTTCTACAATATGTAATTTGATTATAAATAATGAAATTACGCTTTTTTACTTGGAATATCTATCTATCTATCTATCTATCTATCTATATATTAACCTAAATCAAGAAAGGAGTTTCCATTAAAATATGGGCTACTTCTGAAACGTCTAGCAAATTGAGTGAAATTTACAAAACAAAGGCCATTCCGACAACCAAAAACTAGAATTCTTGACCTCTCTATCTATTTATCTAACTCTATTTTTCATATTGTTTCTTCCGTCAACTGAACTGGTATATATTCTAATAAAAGAGTTTCTTAAAAACTTGATTTTACAAAAAATAAATCAGAGATAAACATGATAGTTTTTAAAACTCGAGTTTCCACACATCCCTACTGGGGCTATTGAATGACTTGCGATGTCATCCCTTTGTTGCTGGTGAGTGCATCATTGATCCACTGTTTCCTCCTCTTTGTATTTAGGTTGGTCCTCCTTCCTTGATCCATAAAAACTTCCACAGTCACGTTTTCCTTGTATATTTGGGGATCCAACTCTTTTCTCAATTGTTTAATTTCAAAATGTGGCAATGATTCTCTTGCTCATTGATTTTTCCTTTCAGAATTATTATCTCAAAGACCATTAGCATGTTTTTAGTAGTTTGCTTCTCTAGATGACTAGTGAGGTGGTTTTGTTGCTAGTGTAGAGATTGGATCTCCCATTCAATCCTTCTTTCCAAATCCTTCTTCTAGTCTTCTAATTGACTAGAAAAATATCCTAAGGAATGTTGAACCTCATCAATTTTGCACACACCTAGACCAGGAAATGCTATGGGGTTTTCTTGGGCCAACCTTGTCTTTTTCGGGCTCCATGGCAATTTGTAGAGCTTCCCACCTATTGTCAATTATCAGACTCAAATTATTTTCCCACCTTCTCAAAATGACCTCAAACCCTTTAAAATTCTTCCCATATCCTTGCTTACGATTAATAAGATTTTGTTTGTCCATAATTTTCCCAATTCAGATGTTGCAGATTATGGAATTATTGGTCATCTAGTCATGTCTTTGTACTTGCAAATAAAACATACGTAGGGGAGTGGTGAAATCCATGTGTCAAAATAGGTAGATGCAATGGACTCGATCGTAATCACCTTGGCACCACCTCTATCTTCAATGATGGCTTAATAAATGTCTGATTAGACATTATGGAATAGGGGTAGGATAATAGTCCCCCTCCGCAAGAAGCATCCCGGTGGGAAGTTAACATGCCAAGTTTACATAATGATAGGCCTTTTGATTTAGAATTATTTTGACATGAAATAGGCTAATATCCTCAAACTGCTTTATGGTTTGGTTTATTCCTTCAACAAGTTTGTCTATGATTCCATTGTTGGGGATGGAATTCTTAATATGTTATTGGATGAGGAGTTTTGAGTCTCTGATTGTCATTATCTTGGTAATCCCTTTTGTCTTAGCCATATCCAAACCCTTCCAAAGAGCTAGAGATTTAATTTGTTTATTCGTGGATACTCCCAAACTCCAAGAATAGGTAGTTTCTTGATGTCCTCTAGGGTCTAGAAGAACCCCCCCACACCTGCCACCCCTTTAAAATTAATATATCAATCATGGTCATATGTGTAATTTAGATCAATTGACGGTTTTTATAAGCAAATTCCTTATCTAAATCTAGTAAATTCCAACACTTAGTAGCATAAGATGATTGTGACGCCAATCCAAGAAAGAGCTATGTTGACGTAGGGAATCCAAAATTACAACTAGGACCTTAAAATAAATCCCGGTAACTCTAAATGGGCCCTTGTGATGCTAGTAACACAGTGATTGTATATGACTCAAAATAAAAACATGTTTGTATTGAAAAAGAGAACTATGTAATTACAAAAATCTATAATTGTGTCAGGACATGCTCTCCCATTTTTCTTTGTAATTACCAAAAGCTATAATTGTGTTAGGTCGTGCTCTACCATTTTTCTTTGTCATCCACCTACATTATAACACCCCATCCATAGGAGAATGACACATACTTGAACATATCAATGTGGTCTTTTTTAGTACACATAAATGGTGTTAATGATGTGACTTATATTGTAAAAAACATGAAATTAGTTTGTTGAGTAATCCAATACAATTTTTTTTTCATCTTGATAATATTTTCTAGTTGTGGCACTGTTATCTAGTTATGTTTGATTTCTTAAAGGGCATTTTACTAATGAGTTACCAATTTTAAAAGTTATGAATATTGTTTTGAATGGATTGGAAATTTAAAAAATCCAAAAAAATGTGGTTTATAAAGAACAAATCATATTCAATAAATGTTAGTATCAAAATTAATATGTGAAAAAATCACATTATGAAAATACCAATATTGGTTTTCAGAAGTGCAAAACCCAATTCCGAAAGTGTGAATATCATCTTTCAAAATCACAAAAATTGGTTCCAAAAGTGTCAATATTGGGTTCAAAAAGTGCAAAATCCAGTTATGAAAGTGTTAATTTCAAATCCAAAAGTGCAATTTTGGTACCCAATATTGAAACTTTTGGACTTTTTTTGCACTTTAGAAATGTTGTTTTTGGACTTTAGAAAGGTTGTTTTTAGACTTTAGAAGTGTTTTTTTTGTCCTATACCCGAAGGGGATTGGACTAGAATAAATCCCGATTTAATGAAATGGGTGTTATTGTCTCATCAAGGAAATAGATGAGGGAGATAAATTTTATATATACTCACTTTAATGAGTTATTAACTTATCTAGAGAATATATAAGTTCTATAAAAACAATAATTACAAGAAAAATAATAATCTAAAACCAAATAAATTGATATAAAATAATTTTTAACATATGTAACGACTGCCTTAATACAGCTAATTGACTAAGACTATTGAGGGCACTGATATTGAAGTAACCCAATTAAATAAACATGAAAAATATGTTATGCTTTAATTATTATTGAATGAAAATTGTTGATTGACTAGCAAATGATGAATATGCTCGACTCATTGAGAAATCTGATGATGTTATCCATGAATGTAATGAATGATGCCTTTGATTCCATAGATGTGAATGAATGATATTGACTTAAATAGAATTGAATAAATATAAAAATGCATGATGATATTATTTATATGGTGCAACGCCACTAATGTGCGCTTTGAGTGTGTGTAGTGGCAGGTAAAATGAATTACCAACCGACTCTCAGTGGAATAAAAAGGGGTCATAAGGACGATAAATATACATAGGGGTATGGCGATGGACCGTTGATCCTGAAATAACATTCCATGCATGGGCCAGAAGTTGTCTCAGCTCACCCAGGGAATCGTGTTCCGTACAGGCGATGCCACTAGGATTTGGTCGTTGTTGATGCCTCGGTTGTGCAGTTGCTGGAATGGTGTCCAAGGAAACAACAGGGGATGAAAACCCAGCAAAAGGCTTCAGATAATCCTATGCAAGAATTACCCTATCCTCGAGTTGTTTGGTGTGGTTAACACCCATGGATATTCAGCCTCCGCTGGCACTCTATGATTTGGTGGGTTTGCTCCTTAAAAAGGAGGCTTTGAATTAATTGTGAAATTAATCCTAAATGTAATTTGAATGCAATCTAAAATTAATAGTTCTACAACTATGAGAATAAATTCTATAATTACAGAAATAGAGATTTAAACCAAAAGATTAAAGTAAAAGTAATAGCTAAATTAAATATTAATTAGTAATCTATCTCAGGAGCCAAGTATTTTAAAATGAAAGAAATGATTAAATGCTCAAAATGAATAATTGGATCATCAATGGTTTTAAAAGAAATTTTAAAATATTGATATCATAAGCACATTAATTCTAACATGAGAAGTAAGAAATTATCTTCATTATGGGAGGAAGAATGAGACCTCTTCCTCCCCTTGCTCTGAATTATGAAGTCGAATTTATAGTAATGGAGAGCACCGGGAAGGATAACATCAAATCCCTAGATGCCTCATTCGTTCACTGTATGCAAAAACGGTCGGAATAAATTTATGAAAGTTCACCCTTGTTCGGTCATGTTTTCCTCCCAAATGGTTGACAGATTTGCAAAAGTGTCCACGAATAGGGGTAAATCATCCCATTTGGGAAGTGGGTTTTCAACCATTTGAGCTAGTTCCTCACGGTTTGCTCGCAATCCTCCTTGCAAAAACATGGCTTTTACAGGTTCTTTTTTTCTTAAATTTCATCTGCAAAACAAATTAGGGTTTAGTGAAATACCCTGCATTTGACATTGTAAATAACATGATATACTTGTCAATTATATAAATCAATTATTAATATTGTCTTTTAAAAATATATCAAATATAAATTAAACAATAATAATAATCTTATCAATAAGCAAAGCTAATTATTCTTTGTAAAATATGATAGTTTGCTTAATGAAAAAGTTATTGACTATTTCCATGGTTTGAGAGCATGTTCTTTAGGTTTCAATTGAAATATAAATAACAACTTGTCATAAAATTATAAATTTTCCCAAGGACAAATTTGATTAAATATTCAATGCTAGTAAAATTCAATAATCCTTTCAAAATTGAGAATTAAATGCACAGTTCCATTATTTGATATACACCATTTCGAATAAAAAATCAACATGATTAAAGAATAAGTGTCCAATCAAATTATTATAATCCATCAAGATGCTCTTTAGACTTATTGATTCAACGGAGTTTAATTTTAATGCCAAGACTATTGAAACATCATGTGAATTTAATTAATCAAAATTAAAGCATGTAAAATGACTTAAACAAGTTCAAATAAGGATAAGCCATCATTACACGCAATAATCAGAATCAAATGACAAGATCTTTGAAATCTTCGAAAAACCAATAAAATGAATCAACTCATGCAGTGAAGACCAAATCTAAGTGGGAAACATGAAAGATAACATGTTAAGTTAACCACCGAGATTATGGAACCAACTGAAATGATAAAAACCAACTCAAATCAAAACAAATAAATAAAAATGAAACTAATGGGCATTTCACAATCCACAATCTGCAATTTGCAGGTTGCGGGTTACGGGCACCAAAGGCCACAATTATTGAAAACCAACCCCGCATCCCGCAATCTGCATCGCGGGTTGCGGGTTGCGGATTGCAGGATTGCGACTTGGAAAAATAAGGCGTGAAAGAGTTTCCGAAATCCGCAACCCGAAATTTGTGGGTTGTGGGTTTCGGGAATGAAAACAACCACAAAAAATAAAAAATGCTTTTCCCGCATCCCACAACCCGACATTGCAGGTTGCGGGTTTCTGGAACACCCAACACAACTCTAAAAAACTAGTTCCCGCAATCTGAAATCCGCAATTGCGAGTTTCGGGTTGCGGGTTTCGCAATGGAGATTTTCCCAAAATTATTAACGAACCTTTCCTGAAAGACGAACCTGTTGGGTTGCGGATTTCGGGTTTGCGGAAAGAAATAACAAATCACTCAAAATTTTAAAGCTTCCCGTAACTCAAAATATGCATAAATTCTTTAAAGGAAAATTATCACTAAGTACATCAAATCAAGTCAAAGGCAATAATGCATGCAGACAGGATGAATAACCCAAAAAATTGACTAAGTTACCCTCCCATATAAAATTGGGGCTCCCATGTTTTTTGAATAAAACATGGGATCTGTTGTGCCTACAACAAATGGCGACATGCTCGGACGAAGCAGTTATCTCTACCTTGAAAAGATATAAGTTTACATGTACATGAAGATAAAAAGTAAGATTTCCAATGAAAAGAGAGTTTACTCTATAACATGGGTACCACATCAACGAGTCAACCTTTTAAAGATCTACCCAGCTGCAATTGATTTTTTTAAAATTAACTTTCTAACCATAACTGAAAATGCAAGGACAAGCATCAATTGACTAGATTTCTAACAAAATATGTTCTTCATTAGACCACATTCTTAAAAGAACAGTTCTTGATGACGAGAAAATGTTATCTTAATGATTAGCCTCTAATACCACAGGCATGGCCCTGCTTCCAACAAGCATCTATAGCCTCAACAGGTTTACCTTTTAACCCAATAAGTTGCTTTTATCTCATCCATTAGATAAATATGCAAATCTTGTCAATCCTTGTTAAAGATTTGCATCTTTCGAAGAAGCTAGAAACCACTGTCCTAACTTGGTCATCAGATTGTGACAGTGTCATTCACACCAAATTATAGATAATGAGCGGGTTGGCTCATGATGAGACCCCCCATCTTGCAACTGATTTTGTGGCTACAAGCCAGTATCTTGGCTTGGTGACTAGATATTGATAAAGTCATTCCATAAGAAAGCATGACCATGAGCAGGTCAGCTTATGATGAGACCTCTTGTTTTCCAACTCACTCCTAGAGATGTTAAAGAAGGAGATTGGGCTATGTTTAATGTTAATCTCATAAGAGATTACTTAACGGATGGGGAAGCCACTATACTCCTGAAGAGAGTGGGATGGCGTTAAGAGGTTTGAGATAATAACAATGCAAGCCCCACTCAATTGCTCCCAAAGAAGGATCCAATTAAAACATAATTGCATAATCTAGTTAAAACAACTTTGCGTATTGATTTGTGATAGTTAAAAGGAGAAAGATAATCAATGCAGCTAAGTTTATGTATTAAGGTAAAACTTGGAAAGTGTTCCACCATGGGAGAAGGGATAGTCTCTTCTTGAAAATGACCTTGAAAAAGACTTATTCACATTCAAGACTTCAAAAGATATAGGCTTTGAATAACTAACTTGCCCCATAATATTATTAACTGAAGATCAACAAAAAAAAGGTTTGATAGATAAAACATGATTCCAAATAAAGAATTGTAGAATAATTGCAATCAATTTTTCAATAATTAACATTTCAACCTTTTGCCCCAATGCAAATGATTATCAAACTAAGAAATCCAAGTCTAATCAAACAATCTGAAAGTGAAAGAAAAAGTGATCTAATCAAAACAAAATCAAAGCAAACAAGGATTTACAATTATGATTAACATCTCATGAAAAATATGTGTTTAAAGAATTTTTGATATGTAACAGGGGTGATAAATAGTGGATTTATTGTATCAATTCATGAAATGTACATAATTATTTGAATTGATTTGCAGTAGTATTTGTATAAGAACCCCTTTAAATGTAATTACAAATTCTCTTACTGTAAAGATTTGATTGATAGTATTATGAACCACATGAGATATTAAGCAAATTGAAACCCTTTTATTTAGAAAACTAAATCAAAAGAAATGTAAAATAATTGTAAAAACAGGGCTTAAGAAATTGTCTTATGCGAACAAAGGTGATATTTGTTGTTGTGTTTGTAGAATCAAGGGAATTTGTTATTGTAAAAAAAAAATTAATTATATCAATTCATAAATTGTAAATGTATTGAATAAATTAATTGAATTGATTGTAATAAAACTCTTAAAATAAATTTATTCTCCTTCGGTTGAAGAATTATGATCAACATTGTTATTTGTTGCATAAAGTTGTTTAGGACAATGGGGCATTTATTTATTAAAGATTATGTACGGAAAGACATAAAATGAAATAATGCTAAACTAAATTGTGTGTGATTTGCGACAACAAAAAAGGTAAAAGCCTCCTTTTTCAAAGTGCATATCGGGGAAAGATCAAAATTTGTGTGTAATGGAGATGTTCTAATTGTAATTATTTTGTCTTCTGTCAAAATGTTCTTGCTCTTGGAAAATAATTAATTCAAAACATTTCATTACATGATTATTATAATTTAAAAATATGTAAATTAATCATGAATGCCTTGAACCAATAAAATAATAAGCGAGAGCATGAATAATAGAAAGTGAAAAAGGATAAAGATACTTCCCTAAATGAGTTTTAAGAAACGTTGTTTCCAACTTTGACTTGGCTGCGGTTGCAAATACTTTATTGAAGAAAACCAAAACAGTAATATAATTATTAAGGAAATTATCAAAACTAATCTATTCTACACCTACTCTTACATTACTCTAAAAAGAAAAGAAAACTAAGTATAATCGGATTTCCAATGCAACCATGAAAGCATATGAAAACCTGCAAAAAGGAAGAAGTGAATAATCAGAAGGCATGATATGAATGCTTGAAAGTAAAAATGGAAAAAGAATGCATTAAAGAAAATAAAATGAAATCTATGTACAAATAAAGAGAATGGAGTCTTACCATCTTTATATACAAGTAAGGAAAATAGAGTGTTACCAGAATGATGAAATCTCGCTGAGAAAGATTTCTCAAGCCAATGAACAACCCAATCATGGTATGTACAATGGAAATCAAAAGAATGACAGAAAGAGTTTGAAAGATTTATGCGATGAAATGGATTATTCGAAAGAGAATCAACATTAATATTATAAGAATTCATAATTTCTTCTTGATCAATTTTCTCCTTAGAAATATTTCCTTGAACAAGATCAGCAAAATCAGATCCGATTGGTTCTAAATTATCATTGTAAAAAAAATCATAAATTGGTTGATTTATTTGGAAATTCTCATAGAGATCAAATTGTCTTTGAGTATTTACTTGAGAAGAACTAAAGATATTAGATGTTGTAAGTGTGGAACTAATATCATTAACATTTTGAAAAGAATCTTCTCCATCAAGTAATTGATCGTAAGAAAAAAAATGTTTCTTCATTGAACGATGAATCATAATAGGAAGAATTCAGAAAATGATCATTAGAAATAGTATTCATTTCCAGCAAAGAAGATTGACAAGAAGACATAAATTGATGATAAAGATAAGAATCTTCTTGATCTTCTTCATGTATTTCATAATTGACTTGTACCTCTCTAAGACTTAACAATGGAGAATTAGAATCTGAAATATATGATTGAATGCCATTGTTATCAAATAGATCATGATACATAGAAAAATATGAAGAGGAAATAAGTGCATGAAATTCATCTCTTTGTAGAATATTTCCAGATCGAGATTCCTCAAGAGGGTTTTTCTCTTCAGAAGAGATATGTATGAAAGGTTTCAAATCAGGATCTGCTTCTTCTTATAATGTAGTATCATCATTTCGTGAAATATGTTCTCCTATAGAATCACTTAGATCAGAAAAAGGTAATTGAGAAAACATATCACAAACTTCAGAACAATTAGTTGATTCAAGATCTATCAAAGGTTTAACAGAATAATAAGTATCAGAATCTTGAAGCTCTTTAATTATGCTAGAAGAAGATTGTTCAATATTATGATCAGAACTATTCTCTTTTGTTTAAGAAGAATCTTCAATAGAAAAATGATCTCCTTCATGATTAGTTAGACTTTGATTTTCATGTTAGATAGACATGGGCATATCAACATTTAATTCTTTTGAATCATCATATTGATTATGATCCATATCTAAGAAAGAGAAGGAATTCATTTCTATAATTTTTAAATCCTTAGATTCTTCATGTAAATCTAAACCAAGAGGTGGATGATTATCAATGTATAATTCAGATTTATCATCTACTAATTGATCAGATTTATGTAAGACAGAACGAATGTTCTGCAACCATTCAAATATTATAGGACGATCTATTAAAGGGAATCTACAATAGAGATTAAAATTTCTAGTTGCAAAATTTCATTGCATGATCTAACAAAGTCATAATGTCCAAAAGAAAGTATGAAAAGATCTGCAAAATGTTCAAAAGAATGGACATAGGCAAAAGGTAAGGTTACACACCACTCTTTGACTCGTCCTTCAAATGTGAAGGCTAACAATCTGGACAAAACATCTTGATCCAAAATTTTGTTAAGAAGACAATTCTGAAGAAATTGAAAAACATGTTCTTGTGCTAAGCTTTCTCCTTCACCATCAAAATTTTCTTCTATCAGATCCTTCAAAATATCTGTTTGAAATTGAAACTAATTTGTCTAGAAAAACAACTAAATATAGATTCTTGAGCAAAAAAGGAACTATATACAAGTTTTTGGGATGGATTCGTTTTAAGATAACGTGATTAAGATAGCTCAAATGACCTTATATGTCGGATGGCCCCTTCTAGCGCCATTTATCGATGCCTCGGTTGTGCAAGTGCTAGAATGGTGTCCAAGGCAACAACAGGGGATGAAAACCCAGCCAAAGGCTTCAGATAATCCTACGCAAGAATTACCGTATCTTCGAGCTATTTGGTGTGGTTAACACCCATGGATATTCGGCCTCCGCTGGCACTCTATGAGTTGGTGGGTTTGCTCCTTAAACAGGAGGCTTTGAATTAATTGTGAAATTAATCCTAAATGTAATTTGAATGCAATCTAGAATTAATATGCAATCTAAAATTAATAGTTCTGCAACGATGAGAATAAATTGTATAATTACAGAAATAGAGATTTAAACCAAAAGATTAAAGTAAAAGTAATATCTAAATTAAATATTAACTAGTAATCTATCCCGAGAGCCAAGTATTTTAAAATGAAGGAAATGATTAAATGCTCAAAATGAATAATTGGATCATCAATGATTTTAAAAGAAATTTTAAAATATTGATATCATAAACACATTAATTCTAACATGAGAAGTAAGAAATTATCTTCACTATGCTAAAATTATTTGAACATATAAGCATTTATTCAATGATTAAATATAATCAGATTAATACATGAACTACATAAATGTAGAGAGTTGCTTGAATCTGATTATGATCTGATCTGTGCACAAAAAGAGAAATATGATTAAATGCACATGAACAAATGAAAAATAATTGCAGAAAAGAAATTGTATTACCATCTCAGCTTAATAAAATACAAAGCTTCCACTTAATAATTGTTGAGATATTGTAACTTCAAAGAATATTATATTTGTACTTTATTATTCCGGAGATGTTTCATTCCTCCGTGAAGATCTTATTGTATATCCGGAGATGTTTATTCCTCCGTTGGAATGTGGTAACTTGGGTTATTAGACTTCCCTAGTGGGGGTCGGCCCTGTATGTGTTATGTGGGTCAAAGGGTTATTAGACCCACCATGTGGGGGTTGGACCAGTCAGTTATAATGGGGTATTTAACCTAATGGTTAAATATGATCCTACATGTACTTGTGTAAAATACATATCAGAGTAGTGTATAAATAGAGGAGGTGTGTTCCTCATTATACACATACACTCACTTGAGAAAGGAGCACTTGTGGAGGAGAGGTCTGCTATGGTGGAGGAGGAGATCATATCTTTGGTTTGCATCTTTGTGTATTGCTGGTCATCTATATTGAGGAAGCTTTACTGGGTTTTCTACCCCATGAGGGTTTCCCAGGATAAATCTGTGTCTCTTGTGTTTATGCTATGCTTGTTGTTTCTTCAGTGATCCTGTATATGCTATTATTGTGAAATGGAATGTAATGCTACTATTTTCAGTATTAGCATTTTAAATATTAACATGGTATCAGAGCTAACCTGAAGGAAGACAAGGTATGGCACTAACGACACTTGCTTTACTTACGACAATTTGAAGGATAGGGTTTTACATAGCAAAAACCAGTCATCGTAGCACTTTCGCTATAAATCCGTTTTGGCGAAGTTTTCGGATCTGAAATTGTTACAGGACGAATATTAAAACTCCAGGTACCTTGTGTCCAAAGGACAGCCTCTAATTCATTGTACTTTGTGATTTATGATCAGTACAAGTTAGGGTTTCGGCCTCTTCCAGATATCAGTCAAAATCAGGTGACCTTGGAAAAAAGGTCATAACTTGGGCTAGGAAGATCCAAATGAAATTTCGTAAAAAGTGATAGGTAGTACACAGACTGTACTATCTCAGAAAACGTTTTCAGAGGCCAAAGGTGAACCAGTGACACGTGGAACGCCGTATAAGTTTGCTCTCCTGTTTTATCCCATAAACAGGTCATGTTGCGACACTTGGCATAACTCTCTCTCAGAAAACCCAATTGAGGTCAAACCTGTCAGGATGGAAAGATGACAGGTCAAGCTACTGCAAAAAAAGGGTTTCAAACCTTGTGGAGAAAAAATTTCAAAGTTATAGCAGAAACAATCAGGTGCATATTTCTGTCAAAACAAAATTATTTTTGGAGCACCTTTATTCATGGCTTCCGAAATTTAGGGTTTCGGAGAAAGTTATAATTTTTGGAATCGGAGTCCACGGCTGAATGCTACTCAGGAAAAATGAAATTTAGAGACCAATATTGAATTTTTTGGTTGGGTAGAAGACCGGGCTTGATCAAACCCTAGTTCGGGATTTTGATCAGAAAATTGGAAAATTAGGGCTTTAGCAAAAGTTGGAATTTTTGAAGTCTGTAACCACGGCTGGAAGCTCCTTAGAAAAATAAGAGTTTAGAGCCTTGGATCGAACCTTTTGATTGGATAGAAGGGTGGGAATCATCAAACCCTAGTTTGGGGTCCTGTCCAAAAGATCCAGAAGTTTCAAAGGCAATTTTGAGGGGTCAAATTTTTGGAGATTCCAAAATTGAAGTATGCCAGTTTGATCAGCTTAGCAAGACATATTCTTTCATCCATTCAGAAGTGTGAAAGTCAAAGATTGAATTTTTAGGGTTTCTATAGAAAACCCTAATCAAGCTCCAGATCAAGTTTCAGGGGGAGTTGAGGCTAAGGCCTTACATAAGAAGACTACAAAAAGTCTCGACAGGTATGACTTAAGGAGGTTCAGGTATGCCTTGAAATCTGATTCTTGATTAAGTTCATAATGTGTTTGTCTTCATGTTATTTATTAGTACAATCTTGATTAATGTTATTAATTGTCTTATCACCCTAGTAATAATATGAATGCATGTGAATGATCAAAGACATTCATTGATTAGGGCTATATGATTGTACTAATGCATTATGATGTTGTGTGAGGTTGATGTTGTCTGCTAGCAAGATACAGGTACATCACAAAAGACAAATCAGGTTCCATGACCATGAAACATGAAGACAAAGACTCATCCATAATATTTGTTCTACTTACGAGGTATGTATGACTTTGTTATATTATGCTTAACCTATGAGACATGCAGGTTCTAGCTCAGGATCTCTAAATCATTGAAGAGATTGTTTAGGTATGTTGTACATAACCAAGTAGGTATACTAATCCAGGTATGTTTCCTATGAATCTTACCTTGTGTTAGGTTCCCTTATATAAGTATACTTGGAATGATTGGTTATGCTTATTCATAAAGTTAGTAATCAAGGGATTATGCATATTATGTCTTTTATCTTGATTGATGATATGCATGAGTAAAAGAAGACTTCCCTGAAATCTTGAATACTAATGTTTATTAACTATAATCATGACTATACATTTTCAAGATTATTTAGAACTATAATGTTTTGATAGCATTTAGAATATACTAATGAGTGTATGTTTGTGTATGAGATCATGAGGATGACTCTTGAGCATGCACAGTGGTACAGAATGAATAGAAGTTCAAAAGACATACAGAAGATCAAGCGGGAGGCAACCACACAAACATAAAAGATAAGTATTTGAGTTGTTATTTGAAATAGTAATGATATTGCCTGTAATAGGTTGTATGCATATTTGTATTCCTAGAATATATAATGCTGAGTGTAAACATTCATAGAGCATTGAACAGTATACTACTAATGTGCATATGATTGGTAAGTTGGACAAACATTCCATTGTTTCTTGTCTAGAATGAAACCTCTTTGCTGACATGCTGAGAGCTGTGCACACTCTCGATAGTATGTTCTGGTAGAGATGGAAGGCATCTAGATAGCCACTGTATGCATACAGGATATGGGAAAGTGTTGTGCCAAAGTATTGGTCAAATTAGTTGCATAACTATGTAAATGATATCTGTATGCATAATAGGTTACCATGTCAATATGATTTGATGATTATGAAGTATTACTAATCATGTACTTAATTTTGATTTGTAGGAAAGGTCATGAAGAATGATGGACACTGTACAAGTGATGGATGTTCAAACAAGAAGATTTACAAATCAAACAAAATATAGAAGGCTCATGGCTAGAATATTCTCTTAGAAAGGGGAAGAGAATCATGATGAGATGTTTGCTCCAAGTGGCTAGATAAGACCATTCTCTTAATGGTGTAATTAAAAAAGAAGTGTGAATCAGGTTCTGTATGGGTTCCCAGGATCGATAGTAATTGATGAGAATACATGTGAGGATTGCATCATCCTTGAACACAAGTTCTAAAGTGAGCCGTAGACAAGTGTCTCCGAGAAAGAAGAGGGATTGTATCATCCTTGAACACTTGTTCTAAAGAGAGCCGTAGATGTATGTCTTCGAAAATGAAGTCCTTGGTGGACATGAGGGGATTGGATCATCCCTGGACTTCAGTCCTAAAGAGAGCCGTAGACATATGTCTTCGAGAATGAAGTCCTTGGTGGACATGATAGGATTGCATCATCCTCAAGAGAGCCGTAGACGTATGTCTTCGAGAATGAAGTCCTTGGTGGACTTGAGGGGATTGGATCATCCCTGGACTTCAGTCCTAAAGAGAGCCGTAGACGTATGTCTTCGAGAATGAAGTCCTTGGTGGACTTGAGGGGATTGGATCATCCCTGGACTTCAGTCCTAAAGAGAGCCGTAGACGTATGTCTTCGAGAATGAAGTCCTTGGTGGACGGTTGAGGATTAAGTCATCCTTGGACGTAGGTCCTAAATGTACAGTTAAGGATTAAGTCATCCTTGGACGTAGGTCCTAAAGGTACGGTTGAGGATTAAGTCATCCTTGGACGTAGGTCCTAAAGGTACGGTGGAGGATTAAGTCATCCTTGGACGTAGGTCCTAAATGTACGGTGGAGGATTAAGTCATCCTTGGACGTAGGTCCTAAATGTACGGTTGAGGATTAAGTCATCCTTGGACGTAGGTCCTAAATGTACGGTTGAGGATTAAGTCATCCTTGGACGTAGGTCCTAAAGGTACGGTTGAGGATTAAGTCATCCTTGGACGTAGGTCCTAAATGTACGGTGGAGGATTAAGTCATCCTTGGACGTAGGACCTAAATGTACGGTTGAGGATTAAGTCATCCTTGGACGTAGGTCCTAAAGGTACGGTGGAGGATTAAGTCATCCTTGGACGTAGGTCCTAAATGTACGGTTGAGGATTAAGTCATCCTTGGACGTAGGTCCTAAATGTACGGTGGAGGATTAAGTCATCCTTGGACGTGGTCCTAAATGTATGGTGGAGGATTGAGTCATCCTTGGACGTGGTCCTAAATGTACGGTTGAGGATTGAGTCATCCTTGGACGTGGTCCTAAATGTACGGTTGAGGATTGAGTCATCCTTGGACGTGGTCCTAAATGTACGGTTGAGGATTGAGTCATCCTTGGACGTGGTCCTAAATGTACGGTTGTGGATTAAATCATCCTTGGACAGTAAATCCAGTAATTCCGAAAGGAAGGATAGTCCTAAATGAATTGAGTGGATTAAATCATCCTTGGACAGTAAATCCAGTAATTCCGAAAGGAAGGATAGTCCTAAATGAATTGAGTGGATTAAATAATCCTTGGACAGTAAATCCAGTAATTCCGAAAGGAAGGATAGTCCTAAATGAATTGAGTGGATTAAATCATCCTTGGACAGTAAATCCAGTAATTCCGAAAGGAAGGATAGTCCTAAATGAATTGAGTGGATTAAATCATCCTTGGATAGTAAATCCAGTAATTCTGAAAGGAAGGATAGTCCTAAATGAGATTGAGTGGACTAATCATCCTGTAAATAGATTGGGATTGCCTCGTCCCTAGACATGGTGAGATGTCTTAAAGTGATAAGGACTAATCATCCTGTAAATAGATTGGGATTGCCTCGTCCCTAGACATGGTGAGATGTCTTAAAGTGATAAGGACTAATCATCCTGTAAATAGATTGGGATTGCCTCGTCCCTAGACATGGTGAGATGTCTTAAAGTGATAAGGACTAATCATCCTGTAAATAGATTGGGTTTGCCTCGTCCCTAGACATGGTGAGATGTCTTAAAGTGATAAGGACTAATCATCCTGTAAATAGATTGGGATTTCCTCATCCCTGGACATGGTGAGATGTCTTAAAGTGATAAGGACTGATCATCCTGTAAATAGATTGGGATTGCCTCGTCCCTAGACATGGTGAGATGTCTTAAAGTGATAAGGATTGATCATCCTGTAAGTTGATCTGGATTGCATCATCCATAGACATGAGAGTTGTCTTAAACTGAGAGGGACTGATCATCCCGTAAGCGGATCAGGATTGTATCATCCTTGGACCTAGGTACTAAACTGAGAGGGATTGATCATCCCGTAATTGGATCTTGTGTGTTGCAGGGTATGCTGCTATTGTGTATACTTGTATTGATGAGGATACTTGTATTGATGATATGTATACTTGTATTGATGAGGATACTTGTATTGATGATATGTATGCTTGTATTGATGAGGATACTTGTATTGCTGATGTGTATACTTGTATTGATGAGGATACTTGTATTGATGATGTGTATACTTGTATTGATGAGGATACTTGTATTGATGATGTGTATACTTGTATTGATGAGGATACTTGTATTAATGATATTTATACTTGTATTGATGATGTTGTTGATCGTGATGATCTAGATGACGATGTTGTTGATCGTGATGATCTAGATGACGATGATGTTGATCGTGATGATATAGATGATGATGCTGCTGATCGTGATGATCTTGATGACGATGCTGCTGATCGTGATGATCTAGATGACGATGCTGCTGATCGTGTGATGACGATGCTGATGATCATGTGATGACGATGCTGATGATCGTGTGATGACGATGATGATGATCGTGTGATGACGATGCTGATGATCATGTGATGACAATGCTGATGATCGTGTGATGACGATGCTGATGATCGTGATGCTGATGACGATGTTGATGATCGTGTGATGACGATGTTGATGATCGTGAGATGATGATGCTGATGATCGTGAGGATCCAAATGTTGATGTTGCTGTAGTTGTTCGAGTGCTGCAGAAGATAAAGACTCAGTACTGAAGATGTTGATGTTCCAGTATTGAAGATGTTCCAGTAACTGCTTGAGTTACTGATGATGTTGAGAAAGCTTCCAATGATTTATAGATGTATCATGTATGATGTTGATGACTCCTTGCTCGTGCAGATGCTGTTATAATATCCTTCTCGTTAAGGGGGAGTGTTGAGATATTGTAACTTCAAAGAATATTATATTTGTACTTTATTATTCCGGAGATGTTTCATTCCTCCGTGAAGATCTTATTGTATATCCGGAGATGTTTATTCCTCCGTTGGAATGTGGTAACTTGGGTTATTAGACTTCCCTAGTGGGGGTCGGCCCTGTATGTGTTATGTGGGTCAAAGGGTTATTAGACCCACCATGTGGGGGTCGGCCCAGTCAGTTATAATGGGGTATTTAACCTAATGGTTAAATACGATCCTACATGTACTTGTGTAAAATACATATCAGAGTAGTGTATAAATAGAGGAGGTGTGTTCCTCATTATACACATACACTCACTTGAGAAAGGAGCACTTGTGGAGGAGAGGTCTGCTATGGTGGAGGAGGAGATCATATCTTTGGTTTGCATCTTTGTGTATTGCTGGTCATCTATATTGAGGAAGCTTTACTGGGTTTTCTACCCCATGAGGGTTTCCCAGGATAAATCTGTGTCTCTTGTGTTTATGCTATGCTTGTTGTTTCTTCAGTGATCCTGTATATGCTATTATTGTGAAATGGAATGTAATGCTGCTATTCTCAGTATTAGCATTTTAAATATTAACAATAATCAGAGCAGCCATGTCAAGCAGAGCCTACAATATCCAATCTCTTAAACACAAAAAATTGATATCAAGAGAATCATATCAGAGAAAGAAGAAATTCAATCCTCTGTCATATAAAGATCATCTACTCCCTCTGGTAGCAGCGTTTCTCCTTCTTCCCTCTCAACAAAACATTGCAAGAAGAATACAAATATAGGAAGAATGAAAATCCTTCCATCCTTTTGAGACCTCTTCCTCCCCTTAATATGAATTCTAAGGTCAAATTTATAGTAATGGAGAGCACTGGGAAGGATAACATCAAATCCCCAGATGCCTGTTTCGTTCACTGTATGCAAAAACAGTCGGAATAAATTTATGAAAGTTCACCCCTGTTCGGTCACGTTTTCCTCCCAAATGGTTGACAGATTTGCAAACATGTCTATGCTAAGGGGTAAATCAGCCCATTTGGGAAGTGGGTTTTCAACCATTTGAGCTAATTCCTCGCGGTTTGCTCGCAATCCTCCCTGCAAAAACATGACTTTTACAGGTTCCGTTTTTTTTAAATTTCATCTGCATGGCAAATTAGGGTTTAGTGAAATACTATGCATTTAACATTGTAAATAACATGATATACTTAAGTCAATTATATAAATCAATTATTAATATTGTCTTTTAAAAATATATCAAATATAAATTAAACAATAATAATAATCTTATCAATAAGCAAAGCTAATTATTCTTTGTTAAATATGATAGTTTGCTTAATGAAAAAGTTATTGACTATTTCCATGGTTTGAGAGCATGTTCTTTAGGATTCAATTGAATTATACATAACAACTTGTCATAAAATTATAAATTTTCCCGAGGACAAATTTTATTAAATATTCAATGCTAGTAAAATTCAATAATCCTTTCAAAATTGAGAATTAAATGCACAGTTCCATTATTTGATATACACCATTTCGAATAAAAAATCAACATGATTAAAGAATAAGTGTCCAATCAAATTATTATAATCCATCAAGATGCTCTTTAGACTTATTGATTCAACAGAATTTAATTTTAATGCCAAGACTATTGAAACATCATGTGAATTTAATTAATCAAAATTAAAGCATGTAAAATGACTTAAACAAGTTCAAATACGGATAAGCCATCATTACACACAATAATCATAATCAAATGACAAGATCTTTGAAATCTTCGAAAAACCAATAAAATGAATCAGCTCATGTGGTGAAGACCAAATCTAAGGGGGAAACATGAAAGATAACATGTTAAGTTAACCACCGAGATAATGGAACCAACTGAAATGATAAAAACCAACTCAAATCAAAACAAGTAAATAAAAATGAGACTAATGCGCATTCTGCAATCCACAATCTACAATTTGCAGGTTGCGGGTTGCGGGCACCAAAGGCCACAATTATTGAAAACCAACCCCGCATCGTGCAATCTGCATCACGGGTTGGGGGATTGCGACTTGGAAAAATAAGGCGTGAAAGAGTTTATGAAATCCACAACCCAAAATTTGTGGGTTGCGGGTTTCAGGAATGAAAACAACCACAAAAAATAAAAAATGCTTTTCTCGCATCCCGCAACCCGACATTGCGGGTTGCGGGTTTCAGGAACACCCAACGCAACTCTAAAAAACTAGTTCCCGCAATCCGAAATCCGCAATTGCGAGTTTCGGGTTGCTGGTTTCGGGATGGAGATTTTCCCAAAATTATTAACGAACCTTTCCAAAAAGCCGAACCTGTCAGGTTGCGGATTTCGGGTTTACAGAAAGAAATAACAAATCACTCAAAATTTTAAAGCTGCCCGTAACTCAAAATACGCATAAATTCTTTAAAGGAAAAATATCACTAAGTACATCAAATCAAGTCAAAGGCAAGAATGCATGCAGACAGGATGAATAACCCCAAAAATTGACTAAGTTACACTCCCATATAAAATTGGGGATTGAATAAAACATGGAATCTGTTGTGCCTACAATAGTTGCATACAATGTGTTGAAGGGTGCACAATAAGGAAGATATTATTCCTCTATCACCATTAGTCTCCATGGAAATGTAGTTGGAAGATCATGGTAATGAATCCTGATTGCTACATAGTACTCCCCACACAAGGAAAAGGAATTTGTCATAAGAACCCATGGAAGTGGTATCTAGACAACGACAGGAAAGGGAAGATTTACATTCTTGCATTTAGCATTTAGACATATATATATATTAAATGTTGCATATGGAAATATTAAATTGAGAATAATTGAATGAAATAGCATTTTAAATTAAGAGATTATAGAAAAAGGGATATTTTGGGTAGAAATTGTGCACACCCATTGATTTAGGAAAGATATGCATTAAGCTTAAAATAAAAAATAAATAAATTAGAGATAACTAATGTTGGAGAAAATCAAGACTAGAAAATATCTAGAGTTTAACTCCACATGCACCCAATGATATAGGGATTGGGATTTTAGACTAGGGAGATAACTAAGAGAGAATTAAGGAACTTATGTGCACTAGTATGTGAGAGTGAAACTTGTTGCATGAGAATGAATATAAGAGAATTAATAAATTAAATTAAATTGTGCATGAAAGGACACATGTCGTGCAAGAATTTTTCTATTGAAGAAAGGGATAATGAAGAGAAAATGATCTCTCCTGCTCCCTAATGCTGGATGGACTTCGTAATGGAAGTTTTCATTTGAGTGTGGTTCATAGGAGTTTGGTTGATAACTTCTCTGGGGATTGGGAGATCCCACTAGAGAGTCAAGGATCGTATGTTCTTACGACTCCTATTTGCTCGGGGGAACGAGAGGAAGGAGAGTAACATCGGTAAGGTAGGGAGGTCAACCGAGGGGTCATCTGGTAATAGTGTCGAGATTTGATTGGATCATGTGGAAAATACTTTGAGGACTTTGAAAAATGTGGGATCGACCATCACAGAACAAGTTCTTTTCAAATTTTTGTTATAAGTTTTATATAAAATTTTAAGGCAGATTTATTGTAGTGATTGATATGATGATGCAAATTATGTTTTAGTTATGTTAAACTATATATTGTTTCAGTTCTGGCTAGGGTTCCGGGGAGGGCCCTACATTTTGGTATTAGAGCTAGTTTCAAAAGCTCGGCCTAAAGTCTCACACTGCACACAAACTACCCAAACTAAGTGTTATAATTAGTAAATATACCTAAACTAAAACATTGAGTTAGAAGCCATGTATAATTTCCATTTTTTAAATCACTATTTGAGGTTAAAACAAAGATTAATATTGTAGCATTCCATCGATAGATTGAAGTGAGCAAATTCAATATTCCTATTTTGAAAACTGTTGTAGAACTACTCGGGTTCCAGAACAAATCAGGCAGCCTATAGCTCAGTATATGTAAATATATAACATGTAGAGGAATAAAATTTGTTCACGCCTTGATCTCAGAGCAGATCAAATGAATGGTTCCTTTTTAAGATGATTACTCATTTAGATAGAGCCAACGAATCTATTATGATTACTTAACTTATTACAGAAAAATAATTTGTATTCATATTTCATTTTCATATAGTTCGAGCTAGACTTACTTCTATTGGGATTATATGATTTATTTACAGAAGAACAATGTTGCTTCATGCTTCAATATCATACAAATCAAACAGAGTAGATCTGATATATTGAAAAAACTTAATATTGAAGTGACTTAATTACTGAAAAAGACTTTGTCCATGGCTCGATTGAGATCAACGATTTGCTACCCAAGGGGATCCTTAACAAGCCTATGATTAAGAAAACTAATTTGATTATTTTCGACCATATATTTCATTCATAATTGTATTAAACTGCCTGTTTAAACGATGGAAATTCGGAACTCGGCGAATAACTATGAGCTACATTTTAAGGTTTACTTGGTCAAATCCTAGCAAACCTTCTGTTGAGATATTTTGTTGCTTTGTTATTTGGTTAACTTGTGTAATCTTGGATTTCGTCATAGACTAAGTTTTAATTGACAGTCGGATTGGTCCAATCTATTCCCAGTATAAGGCTTGTAGGGTAACCATGACGTTGACTTTGTCATCTTGTTAAATATCCCAATGTTTCCATACTTTCCAACTCTATAATCAAATCCTTGTTCATATCTTCCTCTTTACAACAGATTCCTTGTATCAATTTTGAGATCCATAAACGATTAAATGGCAGACCATAGCCATTGCTCCTTCCATATCGTGTGTTTAATTTTGATTACGCCGTGATAGATTGTCACCCCAGCCTACTCGGAATTTTAGATCCTGCCATATCTCGTTTTACTTAATAAGACACGATGTTGATTGCTTGTAAATCTCTATTTACTTAGTTCTGAACGTTAAACTAGATTAATAAACTCTACCTCGTAGGAGTTGCTTCTACATAGTCTATGTCTAGAACTGCAGTTAAAGCGGTGGTGCCTCTCTAATTAATGGGATTGGGTACCCACACAAATCTAGTACCCAAAAAAGCCACAATAGAAGCGTGTGGGCATAAAAAAAACAAGGGCGTGCACGCACATTCAAACACGCATACGTGCCCCTGCTTCAGTAATGTCGAACATCCACATTATTGAGTTGGTGTGGAAAAAATGTGCACGCATGTGTTAATAACATGTACGCGCATATATGCATGCACACGTTAATAAAACGTGCATGCATATATGTGCGCATGCATTATTAACGCATCTGCGTGCCTGTTTTTTTTATAAAAAAAAACTAAGCATGGGTTTGTTGTTGTTGTAACAAACCCATGAGTGCAGAGCGGCCAAACAAGCACCCCGCAAGTGCGTTGTGGAGCAGCCAAAGCCTCCAACTCGGCATCAATCCAAACCTTCACTACATTTCCTTCAGGTAGGTGCTCAATGAATCATGCTTTTGTTGTTTTTTTTGGTTTTCCATTGCAATTTTAAATTAAAAAAAAATTACAATCAACTAAAAAACCAACAAATTGTCATTGCAGATTAAATACACTTAACAAAATGACAAACACACCACAACCATCAAAGGAAACCAATGAAACCGAACCATCAGAAGATAACATCAACATTGGAACAGACAATGAACCTAGTGATGAACCATCTGAAAACCCTGAGGATCAATTACACCAAGATTTAAACGAATTAAGGGTATTAAGCGATGAATTGAAGAGCACCAAGGAACCCTCTCGGTTTTCCCTAGATTCATCATTGCAAAACATCATTGAATCCATCAACATTTCCCATAGTGAGATCACAAATCTGAGCCAATATAAGGCTCAAATGAGGGAGCACTATTCCACTGGGATATCCAAAGAACAAATTAAAGACCTCAACATCACGAAAGCACAGTTGTACAACAAATTCATAGTTCCCACAACAAGACGACCTCCATATGTGAGGAAGAGATGGGTTTGCATGGACTGGTGTATTTACCATCCATGGAGAGATAACTCAAGAAAGAGATGGTTTATGGTGTTTGACAGGCCCCCGTGCAATAATTTGAAGGTCCCACAGTATTTTCTTAGGAAATTGTGGGTTGAGTTTGAGCTAGGCTACCATGTCAATTATTTTGACATCATTGTGTTTCAGGTTGTTGGTCTTGGCTCTGCCCAAGATCGACCTCAGGCCTGCCGCAACCCACTCAGAGGACCTCCTACACCAGGAGAGAGCCAAATGCCCCTCCTCATCCACCTGGGTTTGGTAGCGGCCTAGATGAGATTGATGACTCAGTTAGATGTGCCACACATCATTTGCTTAGACATACCACATTTGTGGCTATGTCTTCACAGAGCCGGGAGGACATTGATGAGACACACATAGCTGCACAGTCTATGGGTGGTGGACGGGACATGCCAGGTACAGGTGGAACCCAGGCGGGGCCATATAGTTCAAATGGAACATCGTTGTTCTCACTGTGGTCATTCTTGCCATGGTCCTATGTAGAAACATGCCACAGAGAGCTACATGGACCAGGTTAGCCATTGTTTTATTTAATGCTCAAGTATTTATTGTATTTTATTTGATATCGTATGTTTTAATATTTTTAACTTTGAATTACACATTGTTGACTTTATTTGTTTTAATGTACAGTTATTCAAGGCAGAGTCTCCGTCCTCTAGGTGGGAGGACATCGATTCCTTTGACCTAGACTGAGACATGGCAGTAGCAGAGGAGATTGTAGCACCATACACATAGGTAACTTCTTCACTTTGAATAATTAGATGCAGCTATGAGTAATTTGTGTTCAGTAATTACAAATTAATTAGCACTAAGCAACCATTTTTTATATTATCATCGTTTAAAACTAAAACTAAAATGAATAATTCTCACAAAACATGTCTATCATATTATCATCGGATTTTACAGTTGTGTTTATCATATTGTCTAAATTATTTGAGAGCTATAAATTCATATAATTAAAAACCAAACAAAAATGAAAACTTATAAAACATGAAAACCTAAGAAAACTAGACATGTGTTCATGTTCACTTTAGGCATCCTTTGCTTCTCCATTTTCAACTTTTTTCATTTATGATCCTACTTGTGCTTATGATTGAGGATGTCAATTCTCTTCTTCTCTCACTCTCTCACTTTTCCCCTCTCTTTATCACTCTCTCACTTTACCTCTCTCTTCCTCTCTCCTTCTCTATCTCCCCCTATCTCCATCTCACTCTATTCCTCTATCTATCTATCTCTCCCACAAATATATCCATCTCCCTCCCTCCTTAAGTCTCTCTCTCTCACCCTCTTTACATCTCTCTCTCTCTCTCTCTCTCTCTCTCTCTCTCTCTCTCTCTCCACCTCTAACTCACTCACTCTCTCTCCCCCTTGACCTATCACTCTTCCTGACCTTGTCCTCTCTCTCTCTTTCTCTCCATGTATAAGTCCCTCCCTCTTTTCCCCCTACTCACTCACTCTCTACCTCCCCCTGGACCTATCACTTCACCATCCCTTGACCTCATTCTCTTTATCCATTTACAAGTCTCTCCCTCTCCTCCCCCCACTCCAAAGATACATCCAAGAGTGCACATGTGCATTAAAAACATGTTCAAATCTCCTCTATTGATCATGTCAAAGGGCCCAACTCCATAAGGCCTAGAAAATAGTGCCCACAGTGGGTGCTTCAAAAAATGCCCGCAGGGTCCTTTTGATTATGCCTGCAATGGGACTTTGAAATGCCCGCAAGGGGCCTTCTAAATGCCTGCACATCTTCCTTGTCCACCTCATCATCTTGCCTTTGTCCTCTAAGCTTATGTTTTCCAATTCATCGTCCTCCATGTCACCAAGTTATCGATCCTTCTTGTCATCAAGCATGTCCTCCTTGTCATCTTCCATGTCATCAAACACCATGCTTGACAAGTCATCAAGCTTGCTTTATTGTCACTTGTCTTTGTCTTGTCCTTAGCTTGCAATGTCCTTCTTCCATGCTTGTCATAAACCCTTGTCATGCTTGCCATGCTTGTCATACTTGTCACCTTTTCCATTCCTCAAGGCATGTCACCATCTCCATTGTGCTTGCCATAGTGTGTATGCTCCATGTTCTTAACTCTTCCATGTCTTTGTCATTAATGTATTGTCATCAATGTCATTATCAAATCCTTGTCATCAATCCTTTGTCATGTCTTCACTTTGTCAAGTCTTCTACACTTGTCATGCTTGCTTTCCACTTGTCAAGTCATCAAATATTTTCATGTTTACCATTTTTCCAGTCAAGTCTTTGCCATGTCATCACTTTGACCTTTTTCAATAACGTGTTGTCATCAATGACAACTTTGGCCATCAAACACTTCAAGCATAAATTGTCAATATTCTTTGCCACATTATCTTCAATGAATGACCATAGAATGGGTCATTTGTTCCTATCATGGGCCCAATCCATTGTGGGTCAAAGGACATGATCCCCACAACCATGTTCTTTACCAAGTCTTGAACAAATGGACTACACCAATATAATAAAAACTTTATATAATATCCAAAGCACTATCATCTAACTTGAATCTAAATTAATTGCAGTCATGTTTTTTAAGTACTATCGTTGTCATTCTCATTGGCATTGTGTTTAATATTGTTAATACTATTTTTATACATTCAATCTAAAAATTGTAGTGTTCGCATAGGTGTCTGTAGGCTCCAACGACCAGTCATCGCCACTGTGGATCAACAGATCTCCATGTGTGCAGGTATCGTGTGTATTAAAGCATAAATTTAATTTCAAGTATGATGACTTTTCTTGTTTATATTTATATTTTTCTATATTAAACTATGCGGTTATAAATGTGTATGCAAGTGAGAGCACCTCGGCCTGCCAGTTCCGTTATTCCTCCCTCCCCAACCTTTCAGCCATAGTATATGCCAGTTGTATCCCCTGACATATAGGCCCCATTCCATGCATCCCTCCCCACCCCCTTCCATCCAGCCACCCCCCCTATCCAGCACCACACTTCCATCCAGATCCCCCTTCCATTTCATATCCTACATCCCATCACCCCATCCCAACCTTTACACCACCTCATGTATAGTTTCCCATGTTTCCACCCTCCCCCATCCAACCACGATACACCACCCATCCACATTCACCCATCACTCCACTTAAACACAGACCTCGACCCCCCCCACATTCCCCCACCACACTCGCTTCCCATTCTACGGTGGCCCCATCCATACTACAGCCAGTTGGGATTTATCGCCCTAGACATGCATCTCCATTTCGCCCACGCTAGTCCATGCCTCCTTCTTCCATCTCTCCTTCTTCCACTGTGCCCCCAAGTGGTGTAGCCACCGTCGATGTGGCTACATCCACCCCTATACCATTCACCGTAGCATCGGAGCAGGTTGTCCAACCGACTACTCCATCCACCAACCTCGAAGACCATCCGGTTGTGTTCATAGTGAGATTGACTAGTTTATGAAAATCTCGTTCAATTTTAATGAAAATTACTATATGCATCTAATTTCATCATTTATCTGATTGTTCTAAATGTTGCAGGGTGGCATTGCTGAGAGACTTGGAGCACAGAGGAGAGAGACCCCCTCACGACTTACAATCTCGCATGCGGTGAGTTATTTAAGATTTAAAAACTATTTTTATTTTTAAATTATGTTTTATACTTGTATAATTTCTAGGAAAAGTTGACATATTATTGTTGTCGTTTCAGGGCACAGGGGAACATGGTCCAAGTCTCTAGAAGGACCCAACTTCCTCTAGCACGAGGAAGAGGAAGATCGATTTTGGAGATGCACCTGGGAGCTCCGAGGTTGGGCAGGAGTATTGAGAGACCCTCCTATGTACACTAGCCACGATGTGGCATTTTGGGCACGAGTTGCCATATTTTGTATAGGGCACGAGTTTCCATATTTTAAACAGGGCACGAGTTGCCATTATATAGACGTTGGGAACGATGTTCAATTTTTCCAAAAAGTGTACATGATTGGATCATTTTTTAATATTAATAGATGGATCTACACTTGTCTATATGACTTTGTCTTTGATCACATTTTTGCATACATGATTTTGTTTTCAATAACAATGTTATGGAAAAGTTTTCGCATACATATAGATGTTATTTCTAGACACCATGTGACCTCAATATGAGTCCCTTGTATTTGAATGGGTCTTGCATCTTACACTTTTTCACACATCAAGCACATGGATGTACATGTGAGTCTGCATTAAAAGTAAACTCAAACTATAGATAACCAAAGTTGATAACATGTACATGTGAGTTTGCATTAAAATGAATGTCTTCCAAATGTTTTCATAAATGAGCATAGAAACAACAATGGTCGAAACAAAGAATTAAATAACAACAATTTTGAAATATGAAATAATAAATGATAAAGAAGTTTATGACAGCCCATAAGCAAACCAAAAACCTTTCCATATTGATCACATGATTGCAAGAGGGTCAATAACTCTTTAAATATGTGTCACATGATTTCAATAAGTTCAATAACTTTTTAAATATGTGTGAAAGAGAAACAAAAAGCAAATATTTTCCATTATATAAATTGTCCAACTAAATAACTAGTACCAAAGAATCAAATGAGTAATGAAAATTGAACTAATGTAGTTTAACAACATTTGCGATATAAAGAAGAGAAAACATCGTCAAAGAATTTCTCAAAATTCAAGACATACAACTTCAATCCAACCACAATATGTCCTGGTAATATTTAGTATGGGTACAAGGTTTTCCTTTTACAACTCTTTACTGGGTTTGTAAGAACCCTGCTTGCACTTGTCTCATCTCATGCTCAATTGAAGTGTTTATTTACAACGTATCTCAAAAAACAAATTGGAACCAACCTATTTTGGAATCTCACCCCTTATGGAATTGATGGAGGCTCACAACTCTACACTATATGTTTCGATACACTTAATGCTCAGTCCTTCAAATTGCATAGTTAGAAAGAGTACGTGTAGCATTTGCCTCTCAATTTGTTTGATTGAATACAGATGTGTTTTGTAATGGGATCATTACATAGCTAATATGGATTGTTTATGTGGATGGAGACACCCAACAACCATTTATGCCTATAGCTCTACACACAAGTTAAAGAAAAAACAAGAAAAACTCCAACATTGGGAACAAATAGCCAAAACCAACAATGCAACTAGAGTACAATGACCAAGGGAACTTCAAAATGCAACACCACTCCACAAAAGAAGTTGCTTTAGACCTACCTCATTTGGTATGAGAGAAGCTGCTTTAGACACCTAGAGACCTACCTACCACTTCTCTCATTTGGTATTGGAGAAGTTACTTTAGACCTACCTCACTCATGTCAATGCTTGAGTTTTTGGAGGTCGACCTCCCACCCCACATGTCCTCTTCAACATTTTTTGTTCTCTTGGTTTTGTGCCCACCCAAAATTTTTTCATGCTTTGGGTACCTTGAGGTATATCCCCAACCCAAAAAACTCTTATATTATGTTGATTATGTTGGTTATTGGCTTCACCCAACAAAATTATATTTAACAATACACATATTCATAGATTTGGTTCCCCATGCTCAATGCTCACCCAAATCTAGCTCGATTTTGGGTTTTTGGAGGCTACTCTCCCACCCAAAATCATATCTTGTGTTGCGTCATCTTCTAAACCTCCTCTACGGTGTGCCTTTTTCCTCCAACAACTTTTTCTCTTAGCAACTCAATCTCTTTGGAATTTACCCTACTTGAATCTATTTAGCATAAGGTTTACTTTTTAGATTTAGTGCCCTTATCAAAGCATCATGTCATCAACCTAGGGTTTCCACTAATATATTCTAACTAGATACCAGAATCTCCTTGACCAAATTTGGTGGACAAATGCATAGAGATCTTCTAGACTCTTAGATATGTATCCTAACAATTTATTTTAAAACATGCTCATTTATGGTTGAAGATTGATGCTTTATTCCTATAGATAACCACTTAGAGGCACTTGACCAAGCCTATTCCAGTCCCACACTACAAATATCTACAACAAATTCAATGAGGAACAATCCACTAGTGATCTTCACCATGACACATTACATGGGATGCATTGTGTTAGGCTTTGAAAAGACAATTTTTATCCGCTAGGTTATGAATCAAACTTAATGCATAGGTGGTTTCAATTGTGATAGGATTATAGACAAAGTATACAACAATACATAGAGGTTTTTACTAATCTCTGACTAAATTTACGATTCTAAAGAAACACTTATCTTAAATTTAATTCATGTCTTGTTAAATATTTCATAATGAAATAGTTATTTGAGAGCACCACCTTAGACCAAGCCATACCATTAATATAAAATGTACATTAGAGAAATGACCTAATTCAATTTCCTTTTATAACTCTAACCCTAACCCTCAACCAAACCATAGAACTAAACCCTTTGTACCCTTTAGATACTTCCTCCAATATGTCCTAATATCCCTACAAGTAACACTACCTCTTCAACCTCTCCACAATGGTGCCACTATCATGAAACTCAAAAGCTTGATAAATTTAAATATAAATAATATATATTTTTTAATAAATTTTAAAATATTATTTAATATAATATTTACAACATATTACAATTTGAGGTGATTTAAAATATATAATATCCACAATGGCTACTTACACCTGTGGTAGTCGACGGAATCCAAGTCCACTCACTGGTTTGTGTTCCGTGGCCTCGGAGCAAATCCTCGAAGTGTCCCTGAATAATCCTGGGGTGCCCGACGAAAATGGTTGTAGCACCCAAACCGTGGCTCCCATAGAAAATCCGTCGATTTCAATGGATATGGGGCGTTGGGTTTCAGCTAGGGGATTCCCCACACCATGCCTCGAAGTCTCAGAAACGGGGCCAATGTGCCCTCTCCAGAGCTAGGGTTTTGCTTAGTGAGGGCCATTCCAAATTCGCTCAAGGGCTCCATTTCTCATATGAAGGCTCCCAGGCATGCGTTTCCACCATGGACACGTCCAAAATGGCAATACGCACCTATGGGAGTCTATGAAATCCAAGTCCCCTTGCCGGTTTGGGTTCCGTGGCCCCAGAGCAAATCCCCAAAGTGTCCCTAAATGGCCCCAGGGTGCCCGATGAAAATTCCCGTAGAACCCAAACTGTGGTTCCGTTCACAAATCCATCGATTCCAATGGATCCAAGACACCGGGTTTCATTTAGGGGTCCCCCTACACCGTTCCTTGAAGTCCCGAAAATGGTGCCAATGTGCCATCTCTAGAGATAGGGTTTTGCTCAATGATGGACATTCCAAATTCGCTCAAGGGGGCCATTTATCATTCGAAGGCTCCTGGGCATGCGTGGCCATGGTGGACACGTCCACAATGGAAATACGCACCTGTGGGAGCCGAGGGAATCCAATTCTGCTCGCCAGTTTGGGTTCTGTGGCCCCGGAGCAAATCCTCAAAGTGTCCATGAATGGCCCCTGGGTGCCCGACTAAAATGCCTGTAGCACCCAAACCGTAGCTCTGTTCACAAATGCTTCGATTTCGATGGATCCGGGACTCCAAGTTTCAGCTAGGGGACCCCTCACACCATGCCTTGAAGTCCCGGAAATGGTGCCAATGTGCCATCTCCGGAGCTAGGGTTTTGCTTAGTGAGGGCCATTCCAAATTCGCTCAAGGGGCCATTTCTCATATGAAGGCACCCGGGCATGCTTGGCCACTATGGACACATCCACAATGGTAATACGCACCTGTGGGAGCCGATGGAATTCAAGTCCGCTCGCCAGTTTGGGTTCCGTGGCCCCGAAGGAAATCATCAAAGTGTCCCTGAATGGCCCTGGGGTGCCCGACGAAAATGACTATGGCTCCGTTCGTGAATCCTTCAATTCTGATGGATCCAGGATGTCAAGTTTCAGCTAGGGGACCCCCTACACTGTGCCTCGAAGTCTCAGAAACAGTGCCAATGTGCCATCTCCGGAGCTAGGGTTTTGCTCAGTGACGGCCATTCCAATTTCAATCAAGGGGGCCATTTCTCATTCGAAGGCTCGCAGGCATGCATGGCCACCATGGACACATCCACAATGGAAATACACACCTGTGGGAGCTGGCGGAATCCAAGTCTGCTCGTCGTTTTGGGTTCCGTGGCCCCGGAGCAAATCCTCAAAGTGTCCCTGAATGGCCCCAGGATGCTCGATGAAAATTCCCATTGCACTCAAACCGTGACTCCAATCATGAATCCGTTGATTTTGGTGGACCCGGGGCAACCGTTTTCTACTAGGGGACCCCCAAATTGTGCCTCAAAGACTCGGAAACAGTGCCAATGTGCCATCTCCGGAGCTAGGGTTTTGCTCAGTGAGGACCATTCCAATTTCACTCAAGGGGGGCATTTCTCATTTGAAGGCTCTTGGGCATGCGTGGCCATTGTGGACACATCCACAATTTCCACTTGCACCTATGGGAGCTGACAAAATCCAATTCCGCTCGCCGGTTTGGGTTCTGTCGCCCCAGATCAAATCCTCAAAGTGTCCCTGAATGGCCCCAGGGTGCCTAATGAAAATGCGCATTCCACCCAAACCGTGACTCCGATCATGAATCCGTCGATTCCGATGGGTCTGGGACGCTGGTTTTCAACTATGGGATCTACCAAACCATGCCTCAAAGACTCAGAAACGGTGCCAATGTGCCATCTCCAGAGCTAGGTTTTTTCTTAGTGAGCACCATTCCATTTTGGCCCAAGTGGGGCATTTCTCATCCAAATGCTCCTGAGCATGCGTGTTCATCATGGACATGTACAAAATGGCTAGTTGCACCTTTGGGAGCTGACGGAATCCAAGTACGCTCGCCGGTTTGGGTTCCGTGGCCCTAGAGCAAATCCTCAAAGTGTCCCTGAATGGCCCCGAGGTGCTTGATGAAAATGCCCGTAGCACCCAAACCGTGGCTCTGTTCGTGAATACGTTGATTTCGATGGATTCAGGATGCTGGGTTTCAACTAGGGGATCCCCCACACCGTGCCTCGAAGTCCCGAAAACGGTGCCAATGTGCCATCTCTGGAGCTAGGGTTTTGCTCAATGAGGGCCATTCCAAATTCACTCAAGGGGGCATTTCTCATTCGAAGGATCCCAAGCATGCGTGGCCACCATGGACACATCCACAATGGAAATACGCACCTTTGGGAGCCGACAGGGGCGAAGAGAAGTGAAAATAATGAGCTGTGTTCGGGTTTGAACTCTTATGGGATTCCAAGCTTTTTGGATTCTATCCGTGTGGAATACAATGATCTGACGGTGGATGTAACATGTTCATTTATCTTCCAGCATAAAATACGAGAGTGGGAGTGCAAAGAAAAGCGGTGGTGGGAGGTGTAGTTCGGTGAGAATGAGCATTTCAATTTCCAAGAACAACATTAAATCCAACATTCAAGCTTGAATGTTGTTATTGGGAATTGGAATGCTCATTCTCACCCAAATACACCTCCCACCGTCGCTTTTCTTTGCACTCCCACTCCAATCTTTTACGTTAGCAGATAAATGAACACGTTACGTCCATCGTCAGATCAAAGCATTCCACATGGATAGAATGCACAAAGGTTGGAATCCCAGAAGAGTTCAAACCCAAACACAACTCATTATTTTCACTGCTCTTAGCCCCCCCGTCGGCTTGCACAGGTGCAAGTGTCCATTGTGGACGTGTCCATGGTGGCCATGCACGCCCGGGAGCCTTCGGATGAGAAATTACCCCCTTGACCGAATTTGGAATGGTTGTGACTGAGCAAAACCCTAGTTCTGGAGATGGAACATTGGTACCATTTCTAGGACTTTGAGGCACGGTTTAGGAGGTCCCCTAACTGAAAATAGGCACCCCAGAGCCACTGAAATTGATGGATTCATGAACAGAGCCACGGTTTGGGTGTTATGGGAATTTTCGTCAGGCACTCCGGGGCCATTCAGGGACACTTTGAGGATTTGCTCCAGGGCCGCGGAACCCAAACCAATGAGCGGACTTGGATTCTGTCGGCTCCCACAGGTGCACGTGGCCATTGTGGACATGTCCACAATGGCCATGCATGTCGGGGAGCCTTCGGATGAGAAATGGCCCCCTTGAGTGAAATTGGAATGGCCCTCACTGAGCAAAACCCTATCTTCGGAGATGGCACATTGGCACCGTTTCTAAGTCTTAGAGGCACGGTTTGGGGGGTCCCCTAGCTGAAACCCGGCGTCATGGACCCATAGGAATTGACAGATTCACGATCGGAGTCACGATTTGGGTACAATGGGCATTGTTTTCAGGCACCCCGGAGCCATTCAGGGACACTTTGAGGATTTTCTCCGGGGCCACAGAACCCAAACCAACGAGCGGACTTGGATTCTGTCAGATCCCACAAGTCCACGTGGCCATTATGGACGTGCCCACGGTGGTGACACACGCCCGAGAGCCTTTGGATGATAAATTCCCCCCTTGAGCGAATTTGGATCACCTCTCTTTCACATTTTTGAAGACCTGTGATCACTAAGGTTACTAATATCTTGTTCTAACACTAAGGCCATTTCCCTAGTAGAACACATGGAGAACGGAGCTAACACCCAACATGATTTTTGATGTCAACAATAGAGGATACCTCCAATTTAAATGATATATAGAATAAGGATTTATTCCTTCTCATACCATCAATATCACACTATTTTATTTGTAATTAGCTTCATGGAGGAATTCACTATGGTTCATGAAAACACCCCTAGGAGGATATCTGAAGTCTAGGGAGGACAACTTGGCTTTAGCTTGATCCTTCTGAGATTATAAGGTTACATCACTTGGAGTTTTATGATTACGTTTTTTTTATGAAACCCTAGGTGCATTTTCTAAATAAGAAGAAGAGAAGCAAATGTATTGCATTGGACGACTTGTTTTAGTGATTCATGCATGTTATATCTCCTTGGTTCAGCTAGGGCTTTCACTATTTTCCCTAGCTAGTGTTTTGGAGAGTAGAGTTGAGATTTTTTGTGTGCCCATGGTTGAGGGTCTAAGAGTATGTGAGATAATTGGGAACCCCAAGTAAAAGGCCTCACAAGGGGAAATTCCAAGTAACTTTGAGAAAGTGACAAATTAGGTCAAAAGTTGAGCATCTTGTTCTAACACTAAGGTCATTTCCGTAATAGAAGACATGCAGAGTGTAGCTAATGCCTAACATGATTTTGGGTTCTATCAATAGCGTTGTCTTGACATGTACTTGTGTAATGTGACATGGATATTGTTTGTAAACCCTAAGAAAGAGAATCATGCTATTGGCGAGAGCTTGATTGACATAAGCTTGTTATTGAATCCAACAAGGACTTCTTATCTATCATGGAGATTATAGGGTTAATGAGTAAACCCTAGGAGTTAGATTTTATGGATCATGAAGATATAACCAGTGGAGAAGATAATGCAAAGATAGACATGTTGGATGTTCTTGTAGAGATTTATCTTGTATGATGCTAGAGTATAAGACCTAGGGTTTGAGGATTGAAATACCAGGATGGACATGTAGCCTTGGATGCTAGAAATAATGTTATAGTGTAGTGTACTTGTGTGATGTGACATTCCTAGGGTTTGCATAAGATATCTCATCTTAACATGTTCATGTGCTCTTGCATGTACCCCAACGTTCCAAGAAAAAGAAATATCTATATTTATTTGCAAGGCAAATTTAAGGTCTTGGAGATGACTGCAACCTTTGTATCTCATAATCACAAGCCATTGACATCATTGAAATATGATATCATGGTAGTGTAAGAAGTTGCAGAGGTGTTAGAGCCCTAAATATTGAAATAATTCAATCCCAACATAAATCATCTCATTCTTATCAGCAACAAAATGCATATTAGGGTTTGATGCTAGAGTATAAGACCTAGGGTTTGAGGATTGAAATACCAAGATTGACATGTAGACTTGGATTCTATAAGTTGAGTTCTCTAGTGGTGTACTTGTGTGACATGACATGGGTAGGGTTTTTAAACCCTAATAAAGATAATCATGCTAGTGGGGAGACATTGATTATCATAAGCTTGTTGTTGAAGCCAATGAGGGATTCCTAGATGTCCTAGAGATTATAGGGTTACTAAGGAAACCCTCGCAGTTATATGTTAGGGATCATGAAGATATAACCACTGGTGAAGATAAGGGGAAGAGACATGGCTAGAGTTTGCATGAGACAAGATTATGTCCTTTATTTAATAGCATGTGTAATTCTCATCATAAATGTGTCATGATGTCTAAGAGTAATATGCCATAACTGTGAAAAAATATAACATAACCTTACACAGAAAAAGAGAAGCTATTAATTGTCAAAATTGTAAGGAATATATCATACTAGTATAAGGTATTCTATTCCACGTGGCTTTCCCAATCTAAAAGGAATCTCCTTCAACACTCATCCTCACTTGTCCCAGGAGAACATCTCAAGGCAACAAAAAACTAACACCATAGCCATGGCCAAGGATTTGATACCCACCCCTCATATACAAACCCTTCTAATAGTGATCCTATCCCACTTGGAGTCCGAATACCCCCTATTGAGGGTATGTGTGGCGGTTCACAGATTCTAGGGCTAGATTAGGTTAATAGGGCTAGATTAGGTTTCTAGGATTCTAGATCAAATTCCTAGGGTTAGATTAGTGTTTCTAGGGCTAGTTTAGGTTTCTAGGTCTAGATTAGGTTTATAGTATTCTAACTTAGTTTTCTAGTGTTAAATTAGTGTTTCTAGGGTTAGTTTAGCTTTCTAGGATTTCTAGGGCTAGATTAGGTTTGTAGGGTTATATTAGTGCTTCTAGGGCTAGACTAAGTTTCTAGGGATATATTAGGTTTCTAAACATTAATGATAAAGAGTGAAATGATGACATGGTAGAAGGCCAAGATGACATGAAGGACAAGCAATGGACAACACATTAATGACAAAGTGTTGATGACTCGACAAAGGAGCATGCCAAGGTAAGCAAGATTGATAGGATGACAAAGGAGTATGATAAGGACAACAATATGATGATGCAAAGATATACAAGTATGACAAGGACAACAATATGATGATGCAAAGATCGACAAGTATGACAAGGACAACAATATGATGATGCAAAGATCAAGCAAGCATGAGATCATGTCAAACAAGCATGACAGATGTTGTTGACATGCATGATGAGGATGACTTGTTGACATGGAGGAAGCATGACAAATGTTGTTGACTAGGAAAACAAGCTAAGTGAATTTCGCAAGCATGACAAGTGTTAGTGACATGGAAAAGACAAGGATAACACACATGGCATGTTGACATGTCTTGAGGAATGGAAAAGGTGACAAGTATGACAAACATGGCAGGCACACGGTGATGATGTGAAGAGAAGATCAAAAAATTAAATATATATATAGAGAGAGGTTAAGTCTCCTTCGTGTCTCGTGTCCTCGTGTTAGGTGAGCTAGGTTCTACTTATTCATTAGAGAGGTGTGATGCCTTAATGGAGGACATTGTTGAGGGTGATTCAAGAGTGTTAGATAATGTGAATGTTACAAAGTCAATTTGAGCCCGTGGTGGAAAAAGCAAACTGGGAAGTGTAATGGGATTCCGTTAGTGCCTACAGGTCCACCAATGCGAGACACACATGTACATGAATTAGAAGTAGACACACATGTACACCTCAAAATATTGATTTAGGGGTAGGACACAAGTGACTATGAAGTATCTTTGTTAATGTTTGATGTCTGTAAAGTGTGTATGAGTGGAGCTAAGTGAGGAGAGATGGAAGTAGTGCGATGGAGGATGGTTTTAGGATGACTTAGTAGGCTCTTAGGGATGGATGGTGGATTTAAAATTAGAAATGTTAAGATATAGAGAACTCAAATTGTTCACATGTATGTATGTATGTATCAACAAAAAATGCATGTACCAACAAAATAACATAAAACTACACATGCCTCGATGTAGAACATAACATTCTTTGATGCAATTCTATCTCTTATGTAAAGTTGACTGACCTCATTCAATAAAACCATTTGGATCCTCTCTATTGCTAATTGTATCCATCAATATCTCGTGCTCTGAATGAGGCAGGTAGTAGCATACCTTGGTTGAGCTCTTTCTTGTCATTGTTTGTAGATGGATGTTTGTTCCAATGATCAAGTTTGTGAAGTGATACACCACTGAACTTGGTCTATAATCCATGAACACATACCCACTAGTCTTTCTTGACTTCCCATCTAGTGTAATATGTTCCCCCTTAACCACCATCGAGCCAATAGGAAATTCAATGCCTTCATCGTCGATTAATGATTCGTAGAGGGTTTTCTTACCTTAGATGCATCGTTCCAACCAATAATCCGTGCCCCATTCATTGTCTTTCAGGGTAACAACTGCATATATGTGTCCTGGTTGTACAAGATCTGAGATCTGGTCGTAGTCTGTCGAAACCGCTAATTGACCCTCCTCTAACTGGGTTGTTTCAAAAACTACAAGTGACACACGATCCCATTCATCCCATTCGCCACTACTGTAAGGGATGCAAAAGCAAGCAAGTTTCGCGTCCATATTTCAAATAAGGGGTTGTTTGAGCTTCGAACTGAATGAAATCCACATGTTCCTTGTACTGTGCCGCAACTATAGGAACGTGATCGATCGATGTCAACCACTTGCCAAAAATTTCTTACCACACGTCCTATCATTCATGATGTGTGTTGATCTCTTGCTTGGTTTGACATTGTTGCAAAGCACCATTGAACTATGGATTCTACATCCCGGATATGAGGGTCCGTGTTAAACCTCATCTCTTCCCTTCATAGTGCGGTCTTGATGCATGCACCAGCCCCATCATGGTTGCCTTTGCCGTGCCCACTCTCAAAATAGTTCCATATATGCGGCACATTATAAGTCTTATGCAAAATACTCATCCATTGGAATAATAGGGCATTTTTGAACTGGCCCGCACAACCATCCGACCATATCCAATGATGATCCAACTATATATCTCTCTCCTTTAACTGATCATAGAAAATTCGAAAACAATGTTGCACATAATGCAGATCATGAGTTCTATCATCACTTATGTAAAATTTTGTCTCCTTCAGTATTATCCTCATTGTTGATGTATTTGTAACTTCAGAAGATATTCACTTGTATATTACATTTTTACTTTATTGTATATCCAACAGAGATGTATTATTCCTCTGATTGGAAGTGTCGTCATTTGTATTTGCAAGTGCTGCAAGTTACATTGTAAGTGTTGTCAATTGTATTGATGGGTTATTAGACCACCAGTGTGGGGTCGGCCCTAGTTAGGTCATGTGGTTGGGTTATTAGTCTTCCTTAGGAAGTCGGCCCTGTTAGTTTATTGGCAGGTCAAGTCAATGTATAAATAAGAGGGTGTGCCTCTCTCATTCTATTCATTTCACTCACTTCTCAAGCTCGCATAGCTAAGAGAGAAAGTGGCGCACAAGTGGAGGAGGAGGAGTATCTGCTAGAGACATCTCTTTGGGTTTGATCATTGTGATCTTGGTTTGTGGCTTATTCTATCTCTGAGGAAGTTGTGAGGTTTTTCACCTTCTTGTTTTTCCCAAAGGAAACTCTGTGTCTATTGTCTCTTGTGTTTATGATTGTTATGTTGCACATTTTATTCTCTTAGTGATCCTAGATAATATTGAATGAAATTATCGAAAAATTAACATGGTATCAGAGCTGACCTAAGAAGAAGGCACTGTGCAGTTGCGGAAGATAGGGCTTCTTAATTTTTGGGTTTCTCTCCATAGATCATCAAAGGCAGGAGGCTAGATTGACTCTCCTAGCAAGGGCGCATCTTTCTATTGAGACAGAATTCAATTCTGAGCACTTTCAGTTTTTGACCTATCTCTACTATGGGAAATTAGGGTTTCGGAGAAAGTTGGAATTTTTGAAATCTGATACCATGGCTAGAAGCTCCTCTGAAAAATCGAAGTTTAGAGACCAAGATCAAAAATTTTGGTTGGGTGAAGCTCCGGGAAAATCAAACCCTAATTCAGGGTCTTGTCTAGTGAATCCAGAAGTTTCAAAGGCAACTTTGAGGGGACAAATTTTGCAGTTTTCAAATTTGGAATATACCAGCTTGACCAGCTCAGTAAGGCACATCTTTCTATCCTTTTAGAAGTTTGAAATTCAAATTTTGAATTTTTAGGGTTTCTCTGACAAACCCTAATCCAGCTCCAAATCCATTTTCAGCAAATCAAGTGGTAAGACCTAATAAATTTTCTATTTCCATTTGAAGTACTCTTTAAAATGTCTCACCACACCAAGCTTGAGGATAAGCTTGAAGGGGATGATAATTTTCGAGCCTGGAATTATAGGATTGAGTTAATCCTAGAAGAGAATGAGTTGGAAACTTACATAAGTGAAGAGGTTCCAGTTCCAGAGGGAGAAGAGGCTAAGTCCTTACATAAGAAGAACTTTGTCAAAGCCAAGAGAATCATTGTTGATTCTATTAAGGACCATCTCATACCCCATGTGTCTTCCCTAAAGACACCTCTTTGACTAAGTTGTTTGAAGGAAAGAACATAAATCGGAAGATGACCCTGCGGAACCAATTGAAAGGGGTAAAGATCCAGAATGGAGAGACCATACAATCTTACTTCTCCAAGGTCTCTCAAATCAAGGAACAACTTGAAGCTGTGGATGAAGTAGTGGAGAATGGAGAAATTGTAATGACCACATTGAATGGCCTACCTAGGTCATGGGACTCCTTCATCCAAGGAATCTGTGCAAGAAAGAAATTGATCTCTTTCAGTAGACTTTGGGAGGAATGTTCACAAGAAGAAGCTAGGCTTATGGCCCAAGAAGAAAAGATGGGAAATGAAGATCAAGCTATCACAACACACACCAACAAAGGTAAGTTCAAGAGGGAGCAATCTTATCACAAGAGAGCTCCATGCCACCATCAAAGAGATAAGAAAGATTTGAGGTACTTTACTTGTAATGAGAAGGGATACCTTTCTTCAGATTGTCCCAAGAACAACAAGAACAAAAACAACAACAACTACAACAAGAAGAGGAAGAGAAACAAGAAGAGATATCATGCTCATGTTTCTGAGGATGATGAACCTCCCAAGAAGAAGACTAGGGAAGAAAGTGAAGATTCATCAAGTGATGAGGAATATGTTCTAATCTCTGCTCTCACAGGTACTATCTCTCATGGATGTGATGATTGGCTTATTGATAGTAGGGCTTCCAAACACATGACTGGGTTTAAAGAATCCTTTATAGATCTATCTAAACATGAGTCACCTCATAAGGCGAAGCTTGGGGATGACTATCAATATCCCATAAAAGGAAGTGGTGAAGCCTCCTACAAACTAGACTCTAGGAAGTCTTTGAAGATGAAAGATGTTCTATATGTACCTAGATTCAAGAAGAATATTCTCTCCATATCATCTTTGGATGCAAAGGGAATGAGAGTTGCATTTATAGATGGCCAAGTACTCATGTGGAAAAAGGGTAAGACAATAGATGATGCACTGCTGATTGGAGAGCAAGAGGGAGGATTGTACAAATTGAAGGGACAACCTGAACATGACATGGTACATGAATCCATGGAGCCAAGTGAACTTTGGCATAGAAGGATTTCTCATGTGCACTATAGAGCACTTACAATAGCAAGCAAAGTAGTAGAGGGTCTTCCTGAAATCCAGTCAAAGCATGAAGGTATTTACAAAGGATGTGCAAAAGTAAAGAACACAAAGAGGGAATTTCCAAGCAGTGAAAGCAAAGCAAAAGGAATCTTGGAGATTATCCACTTTGATGTATGCGGACCAATATCATCTAGTTCTCTAAGTGGGTATGTATACTATTTTTCCTTCATTGATGATTTCTCTAGGAAGACTTGGGTTTATTTCTTGAAAAATAAAGATTAAGTGTTTGATAAGTTCAAGGAATTCAAAGCCTTGATAGAAAATCAAACTGATAAGAAGATCAAGATCTTCAGATTCGATAATGGCGGAGAATTCACTTCAAGTGACTTCAAGAATTTATGCAGTGATTCAAGGATTAAGAGGGAGTTGACTAATCCTTACAATCCACAACAAAATGGAGTTGCAGAAAGAAAGAACAGAACAATCATGGAAGCAACATGGGAAATGCTTCATGACTAGGATCTGCCTATGCATCTATGGGCAGAAGCAGCTAGGACAGCTGTATATGTGTAGAACAGAACACCCCACAAGATACTTGACAACAAACAACAGAAGAAGTTTTCTCAGGTAAGAAACCTGAAGTCATCCATCTCAGGATATTTGGTTGTCCAGTATACACACACATTCCAAAGGAAAAGAGGACAAAGCTAGATCATTCAGAAAACAAGGGCATATTTGTGGGTTACATTGAAAGCTCGAAGGCATACAGAATCTACTTTCTAGGGTTCAAGAAGATTGACATCAGCAGGGATGTAACATTTGATGAAGACTTAACATATATCAAATCAAGGAAGACACCTGTTGAAGACAATGAAGAAACAAAGGTAACCATATTTCAAGACACCACTATGAATGAATCAATTCCAGAAGAAGATCGTGAAATTGAAGATCCACAAGAACTTTTAGATCCACCCTGTGAGAAGAACTCTCACAAGACGAAACCTGCATGGGCTAGAGAGCTCATCCAAGATGCAGAAAGGTATGGTATTCCAAAAGAAGAACGCAGAGAAAGGAAAAGAACAAGGTCACACACCAACTATGTTTCCTTGCTCTGTGATATTATGAACAAAGAACCTTCTAGTTATGAAGAAGCAGCAAAAAAGAAAGAATGGAAGGATTCCATGGTCGAGGAATACCAGTTGATCATGAAGAATGATGTTTGGGATGTGGTCCCAAGACCAGAGGGGAAGTCTGTTGTGACTTCCAAGTGGATCTATAAGATCAAGCATGCTGCAGATGGTAGCATAGAGAAATACGAGGCGAGGTTTGTAGCTTGTGGCTTCTCCCAGAAAGAGGGGATAGACTATGAAGAGACTTTTGCTCCTGTAGCTAGATACACTTCCATCAGAACAATACTTGCTCTGGCTGCAGTGATGAAGTGGAAGATACACCAGATGGATGTCAAGATAGCTTTCTTGAATGGTGTAGTCAAAGAGGAAGTGTATGTGGAGCAGCCACTCGGTTTTGAGATTCATGACAGAGAGTCATATGTGTGCAGATTGAAGAAAGACTTGTATGGCTTGAATCAAGCTCCTAGGACTTAGTACGGTAGGATAGACAACTTTCTATCCAGCTTGGGCTTTACCAAGATTAAAGCGGATTCCAACCTTTACTACAAGGTTGAGGAAGGCAATCCAGTGATACCGCTATTGTATGTGGATGACCTGTTTGTTACAGGAGAGGATAGGTTGATTGCCGACACCAAGAGGAAGCTTGCTGTCGAGTTCGAGATGAAGGACTTGGGGATGATGCACTACTTTCTAGGCATGGAGGTGTGGTAGAGTGTAGATGGAATCTTCCTTGGACAAGGGAAGTATGCAGTAGAGATCTTGAAGCAGTTCAGGATGATGGACTGCAAGGCCATGGCCACACCTATGGCATTGAACCTGAAGCTTCTGTGTGATGCTTCATCTGAGTCGGTTGATGTCACTATGTATTATCAAATGATTGGGTCCTTGATGTACCTGACAAACACGAGACCAAATATTTGCTTTGCGGTGAACACATTGAGCGAGTTCCTGATGGATCCCAGAGGTGTTCACCTGGTTGTTGTAAAGCATATTCTGAGGTACCTAAAGGGTACAATTGATTATGGGCTTAAGTATGATGCGAATCAAAAGTTTAACCTAGAGGGTTATGTTGATTCAGATTGGGCAGGTAGTGCTACAGATAGAAAGAGCACTTTGGGGTGCTGCTTCAGTATGGGATCAGGTGTGATCTCTTGGTTTAGCAGGAAGCAGTCCTCTGTAGCACTTAGTACAGTTGAAGTAGAGTATGTCATAGCTTGTTCGGCTAGTTGTGAGGTAGTATGGATGAGGAAGCTATTGTCTGAGTTATTTGATCTCCCGTTTGATGCTACCTGTATCTATTGTGACAACCAGAGTAGTGTGAAGTTGTCTGAGAACCTGGTGTTCCATGATAGTTCGAAGCACATCGAGATCAAATATCACTATATCAGGGATATGGTGCAGAGAGTAGTGAAGCTCCTGTATTTTTCGATGGATGAGTAGGTTGCAGATGTGTTGACGAAACCACTAGCCAGAGTGAAGTTTGAATACTTTAGAGAGGGGATTGGTGTTCTTTAGACTGAAGATACTTCAAGGAAGAAGTGATGGGACACATTTGCAGGAGCCATTCCAAGCATGGTGATAGGAGGATCCTTTCCATGGCTGTGGATGTAAGCGTTGTGTGATGAGCATCAGGATGATGCTCCAATTACTGCTATGTATGATGACCAGGATGATCATGTGTGCTGATATGCATCAGGTGGATGCTTTGTATGATCAGTTTGATTATACGATGATGATGAGTATCAGGACGATGCTCCAGACGATATGCATCAGGACGATGTTGTGATGATGATCAGGTTGATCATGTGATGATGCACATCAGGACGATGTACGGTATGATGATGATCAGTATGATCATGAGTATCAAGATGATACTTTGTGGTCGTGGACAGGTTGTGCGATAAGCATATAATCTTGCCCTGGGATATTTGCAGATGCTCTTGCGAGGTTTTGCCTACGGCATGTAATAATTCCCTGGGAGATCTAGCAAATACTCTTTCGAGGTTTTTCTTTGGGAGGACATATAATATTTCCCTGGGAGATCTGATAGGTTGAGCAGTATGCTCGTAATCATTCCTGGGATTCTCTTTTGAGGTTTTATCCTGAGGACATATAATATTTCCCTGGGAGATCTGATAGGTTGAGCAGTATGCTCTTAATCAGTCCTGGGATGCTCTTTCGAGGTTTTGTCCTTTGGCATATAATATTTCCCTGGGAGATCCGATAGGTTGAGCAGTACACTCGTAATAAGTCCTGGGATGCTCTTTTGAGGTTTTGCCATGACCACATGTAATATTGCCCTGGGAGATCCGATAGGTTGAGCTGTGTGCTCGTAATCAATCCTGAGATGCTCTTTCAAGGTTTTGTGGTGGTCATATATAATATTGCCTTGGGAGATTCGATAGGTTGAGTAGTAAGCTAGTAATCAGTCCTGGGATGTTCTTTAGAGGTTTTGTGACGCACGTAATTAATCCTAAGGATTCCACAGTATGGCCAGATATGATGAAGACTTGTAGGAGGCTAGGCCTACATCCAGCATGAAAAAGGGCTGGCTCTATAGAACTTCCTATGACGAGAAGAATTCAAAGATAGCTAGTGATCGATATGTCAAGTACAACAGCAGTGATGATGATGATGCTCCGTGTTCCAGTGATGATGATCCGGCTCCAGAATTGAATACTTGGACCAATATGTATTGATGACCTATGTCTAGAGAATACCTTCCTAGTTAAGAGCGAATGTTGATGTGTTTGTAACTTTGGAAGATATTCACTTGTCTCTTACATTTGTACTTTATTGTATATCCAACATAGATGTATTATTCCTCTGATTGGAAGTGTCGTCATTTGTATTTGCAAGTGCCGCAAGTTACATTGTAAGTGTCGTCATTTGTATTGATGGGTTATTAGACCACCAGTGTGGGGTCGGCCCTAGTTAGGTCATGTGGTTGGGTTATTAGGCTTCCTGAGGAAGTTGGCCCTATTAGTTTATTGGTAGGTCAAGTCAATGTATAAATAAGAGGGTGTGCCTCTCTCATTCAATTCATTTCACTCACTTCTCAAGCTCGCATAGCTAAGAGAGAAAATGGTGCACAAGTGTAGGAGGAGGAGTATCTGCTAGAGACATCTCTTTGGGTTTGATCATTGCGATCTTAGTTTGTGGCTTATTCTATCTCTGAGGAAGTTGTGGGGTTTTTCACCTTCTTGGTTTTCCTCGAGGAAACTATGTGTGTATTGTCTCTTGTGTTTATGATTTTTATGCTGCACATGTTATTGTGTTTATGATCCTAGATAATATTGAATGAAATTATCAAAAAATTAACACTCGTGTCATTGCTTCTCTCTGGACCATGCCTATACATAATATGTACCATGATGCTGACTTGGTATGAATGGTAGTATTGACTTTGGATTTCATTTTGTGGCTGAAGGGTGTAATTTTCTGCAAAATCCACAATTGACACTATGGTTCCAACAGGAAATGTGTCCTTGCATTTTCTGTACTTCTCATCTTGCCATCGCGCTACATGCATATGTTGAACATTCTGCTCTGTTTTCGTGTGGAACTCTGTCAAGAAGTCACATACACGTACCTATTACCATGAAAACAAGGGCAATATTACAATGTGGACTTTGTAAAAATGTATATGTCATAAATTGAACGTGTAATATGAAAAATATGCAATATTCATTTACATGTGACTTCACTAATGCAATCTTTTCACTTTCCCTGGCACTGTCTAATTGATAGGTTACGTACTTGAATCTCTACATCTCCACGCCCATCCTGCCAAATTCTTGCTCCTCGCTTTCATGAATGCAACGGTTCAAAAGAGAAAACCTAGTACTGCACCTCTAACATGTCCCATATAGACACGATTTTTCATAATTTTTTTTCCTTCGGACCTTGGACACATGATGTTGTGGATAAAGTCTCTTGATGCATTCGGTGGTAGTATGGATTCATTGCATCCCTACACAATGTTAGTATGCAAATAAAAAAAATATGTTTATATGTGTCATAATAATATTCATATTCTACGTGGTATCTACAACAACAGGTTTGCCGATCAATGCATACACGAACGTACCATGGTTTGTATTTCTCAAAGGACCTTTTTTCCATGTTCAGTTGTGTGTGCTCATTCCTGAATCTCTTATGGAGTTCAATCTGTGTGGTGTCAAGGAAGTGTTTAACATGGGGTTCGCATTCAGTAGAACCTTTTCTCAGCTTTAGCACATCTCTTTGGTTTGATGAAGGTATGGTATGATCATGCCAAACATTTTGTACTAACTCCTTAATAGCATCAATTAGCTTCCTATCTCCACGAGGCAACCAACCAACAAAATCCCAACAATCGTTTCCACTTGGAGTATCGATATTTTCTCTTACAAAATAGAGTACTTTTTAATAGTTTTTCTATTTAATTTAAGTATGTGAGAAGTGTGTGATAGAAGGCGACGTTGCCTTGTGGACTTTCTTACAACTGATTCCGCTAACACACGACGATCCACACAGAGATATTTTGTACGAGACGTCTTCCCAATCGTATTAAATGCGGATTGGATATTTCTAACAATATGAATGCTAGCCTCTGAACTTTTAACCATATTTATGCCCAAAATTCTCCTAACAACAACTAAACAATGTGACTTTAACAAACATAGAAATAATTGACATTTACTTGCATCACCTTTGGATTCAAAATATTCCTTGACAATTTTGTTGCATTGCCATTCGATAGTGCATTTTGGCAACTTACCTTCAAGGCCCGATAGAGCACTTTCATCCACATGAATACATCTAGGATTTTTTCTTCTTGCACTGGACAGTCGAGGTAGGGAAGGTGGACATGAGACATGAATACCAAAGCTTGTTTGTTGCGGTGCTTCGTTCACACATTGGGCCATAATGGGAGTGTGCTCATCATGGTTGTGGTCTTCTTGGGGAGATTACAAATTAAGCATTGCTTGTATGTCTATCTCTACACATGCATCATCTCCTAGTATTCATGTGTCGTGAGGAACTTCAAAATGACTCGTTGATGGATTGTTGGTTGGAGATTGTGTTCATGTTGGAATTTGAGTTGGGTCCATTGGACGTGACCGCTTTACCTGTGGTTCTGAACAATAGGTTTTCATGTCAACAACTGTGTTAGATCAGTGGCAGGATCCAGGGCAATGACAGGACCATGTCTCACTCTTTCCATTGCCAACCTAGCATTCTCTCTTAAGTCATTGACCTTTTCAATGGAAAAATTCCTTCTATATTTTTTTGTTCTGTTACATAAGTTTTCCATCTCCAAAAGTCTCTTTAACAAAACTATGAGGCCTAGTAGTGCCTACCCCTACAAAAGAAACAACAAATAAGATATCAGTTCCATTATACAATGAACTTGACACATTCCAACATAACTTACTACTTTACAAATTAACACATACAACTACATACAATGTTGGTTTATTTGTGTCCGAAAAATCCTAGGCTCTATCAAGCCCCGAGAGGGATCAAATCTCCCGAGGTGCAAACCTCTCCTTGAATAGATCCTTGAGTGCAATACCTGAGCCACCTAATCCTAAGCTCTAAAGTCTCTAGTTTAAGTCTCATATTTACTTTTTACTTTGTATTATTCTTTTTGGTTTATGGCCGACATAATATTTATTACCTTTTACTTTGTATTATTCTTTTTTGTTTACTTTGTATTATTTTGTTACTCGACAAACTGGACAAACACTCTAAAATCTCATATTTACTTTTTACTTTGTATTATTCTTTTTTGTTTATGACCGACATAATATTTATCACCTAATCCTAAGCTCTAAAGTCTCTAGTTTAAGTCTCATATTTACTTTTTACTTTGTATTATTCTTTTTTGTTTATGGACAACATAATATTTATTATTGTTTGCTTTGTATTATTTTTTTTTGTTTGCTTTGTATTATTTTGTTACTCGACAAACACTTGACTTACAAATGTTATTTATGGCCGACAAATATCGACAAACACTCGACTTACAAGATCTCCCTCATACAAATGTTATTTATGGCCGAAAATATCGACAAACACTCGACTAACAAGATCTCCCTCATACTAGGCTGTAGAGCACCTCTCAGCGCAATAAACATCATTATCCCTTACAATTCCAATCAATTTAGATGATGGTTGGTCAAGTGTAGAATGGAGAAACTAGTGTCTTGCATAGCTAGAGATGCTAGAGATGCCTTGGGAATAGTTTGATAGTTTTTATACATCAAATAAGGTAAAGAGAATAAGTTTACTAATTACACAATGAGGAGGTTGCAAATTCCCCCAAGGAAGGAGAATTCAATGAGGTAGAGGCAAGTAGTCAAGCTCAAAGGCACGATATTAAAGAAACATTATGATAAACATAGCATGAATATGAGAGCATAGACAAAATTTCATGAACTAATCAATATGGACCCGCTCCCATGATTGCTTCTTAGGATTTTATTCAAATTGAAGAGGCTCAAGAGAGAACCTTATCATAGATGGGAATGTGTGGGGGAGGAATAGTTTGATAGTTTATGATATAGGTTTTGATATGGTGTACAATGTGTAAAATATGGAGGTTTATTAAACCATTTATTTGAATTTTTTTCAAATGAAAAAGAGTTTATGCTAGAGATTCCTTGGGAATAGTTTGATAGTTTTTCTACATCAAATAAACATAGCATGAAGATCAAAGCATGGACAAAATTTCATGAACTAATCAATATGGACCCTCTCTCATGATTGCTTCTTAGGATTTTATTCGAATTGAAGAGGCACAAGAGAGAACCTCATCATAGATGGGAAGGTGTGGGGGAGGAATAGTTTGATAGTTTATGCTATAGGTTTTGCAATGGTGTACAATGTGTAAAAGATGGAGGTTTATTAAACCATTTATTTGTATTTTTTTCAAATGAAAAAGAGTTTATGCTAGAGATTCCTTGGGAATAGTTTGATAGTTTTTCTACATCAAATAAACATAGCATGAAGATGAGATCATGGAAAACATTTCATGAACTAATCAATATGGACCCTCTCCCATGATTGCTTCTTAGGATTTTATTCAAATTGAAGAGGCTCAAGAGAGAACCTCATCATAGATGGGAATGTGTGGGGGAGGAATAGTTTGATAGTTTATGCTATAGGTTTTGATATGGTGTACAATGTGTAAAAGATGGAGGTTTATTAAACCATTTATTTGTATTTTTTTCAAATGAAAAGGATTTTATGCTAGAGATGCCTTGGGAATAGTTTGGTAGTTTTTCTACATCAAATAAACATAGCATGAAGATGAGAGCATGGACAAAATTTCATGAACTAATCAATATGGACCCTCTCCCATGATTGCTTCTTAGGATTTTATTCAAATTGAAGAGGCTCAATAGAGAACCTCATCCATACCATCCTTGTGTGAAATCAAAATATATTCATGGTAATATTTATTGGTTTACATTGCATACTTCATCTTGTCTAGTCAATATGAGTTTTTTTAGATGTGAACTTGGGAATTCTTCTTATCAAATTCATTGTTGTCTATGCATGGATATTGTTTTAGGCATATGATAAAAACAAAAGGGCATGGGAGAATATAAAATCTTGTGAATGAAAATAATTATTTACAATTCACCATACCTATAGAAATGATCTCCACTTGCAATGGAAACTGGTAGCTTGAATGTATCCACTATATTCCAAGACCACTGAAGATGTTTGTTAGATTCCAAGAGTGATTTTGTGTTCAATAGATCAATGAGTGTCCAAAAGATCAATGAATGTGAGCCAATAAGCAACCTGGAAGAGCTTGAAACCCGTGAAAGATAGAAAACCCGTGTTTTTTGGTAGCATTCCTGGGAACAGAAAACTCTGTTTTTTAAACTAGCAGCAAACATGCACACGCGTGTTTAAATGTGCGCATGCGTGTATGTAGCGTGTACACGTCATTAGTGCGTACGTGCTAAAACATGTGCATGTGCCCCTACGTAACGTTTACAACATTTATTAATGAACGTTTACACCATTTAATGCCAAACCTTCCCCCACTTCGAAAATATTTGCATACATTGGACTATACTTCAAAAGTGGATAAATGAATGGCTAAAGAGAGGGGGGTTAATGCTTCTAGGTATTTAAAGGTTTGGGACTTAAGGCGTAAGGTCTTAGGTATTTGGACTTTAAGGATTATGGGTTAGGTTGTTTAGGAGTTAGGGTTGTGGGATTACAGGTTGAATGGTTCAATGGTTTAGGGTTTAAGGGATGTAGTTCTTTAGGGAGAGTGAGAGGTAGAGAGAGATAGAGAGATGGGATACGGGAGAGATAGAGAGAAAGAGATCATGGGGTTAGGGGGGGAGCAGTAGCATCCCACGTCATACTTGCAAGGGTCGTGCCCGATGCAATGCCACACGAGATTTGAAATGTAAACATGCTTAGAGGGTGAAAGAAGAGGATTGAGACCTAAATGAACATTTCATAACTCAGGAGCTATGATATGGGGATGAAATGATTTGGGCCCTGGGCCCTAAATCATTTGGATATGGGTGCTTTTCACACCAAAGACGGCCCATATGGCCTCAAACATGGCCGAGTAAGGAAATAATACAAAAAAAAACCCTCTTGTAAGTCCAACTTTAAAAAAAAAAATGTAAGGGGCCCTTGGATTATCCCTGGCGAGGTGTTGTGGTCACAACAGTGGGATACATGAGCCATAAGTAGGTTTTGTAAACTAAAACAAGGACTTTAATCCCTAAACGAACCTTTCAACCTCAAGTGCCATGAACAAAACCTAAAAGCCACAACGTGAGCCCTCTATAAGGTGTCTTTGGAATCAAAGATGAATGCAAGTGCCATTACAATGTCTTGGGAATCATGTTCGACAATTAAACGAGAGTCTTTATCAATAATATTTTCTTCTTGGGCATATGGACACCATTAATTGTCCAATGTAGATTTTCCCTAACATGCTTTATGCACTATGGATGGTTCTTGGGCCCTTAACCATAGTCTTGGTAGAAAATAATAGCCTCAAGTCCTTGGCCATGGTTTATGGAGGGAAATAACAATCTTAGACCCGAAACATATGTTGTCAAGATCAAATGCAGTGAATGCGTCCTCACACTACCTTGCAAGACCATGGATATGTTGCAAGGCCTTGAACATCATAAAAGAATGAAAACAGGTTCCTTGAGATCTTATTGAGGAATAATGAGCTCAATTGAGTTCCACTTGATCCTTAATTGAAATTTCTTGACCTCAATCATCATCAATAACACATAGAAGCCATGACACTAGCCCTATACAAGGATTCTTTTGCATATGAATCGAATATGGCTACCATTATGATGTCTTGGACATCAAGGATTTATCTTGGCTCCTTAACCATGGCTAGTGGAGGGAAACAAGAGCCTCCAACACTAACTCTTGCTTCTAGGGAAAAAACACCATGAATGAGTCCATGAACCACTGCATATGAAATATATAGGGTATTAGTCAACTTCAAGTTTGTTATGTGTGCCATGACTAGGTTAGTTGTGAATCAAAAATGGGTGTCAAGGTTTGACCAAGGTATAGGGACAACAAGAAGCTCCTCATGCCTTAAATGAAGCTTCTCATGCTCAAGCACCATGAACAACACCTACAACTCAAGAAGATTCTTAGGATATGATGTTGAATGCATCTTCAAACCACCACACATAACCCTTGTGGGGTATCGCTAGCAAATGCAGAGGGATACATATACCATGATTAGGCTACACCGCATGCCTTAAAACAAGATTATGTCTTCGACCCACGCCGAGAATGTTTTTCAAGGCCATGGATAGTGTTGCTAAGTATGTTAGTGGTATACATTCAACATGAGTAGGTTTCATGAATTGGGAATGGGTCTATATTCCTAAACATGCCTAGGTGGAACAAACGGATTCAACCATAAAGTAACCTTTTCAAGCTCAAGTGCCATTGTTTGGGGAGGAAAACACTTCATCCTCGGTGCTTAAACATAGTCTCTTAGGTTCAATAGCCATCAACAACATGTGCAAATAATGGCATGGACCCTCTCTAAGGGGTATTTACAATCAAAGTTTGATATGGATGCCATCATCATCATCATCATCATGCCATCATCTTCATCAATCAATGATTGATGATGATGATGCATCATCATGCCATCATCATCATCAATCATTGATTGATGATGATGATGCTGTTGTTGCTGCTACTGATGATGATGATGATGATGAAGATGTTGTTGATCATCATCATCATTATCTTCATCATCATCATCATCATCCTAATCCTCCTCCTCATCATCATCAACAATATATTCGTCATCATCTTCAACATCATCATCATCATCATCATCATCATCATATTCATCATCATCATCATCATCATCTTCATCATCATACTCTGCTTCATCATCATCCATCATCATCATCAACATCATTGTCATCATCATCATCATCATCATCATCTTCATCATCGTACTCTGCTTCATCATCATCCATCATCATCATCATCATCATCATCATCATCATCATCATCATCATCATGAAGATGATAAAGATGAATATGATGATGATGATGATCATATTTGTCATCATCTTCATCATCTTCATCATCATATTCATCTTCATGAAGATGATGATGATGATGAAGATGATGAAGATGATGACAAATATGATCATCATCATCATCATCATATTCGTCATCATCAACATGATTCATCATCATCATCGTCATCATCATCATCGTCATCATCATCATCATCATCCTCGTCATCATCATCCTCGTCATCCTCATCATCATCGTGGTCATCCTCATCATCATCATCATCATAATCTTCATCCTCGTCATCATCATCATCATCATCATCATCATCATCATCATCGTCATGTCATCCTCGTCATCATCATCATCATCATCTTCTTCATGATGATGATGACATGACAAGGATGACATGACGATGATGATGATGATGACGAGGATGAAGATTATGATGATGATGATGATGAGGATGATGATGACGACAATGATGATGACAATGATGATGAGGATGACGAGGATGATGATGATGAGGATGATGATGATGATGATGATGATGATGATGAATACCATGATCATATCATGATGATGATGATGATGAATAAGATGATGATCATGATCATGACTAATATCGCCATCATCATCATCCTCATCTGCATACTCATCCTCATCCTTATCCTCCTCCTCCTCCTCATCATCATCATCGTCATCATCATCACCCTCTTCCTCCTCCTCCTCCTCCTCCTCCTCCTCCTCATCATCATCATTATCATCATCATCATCGTCATCATCATCATCGTCATCGTCATCGCCATCATCATCATCTTCATCATCATCATCATCATATTCGTCATCATCATCATCATCATCCTCATCATCATCATCTTCGTCATCATCATCACCATCAACATATCCGTCATCATATTCGTCATTGTCATCATCATCATCATCATCATTGATGATGATGATGATGACGACGAAGATGATAAGGATGATGATGATGACGAATATGATAAGGATGATGATGATGATGATGATGAAGATGATGGATGATGATGAAGATGAGTATGAAGATGAAGATGATGATGATGATGATTATGATGAATGTGATCATCATCATCATCCTTATCATCATCCTCATCATGCTTATCCTCATCGTCATCATCATCATAATCATCTTCGTCATCATCATCATCATCATCATCATCCTCATCCTCATCATCATCATCCTCATCATTGCCATAATCCTCATCATCATCATCATCATCTTCATCATCATCATCGTCATCACCTTCTTCCTCCTCCTCCTCCTCCTCCTCATCATCATCATCTTTGTCATCATCATCATCATCATCATCATCATCATTAAGAAGGGGGAATCAAGGTTTGACCTAGAGTAACCCCTTTTAATCATTCCTAGAGTTATGTTGTTGATGAACCAAAATTAAGCACTCCAACTAACTATAGGCCAAATCACAAGGTTGGATCCCAAGACAAAACCTAGTAAGTAGGAGGGTTCCCCAAAGGGTCTAGTAGAGTCAAACTAATGATTAAAGTTATAATATTGAAGAGGAGGCAATATCAAACCCTACTTAAGCACTAGACATCATAAGGAGTTCATGCATATAGGGTAACGTAAAGTGACTCAATAGATATTTATCTAGCACATAACAATCTTTGTATGAAGAGAGAAAAATATCAATGTTAATAATGGGTAGGTCATGTATATCAAGGAAATGGAAGTAGGAAACACCCTAGTACCTCTAAGTAGATAGGTGTATGTGAATACTAATAAATGCATACACTACAATCACTCTTATGCCTATGTTTTGATTCATTCAATAGGATTTTTGTTATGCAAAACAATGTTTGGGTAATCATGGTGTGGCTATTGATGCAATATAGCTTGTAGTTAATTTGGATATCATGGACCTTCGTAGATGACTAGTAATTGTATGCAATATAAGTTGGGATTGAAAATTATTGGAAGTATTATTGGATTTGCATTACATGAAATTATGATTGGGTTCGTGAGAATATGTTGGAAATGTGCTGGATGAAATAGAAGACTCGTGATGGTAGAACCACTAGTGCTTGTGGACATGGTTGTTTGATAAAAATAGAAGAGGATGAAAAGAAGACGAGAATAGGAAATGAAAGTAAATCCTAGCATCAAAGGTACGAGAACAAATCAACTTCGGGATGAATTTTTTATAAGAGGGGTGTATGTAACGCCCGCTTTAATAAAGTTGATTGACTAAGACAATTCAGGGAACTGATATTGAAGTAACCCAGTTAAATAAACATGAACAATATGTTATGCTTTAATTATTAATGAATGAAAATTGTTGATTGACTAGAAAATGATGAATATGCTCGACTAATTGAGAAATATGATGATGTTATACATGAATGTAATGAATGATGCCTTTGATTCCATAGATGTGAATGAATGATATTGACTTAAATATAATTGAATAAAGATAAAAATGCATGATGATATGATTTATATGGTGCAACGCTACTAATGCATGCTTTGAGTGTGTGCAGTGGCAAGTAAAACGAATTACCTACTGACTCTCAATGGAATAAAAAGGGGTCGTAAGAATGAGAAATATAAATAGGGGTACAACGACAGACTGACAATCCTGAAATAACATTCCACTCACGGGTTGGAATCTGTCTCATCTCACTCGAGGAAGCGTGTTCCGTACTGGCGAGGCCATAATGATTTGGTCACGTACAATGTGTTGAGGGGAGCGCAATAAGGAATATCTTATTCCTCAATTGCCATTAGTCTCCATGAAAGTGTAGTGGGAAGATCACGGTAATGATTCCTGATCGCTACATAGTAATCCCCACACAAGGAAAATGAAGTTGTCAGAAGGACCCATAGAAGTGGTACCTAGACAACGATAGGAAAGGGAAGCTTTACATTTTTACATTAAAACATTTAGGAATATATATATATATATATTAAATGTTGCATATGGAAATATTAAATTGAGAATAATTGAATGAAAGGGAATTTTAAATTAAGAGATTATAGGAAAAAGGATATTTGGGGTAGAATTTGTGCTCACCCATTGATTTAGGAAAGATAAGCATGTTAGCTTCAAATAAAAAGTAAATAAATTAGAGATAACTAATGTTGGAGAAAATTTAGACTAGAAAATATCTAGAGTTTAACTCCACATGCACCCACTGATATAGGGATTAGGAGTTTAGACCAGGGAGACAGATAAGAGAGAATTAAGGAACTTATGTGCACTAGTATGTGAGAGTGACACTTGTTGCATGAGAATGGATATTAGAGAATTAATAAATTAAATTAAATTGTGCATGAAAGGACACATGTCTTGCAATGCTTTTTCTATTTAAGAAAGGGAGAATGAAGAGAAAATGATCTCTCTTGCTCCCTAATGCTGGATGGACTTCGTAATGGAAGTTTGCGTTTGAGTGTGGTTCATAGGAGTTTGATTGATAACTACTCTAGGGATTGAGAGATCCCGTCGAAGATTCGAGGCTTGCATATTATTATGACCTTTATTTGCTTGGGGGGTCGAGAGGAAGGAGAGTACTCTCGGTAAGGTAGGGAGGTCAACCGAGGGGTCAACCGGTAATAGCATCGAGACTTGATTGGATCGTCCAACAACTACTTCGAGGACTTCGACAAACATGGGATCGACCATCATAGAACAGGTTCTTTTCAAATTTTTGTTATAAGTTTTGTATAAAATTTTAAGGAAGATTTATTGTAGTGATTGATATGATGATGAAAATTATGTTTTAGTTATGTTAAACTATATATTGTTTCAGTTCTGGCTAGGGTCCCAGGGTGTCACCTACCCAAATTTCCGAAAATTACTATTTTATTTGCAAAATACCTTATGTTAAATTTAATTACAAAGTTTTGTAATTATGATTAGTTTTGATCATGGATGAATGTAATTACTGAATATTATTATTTAAATAAATTAATTAGGAGACAAACACCAAAGAGGACTGTTAAATGAGTGTTCACTGACCCACTAGGAGGAATGGAAGCCGTTGGAAGGTATGGGACAGATGGCAGCAATTGCATCATGCCACTAGTTGTTGGTTATTTGACAACTACCCTTAAAAATAGGGCATTATACCCCAGGTGGAGGGAGTGAGCAGGCAGCTCATTTAATGACCCAGTAACATCTAAAAAGGCCTAGGCAGCCTATAAATGCAAATTCGAATTGAGCAGGCAGCTCTTAATCAATATTTCTGCAGAATATTTTCCTCATGTGCATCAGGTGATCACTGAGAGATTCGAATAGGGAGGCTAGTTGTGTGTGCAATCTTAAGTATGCATATTACTGAGAAGAACCAGAGAGGCTGGTGCAGGTCTATTGGACTGCTAGATATTGAAGATTCAGAAGTTATTTGTTACTATAAGAAGAAGTCATATTTCTTGAGTTTCTTCCTCCTGGTGGTGCAATGAACAGGCTCGAGGGTCCTAAGGCAGTACTTGACTGTTTTCAGGAATTGGTTGGGTGCAACAATCTTCTTGGGATGTTTGTTTCCCTACAGATTTATCCAGGTTCTTACAAATTTTCTACCTTATCTTAGCTAGCAGAATTGTTCTGTATATTTAGTAATCTCTGTTTCATGTTTTCAAAATAGAATCTAATTCTAAAATTGTTGAAGTCTGAATGTTAAAGTTTAAATGATTGATAAATTAGTATCTATATTTTTCCCCATGCTGTTTTGTGCATCGTACTCCAGTATAGATACTCAAATTAAGAATAGATGATAAGATAGGCAATTTGCCATTGAATTCGATAGATAAAAATACTAATTAAATGTTTATCAGTTTCTGTCCTATAATTATAATAGTAAAAAGTTTTGTATAATATCTAATGTATATTATAGAATGTTTCCTTAGTTTTATAAAAAGCAAACATTGTTTAACTCCTGTATAGTAATATTGTATTTCCGTTATCTTTACTTTGTTCATAGAAATAAATAGAATGCATATTTCTATCTAACATATTACATTGGCAATATAACATCATAGCTGCAATTACATGAATATATGATCATTTTATCAAGGTTGTACATAACAGTCTTCACCTAGTCCGTCACATTGCACATACATACACTGTTTTCATTCTCACTATAATCCTTCACTATATTTTTATAATTTCAACAGATAATGAAATTATTATAATCATTATGTTGCTATCAGGAATTTTATTCAATAGGTATCCTGAACTTTAAATGTCGATTTCAATTCTAAGTTTTTATATCAAACCCTAGTTAGGTTTTTGATTTCCTTTTTATCATTACTTCTTTTTACAACCAAAAACAAACTCAACTTACACAGATTACAAATTGAAATTCAAGTCCTTTCGAAAACTCATATTTTATACGTTTCTACTCAAATGAAAAACTCGATTTAGGTATAGTCCCGTTCACTTCATCTTCAAACAAAAAGAAAACTATTTCGAATTTTCTTTGACAGAGCTATCATCTGAGATAAGTTTTCACATAACCTAAGTATAGAAACGAAATTCATTTTAACAACCTACAACAATACATTTTTCAACTTAAACGATTTCTAACACAACCAATAGCATTTATTTTTAGAGCTACCATTTTAAACGAAGACTCACAAACCCTAGAATAAGATGAAAATCACGATTTCAACCTACGGCCTCAATTCTTATATCGCAGACTTATTATACAGAAGTTAAACAACATTACATTTTATAACACAAACGATTTTTACACAGAAACAATTAACATACTCGTTCATTGCCAAAAGGGAATCATCGTATTCACCATAAACGAGCCTTGGCTCTTTGAATCATTCCTTATAACTTAAAACAAACAGATCACAACCCTGAGTTTGTATCTTAAGAACTATTACAAAGACCCAAATTCCAAAAAACGAAGTCATTATGCTAGGATAAGAAAGTTACAACATGTTTTTCCAAAACAAAACATACAGGGTTTACACCCAAGCTCAACATTGGAAACCGGTCCTCAAAACCTCGACATTGACGAGCTTAACATTCCCCAGCTTTTGATGAAGATAAATATCAGGGTAGAAACCAAAAACCAGTTAAACAACGAAGGTTACAACACCTAAAACAGAAATCATTTATTTTACAATGGTGTTCGAAGTTCTTCAAACATCAAACAACAACGAGTCACGGCCAGAACCAGTACCCATCTTGAAACCACATCAACCACAGGCGTAAAGCACCTACGAGGGTTTAGGGAGACTCGGAGCTTACCCAAATTGGAAGCACACTTGTTTTCCAAAACCCTTGCTCGAATCTTTATCCACAACCTGCAATTGTCAAGAATGATAGTTAAAATTGAGACATTTGCCACTTTCTAAACTGAAAGATGAATTACATAAAAGAAAAATCATTGTTCGCTATAGGAGAAAATTACCTTGCTAAAAGCTACCAAAGCATTCCACTTTCACCACTTAAACGATGGTTTTCCACGTTGGTAGACGAGACAGGAAAACCCTTTGACTATTGTCATCTGGGTGTAATTCTCACTCTTTCTTAAACGAAAAACTCATAAAAACTATCAACTAGACGACTTTGTGAACCAGAGACCAGACTCTCTTTGGACAACGCATTTACAATGGCTAAAAACCTGCAACTCTAACCCTGAACCATGGGTCTCGAGGTGAAAGCTCTTAACAAAACCTCCTACCAAAATTTCAGCAGCCTATCGGCCATACAAACCGAACAACAATAGAAACAAAGAATAACATATCAAACTCTTAACCAAAATCAACGACAGTTGTAGTGTTTCAATCAAACGGCCCAAACTCAATACGATCAACGATCCACAGTTGTTCCAGCGAGGTTGCATTGGGTTGAACAACCCTTGCTTTTAATGCACTATCATTTCACACGCAGGGTTTTGCCATGATGGATCTTTTTGGGTAGTTTTACATTCTAGCTCGGAGGAATATTATGAACAACCATTACACAATGGCCTCAAATTTCATCAATACAGTGTTATCACCATACGTGGATTGGCTTTAATCCCTGTCACCCTAATTTTCGTAACAAGCTTCCAATGCAGAATCGAAGGACAATCTCCGGGTAGCTCAACATTCTTATCACATATAGTATGAATAGTTGTTTTATAAATTGCTATGTAGGGTGTCAATCACCAAAATTATATGGTTAGTTGAATAACCATAAGTCTTTTACTCTTTTTTTTTTAAGTCAAATAATGTAGGAGTTTACTCTTTGAATTGCTAACAAGGTCATTGAGTTGTCACTAGCTTAAACTATGCTTAGTGTTGAACTCCATAATTGACTTTTATTACAAAGCATGTGATGATCAACATTACCAACACGACACTAATTTTATCAAGTACTTATTATCCTAAGACGACGACGGAGCCGGCTATAACAACCACCAGAATTACAACAACAAGACTTTTAGCATTGAAACCCATACATGCTCACTTCTGGTGAGTCGTAACAGAAATTATAACATTCTATTTAATTATGAAGCTGAAACTGAATTACACGTACTTCGTTCTTACCTGTCGTCTGCACATAGGACAATCATTATGCTTTAGCGTTGCAGCTAAGTAAGCTCCAGGGCACCTCGTAGGACATTCTTATGCAGCAAAGTCAAAACTATCAGTATCATCGCAAAAGAGAAAGTGTCGCATCATATTCCCAACCTGTTTATTTCATTGTCGACATAATCATGATTACTAATTATGTGTTAACAACTGTCATTATCTTATTGCTGCTAAAACAGAAAATAGAGCATGCTTAGTACTAGCAATTGTACAACTAATGCTATCATAATCTAAATTTAATATTTCCGCAATTATTATTATCATAGTTAATGCTATTATCAAAAATTGTAAATTTTTATGAAATTTCGAGATGTTACATAGGGAGGGCCCTACAACATAACACCACTTATAAATTTAATGAGAATATATTCTTGTTTTTAGAATAGAATAAATTGATATAAAACATTTTTATCTAATGTATAATTTAAATAAATTTAATGAAAAAATATTTTATTTGATCACAATCTATATCTTTCAATGTAAATATACATTTTTAACAATAATTAAAATTGATTTTTTAGATATACATATTTTCATAAGTTGCTAGAGTTTTAACGAATTGAGGTGCAATACAATTAAATTAGATCCAGATGACAAAATAATTGAATTTAAACCACCATAGATCCATCTTAAACCCATATCTATCAAGCACCAAGAGGGATCCAATTTCTTGAGGTGTATTTCTTTATTTAAATTTAAAGTCAAGAAATTTGATCTCTCTTGATTTATAGATCCTGATTTAAGCTTTAAGTTTTTATTTTATAAACGAACATCTATTTTTTAATTACTTTTCATAATATTTTATTTTATGAACCAACATGGATTTTTTTAAAATACTTTCCATAATTTTTTATTTTATGAGCCGACATGAATTTTTTTAATTATATTTTAATTAAAAAAATTACTTTTTACATTTTATTAGATGTAACGCTACATGTAACGCTACATACACGTTAGAACATCTCCCCCATACTGGGCTGTAGAGCACCTCGTTTCACTCGGTGAAATAACTTTAATGAAAAAATATTTTATTTGAACACAATCTATATCTTTCAATGTAGATATACATTTTTAACAATAATTAAAATTGATTTTTTAGATATACATATTTTCATAAGTTACCAGAGTTTTAAGGAATTGAGGTGCATTACAATTAAATTAGATCTAGATGACAAAATAATTGGTTTTCAACTGATTTGATATTTACAAAAAAATTTATTGATTTTAAATTAAAATGAAGCTATAATAGTTTAAATACTCTTCTAAAATATAATGAAAATTTAAGTTAAATTTCTCAAAACATATGCAATGGAGAGAATTCAAATTATTAAGCATGACTACTAAGTTGAGACCTATAGAACCTTCTTTTAAGTTGATGTCTATTACCCACCTTCACAACTAGACCTTCTTTACCTATACCACTTCTTGAATGAATTTTTTAGTAGTGAGGATTGTTATAGACCTTCTCTTATTGGGACAAGATAGGATTTTTGAAGCCTACATCCAGTATCATAGCACACCCGCTCCATACCCCTTTAGATTAGTGATACAACTTACATTACAAGTGCAATGAATTAGTATTACAATTTAATTTATAATTAGAAAATTAAACATTATTATATTAAATATTAAATATTATAAGAAAAAAGACATTTCAATTTAAAAAATAAATTTAAAATGAGAAAAATAAGAAAAAAAGCTATATTTAAATTTAAATTTAAAATGAATATTTTCAATGTGCATCAAATTTCTTAAAAAATATTGAAATTGTTAAATTAATATATACTCTAGTATCTAGTTTTTCATTAATGCTTCATTTTTTATTGCTAAATAAAAGATCAAATTAATTGCCTTAATTTCACGAACATTTTATTAATATGTACTTTAATTTCTAATTTTTTCATTAATACTTCATTCTTTATTCTTAAATAAAAGGCTACATTAGTTGCCTTAATTTGGGAACTAGCTAAAGTGATTTAATTCATTCTCTTAATGTTCAATCTTTGCATTTACTCTTATTTTAGTCTAGATTATTACCCTATTACCCCTCTCTATAGCTTCATTCTCTATGTTTAACTTTGGTACCATATAAGCCTTCTTACTAAGGAGTCTAACTTTGGATTTACAAAGCTTCATTCCCTTTGTTCAACCTTGGTGTACCATATAAGCTTTCTTACTAGGGAGTCTAAGTTTGGATATACAAGGTACACAACCTTTGTAGAACGTAACACAACCTGGATATACAATGTACACAACCTTTATGGAGCGTAACACAACCTTCCTTAGCATACATGTAGAGGCAATTTCATATTTTACATTATCTTTTGGGAGTAGTTGCCCTTTCATTTAGTTCGTTGGATTCATGATAAAGTGTGGCCAAGAAATTTTTTTGGAGGTGAGAGGAAATGTGACTTGTAAATATACCTATCTATTATGCCTTAAACAATGAAGATGTGACGTGACTTTATTTTTTAATGATTTGAGTTTTAGAATTATGCCTTTTTTATTATAATGGATTGACTCCTTTTCCTTGTATGTAACCATTTGAACATATTTTTAAAATGTGTAAGTTAAATGATTGATGATTGGTACTTATTTTTTAGCAATTTTTCTAGTCAAAATTCAGTTGAGATCGTTGAAATTGCAGTTTTAGGTTGTTAGAATTGCATACTCGAGGTGCTTAAGGAGTAATCGAAGGTGCTAAATCCATTTTTGCAATAAAAAATGCAATTTGAACACTCAAAATCATAATTTTAACAAAAATTGCATTATCGAATTCCAGAAAAAATCATTGAAAAAGTGCAAATCGTGTATCATTTAGCTTTTAAAAATATATATTTAGCATGTGGTCACCATCTAGTGAGCTTCCACTACATTTTGGGCACACATGTTCATCCTTTCTTGATGGTGAAGAAGGTCACACATTTGTGGCTTGATTCCTTCGTGGCATAATAGGCGAAACTTAAGCACCCAACAAACTCCAAACTCCCCTCCCTTGGGGGTGAGGTGAGCACCGTTGGATATCCATCCCATTGTGCTCCCCTCATAGGCTCGCTCCTTGAGGGGGAGATTGTCGAGTGCGACACGGCTACAAAGTCCACATTCACCTTTGGAAGTGCTTGTTCACACTTTGGCATGCGGACGAATCACCTTCTAGACCTCACACGTGCCATGTTTGAGGGCGAGGTTTTAGCTTTAGGTTGATTGTATTGGCCTATTGGTAGTATTCCACAGCTATGAGGCTACCTTCACATGCCTATACACTTTCCGATTTCCTCACACGCAGCATGACCGTTTGCGACATTTCGGAGAAGGAAGAGGCCGCGAACGGATCTTTCGGAGAAGGAAGAAGTCGCAAACGGATCTTGTTCACCTCAGTGACCCACCCAAGTCATCCACTACACATGAAAATCGAGATTTTTTTAGGCAAGGAAGATTCCTCGGTTTCAAAACCCCACTCTCCTCCTCTGTCCGATCTTCTCTCCATCAACGGTCAACAGTTGGTGGGGTCTTCTTTCATCATTGGTCCGGGAGATTGGCTACGTGGCGCTGAAGAGAAGATAGTCGCAATGTTTCTCCGAATTTATGGGATACGATATAATAATAATAATAACGATGTCAAGCTATAATCGTTGAATTGTTTTATCAGGAAGATTTAAAGAAATCGAGGAATACTTTTCCAATTTGTTGGGTGGCATTTACTAGCAATGCCATATTATATTTATATTATTTCATATAAAATACTAAAAAAATAGAATTGCTTTTCCGGATTTTTGGTATAGCATATAAGAATAAGAACAATGTCAAGTTATAATAGACTTTGAATTATCTTGTCTAGAAGATTAAAAGAAATTGAGGTATACTTTTCGAAGTTGTTGGGATAGCATACTTTTCCAGGTTACTTGGGTTGGGCTTAATTCTTTTAAAATTCGTGCCACTATTAGACTTTGATAGACAATCTTTGCAGAATCTATGGAAGTATTGGACGTTCCAAATGTAATGAAGGTTGCTCGAAAACATTAATAGACAATCTTTGCAAAATCTTTCGAACTATTACACGCGCCAAATCTAATGAAGGTTGGTCGAAAATATTGGAAGAAATCGAGGAATACTATTCCAAGTCGTTGTGAATCTGTGATAGATCGAGGTATAATTTTCCAAGTTGTTGGGAATCTGGGAGGCTCAATTTTAAATTTGACGCGTTGACTCGAAAAATTAGGCGATGGGCTAAGCCTATCAATGTTAATGCGATGAATTCAGTTTCTATTTATACCTATCCTCGTTGTTATATTTGCACAAACCATTCAATCATCGTTGGAGATGGAGATATGTTTCGGTCCTTCTTTCCTGAGAATGCTGTTGTATTTGCTTTTCTTGGCCATTACTTTTGGGTTTTCCACGCCTCAAGTATCTAATCGTTGGAATCCTTATGTCACCAATACTTCTGATCGAGAGCCTCTGCTTAGGTTCATGTCAGCAATTACTGCGTATGATACGTCCCAATCATTACGCACTTCTTGGAAACCAAATGTTTCCTTCTGCGACTGGACAGGTGTCATATGCAATCTGCGCACACAGCGAGTGGTCTCCCTCAACGTGCGGAGCATGGGATTACAAGGTACAATCTCTCCGCTTCTCGCCAATCTCTCCTTTCTTAGAATACTCGACCTTCGCAATAATAGTTTTCATGGCCACATTCCCTATCAATTGGGGACTCTCTTTCGCTTAAAGAAACTTCTCCTTTCTCGAAATCAAATTGAAGGTTCTATACCGCCCACTCTTGGTGGCTGCCGAAGTTTACAGAACTTGTCTCTGTACTCTAACAATTTGAGAGGAAACATTCCATCCCAACTATGTGTTCTCCCCACCTTACAATACATTCACTTAGCATCTAACCATTTGATGGGTACAATTCCCGGCTGTTTGGGAAATATATCCGCTTTGGACTATATCAATTTGAATAGCAACAACCTTCACGGCCTCGTTCCTTCCGAATTAGGTCTGCTGAGTCTAGTCGGCGACATCAATATGTGGAATAACCATCTGATAGGACCAATTCCTTCTACCTTCTCAAACTGCACAATGCTCCGACAACTGACTTTGGCTGATAACCAATTAACTGGACACATTCCAGGGGAGTTGTGTAGCAAGAACACCCGGTTGAGGGGATTATATCTGTTCGGTAATCGGTTGGGTGGCAGCATTCCCGCTTCCCTCTCCAATTGCTCGAAGCTTCAAGTGATTGAATTTGGGAGAAATCAACTCACTGGAGTAGTGCCCGTGGAGTTGGGTAAGTTAACGGACCTCCAACACCTTTACTTGCACAATAATCAGTTGGTTAGCGGCAGCATAACCAGCTTGCCCATTCTCACTGCTCTTACTAATTGTTCCACGCTGCAAACAATAGCGTTACATTCTAATTTTCTCACGGGACGTTTGCCCTTCTCTGTTGGGCACCTTTCTACAAAAATGGATGTCATATACTTGGGTGGCAATGAATTGGCAGGAGAAATACCTCCACAGATTGGAAATCTAACTGGTTTAACATTACTTGATTTAGATTCCAATTTTTTAAAAGGGGCAATCCCTTCCTCACTTAGTATGCTTCAAAAGTTGGAGAGGTTATATCTGGGATCCAACAATTTACAAGAAAAAATCCCAATGGAGATTGGGCAAATCAAAACCTTAGGACTTCTAAATCTAAGGAGAAATAAGCTCTTTGGAAGAATCCCTGATTCTCTTTCACGTCTTCGACAACTGACATATCTATATCTCAATCAGAACCAGTTATCAGGGCATATCCCTGCAAGTCTAGGGAAATGTGTGAAGTTACTACAGCTAGACCTATCATATAACAGGCTTAGTGGGCACATACCTCCAGAGGTTGCAGGTCTTGCAGATTTAGCCTTCTATTTCAACCTTTCAAACAATTTATTAGAGGGCCTTATGCCTTTGGAACTAAGCAAGATGACTAAGGTTCAAGCTATTGATATTTCAGCCAATTATTTAACAGGGAACATTCCGAGTGCACTTGGAAGATGCACAGCACTAGAATACATAAATCTTTCTTGCAATACACTTGAAGGTTCCATACCAGATTCGCTAGGTGAGCTTCAAAATCTTCAGGACATGGATTTATCCTCCAATAACTTGTCTGGTGGAATACCCATATCATTGGAAAATCTCAAAATGCTCAACCACTTGAATTTCTCTCTCAACAAGTTGTCAGGAGAAGTTCCTAGAGATGGTGTTTTCAAAAATCTTGGTGCCACTGCATTTATAGGAAATGTTCGTCTTTGTGGAAGTTGGGTAAGTTTGCCACCATGCTTTGCTAGCAAACATAGAAGGCTTTTGCATTTGATAAAAGTGATCATACTTCCTCTTGCAATTACAGCTGTTGTTGTATGGTGTTTGTTTTTTGGAATCTTGTGGAGACAAAATGGGAAGAGAAATATTTCTAGAGATGTTTGGGAACCTTTAAATGTGGGCCATCTAAAATTTTCATATCGAGAGCTCATGATTGCAACAGAGGGATTTAGTGATGCCAACTTGTTAGGAGTTGGTAGTTTTGGGAAAGTGTACAAAGGGGTTTTGAATGATGGCACAATCATCGCTGTCAAGCTTCTTAATTTGGAGAATGAAAGGGCTCACAACACTTTTGATAGAGAATGCAATGTTTTGGGGAGAGTGCGACACAGAAATCTGATTCAAATAATATCCTCTTATTCACACCTAAATTTTAGAGCTTTGGTATTCCCGTTAATGCCAAATGGAAGTTTGGAAAAGTGGTTATATCCTAGTGGAGATGAAGAAAGCAACTTGGGTTTGATTCAATGGTTAAATATAGCAATAGACATTGCACATGGCATTGCATATCTTCATCACCATTGTTTTGTGCAAGTGATTCATTGTGATATCAAACCTAGCAATGTCCTCCTTGGGGAAGATATGACAGCATATTTAATCGACTTTGGCATTGCTACTATATATTTTGCAAATAATGAGGATTCAACTTTCACTTCCACCAATGCACTCAAAGGATCCACAGGTTACATTCCTCCAGGTATTGTTATTTTGCATAATATAGATCCAATTTTTCTATTTTCATTGACAATTGTAAATTAGAAAATATCTTATGAGGATGTCTTATTTTTATAAAAATTGTGACTCGGAAACCTTTTTATTAATAAGGATATTTGAATGCAGAATATGGACTCCAAGCGCGTGTCACAACAAAAGGTGATGTTTATGGCTATGGAATATTGTTGTTGGAAATATTGACTAGAAAGAGACCCACCCACGACATGTTTGTGGAAGGAATGACCTTGCAAAAATGGGTTAGAATTGATTTTCCAAACCAAGTTGGAAAAGTGGTGGATAAGAGTTTATTGAGGAGGATTAATACTAAGAGAAGCATTGAAGAAAATGAGCTTGACTGTGCCACTCAGCTTTTAAGTGTGGGCTTGTCTTGCACAAAAGAATCTCCTCAAGAACGACCTAGTATGATGGACATTGTGAGCACACTGCAAAAAATTAGAGAGACTTTTTAGGGTCTATTGGCACTGCATATATCTAAAAGTGTGGATTAATAAAATGGTGGGTATTGATTCTATATGGGTATGGTAACAATCATTCCTCCCCGTCATCCAAACTACACCCAATTGACCGATGTATAGTTGAGAATGTATACAAGAATAAATATTTTTATTATTGAACAGAAAAATTAATTTAATACAGATTATTTTTCTTTCAGTGGCCTACTAAATTTCAGTTAAAATTAGGTAGATTTTTATTGAATAGAGAGGATTTTGCAACTTTGATTGAACCATATCGAGCATCGTATTTTCTAAAGAGGGCTATTGCATGTTACTTAGATCAAAGAATATATCTTGATTTCCATATATCAAGGATTGTGTTCAATATCAAATAGATTTTGAATGGAAGTTTCAGTGCCTAGTGTTACAGATTGAGTTTTCTAATTTCATTTTAGTACTTGGAGAATTTGGGTTATTAGAAGTTTTCTTATAAAGCATTGGATTCATAACAGTGTCATAGAAAAATAGATACCGATTGAGTTATTTAGGACTGGTGTGATTGATTGGTAATGAATTATAAGATGCACAGTTCAAATTTTCATTAGAAATGAATTGGCCACTGGAGTTTGAGTTTCCATTTACATACAAGCTATGAAGTTGCTAGTTCCACACAAGAATCCGAACGAGCATATGATAAGTTATTCATTTTCATCTCCCAGAATTGTTTCTCGGCATAAATTATCTCATTTGCAATCTTGTACATGTAGTATAGTGTTTTTGTTCAATTTACTGTTCACTGCTTTTGATTGGTAACTTGTGCAATTTGTTCGATTTACTATTTTTCATTGCATTCTTGCTTTATTTGTATGGAAATGTTTGGTCTACTGTAAAGTATGCAATGTTTCCATGGTTCCTGAACGCAGTTCCTATTCTTTCCAAGCACCATAGATCTTATTACAGATATGCTATGCTGCCCGGTTGACCAGTTAAAAACAGGTTCAATCTCATCCTTTTCTAGAAATAAATCACCTCCTGATACTGGCATTAACTTAACTACAAGTAACATGCATGCCGGCTGCTGATATAAAAATGTTAAAATCATGGCGGTTTTGCGCAGATTCATACAAGCCCGCTTGCGAATATAAAATTGTTAAAACCATGGCGGATTTTGAGCAGGTTCAGAGATTTGCTGAAACCCTTATGATTTTAATAACAATAGCTCTCACTGGATTGCCACATTGTCTGAGCTTATCTCAATTACTAATTCCTTCCATCCAATGGACATGCATCCATGCCCATTGGATGGAGGGAATCAACAATCGAGATAAGGATCGCTGCCTGAGCTTATCTTGATTGTTGATTCTCTCCATCCAACGGGTATGGAGCAAAGTCAAGCTTATCTCGATTGCTGATTCCCTCCATCCAACGAGCATGTTGGCTCCATCACATTAGCATGACATTGTTATTACTCAGTATTTTTTATTACTAAATATGTTGAATTTTATATTGTTGCACTCTTCACCCAGGTTCAATTCTTGTAAATGACATGATGCTTTTTTTGAGCCTTTATTGTAATTATTGTATTTCTAATCATACCTTAATTCTCTACCTAGAATAGCAAGTGTTGACATTCTCTCAATGCACTAGCTCTCTAACAAACATTGAACCAGCATTTAAAAAAATATATAATTTTATAATGTTTTAATTAGATTTAATTAACATATACTAATAATGATTATACTATTTACTTTGAATGTATTCTCATAAAAAAGGGATCAATTTGTTTTAAGCTATAAACTTTGTAAACTTTATATGGGATTTAATTTTTTTGGAGGCATGATAAGTTTGAAGTTAAAATGGATTTATGTTAGTTTATTAATTTATATTTAAATGTGATTTCCATAAATATATAGATATTTTACAGAAGGTTATAAAATGATTAAATAGAGTAATTTTGTCCATTAAATTAACTATGAATCAATAATAAGAAAAATTATTAACTTCATAAAATATAATACAAACAAATTCTTATCATGTTGTAACAAAGGTAGTGTTTACAAAGTTGAAGAGGAGGGATCTTGAGCATATGGAAACTTAAAATATATATAATGGCAATAAAGATTTTAAATTAAAAAATGTATGGAGAGGAATTTACCGATGATTGATTTTGGGAGATTGAATTTTGAATATATATATATATATATATAAATTAAAAAATGTATTGAGAAAATGAATTGGGACATTTTTTTATATTCATGTAATGAATGTGTTATTACATAAATTTTTAATAAAACTATAATAACTAAATAATGATATTACATGTGTACTCTTTTTTAAAAAAAATCCTTTTTTCTTTTCTTTCACTTTAAAGAAAAAATGTTGTAAAAAACACAATGGAACACATTAAAAATAGAAAAATGACAACATAGTTAACATATACTAGGAAAACCATCAAATTTAAACTTAAATTACTATTAAAAAATAAAAAACATCATTTGGAAAAATAATAAAAAACATCATTTAGAAAAACAATAATAGAATGGATTGAAAACTAAAGCATCATTCATGTTTTTCTCATCATTAAAGTTTTCCTTGGAAAAACAATAATAGAATGGATTGAAAACTAAAGCATCATTCATGTTTTTCTCATCATTAAAGTTTTCCTTGGAAAAAAAATAATAGAATGGATTGAAGATAAAGCATCATTAATATCTTCCTCACAAGCTCTGAGGGCATTGAATTTGCATGTTTTGGGTCTCATATTTAACTTATTCCTATTTCAATATCTTCTTTTTTACGGATCAAATAGTTAAATAAGAAATAAAAATTACATCTCCTACACCAAACTTAAACATTTGGTATTATTTTAAAGACAAAGCCTATCAAGAAAAGACAATCAAGCATTTCACAAATAGTACATTTTGATGATACACGAGAGTATGGAATCCTTCAAGATTCCTCACCAATATGATGGTTATATTGTTTTTGAGATTGACATATATGATGGTTATATAATGTTTTTGAGATTTAGATCCACATCGAAGACATCAAATCAACTATAAAAAAATAATGGCTAGAGAAGTTGCGCTTGAAGCCAAATCCGAAAGTGGAAATTCTTTAAGTGAAAGAGATTAGAAGAGAGCATAAACATGCGAAAGGGAAGGAAAAGTGATATCATCACTACCACAAGAGATCAAGCTTACAATACTTTGACCCAATTTTTCAATGCCACATCTAAATGAAGAGAAATTGAGTGTATAAATAAGATTTTTTTCAAGTTAGTTTTTAATTTGATTTATATATAAGAGGGAGATTTTAAAGACTCTTAATTTTTTTAAAGTGTAAAAACTTTGGTGAATCTTATTAATTATCAAAAGTTAGAATCTACCTTAAAAGTTTGTAGTTGCTTGTAAGCATGATGAGTATAGATAGAGATATATATATATATATATATATATATATATATACTTTTAAAAGTTAGAATCCACCTTAAACATTTGTAGTTGCTTGTAAGCACGATAGTCTATACCATATAGTAGTATGTGTATCCCTTACACTTGCTAGATCTTAAAAAGCTCAGGAAAATAAGAAAAGGGTTGAGTGACCATTATTGACACTTGAAAGTGAGAAAAATGCAGTTTAGCTTTAGGAAACTTAAGTTTAACTATTTTCAATCTGATTAACGTCCATGAAGGGTCTATGAGAAGAATGCTTGTCTATATAATAAATTTTCTTCCTTATATTTCTTATTTATGATGATTGGGCTAAAAAGCATTCCCTTCTCAACAGGTTTAACAATTTTTTTTTAATTGTTAACCACTACAAAACACTTTGGGATATGTATGCTTCCATTGAGCAAAGAGATTAGATTCATATTTTAGATTAAGAAGGATATTGAATAGGAATTTATTCAAATTTTTAGTGCCCAATCTAAGTCTTTCCTATCCAATTATTTTCATAGGGCTTGAGGTTTGGATGGGGGAAGAGTTGGACTTGAATAATTCCTTAACACCTATGTACAATATGTAAAAGCTAAGATGACCCTAAAAATGAGAATAACAAGAGCAATACCCAGAATGATCAACCTTTGAGTTGTTGAAAATTTCTTAGTTTGTTGACATGGAGCCTTTGTTGCTTGCAATTATGTTGCTAAAAAGACAATAGTTAAATCACTATAAATCAAAATCAAAATCCATCTTACATAACCCACATTTTGAGCTGCAACTTGTATACATTCATATTTAGGTTCAAAATAATATGGAAAATATGGACGAGCAAATTATCAAATTGTCCAATCATCAATGTCCATTGTCAAAACTGAATATACATGCCCAAAACATCTCCAAAATATGTCTGAGACATCTCTAAAATCTACTGGGAATGTCTCCAAAATCTACCTGAAAGTCCCCGAAATATGTTGGGGACGTTTTGGGTGCAACCAACAAGTTCCCAAGTCCCCAATGAAGTCCCCTATAAATTCCCCAATAGAATAGGGACATTTCCTAAGTGTCCCCAATTCCCCGAAACATGGGGACAATAGGTACGGGGCTTTTTTTGTGATGGACGGGTCCCATGCAACATAGGTTTTTATGATTCAACTATTCTATTGTGAATAATGATCGATGTATGATGATCAACGTAGCATAGAGGAAATTCTGGCACACACGTTATTGGTGTTCTATATTGTTTGCGTACATAAGACTACAAAAGAGGAAGATGTGTACGTGGAACAAGTTTGTTGTGCAAAGCAATTGAGGTCTGTGTCCCATGTTTCATTTTTGCATTAGTGCTAAAATGAAAAGATGGTCTGCCTATTGTGCTCTATTTCAGCTTTTCGAATTAGAAGGAAGAAAATAAATGTGGAACAGACGCCTAATACTAGTGTTATTGGGGATTGGGAATTCTTCTATGACAAACACCACATTTTCTCTCTCACACCCACAACAAAGTTCAAATTCAATCTAGCAATCCTCCATCACGTGAACTATAAGAGAAAAAATTCCCATTTAAAATTTTAAACTTAATATTAATAAAAATAAATTTTATTCAAATTTTTAAAATATAAAACATTAAACCTAATATATATAGTTAATTTTTTTTTAAATCCCTCAAATATAATTAAACATACTCAAATATATATCTCTATACACTTACCCGAGCCTGAATTTAGAATCTTGACAGTCTACCATAAAACCAAATTAATGCGTCAGAAATATATGAGCTAATTTACTCTCAAGATGTCGAGATTTAATTCAATTGCAATGCAGGGTTACTTTTCGTAATTCTTTTATTCTTGTGATATTGAAATTATCATGAAATTTAATTTAATTGCAATACATTGTTTTAAATATTAATATTTTTTTTCACTTTCTTTTATAAATTTTTTTCATTTCTTTATTAAAATTTTGATTCTTATTAAAATGGATTACATTCGACTTGACATCTATGAGGCTCTCCACTGAATACTAAAAATATTGAACAAAGTCTCTCCATGTGAATCTACAGCTGCTGACGAGCACCTTTTATGGAAGTCGAGAGGGGAGAAGGTATGCCTTCTCCCCATTCCTAATGCAAAGCGACGGGACACATATCGTTACCTCCTCCCTCATGGGCTACGACTCAATTGAAAACGACGGACTGTGGAACTCCTCCTGGCACCAGACCCAAAATCCGACAAAGGAAAAATAAATGCAGGGGAAAATGATGCATCCACCTCGCATCCAAAGGTGGATCGCACATGGGAACCTAGGAAATGCATACCACAAACATTAGAAATGCCAAAATATGAGATAGTCTCAGACCGATTTGAAGGATACAAGCAATACCTGTGAGATCACGCGCTAATACGAAAATCTCGGGGTCTATGGCCATCTGAGAAGGACCTAGCTCAGTGGATAGACACTTGGTGGAAACCAAAGGGACACTTTGACCTAAGCCTTGGCTCTAAAGGTTTCTTCATAGAAACCTTCCATAACCTCGAAGATTGAGATTGGATGTTTGAGAATGGACTATATTTCTACAACTCAGTCGACCTTTTCTTACGATATTGGACACAAAAATTCAGCCCGGACAAGGAGGACTTCACCTATACTCCAGTATGGATTTGTCTATACTCTCTCCCGCTAGAATTTTGGCTGCCAGAAACGTTGGAGGGAATTGGAAATACTCTAGGTAAGTTTGTTAAAATTTTTGAGGCAACAAAAATAGGACGCTATACCTCTTATGGTTGAACCTATGTATATCTCAACATTTCGCAGGTCCTCCCCAGATAAATTTTCCTCACAAGGAATGACGAAGATTGGATCCAAACCATTGACTACGAGCACATTCCCTTCAGATGTAGGAAGTGTCATGTACATGGACACCTCTTCAAGGATTTCCCTTTGAATAATATACCAATGCAATCAGTCCAAGATCTGAGTAAGAACAAGGAAAACTTCATTCCAGTTCATGGTCGGAGAAGAACGACTCACAAAAAAATAGGGTGAACCATAAGACATAATTTTGCTTCAAAGAATAGATTTGAAAACCTATATTCTGATCGAGAGATAGTTATGGAAAAAGAAGTAGAAGGAGAGAAAGAATATTACCAACAACCAACAATAAGAGCAAAAGAGGATGGAAATCCAAGCATGCAAAGCGAACCAATAATTGTTAAAGTCACAGAAGATCCCCATCTAGTGCCTCCTTATTAAGCAAAAGAAGATGCCCCTTGGATGAGGGAGTGGACCTTGAATCTGAATATGACGAGAATGAATTAGCGGGCTTGAATATGGAAAATACTGTCGAAGCCTGCCACAAAAGGGACTACTTTTCCATCCCGATAGAGCAGCTAACAAAGGTCCACAAGGATTTTCTCAGCTCACGAGCAGGTGAAGCCGCTAGATCCAAAATGAATCTGGGAATAACTCATGCCCCAGCAATCCCATCAAAAAAACACCCAAGAAGGAAAAGAAGAAAGGTAGAAAACCTGGAAAACAATTGATTGAGTAATTTGAACATATAATGGTTAACTCGAGACAGATGGAGGTGCTTACTCCCACCTTCACTCCTATCTCTTCCAAGTTGTTAGCCCAATGAAGATACAATCTTGGAAAATTGGGGGAATAAAAAGTGGGAGCAAAAAAAGACACATACGGAATATGGTTATGGAGGAACAATCTAACATTCTTCTCCTGTAAGAGACTAAATGCTCGGAAGGGGAGGCAAAGCATATACTTCCTCGATGGTGGAGGATTGGAGACATATTAGCAATAGATGCTAGGGGCAATGTTGGGGGATTGGAAATCCTTTGGAATCCTAGCTCGATCGAAATCATATTAGCCTTCTCAACCCCTTGGACGATCTTGATTAGCTTCAGAATCCTGGAATCTGGGGTTTGTGGCACTCTTACCAATGTCTACGAGCCCCAAATCCTTCAAGATAAGCTTCTTTTCCTATAAATATTACATCATTTAAAATAAATACTAGGTGATCTTATTTGAATCCTACAAGGTGACTTCAATATGTTGAACTAAAAATAGGGAGGCACCCGTAGACTGGAAAGGGATAGCAAAATATTCAGCAGTACAATGGACACACTTCAGTTGATTGATCTAAACACTACCAATGGTGTTCACACCTGCAACAATTGAGGATTGGGATCCTAGCATGTCTCTTGTCGGTTGGATTACTTTCTGGTAAATAACACTCTCTTCATGTTTGACATGACTCTTGAAGCCTCCATCCTGCCTCTCTCTGGATTAGACCACTAGCCCATCAGTCTCTCTATGGATGCAAGAGGACGAACATTATATAATTCATTCTGCTTTGAGAAATTTTGGTTGTCCAACCCAGAATTTCAAGATAACTATCATAAGTGGTGGGATGAGTCCTCTATTCATAGAGGATCTCTCATGTATAAGTTCCAACAGAAGCTCAAGGATTTTAAGCAAAACCTCAAGCACTGGACCAAAACCAGTTTTTGGAACATATTTCAATCCTATAGAGATCTAGATGCTCAGATGCGGCAAACTCAACAGAACATTATCACCTTGCGTTGCACGATAGATCTTGTTGAGAAGGAGCAATCTCTGGCCTGTTGATGTATTTGTAACTTCGGAATGTATTTCACTTATATATTTTATATTGTACTCATATTTCATTATACTTTTGACAGAGAGGTTTCATTCCTCCGATCAGGAAAGTCATTATTCTATATGAGTGGGTTATTAGACTCCCCTAGTGGGGTCGGCCCAGAGTTGAGTCATAATGGGTTATTAGACTATCCTAGGAGAAGTCGGCCCAATTAGGGTAAAAGGAAAGTGAAGTATAAATAGAGAGTGTGACTCTCTCATTTGATCATCCACTCACTCACTCATTCATGCAAGTGAGAGAGAGACAAGTTCGCACAAGTGGAGGAGGAGGAAGCTGCTGGAGACCATCTTCTTGTTTTGGGGTTTTGTATTATTGCTCATTTATCTCTAAGGAAGTTGTGTGGTTTTCTCCTTTATGGTTTCCCCAGTGAAATGCTTTGTGTATCTTATCTCTTACGTTTGATATGTTGTGCATGTTGTTCTCTCAGATAAGATCCTAGATCATATTGAATTAATTGTGAAAAACTAACATGGTATCAGAGCTAACCTGAGAAGAAGACACTGTGCAGTTGCAGAAGCTAGGGCTTCTTAATTTTTGGGTCTCTTTTCACAGATCATCAAGGGAAGGAGGCTAGGTTAACTCTACTAAGGAAGGCACATCTCTCTATCGAAATAGAATTTGATTTCGAGCATTTTCAGTTTTTAGCCTGTCATTGTTGCGGGAAATTAGGGATTTTGACAGAAGTGGAATTTTGGAGTGCTCTCAGCATAGGATTGCTCTCCTCAGCAAAATCAAAATTTAGAGACCAAGATTGAAATTTTTGGTTGGGTAGAACCCCAGGATCTATCAAACCCTAGTTTGGTTTTTGGACCAGAAAAACTAGAAAACTGAAAACCAGAATTTGACAGAAGTTGCAGATCTGAAATTCGTAAGTCACTTTTGAGGGGTCAATTTTTGGAGTTTTCAAAATCCAAGTGTACCAGCTTGTTTGTCTCAGCAAGAGGCATCTTAGAAGTTTGAAATTCCAAGTTTGGATTTTTAGGGTTTCTCTGTCAAACCCTAGCCAGCTCCATATCCAGCTTCAGCAAATCAAGTGGTAAGACCTAAATCTTTTATTTCCATTTGAGTTTCTCATTAAAGATGTCTCACCACACCAAGATTGAGGATAAGCTTGAAGGGGCTGACAAATTCCGAGCATGGAAGTATAGGATTGGGTTAATCCTAGAAGAAAATGAATTGGACACCTACATAAGTGAAGAGGTTCTAGTTCCAGAGGGAGATGAGGCTATGGCCTTACATAAGAAGAACTTGGTCAAGGCCAAGAGGATCATTGCAGATTCTATTAAGGACCATCTCATACCACATGTGTCATCTCTAAAGACACCCAAGGATATGTTTGATTCCTTAACCAAGCTATTTGAATGAAATAATATAAATCGGAAGATGACATTGCGGAACCAATTGAAGAATGTAAGGATTCAAAATGCAGAGACCATACCATCATATTTTTCAAGAGTATCTCAGATAAAGGAAAAACTTGAAGCTGTGGGAGGAGATATAGAGAATGGAGAAGTAGTAATGACCACCTTGAATGGTCTCCCTAGGTCATGGGATTCCTTCATTCAAGGAATTTTTGCTAGGAAGAAGCTTATCACATTCAGTAGGCTGTGGGAGGAGTGCTCACAGGAAGGAGCTCGAATCATAGCACGAGAAGAGAAGATGGGCAATGAAGACCAAGCTCTCACAGTACACTCCAGGAGGAATGATAACAAGAAGGTGCACTGCCACAATAAGAAAGAAAAACACCACCACCAGAACCAGAGGGATAAATTCAGATTTTGAAGAGATATATCCACCATTCGATGTTACACTTGTGATGAGAAGGGACATTATTCTAGGGATTGTCCTAGAAATAAAAGTCGCTCTCACAAGAAGAAGAACAACAAAAGAAGACATCATGCTCACACTGCAAAGGATGATGAGCCTCCCAGGAAGAGAGATAGAGAAGAAAGTGAAGATTCTTCAAGCAATGAAGAGTATGTTTTGATTTCTGCCCTCACATGAACTATTACACATGGAAGCAATGATTGGCTTATAGATCGTGGGGCTTCCAAGCATATGACTGGATTCAAGGAACCCTTTATGAATCTATATGAACATGAGTCACCCCATAAAGTGAAACTTGGGGATGACTACCAGTATCCTATAAAAGGAAGTGGTGAAGCCTCTTATAAGCTAGACTCAGGAAAGTCTATGAAGATGAAAGATGTTCTATATGTACCAGGACTAAAGAAGAACCTTCTCTCCATATCTGCATTGGATGCAAAAGGTATGAGGGTTGCATTTGTAGATGGCCAAGTTCTTATGTGGCCTAAAGGAAATACTATAGACGATATATTAGTGATTGGAGAGCAAGAGGGAGGATTATACAAAGTGAAGGGCCAACCAGAACAAGCCTTGGTCCATGAATCCATGGAGCCAAGTGAACTATGGCATAGAAGGCTTGCACATGTGCACTATAGGGAATTATCTCTTGCAAGAAAAGCTGTTGAAGGTCTTCCATAAATCTAGGAAAAGCATGAAGGCATTTGCAAAGGATGTACGAAAGGAAAGAACACAAAGAAGACATTTCCAAGTAGCGAAAGAAAGGCAAAAGGAATCTTGGAAATCATCCACTCCGATATATGTGGTCCAATGTCATCCAGTTCTTTGAGTGGGTATCAAAGTATTCAATAAATTCAAATCCTTGATCGAGAACCACACAGAGAAGAAATCAAGACCTTTCGGTCAGATATTGGCAGAGAGTTCACATCATAAGACTTCAAGAAATTATGCAGATATTCAGGGATTAAGAGGGAGTTAACCACTCCATATAATCCACAACATAATGGAGTTGCAGAAAGAAAGAATAAAACAATTATGGAAACAGCAAGGGAAATGCGTCATGACCAGGATCTTCCTATGCATCTATGGGCCGAAGCTGCAAGGACAGCTGTGTATGTACATAATCGTACTCCACATAGAGTACTTGACAACAAGACACTAGAAAAAGTCTTCTCCAGCGAGAAACCAGAAGTCAACCATATCAGAATATTTGGTTGTCCAGTATACATACACATTCCGAAAGAAAAGAGGACCAAGTTAGATCCTTCAGGAAAGAAGGGTGTATTTGTGGGATATAGTGCAAGCTCGAAGTCTTACAGAATATATTTCAAAGGATTCAAGAAGATCAACATCAACAGGGATGTAACATTTGACGAAGACTCAGCATACAACAAATCCAGAAAGCTACCTGTTGAAGACATTGAAGAACTAGAAGCACCCAAGATCTGAGATACAACAATGAATGAAGTAAATCCAGAAGAAGACTGTGAGATAGAAGATCCACAGGAACCTATAGATCCACCCCGTGAGAAGAATTCTTATAAGAGGAAACTAGCATGGCTATGAGAGGTAATTCAAGATGTAGAAAGATATGGTGCTACAGAAGGAATGCATAGAGCAAGCAAGAGACTGAGGCCATACACCAATTATGTAGCCTTGCTATGTGACATCATTAACAAGGAACCTGCCAACTATGAAGAAGCGACAGAAAAGAAAGAATGGAAGGATGCCATGGTCGAGGAGTACCAGTCGATCATGAAGAATGATGTCTAGGATGTGGTCCCAAGACCAGATGGGAAGTTTGTGGTGACTTCCAAGTGGATATGCAAGATCAAGCATACTGCATATGGAAGCATAGAGAAATACAAGGCAAGATTTGTGGCACGTGGCTTCTCCTAGAAAGAAGGGATAGATTATGAGGAGACATTTGCACCTATAGCCAGATACACTTCCATTAGGACAGTACTTGCTCTAGTTGCAGTGATGAAATGGAAGATACACCAAATGGATGTCAAGACAACGTTCTTGAATGGTGTAGTGGAAGAGGAAGTGTATGTGGAGCAACCACTTGGGTTTGAGACACATGACAGGGAGTCTCATGACATGGTATGGCAAGATTGATAGCTTCGTGACTAGTTTGGGCTTTACCAAGAGTAAAGTGGATTCCAACCTTTACTACAAGGTTGAGGAAGGCAATCTAGTAATACTCCTACTGTATGTAGATGACCTATTTGTGACAGGTGAGGATGGGTTGATTACTGACACAAAGAGGAAGCTTGCTGTCGAGTTCGAGATGAAGGACTTAGGTATGATGCACTATTTTCTAGGCATGTAGGTGTGGTAGAGTGCGGATGGAATCTTCCTTGGACAAGGGAAGTATGCAGTAGAGATCCTAAAGAGGTTCGGGATGATGGACTGCAAGGCCATGGCCACACCTATGGCATCTAACCTGAAGCTATTGAGTGATGCTTCATCAGAGTTGGTTGATGCCATGATGTATCGTCAGATGATTGGGTCTTTGATGTACCTGACGAATATGAGACCAGATATTTGCTTTGCTTTGAACATATTGAGCCAGTTCTTGACGGATCCGAGACATGTTCACTTGATTGTTGCAATGCATATTCTGAGGTACCTGAAGGGTACGGTGGATTATGGGCTCAAGTATGATGTGATTAGAAGATTAACCTGGATGGTTATGTTGATTTGGATTGGGCAGGCAGTGCCATTGATAGGAAGAGTACTTTGGGGTGCTGCTTCAGTATGGGATCAGGTGTGATCTCTTGGTTTAGCAGGAAGCAGTCCTGCGTGGCACTGAGTACAGCCGAAGCAGAGTATGTCGCAGCTTGTTCAGCTAGCTGTGAGGAAGTATGGCTAAGGAAGCTATTGTCTGATTTGTTTGATCTCTAGTTGGACGCGACTTGTATATATTGTGACAACCATAGTTGTGTAAAGTTATCTGAGAACTTGATGTTCCATGACAAGTCGAAGCACATTGAGATCAAGTACCACTATATGGTGCAGAGAGGAGCAGTGAAGCTCTAGCATGTTGCGATGGACGAGCAGATAGCCGATGTGTTGACCAAGCCACTAGCCAGAGAAGTTTGAATACTTCAAAGAGAATCTTGGTGTACTTCAGATCGAGGCTCCCTCCAAGGGGAAGTGATGAGTTTGGAAGATGCAGATGCACATGGGCCATTCTCGCATAGTGGTAGGAAATTCCTCCTATGTTGGTAGATGTAAGGGCCGAGCAATTCTCACATAGTGGTAGGAAATTCCTCCTATGGTGTAGATGTAAGGGCTAAGCCTTTCTCACATGGTGGCAGGAAAGTCTTCCCATGCTGTAGATGTAAGGGCTAGGCCATTCTGTCATGGTGGCAGGAAAGTCCTCCCATGGTCGTTGATGTAAGTGTTGTTCCTTTCTTGAATGGTGGTAGGAAATTCCTCCCATGTCGATGATGTAAGTGCTGATCCTTTCCCAAATGGTGGTAGTAAAGTCTTCCCATGTCGGTTGATGTAAGTGTTGTGTCTCACATGCTGGTAGGAAATTCCTTGCATGTTGGTAGACGTGTTATGTGCATCTAGGATGTGCTCCGTTGATGATGAGATGATATGATATGAAGATGATGAGGTGATAGTATGGTTCATAGGTTTTGTAGAGGCATATAATCAGTCCTGGGATGCTCCTTCAGGTTTTGCAGTGGCATATAATCAGTCCTGGGAGATCTTGCAGGTTTTGTAGAAGCACATAATAAGTCCTGAGATGTACCTACTTGATGGCTTGCTCGTAGAGATGATGAAGACCTACATGGAGACTAGGCCTACATCCAACATGAAAAAGGGATGGCTCTGTAGAACTTCCTATGACGAGTAGATTGGAGATTGATGGTCAAGATAGAAGCAGCAGTGACGATGGTGATCCAGCTTTGATGATGATCCAGTGATGAAGACTTGTGCGGATGAACTGCGTCAAGAGAATACCTTCCTAGTTAAGAAGGAGTGTTGATGTATTTGTAACTTCAGAATGTATTTCACTTGTATATTTTATATTGTACTCATATGTCATTATACTTCCGACGGAGAGGTTTCATTCCTCCGATCGGGAAAGCTATTATTGTATTTGAGTGGGTTATTAGACTCCCCTAGTGGGGTCGGCCCAGAGTTGAGTCATAATGGGTTATTAGACTCTCCTAGGAGAAGTCATCCCGGTTAGGGTAAATGGAAAGTGAAGTAAAGTATAAATAGAGAGTGTGACTCTCTCATTTGATAATCCACTCACTCACTCATTCATACAAGTGAGAGAGAGACAAGTTCGCACAAGTGGAGGAGGAGGAAGCTGCTGGAGACCATCTTCTTGTTTTGGGGTTTTTTATTATTGCTCATTCTATCTCTGAGGAACTTGCGGGGTTTTCTCCTTTATGGTTTCCCCAGTGAAGTGCTTTGTGTCTCTTGTCTCTTATGTTTGATATGTTGTGCATGTTGTTCTCTTAGATAAGATCCTAGATCATATTGAATTAATTGTGAAAAACTAACATGGCCTAGTAGATAAAAGAACACAACTCTCAGGAAGAAAACATGTGGCGACAAAAGTCTCGGGTGCACTGGCTTAAAGAAGGGGAATGAAACACCAAATTCTTCCATCAATCTATTGTCCATCGTAGACACATCAACAAGTTGAGAAATACCCAAGGGAAGGCTGTCACGACACAGAAATACATTGAGAAGGAGATTGTTCACTTCTATAGGGATCTCATGACGAAGCAAACTGCTAATCTAGAATCAACTATAAGAAGGATCACTCAACACATCCCCTGCCTAGTCATAAGGGAGCAGAATGAAACTCTGATGAGACATATCATTCAAGACAAGGTTGACCATGTAATGAAAGAAATGGCCCTTGGGAAATTGCTAGGCTTGGACAGCTTCACCATGGACTTCTTCCACCACTGCTGGTCTCTGGTTCAGGAGGAAGTTTGGAAACTTGTGGAATATTCCCAATGCTCTCAGGAGGTCCTCTCCACCTTAAATGTGACTTTCCTGATGCTCATACCCAAGAAATACAAGGAAGAAGATCCAAAGAATTTCAGGCCAATCACTCTATGCAACTTCATCTACAATCTCATCACTAAGGTGATCGCACTATACCTAAAACCACTACTCCCCAACCTCATTTCTATGGAGAATATAGGATATGTTAAGGTTCGATAGATCATGGCATCGTCACCATGGCTCACGAAGTGGTCCACTCACTATGAGTCATGTGCACCTTGGGTATGCTTATAAAGTTAAACCTTTCTAAAGCTTTTGATAAACTAAGTTGGTGGTACATGAAAGAGGTGTTGAAAGCCTTCAGCTTCGGTAACCTTTGGATCAATTGGGTTATGAACCTTACCTCATCTACTTTCTTCTCCATACTGCTGAATGGGTCACTTACTGAAACATTTTCCCCTTCCAGAGGAATTCGCCAAGGTGACCCTCTCTCTCATTTTATTTTCATTATGATGGAAGAAGGACTTAGCAGGAAAATTAAAGCTTCCATCCAAGAAGGATATTTGACTGGACTACCAGTGCATGGTCTGAACCCCCCACCCTCGCACAAACAATTTATGGACAATACTCTTATTATGGGAATCCCCTCCATCCAAGAAGCCACTAACATTCAGTCCATCCTTAATGACTTCGGTGACGCCTTGGGAACCTTGATCAATAAGGCCAATTCGAAGCTCTTTTTATTCTACACTCCCCTATCTGTCCAATGACATATTTATCGACTTCTTGGGTTCACCAGGAGCACCCTTCCATCCAAATATCTAGGTATCACCTTGATTGACAACGCCCTAAGAAACAGTTCCTGGGAATACCTTCTCACCTCCCTCGAGACACTCCTCTCCTCCTGGACCTTCCAGACTTTGAATCTACCTAGCCGTATTATCCTTCTTAAGTCAGTCTTGCAAGTTATTCCTCTTTATCTCTTCTCAGTCTTAGCTGCCCCTAAATCTGTTCTAAAAATGATTCACAACATTCAAAGAAACTTTCTCTGGTAAATAACCAGGGAGGAAAGAAAATGGGATTTGATAAACTAGATGGACTTACACAAACCGAAAATTTCAGGCAGACTGGGTCTCAGGGACCATGAAATCATGAACCAAGTGCTGAGTGCTAAGGTCTGGTGGAGATGGATTAAAAGAATAATGGATAGCTAGGAACAACTATGGCGAGCCAAATATACACCAAATATAGAGGATAATTATTTAATAAGATGGAATGAGCAGCAACAAGGGTCTTTGATCTATAATGCCGCTTGGAAACATCGAGACCTCATAAGTAATCAATGCTTCTAGGATATATGTGATGGTGGCTCAGCACGATTATGGACGGACTCCTAGAAGCAACTCCCCCACCTTTAGCTGGACGATGTCATCCAAGAGATCTTCGAAAACATCAAAGGATCTCAGAACCACCTAGTCAAGCACTACTAAAAGGAAACAATTGAGGAGGGACAATGGAGAGGTTGGAAAATATCACACAAGGAGCTATATCTTAAAGAACAAATCGACATCCAGACTTGGGTTAATACCATTAACACTCAGAGGATAAGATTCAAACAAGGGCTCTACATTCTATGCTAGGGATACACCTCATCAGGGAACTTCAATGTTAAAGAAGGTTATTACTTGAAATCAGGGGCACACATACTTGATATGGACATATTATGGGATAGAGTCTAGAATAATGGCTATTGGCCAAAAATAAGCTCTTTTCTTTGGTTGGTGGGAAGAGGATGAATTCTTACATGGGATAATCTTCAATGTCAAGGATTTATAGGACCGTCCAATTTCCATCTTTGCTCCCAGGATTCTGAGAACATAAACCACTTGCTAGACGAATGATCCTTTAGTTCGCAAATATGGGATCAAATGGCTACCCCAATGCATCAAAATAATCGCCAAAGGTAGGATGTTGTGGGCATGCTAAAAGTATGGCGCAACAAGGCATACAATAACCCGATCCTCAATAAGATCTGTTATACCTCAATATTACACATTACATATTAGTGCCGCATCCTTGCATTACCGACCTAAATGACAGTTTCCCTTAAAGATCATCTGAACATCCAGAGTGAAAACCATTGACTGAATACTAAAAGCAAAACCTTTTTTCTACCATCTGCCAGCCCAACTTAGCCCTGTTTGTGAGCACTACCGATCCGTGCACATCTACAGGGGTGTGGTAGTCAGCACTACCGCGTTTTGCTCCTTCTCTGAGGCGCGGTACTACCGCGTTATGCTCAGTTATAGGGGCGCGATAGTCTGAAATTAGCCTTTTTGCCTTGGATTTTGGGATTTCGACCTTTGAGAAGATTTTGTTAGGATTACTACCTTTGGTTCGATCCTAACTCCTTCTCTGTTTAGCTGGCCTGATCCACTAAACCCTCCATAGATCCACACTTCTCTCTTGTTGGTTAGCCCTCCCATGTGCTATAAGAGAGAAGCTTTCCATGGGCCAAGGGGAGGACTTTTGGGGCATCAAACCTATGATCTTGCAGCCTTGTGGAGATAGCTAGAGGAGGAAGCACTTGGAGCTAGAGGATTGGCTTGGACATCAAGCAACCTTTGTAAGTATTCTTCAAGTTTGTAATAAAGATAACTTGTCTTGTTTTTCCCATTTCATGTGTATTGTGAAAGTCTTTAGCATGGAATGTATCTAATCTAGATTTGAATCTAATCTTTAGTTCAAGGTATTTGGAATCTTGTATGTTTGTTCTTTGGTTGATCTCAACAGGTTCTACATTGGAGCTTTGGTTCAAGAGCTAGAAGCGGGACAAACGTCAGATTGAAAGGTGTGTCATATCTCTCATTGTTTCTGAATACATTTAACCTTGTTGTGAAAGTTAGTTCAGGAATTTCAAGGTAGCATTTGTTTTGTCTTGTTTCTTGCTTTAGAGTTAGTTAGGAATCTTCTTTAAAGTTAAGAGAATTTTGACTTTTCCGTAGGGAAAAATTCTACCAAACAAGAATGGCAATCACGGTGGGACATTGAATCCATTTTCTTTGCTTGTGAAGTTTGCTTTTAATTTCACTCATTGATTGTAAGAATTGGGTTCTTTCACCTTCATTCACTTCCCTGTTCTCTACATTAGACTTCTGTTACAGATCAGTAAGTCCTCTGGGTCGGAAAACCCTTGAAAAGTCAAAATCTTTTCTCAAAATTCCGCCTCTTTCCCTCTGTTCACACACTACTGCGCCCCCGTAACTGTCTACAGAGCGGTAGTAACGCGCCTTAACCACTGCTTACAGAGCGGTAGTCCAACAGTATCGCGCCTTAACCACTGCCTAAAGAGTGGTAGTCTAATAGTATCGCTTCTTAAGCGTTATCTAGAGCATGGTAGTCTATCAGTACCGCTCCCAGGTGGCTTGCAGGCCCGCGGTAGTTCCTGGAAAGTGTGTTTATTTGGTTTGTTTGGTTATTTTTGGGTCTTTTCAAGATTTGGATCCATATTGGCCCTTTGAGTAAATACTAGTGTTTTGCTTGCAGTTTTTAAGCGAAATGGGTTCCATCCTACAGTCGTTTTGACCCATATCAAGGTTTTGAGATCATTTTTGGTTTGGTGATTTTGGATTGCTTGGCATCTTATTTCCTTTACATCCTAGCTAATGATTGTTTGAAAAGATTGATTCCTTGCCTCCACTTTAGTTCAAAGAGAAGCTTGATTTTGTCATTCTTTTACCATATTCATGAAATTGAAACACATAGGTATTCTTCTTGCTGTAATTTAATCATTTGACATTCTTGGTATTACATTCATGAAAAGAAGAAATACTTGTTTCATATTTATGTGCATTTGAGTTAGACAATATTATTAGATTCTTCTCTTTGTCTTGCATTTGATTGGAAGCATTTGTAGAATCTTTCTTTCCGTAGCTTGGATGTGTCTTTTTCAAATGTAAAAAGATAGGAAATGAATTAGAATCATTACGTTTGGTGTTCATATGAAGAAATTTTTCATTACTTTGGGTTAGTTTTGGGTGCATATTTTACTTCTTTCTATCATTTTGAAAAAAAATAAAATTGCATGTGCATTGGGTTGTGCATATTGGGAACGGAAAGAATTCTTCCTTACTTTAGCTAGTGTTCATCGAAGAGAAAGGCTCATTTTGATTCATTCTCATTTGCATGGTTTGAGTCGTCATAACACCATCAAGTTTCACATCCACTATCTGATTGAGTAAGATAGCCACTAAAATTAATCTCCCTAACTAAACCAACATTAACCTCACTTGAGGAAATCAAAAGAATTTGGTAGTTAGGTAGGACACCGGGGATAGGCATCAAAATAATTCCCCCTTGTCATTTTCATCTGAAACATAGTTGTTGTCTTCTAGGGAACTAAAATCCTCTAGTATTTATTGACACGGTCACAACCAGTCTGTGGAGGGGCCTCCTGACTGTTTCTAACTTTCAGGGGTTAAACGGCCGCGAGATTGAGAACCAGACGGACTTTGTGGAATGCCACACTCCACTTAGCCCTAAGGAAACATCGATCGCTGCCTTCTTCGGAAGGCTGAAGTGCCCAAAACCTTTTCCAACATGTCATGAATGAGGTAGCTTAGTATCTATTCTACTAGGGCTCTTTTACCCAGGATCCCTTTCGGTAGAGGGATATCCTTCCATTATTGGTCCCTCATTTTGTATTATTCGACTTGGATTTGATCACCTTGCGAAGGATACAATTTGTTGAGGTCTCCAGCTCTTAGTTAGGAGGTTTTGCTTGCTATCTTGTAGAGGGTATTTTTCTTTGTAGGGCTGCTTGTTGGCATTCTGGCTGTTTTGTTGTACAGCTCACTTACTGTGGCATCGGCCTCAGTATAGTTTTTTGAGCTTGCTCTTTTGGCCTGTGAGCCTTGTCTTTTCCTAGCTCCCCTTTCGCACGCTCGGTTGCTTGAGGGTTTTTTATTTCTTTTTAACAAGACTTCGTCTACATCGCTTAGTTTTGTTCCATGGAGAATCCACCTCCATGCACCCATGCTCCTTCTGGGACTACCAATCTGGAGACCCCTTTTCAAGGGGTACCTTTTACTTTTCCTCCAGTTGGAGATATTGGTCCTCCCTTTATTGCCACGTTAAATCTTCCTGGATTAACCATAGGATTAGCGATATGGTTATTCAATTCGATAATTCCGATTGCACCCAATGTTTCGAATGTTAACTCTCCACCACGAGAGAGTCAAACCCAAACTAATCCTTCCCCTTCTTCGTCGAATGAATCTTCTTCCGTTCCTTCTTCCTCGCCTGATGAAAGCAATAGTGTTAGTAATCAAGTGGATAAGAAGAAGAAGAAAAGGAAAGTTAAGAAGAAGAAGGATAAAGAAGAGACCAAGCATAAACCGATTGCCCCTAATGGCACTCATTCTACGAAAACACCCCGTAAGCCTAAGTTCCCTTGCAAACTTTGTAAGGGTGATCACCTTCTCAAGGATTTCCCTGATCTTTCCCGTGTATCAGAAGTGTGGTCTAAAAAACCCAAACCACTTGTATCGTCGACCTCTGACCATCATGTCGATGACACTCCCTCAACTAGTGACCCCTTGGTGAAGGGTCATAAGGGTAAAGTCCTATATCCCTGTTTGATATGCAAGGGTATGCACTGTACTTTCCTTTGTCCAAGCATGGATGAAGCCTCGCGGTGGTTGGAAGATATTACTAGTTCTCAACTGGTGCCTCCAATTGACCATGGTAAACTGTCCCTCAACCCCCCGCTGGTTGGCCAAGTAATCAATTCAGTTTCATCTGCAATTGATCCCACTCTCCCTTCCGAGAGTGAAGTGATCGAGTCGCTGTCATCCCCACTCGATCCCGTTCTTTCATTGGAGAAAGTCCAGACTGAAGCAGTCACCTTGACACAATCTTCGTCTCATTCTTATCTTCCAAGCGAGAGTGAATTGGAAACCACTGATGTTTTCCTTATCGGTTCAGAATGTCCTCGGCAAGGGGAAATCCTGTCCGTTTCTGCGAGACCCCGTCCAAGTACTGAGGTTATTTCCTTTGATTGGAATGGGCTAACAGAATCTCGTCTTCCTTCGAGTGTTCCTTTTCAAATATATGTAGGAATTTTCGATAAAGAAATTTTTCGTACGATAGTTGATGAAGGAGCTTCTGTTAGTATTCTATCCTCAACTGCTTCGCAAGCCTTAGGTTCTCCTCGGCTTGTGCCTGTCACTGACCAGATACTGGATTTCAATAGAAGGCCTACTGGACCTTTAGGGTCCCTTCCTCAGTTACCTATCACTTTGGGAGGGAAAACTGTTTATATTGATGTCATGGTTGTCCAAGGTCCCTTAGATTTTAATCTACTCCTTGGACGTGATTATGTCTATGCAATGAAGGATGTAGTGTCCTCACTCTTCCGAGTGATGTATTTTCCCCATCATGGGAATATTGTGACCATTGATCTACTTTCCTTTGTGACGCCCACTCATCGCATGACTCCTAGTCACCAGACTTCCCTAAATGTTCCACATGTTTTAGTGGTTTCTTCCCCCTAGGGGGGGATGCTTGGAGCAAAGTTCTATTCTGGTGTCAAGCTCGTTAAAAAATGAAACCATTTTCTCAAGCATAGTTTACTTTTGGTTTTAAGCTCGTTAAAAAATGAAACCAACCATCAATCTCAAGCATAGTTTACCTTTGGTTTTAAGCTTGTGTAAAAATGAAACCAACCATCAATCTCAAGCACAGTTTACTTTTGGTTTTAAGCTTGTGTAAAAATGAAACCAACCATCATTTTTTAGCAGAGTTCCCTTTATGTGTCAAGCTCGTTAAAAAATGAAACCGACCCTCAAGCACAGTTTACCATTGGTTTCGAGCTTGTGTAAAAATGAAACCAATCCCAAGCATAGTTTACATTCGGTTTCAAGCTTGCGTAAAAATGAAACTACCTTCGAGCATAATTTCTTTCTGTTGTAAGCTCATTAAAAAATAAAAAGGACCCTTTCAAGCATTATTATTATCCATTTCAAGCTTGTGTAAAAATGAAATAGATCTCCCTTCCATTTGTTCGAGTCTCTCGCTAGAGTTAGGATTTGAACCTTCATTTCATCTTCCTGGGTCACTTGGTCCTAGTTCTCCCTACCCCCTTGGTGAACACATTTGGATTAGTCACCAGGATTTTTGGGTAAGGAAGAAGAGTAGTCAGACGAAACGAAGCTTGGGGGGCATGTTTAGCCGTCAGCAATCATGCTGGGGGCATTTACCAACCTCTGATCATCATGTTGGGAGGGAACCCATCAATGGGCCTTAATCGTGAGCAGAGTTTACCTTTGGCTTCAAGCTCATTAAAAAATGAAACCAGTAGTCTGACCACAGTTCTACTCCTGTGTCAAGCTCGTTAAAAAATGAAACATATCCTTTCCCTTTGATTCGAGTCTCCTCGTAGACTTAGTACCTGAACCTTCTTTTCACTCGCATATACCTTAGGCGAATGAAATGAAGCTTAGGGGCATGTCTTCAACCTCTGTAAGTTATGTTGAAGTCAACTCGATCGCCTCTCCACATCACGTTGGAGCTAAGTCACTTACTTCTAGCAATCATGCTGGGGGGCATGAACCAACCTTTGGATTTCATGACGGGAAGAAGTTCACCATTGGGAACATTTTCGAGCATACTTTCCTTTTTAGGTTTCGAGCTCATTAAACCATGAAAATGATCCTGAGCATAGTTCATTTTCTGTTACAAGCTCGTTAAAAAATGAAGCAGACATCATGAGCATTCTTCCAACCTATCTCCGAGCTCGTTAAAAACAGTAAGATGGTGTTTGAGCTTACTTTTCACTTTTTTGTGCTCTGGTTAAAAACATGAAAAGTGGTTTGAGCTTACTTTTTCCTTTTTTGTGCTCTAGATCCAAACATGAAAAGGATTCTGAGTGCTTTTGATACCATTATCGTGCTCGTTAAACAATTGGAGTAAAAAGGTGTTTCTAATGAGTATAGGTTTATCACTTTATCCGGCCTCGCTAGACTATTTACGGAAAAGGAACTGTGCCGAGTTTACTTTTCCTTTGTCGTACTCGGTCATCAACCATGACAAAGTTGTACATGGAGTCCTCTTTAAGCTATTTTCAGACTCCTAAAATAGGAAAAGATGGCCAAGCGAAATTGATTCGTTCACGCTTGTAAAAGGATTTGAATGATCGTCTCCCTAGTGATAGTTTACCCCTTTTTCGGACTAGGGGGCACTACTTACGAAAAAGGAATACTCCAGCCAATCATGACTGGAAGAGTCCTCTCCCGCGTTGTTTTACCCTTTTTCGGGCGATGAGGCTAACCTTACAAAAAAGGACCTTTGGAGCCTTCTTTAAGCTTTTCAGACTCTTTAAACATGAAAAACTACCGAGTTTTCCTTACTTGGACTCGTTAAAATTTAACATCGAAGGGCCCACTTTGGGACGAACCCCTCCTTTCTCAGGTTCGAAAAACATGTGAGATTGGACTCATCTATGAGATGAGCTATATTGAGCATTTGTTATCCTCCTCAAGCTCATTAAAAAACAAAGAGGTACTCGTCCATCATGTCGGGGGAAAATGGGAAAATGAGTCGAGTTTACCTTGTTGGCAGCTTGTGAGTCATCACCTTTGAACATGGCATGCATCCTCACCTTGTCTGTTTTGGGTAGTCAGTCTTGCTGATAGTGTCATCATTATGATCATGTGTCCTCATTATTGCTATGAGTTCATACTTTCTGTGGTTCTGTCTGTTCAAGTAATCCCTACTGCCAAGCTCTGTTTCATGCCGTTATATGTTCAAAGGGTTATTACCTTGAGTCCACCTCCACTTCATGTCAAACCTTCCCTTTGTTTCAGTACATATTCTATTGTTTCATCGGTCCATACTATCTCTCGTTCTGATTTCGTGTCGATGATGTGGGAATCATTATGGCCCACCTTCGATGAGTCTATTCCTGTCGACACCAAATCACTATCCAGGAATTAGGCTTAGGAGTCAACCACTAGTACCTTGGTACCTGCATGCCTCAATGGCAGGTTTCCTCGTATTCAACAGTAGGTTTTCATCATTGACCTCTGATTGAATGATCTCTCGGATGCTCGACATCAACTCCTTTATTCGCATTTCATTCAGATGTACTATAGATACCTTGGGGATCATTGTCATCATTGGTGATTTCCCTCGCATTTGTTAACGATTCACATCATTGACCGGTAATCAAATGGTTTCTACCATGTTCGAATTCAACACCTTGTAATCACATGGCTAGATTCGTATTGTTTGCGATTGGGTAGAAGACCCTGGACACCCTTTTGTATTTTGATTACGTCTAGGTTGCAATGGAGATGTTTCAGTATTGTCACACAGATCCACTTTTGTATTGGTCGTGGCTGTGTCATTACTGTCTCATCGATCTACACTTGTTCATAGTAGCCATGATTTGTCTACAGTCTATATCATCTCAATACTCATGGATCTGCAATGTATCGGTCGGTAGCCATGCTTTGAGTCATTTGTTTTCGAGCATGGGAATGTCCGCCTCGGTGGTATATTTGACATTTTGTTTCTATTTCAGCTCCTTGTTGCTCTCCTCGATGCTATCTCCAAACCATATTTGTAAAGCCTTTTGGCCATCAGTCTCTTCTGACCTCACACTTTAGGGGGCATCTGTTATACCTCAATATTACACATTACATATTAGTGTCACATCCTTGCATTACCGACCTAAACGATAGTTTCCCTTAAAGATCATCTGAACATCCAGAGTGAAAACCATTGACTGAATACTGAAAGCAAAACCTTTTTTCTGCCATCTGCCAGCCCAACTTAGCCCTGTTTGTGAGCACTACCGCTCCCTGCACATCTACAGGGGCACGGTAATCAGCACTACCGCGTTTTGCTCCTTCTCTGAGGCGCAATACTATCGCGTTATGCTCAGTTATAGGGGCATGGTAGTCTGAAATTAGCCTTTTTGCCTTGGATTTTGGGATTTCGACCTTTGAGGAGATTTTGTTGGGATTACTACCTTTGGTTCGATCCTAACTCTTTCTCTGTTTAGCTGGCCTGATCCACTAAACCCTCCATAGATCCACACTTCTCTCTTGTTGGTTAGCCCTCCCATGTGCTATAAGAGAGAAGCTTTCCATGGGCCAAGGGGAGGACTTTTGGGGCATCAAACCTATGATCTTGCAGCCTTGTGGAGATAACTAGAGGAGGAAGCACTTGGAGCTAGAGGATTGGCTTGGACATCAAGCAACCTTTGTAAGTATTCTTCAAGTTTGTAATAAAGATAACTTGTCTTGTTTTTCCCATTTCATGTGTATTGTGCAAGTCTTTAGCATGGAATGTATCTAATCTAGATTTGAATCTAATCTTTACTTCAAGGTATTTGGAAGCTTGTATGTTTGTTCTTTGGCTGATCTCAACAGGTTCTACATTGGAGCTTTGGATCAAGAGCTAGAAGCGGGACAAACGTCAGATTGAAAGGTGTGTCATATCTCTCATTGTTTCTGAATACATTTAACCTTGTTGTGAAAGTTAGTTCAGGGATTTCAAGGTAGCATTTGTTTTGTCTTGTTTCTTGCTTTAGAGTCAGTTAGGAATCTGCTTTAAAGTTAAGAGAATTTTGACTTATCCATAGGGAAAAATTCTACCAAACAAGATCTAGCAACTCATACCAGGATTGATCATGTGGGAAATATAGAAAGAGAGGAGCAGGATAATTTTTAAAGGTGCTAGACTCTAGCCTTATTAAGTTTGGAACAATATAAAGAAGCATATCACATAAATGGTGGTAATCCTCCATTGGCAGAAGGATGATTTTGAGGATGACAAGGGGGAGAAAAGGATCTTGTTGAAATGGATCGTAGATCTCCCTCTTTCCGGCATTCCCAAACCCTCCTCCCTTACTCCTCCTAACACTTCAGTTTGGCAGACCCCATTTAGCGATTTCATCAAGTTTAATTTTGATAGAGCCTCCAAGGGAAACCCAGGGAAAGTAGGTTATGGAGGAGTCTTAAAAAATTCTAGAGGTAAAATCCTCTATACCTACATGGATGGACTAGGGACGAAAACCAATAATGCTTCAGAGCTATGGGATCTTTTCACTGGCCTCAAGAGTGCCTCTCAATAGGGATACTCTGGATTAATCGTGGAAGGATATTCACATATTCTCATTGATATTCTTCGCCGACTCTAGAATGGCACTCTTCCCGCCAAGATATACACTTGTTGGAGGCTTGAGCACCTTCTTGTTTTCATTGATAAACTACGACATGCTCAAAAAAGTACCATTATTCCATCTCACATAAGAAGCTCAATAAACAAATTAGTAGACTTTTTGTCCAACATGGGGGTTGACTCCCTAGGAGATGGAATCACCCACCTGTGGCCTTTGGAGCGTCAAACCAATCCCTCTCTTTTCAAGCCTTAGTTGAGCAAGATTGGAACATCCTGGATGGGGTGATAAATGGTGGGAGGAGAACCTTTAATGCTAATAGGATGGATTTTGAGTGACAGAATGTTGATGTATATGTAACTTCGGAATGTATTTCACATATATGTATATTGTATTCCTATAGAGATGTTATTATTCCTCTATACGGAAGTGTCATTATTTATATTGTAAGTGTCGTAACTTATACTTGATGGGTTATTAGACCACCTTGTTTGGGGTTGGCCCTCTATAAGTCATGTGGGTCAAAGGGCTATTAGACCACCCTATTGGGGGTCGGCCATGTGGGTCGAAGGGTTATTAGACCACCCTATTGGGGGTCGGCCCAGTCAGCATTATGTTATGTGGTTAAGTTCGAGCCTACATGAGTTAGGTAAAAAGGCAACTCAAGTCAAGTATAAATAGAGTGCGGGAGGCACTCTATTTACTCACTCACTTCTTACACATGCTCTCAAGGAGGAGAGGCGCACTTATGGAGGAGGAGGATTGCTGCTAGGTTATGGCTATCTCTATTGGTTGGTTGTATCATTGCTCTATCTATCTCTGAGGAAGTTATTGGGGTTTTTCACCTTTATGGTTTTCCCCAAGTAAATCTTTGTGTCTCTTGTGTGCTTGCATTATTGTCTCCATGATTGATATGCTGTAGATATGCTGTACATGTTATTCTCTCAGTTAAGATCCTAGATAATATTGAAGTAAATTCAGAAAATTTAACATGGTATCAGAGCTAGCCTGAAAGAAGGCATGATATGGCATGTATGACACTTGTTGCACTTACGATGCTAGGGCTTGATATAGCAAAAACCAGTCATTGTAGCACTTTCGCTATAAATCCGTTTTGGCGAATTTTTCGGATCTGAAATTGTTACAGGACGAAGCTAAAATCTCTAGGTACCTTGTGTCCAAAGGAAAACCTCTAATTCGTTGTACTTTGTGATTTATGATCTGTACAATATAGGGTTTCTGCCTCTTCCAGATCTGAGTCAAAATCAGGTGACCTTGGGAAAAAGGTCATAACTTGGGCTAGGAAGCTCCAAATGAAATTTCGTAAAAAGTGACAGGTAGTACACAGTCTGTACTATCTCAAAAAAAAGTTTTAGAGGCCGAAGTTGAACCAGTGACACGTGGCACGCCGTACAAGTTCGCTCTCCTGTATTATCCCATAAACAGGTCACGTTACGACATTTGGCATAACTATCTCTCAGAGAGTCCAATTGAGGTCAGACCTATCAGGATGGAAAGGTAACAAGCCGAGATATCTCAGGAAACGTTTTCAGAGGCCGAAGTTAAAACAGTGACACGTGGCACACCGTACAAGTTCGCTCTCCTGTTTTATCCCAAAACAGGTCACGTTGCGACATTTGGCATAACTCTCTCTCAGAGAATCCAAATGAGGTCAGACCTGTCAGGATGGAAAGATAACAGGTCAGGATATCTCAGAAAACGTTTTCAGACCCTGTGGATCAAAAATTTCAGAGTTACACCAGAAACAATCAGGTACATATTTCTGTCAAAACAGAATTATTTTTTGGTACCTTCATTCATGGCTTCCGGAATTTAGGGCTTTGGAGAAAGTTGGGATTTTTGTAATCGGAGACCATGACTGAATGCTACTCATCAAAATAAAAATTTAGAGACCAAAATCAGAATTTTTGGTTGGGCAGAAGGCCGGGCTTGATCAGACCCTAGTTCAGGACTTTAATCAGGAAAGTGGAAAATTAGGGCTTCTGTAAAAATGGGAATTTTTGAAATCTGAGACCACGGCTGGAAGCTCCTCAGAAAAATAGAAGCTTAGAGCTTTGGATCAAACCTTTTGATTGGGCAGAAGAGTGGGCTTCATCAAACCCTAGTTCAGGGTCACATCCAGTGAATCCGAAAGTTTCAAAGGCAAAATTGAGGAGTGAAACTTTACAGTTTTCAAATTCTGAATATACCAGTTTGATCAGCTCTACAAGATGCATATTTCTATCCCTTCGGAAGTTTGAAATTCAAAGTTTGAATTTTTGGGGTTTCTCTGACAAACCCATATCTAGCTCCAGGTCCAGTTCTTGCAAATCAAGTGGATTGGGTTAATCCTAGAAGAAGATGGATTGGTCACCTGCATAAGTGAAGAAGTCCCTGTTTCAGAGGGAGATGAGGCTAAGGCCTTATATAAAGATTACAAGCGATCTCGACAGGTATGACTCATCGAGGTATGTTTCGATATTTGTCCATGATTTAGTTTATGGTATGTTTGTCTTCATGTTATTACGGTTAGTACAATTTTGATTTTGGATTTGTCGTATCACCTTAACAAAATTATGAATGCATGATAGAAGATATTCATTGGTTAGGGTGTTAACACTTATGATTGTACTAATGCATTATGGTGTTGTATGAGGTTTATGTTGTCTACTAACATGAAAGGTACACCAAGAAAGACAAATCATGTTCTGGTCCAAGAACATATGATCATGATAACATGAGGACAAAGATTCATCCATTGTCATGGATCTCATAGAAGATCCATTTACGAGGTATGTATAACTTGGTTTTGTAATAGTTAACCTATGAGATATACAGGTTACTAGCACAAGTCATTGAAGAAGAACAAGAAGACATCATGTGAGTATGTTAGACATAAATAGCTAGCATGCTAATCCAGGTATGTTTTTCCTATATCAAGTTATAATCCTACCTTGTGTTAGGATCTTATACTGTTGTTGATAATGATTATTCATGAAGTCATAGGTTTGAATAATCATGGTTGTATGCATATTATGTTTCTTACCTTAATTGATGATATGACTAACCAGAAGAATCATGAAGGTATAGGTTTGAATAATCACAGGTTTTATGCATAATATATCTCTTATCTTGTTTGATGATTCAACTAACCCGAAGAGTCATAGGTTTGAGTAATTATAGGTTTAGACATGCTATGGTTCTTATGATTTGACTAACCATAAGAATCCTTGAATGCTAATGCTTATTATTTCTGTTTGAAATGATCATGACTATACATGCTTGAGATTATTGTGTTTTAATAGTATATTAATGAATTTATGATTTTATATGAGATCACAAGGATAACACATTCATGATACTAATAAGCATGCATAGGGACCAAGGATGAATATGAGATTCAAGAACAGGTAATCCAGGAAGCAAAGATCAAGAGGGAGTACACTCCAGTGGTTTATGCAAGGATGCAGATATTCAGAGGGAGTTGACCATCTCTCTACATGCCACAACAGAAAGGTGTAGAAGAAGCTACTTCAGATTAGGACTCCAGTAGCTCCTGCAAGGAAGCAAAGACTCAGAGGGAGTCCACCCAATGAACAAACAAAGATAAGTATTTGAATTGTCATTTCTTAAATAATACTGTTCAATAATGTATATACTGATGTTCCTAGAATTAGGTTGTGTATTATGCATATTAGAATAATTGCATTGATGAATAGTATACTCCTAATATGCATGGGTAAGTGGCATATGGCACTGTACAACATTCCATTGCTACTTATCTAGAATTAAACCTCTTTGCTGACATGTTGGGAGTTGTGCACACTCTTAACAATGTTCTGGTAGAGATTGGAAGGCATCTAGAAAGTTACGGAATATGGATAAATGTTGTATTGAAGCATTGGCTAAGATAATTGCATGACTGTATGGCATATTTCTTTATGTGTAAGAATTTGTTCTGGAAACTATGAGATGTTTTCTAATCATGCAATTTAACTTGTTGTGTAGGAAAGATCGTATGCCATCTCCTACAAAAGAAGAACTACAACATTTGTTCCAGCAACAAAGATATCTATTGAAGATATTGAAGATAATGAAGTTCCCAGGATCTGGGATGAAGAAATGAAATGCCATGATCCGTCGATCATGAAGAATGATGTTTGGGATGTAATCCCAAGACATGAAGGGAAGTTTGCTATGACTTCCAAATGGAACTATCAGATCAAGCATGTTGCAGATGGTAGCATTGAGAAATATAAAAGTGATGAAATAGAAGATACACCAGATGGATTCAAGACAGCTTCCTTGAATGGTGTAGTTGAAGAAGAAGTGTATGTAGAGCAGCCACTTGGTTCTGAGACTCATGATAGGAAATCATATATGTGCAGAACTTGGTATGGTGAAGATAGATTGATTGTCGACATGCAGCGGAAGCTTACTACCGAGTTCGAGATGAAGAACTTGGGGATGATGCACTATTTTTTTTTGGCATGGAGGTGTGGCAGAGTGCAGATGGAATCTTCCTTGGACAAGGGAAGTATGCAGTAGAGATCCCGAAGAGGTTCGGGACGATGGATTGCAAGGCCATGGCCACACCTATGGCATCAAATCTGAAGCTTCTATGTGATGCTTCATCTGAGCCGATTGATGTCTATATGTATCGCTAGATGATTGGGTCCTTGATGTACCTGACGAACACGAGACCAGACATTTGCTTTGGTGTGAACACATTGAGCCAGTTCCTGACGGATCCAAGAAGTGTTCACCTGGTTGTTGTAAAGCATGTTCTGAGGTACCTGAAGGGTACAGTGGATTATGGGCTCAGGTATGAGGCGAATCAAAAGTTTAACCTGCAGGGTTATGTTGATTCAGATTGGGCTGGTAGTGCTGCAGACAGGAAGAGCACATCTGGGTGTTGCTTCAGTATGGGATCAGGTGTGATCTCTTGGTTTAGCAGGAAGCAGTCCTGCGTAGCACTGAGTACAGCTGAGGTAGAGTATGTTGCAGCCTGTTCAGCTAGTTGTGAGACAGTATGGCTACGGAAGCTACTGTCTGGGTTATTTGATCTCCCATTGGATGCTACTGGTATCTTCTGTGATAACCAGAGTTGTGTGAAGCTGTCCGAGAACCCAGTGTTTCATGACAGGTCGAAACACATAGAGATCAAATATCACTATATCAGGGATATGGTGCAGAGAGGAGCTGTGAAGCTCCTATATGTTGCGACAAACGAGCAGATTACAGATGTGCTGACGAAGCCGCTAGCCAGAGTGAAGTTCGAGTACTTCAGAGAGAGGCTTGGCGTTCTTCAGATCGAGGACACTTCGAGGAAGAAGTGATGGACACATTTGCTGAAGCCATTCCAAGCATGTTGGAAGGAGGATCCTTCACATGGCTGTGGATGTAAGCGCTGGATAATGGGCATTAGGATGATGTCCTGGTTTCTGCCTGGATATGATCAGTTGGATCATTTATGTATGTACGCATCATGTTGGATGCTGGATATGATCGATTGGATCATGTGTATGTATTTTGTATGAACGCATCATGTTGGATGCTGTTGGATACATTGTGTGGATCATGTATCTTTGTATGATCAGGTAGATCATGGATGCTGATGGATACATTGTGTGGACCATGTATCTGTATATGTATCAGGTGGATACATTGTATGATCAGGTGGATCATGTATGGTGATATGTATCATGTATTTGTATCAGGTGGATACATTGTATGATCAGGAGGATCATGTATGATGATATGTATCAGGTAGATACTTGGTATGCATCAGGTAGATGCATTGATGATCAGGATGATCATGGATGACGAGCTTCAGGATGTTGCTCCAGATGACATGCAGCAGGATGTTGCAGTGATGATCAGGATGATCATGGATGACGAGCTTCTCCAGATGACATGCAGCAGGATGTTGCAGTGATGATGATCAGGATGATCATGTGTACATCAGGATGATGTTTGATGAGTATCAGATGATACTTTGTGGCCGTGGATCAGGTTGTGCAGGAAAGCATGTAATTTGTGCCCTGGGAGATTTGCAGATGGTCTTTCGAGGTTTTGCCTATGGCATGTAATTCGGTGCCCTGGGACATCTGGCAAATGCTCTTGCGAGGTTTTGCTTGGAAGGACATGTAATTTGTGCCCTGGGAGATCTGCAGATGGTCTTTCGAGGTTTTGCCTATGGCATGTAATTCGGTGCCCTGGGATATCTGGCAGATGCTCTTGCGAGGTTTTGTCCTATGGCATGTAATTTGCTCCTGGGAGATCTGGACAGGATGAAAAAGGCCTCAGATGCTTCAGCCAGGTTTTGCCATGACCACATGTAATTTGCTCCTGGGAGATCTGGACAGGATGAAAAAGGCCTCAGATGCTTCAGCCAGGTTTTGTGGTGGACCACATGTAATTTGCTCCTGGGAGATCTAGACAGGATGAAAAAGGCCTCAGATGCTTCAGCCAGGTTTTGTGGTGAGATCACATGTAATGTGCTCCTGGGAGATCCGACAGGTAGAGCCGAGTGCTCGTAACAGCCTGGGATGCTTCAGCCAGGTTTTGTGATGGGTCACATGTAATGTGCTCCTGGGAGATCCTACAGGTAGAGCAGTGTGCTCGTAATAGCCTGGGATGCTACAGCCAGGTTTTGTGACGCACGTAATAAGTCCTGAGGATTCCACAGTATGGCCAGTGATTCCGAAGACCTGCAGGTGGTGGGCCTACATCCAGTATGAAAAAGGACTGGCTCTGTAGAACTTCCTATGACGAGTAGATTCGGAGATTGATTGAGATAGCAGCAGCAGTGACGATGATGATGACTCGATGATGATTATCCAGTGACGATGATCCAGAGAAGATGACTTGTGCTAGAAGAACTGTGCTGAGAAATACCTTCCTAGTTAAGAGGGAGTGTTGATGTATATGTAACTTCGGAATGTATTTCACATATATGTATATTGTATTCCTATAGAGATGTTATTATTCCTCTATATGGAAGTGTCATTATTTATATTGTAAGTGTCGTAACTTATACTTGATGGGTTATTAGACCACCTTGTTTGGGGTTGGCCCTCTATAAGTCATGTGGGTCAAAGGGCTATTAGACCACCCTATTGGGGGTCGGCCATGTGGGTCGAAGGGTTATTAGACCACCCTATTGGGGGTCGGCCCAGTCAGCATTATGTTATGTGGTTAAGTTCGAGCCTACATGAGTTAGGTAAAAAGGCAACTCAAGTCAAGTATAAATAGAGTGCGGGAGGCACTCTATTTACTCACTCACTTCTTACACATGCTCTCAAGGAGGAGAGGCGCACTTATGGAGGAGGAGGATTGCTGCTAGGTTATGGCTATCTCTATTGGTTGGTTGTATCATTGCTCTATCTATCTCTGAGGAAGTTATTGGGGTTTTTCACCTTTATGGTTTTCCCCAAGTAAATCTTTGTGTCTCTTGTGTGCTTGCATTATTGTCTCCATGATTGATATGCTGTAGATATGCTGTACATGTTATTCTCTCAGTTAAGATCCTAGATCATATTGAAGTAAATTCAGAAAATTTAACACAGAACACACTAGATGGAGATGAGGCTTAAGTGGCGGCATCATTTACTATGTCCAATTAAATATCCCATTCAAGCCTGATCATGTTATTTAATTTCCGGATCAGGGAAGTCCTTGTCTCATGCACTGGGAATATTATGGCTAGATAACGAAATGATGGGAGAATTTCGATTGCGGGGGTGTGTTGTTTCTCCTTTGATTCTTCCTGCTCTAGCACCCTCCCTCCATCCAAACTGGTACAAACCTTCGGCATTCTCCTTCTTCACTACCATGGTTTCGGCCCTATGGCTTGGGATCGACAGTATGCCTCAAGTAAATGAGGCCATGGCCGCCATGCCCACTCTTCAAATCCTAGTGGTGCATGCATTGCATGCCACCTTGCTGCGATGACTAACACTTTGCTAACCATCCACAACGACCTAAAATAAATGGAAGAAGACACGCAACCTCAAATTCTGGACCTCCGTGACCAAGTGCAGATGCTCATTGAATGGTGCGTAGACATAACAAAGATTTTCCACCTCCCCTCACCTCTATTGGCCACGATTGGAGAAGACAAGACAATTCTCTATGGCATGGATGCAGAAGCACATATTTCATTTCCAAAAAAACTAGTAATAGCTTGTATTGTCTTTCTATAAAAAAACTATCATTTTGAATATAAGGAGGACCTTCCTTTTACAAGGAAGCTGAGGAGGTTTGAGTGGTCAGAGTTTTTGAGCCTAGGTGGAGGCTAAGTTATTGTACATATTCTGCAACATTTTGTGCTCAGAGATCAATCACCATGTTAGTTTGATTGTGCGTTTGTTGTATGTCTCCTCTATTTCTTCTTATTTGAATGTAGAGATAAGTTTTTGTATTGCAAAAATTGTTGTGCAAGTTCAGATCATATTATAGTGAAGATTTTGTTATTAGTTATCTATTCTTTGTAATTTGTATTCAAACATTTTCATTTTGATTCAAGACACTCTTTTGTATCTGAATGTCTTCTGGATGAATACGTGAGATAGACAAATTGTTAACTTATGTGTCCATACCCTTGTTCTACTTCTTCTTTTCATGATGTTCATAGGGTGTCAATCCCTCAAGGTGTATGCCCCTGAAACTATAAAGTGTTGTTACTTATTTGGATAAACGCTTGATCTTTCATATGAGACACTCATTCCATCTGATCCACTTGACCTACTTCATCTACTTCATCAATTTAAAACCCATACCACAACCGAGGTGTCTTAGCTTTGTACCTTAGCATTTAGGTGCAAACTTTAGGGATAACACAACCCCAAAGCTACAAAGTGAGACCTACCCCTAGAATGGGCCCTACAACCAATTCATCCAATATTTCGACCCCAAAAGCACCAAAATAGATGATAAATTATATATCGATCTATTGTAGATTAGTATAGGAACCACATGTACAAGTTACTATATCCATAAGAAAATACATTTATATATAGTTATTATCTCATGTTTGTTGTGCAAAGATGGGCCACAGTATGTGCTTTGCATCATGTTGATTGCTTGAAAGAATACAATAAGTGAAAAGAGATGTAGTTGATCCAGTATTGAGTTTGAGCAATTCATTACAACAAAGTATGCCATTCTAGTTGGTCACATAATTGTAAACACAAAGTAGGCATCATTGCCCATCGCTTCCATTGGTTGAATGCTAGATTGATTCTATTTTTTATGTAACTAATGGGCCATAGCTCGATTTCACCATGAGTAGAGTGCTAGATGACACACAACTCATATATTCTTGCCTTTGGATAGTTGGGTTTATCATTATAACCAACAAATTATTCATTCTATAGGAATCACAACTACAAGTTACGATATACATAAGAAAATACATTTAAATATAGTTATTATCTCATGTTTGTTGTGCAAGCACGGGGCTAAAGTAAGTGCTTTGCATCATGTTGATTGCTTAAAGGAATAAAATAAATGACTAGAGATGTACTTGAGCCACTGTTGAGTTTGAGAAATTTATTACAATTTTATATGACATTTTAGTTGGGCACATAATTTTAAAGACATGATGAGCATTACTATGTTGGAGTTGTTTCTCACAATTTGGAATTGGCCTTGGCAACATAAACAAATAAACCAAGCCAATCAAGCCTTAAATCAACCCAAAAACATAGGTTTCACAAGCAATGAACTACACATTGTAAAAGCTTGATCTCAAAAATTGATCGCAATTATAATAATTTGAATTGAAAAAACTTTATCGCAATTGTAATAATTTGAAAAGAGTCCATCCATGCATGTTGGAGAAGAATAAGCACATGAAGCTTTGTACTCAATATAAGACAGAAACAATAATTTTAAATTTCGCAAAGCATCTATGTTGATGAGATAGACACACCATAACCCTCTCACTCACAAATCACCTTAGCCACTAATTTATTTTTAAGTTGAGATGATATAGATAGTTTTAAATCTTTGTTGAGATGATATAGAGAGTTTTAAATATTTGTTGAGATGATAATTGATTGCAAGTGTTTGTGTCAGAAATTGTTACTAAGGCTAAGGTAACAAGCCAACACAATCTCAAAGTAAAAATCAATTCAAACTAGGTTTTAGGGTTTTGTTTCATATGTTGTTGGTCATTGAATTTAAGAGCATAAAGGGAATACATTCAGTAAATAAGCAACAACTAAATCACACACAGAAATCAATGAAGATGTATATATATATCACAATAATCCAACAAAAGACTGAAATGACATTCACACATAAAGGACAAGCATCACTGGAAAATTACACAAACAAGAAATGAATTTATCATTCATGAAACTCAATAAGTTCAAAATGAAGCCAACACAGATCAAATATAGGGTAATGAGTCATATATTCATAGTTTCATCAAAAAATGCATATGAGAGTTCACAGTACCTATCACTGAACAAGTCTGGAAGTATAAGCAGCTTAGCAGACCTCCTAATGCTCTCCAAAATCAGAACCCTTACAATGTCTTTCCTTCCTCTCTAAATAGTTTTCTTTTCAAAAAACAGTTAGGGTTTTTCCTACTAATTCTCCATCGAATGACTAGACTAGGTAAAGTAAAATTTACATTTTTACAAAATTACAATTTTGCTAAAAATAGCAAATTCTTTAACAAAATGTCTTAAATGAACCTAACTGCCTCATATCTCTTTCGATGCCTCCACAAGCAAAGATATGCCATCTGGACTTGAGGATCTTTTCTTCATTCTTTTATGCTTATTCTCCAGCTCAGCTATTCTTTTCTGAAGCTGTTCATTTTCATGCTGCAAAGTTTCAACTGTCTTTTCCAGTTCTAAACAGTGCCTGTCAGCAACCCTTTTCCTTCTGAGTGCTTCCTTTGCATCAACCACTAACTCCTGAAAATTGTCATGGACATCCTGAAGATCTTCTCTTAATATTCTATTTGCCATCATTAAACCATCATTAACTTCTTGCATGTAATTCATTTGATGCTTATACTGTTTGACAGTCTTCTTTAAATTCTCCTTATCAGAATTAATCAATTTCTCTATTGCAGCATCTTGCTCCTCATTAGGTTTGCAACACATGTCAAACTTCTTAAATATTGCTTCCTCTGTCAATAGCTTCTCAGCAGTATCTTCAATGGTGTGGTTTGGATCATTTGTTACTTGTACTGACTTAATTTCTTCTGTCAACAATTTCCCAGGAATGTCTTCAATGATGGACTTGGAGCTTTCTTCACCTGCTACTTTTTCTGACCTAATTTCCTCTTTTTTACCTGGCTGCAATTCATCTTTCTTTGATTTATCCTCCTCCATAGATTCTTCATCAGAGATAGTCACCTTATCAGTCTTTAATTTTGGATTTAACAACTTTTTCATGTTTAACCTTAATTTGTTTTTCGACCTAGTTTTAGGTCTCCAGAAAGTAGCTGCCTCTCCCATCATTTTTAATTTCTTCCCTTGGTACTGAATAGATGCTAACTCTACCACTTCCAGCTTTTTGACTTTCTTCTTAGGCTTTGTGATTTTTCCATCTATAACTTGATCTTCTTTACTTTCAGCTTTAACTTCAATCTCAGGAATAAACTGCTCTTCTTCTAACATATATCCCTCATCATCCGAGAGGATTGTGATGGGGCTTCTTGGCTGATCATGGATTTCTTCTTTAGCTACAGGAATTATTTTGATGTCAACTTTCTTCTCCTCCTGAGAATCTGCTATAGGTGGTGACTTCTTTTCAAGCAATTCCTTTTTGTTTTCAAATAATGAGAACTTGATTTTAGTGTGATCTGGAATTTCTTGGGGCTGACTATCGTTCTGTCCTTCTTCTGCTACCTGTTTTGTCACCTTCTTAGCTTTAATGTCATGTTTGCTTGCAGGTTTGACTGAATGGCCTAACTTTTGCATCATTACCTTCCCCTTGTCAGTCTGTCTTTTGGATTGTTGATCTTCTCCTTTAGGATGAACCCCTGACCAGAACAAAAAGAAGTCTCAAGTTTTTCCCTCATGCTGCAACACTGTAGTGATGATTAGTTTAATGAGACCATGATGAAAAAGTGATTGAGAAGTGTGATCATCATGCTGTTTTATTTTGCTTGACATTTTCTGCAGGCTTTTAAAGAAAAAGAATGGCAAATTCATTTTAGAAATCCCTGCCATGTGTTGTAGGAACCTGAGATGATATTTGAACACTAATGAATATCTTCCTTCACAAGTCACATAACTCTGAAGTATCCTTATGGGCTCAATCCACTCTTTCCTGAAATTATGTATGAGAATACTCTTGTTCCAGTCAGGAGTAACATTAGGCAATAAGTACCTTTGGGGATCAAACTCAAAAGGTGACTTCTTAAACCAGTGCTCACCTTCATTACTAATCTCAGTAGCTTCTGCTATTAATTCCACGGTCAGTTTGAATCTCAAAGTATCCATTATAATCATCTCATTTTTAAGTCCCTTAGCAAAATTGCAGGACACCTGAGCATCAAAACCATCTATCCTTTTGAAAAATTTCAACCAACCTGCCTGCTGGAACAGCTCTGCAAAGTCTGGAAGCTTCTGAATCCATGTCAAGTCTGTGGGCTCAGCCCTGTTAACCTTACCACTTTTGCCACTTTTTCCCATATTCTTCTTTTCAGGGAACAGGAACAGTCTGATTTTAGGTTTCAAAATATGTTTTATAAGCTATTTTCTGATGCTTTGAGCTCTTTTGAACTATGCTACACACTCCTGGACAATCTTTCAATTCAGTGTTTTCTGAGCAAGTGATCTTACAGGCTATCACAATTTTCAGCAATGTTTAAACCACTTGCACTAATTAACAAAAACCCCTTTTGTGTAACATCTGCGCAAACTAGCAAAAACCCCTTCTGTGTAAAAACTGAGCACTACAGATAGCTCTGTGAGTCCTTTCGATACTATATTCTGTATATTCTGATGTTTAATAACATTAGGTCATGAGAGAAAACAGTTCATGCACATTTCTCATACCGGGTTTCAGATAGCTATTTCTGTGGTGAATTCCTTATTTTACGATCTACTATATCCTTTTCAGCAACCAATTTCTCCAGAAAATCATGCAGCGACAAAAACCCAAATTTCCAGCTATAAGGGTTATAACGGAATACCTGTCAATTGCTCGTCTGTTGTGGCTTAATAGCTTCAATTTGAGGTGTCAACAATGTCCTCTTATGAGCATAGGTGTCCTCATATCGTTTCTCTAGCTACTGGTGAATGAATTCAGAAGCCCTAATTTTCGCTGGCGATAAAACACACCTGTCTCCTTTCCACAGTAACATCATCCACCGTTTAGCAGTGAACTCTCCTTCTCAAACACTACTTCTCCTGCAATGATGCGTGTAACAAGAGAAATCTGACAGCTAAACCGAAATTTGCTGGTTTCTGTGCAACTGATCCCCGCATACCATGTAATGATGAACTTGTTTTTCTTCGTGATTAGCAACCAACTAAAATCATGCTCAAACTGCTGCAAACACGTGTTAAAACACTCACACAAGGCGATTAGACACTCCCATTCTGCATCATGTTTGAAATCAGATCGAAAATTGAACAAAAATTCAGGCCACGATATTCCTGTAGCGCGCTCTTTGTTAAATTTTGGTATAGCGCTACAAGAATAACTTTTAGACCAAATTTTAGCAATTTTTCAACTTTTTGCTAATTTGTTGGAGGTTCTGGCAGTTATTTGGTTTAAGAAATAAGTTTAACCACTCTCTAAAGACATTAATGATTCTATCTTTGAACATATGACTCTCATTGATCCCCTTTACAATATAAAAAATCACTAAAATCAAATAAAATCTGAAAAAGACAGGGCTCAAAACTTATTCAATCACTCATAAAGTTTCTAAGAAGACAAAAACTAAAACTGAAAACCAAAAATTTAACTGAGGTAGATTCAAAAAACAAAACAGAATTGGAAAAAATAACTCATAAATGGAGAAGAAAAATTTACTGACTTAACAGCAAGAACATTGCTATTTGGGTTTTATATTTGGTTAAATCCTTAAATATGTAAAGAATTGAATGATGACCGTGCAAACAAATCCCACTTGTATAACTCATTTATGAGGTATTCTATTTGATGAATATTGATTTTATGAGGTATTTTGTTTGATGAATATTGATTTTGAGTTGACACTGAAATAAATCAAGGTGACATAGCGAAAATTTTTAAGATATCAAATCACGAGTCACGTCCATCAAAGGGTTTTAAGAAACCCAAAATGTCAAAAATTATTGAAGGAATGAGCCGGTCATTCGGGGTTTGGATCTTTAGACATCTAGAACATGAGTGACCTAATTGAGGACCAAAACCTAAATGAAAGGGTTGTTTACGGTTCACTCAGTTAGCATTCGAGGAGAAACACCAAATATTGAGCTGATCGGTGAGGAACACAAAGACGAGAAGCTTCGCCAAAATTTTCAATCTTTTCATTTCATGAGCCACAAAAATAAAAAAATTCCATATACACGAATTACAATACAGTCATATGGACGCCTCCTCCCAGTTTTAGCAAACTAAGTAATAGATTCATGTTTCGTTCATTGATGTAGCGGGCAGTGGAAGGGCTCCCTAAACTCCATTCTGGATCTCCACATTCGCTCGTGAATCTCTAGGAGAGGTAAGAGATACTCCTGGTCCTGCATCATTCACGCGCGTTTTCATTGAACATTTTTCAATTTGAAAAAAAAGAAGAAAAAGGAACGATTTCAAATTAATAAGTGCATATATTTTTTTCATGAACTTGGGTTGTCAATTTATTTTCCCAGGACAAAGAGTGTATCTAGAGGGATGTGATTCAATGAGTTTCAAATTTTCATAGAAAATGAAATAGAAGTAGTTAGATTCAATTAGATATTCCCTTCAGCAATTTCTAAAATTTAAAACTGTTTAAAGCTCTTAGAATATTATATGCGACAACAAGTGAAACAAAACCAATAGGTATAGAGCAGTTTTTTAAAATACTTTTCTAAGTATATTGAACAATAAAATTGACATAGATAAAGTTTTAGAGGGAAATGACTCAATTTAGATGTAGCTAATCACGACAGACGCAACTGACTTAAGTTTCAAAGGGAAAGGACTCAATTTAGATGTAGCTAATCACAACAGGGCCACAGGCTCAACTAACTTCATGTTTTAGTTACCATGCCAGAGTAAGGAGATAGAACATAGCAATAAACTTGATAAAGTTTATGAGAGATAGGACTCAAATTAGATGTAGATATCACACTAGACTCAAATGAAGTTGACTTTGATAGACATAAATATTTTGAGAGATGGGACTCAAATTAGATGTGGCTATCACAATAGACTCAAATGAAGTTGACTTCATGTTTTAGTTACCATGCAAGAGTAAGGAGATTGAACAGATCAATACAATTAGTAGAGGCAAAGTTTCTGGGAGATAGGACTTGAATTAGATGTTGCTAGAGTAAGGAGCTTGAACAGGTGAGTGTCTTAGTTTGAGAGAGATGTTTGAGGAGGAAAGCAAGGGACAAGTTTTAAAGGCTTCTACTCCTACTCCCTCACAGGTTCAATCGCAGGTCTCATCTGTGATATCTCTGAACGCGTCCCTACCTTCCCACTTGCTGGTGAACCGGTTCCAAATTAAGGCTGACCTCGGCTCGAGGTTTGTACCCACCTCGCCTGATCGACGATGCTCATTAGGGGATATCGGCTAGTTCCTCGGATATCAAAAAAAAATCGAAGTCTATTATTTCCATGGGTTTGGCATTCATAGAATTAAGTTCTCATTCAACCAACCATTTGAAAAAATATATATATATATACTTTTACTATTTATAAATTAAAAAGTACTCCTCCATCATTTTTACTATTAATAAATTAGAAAGTACTCCTCCATTATAACTCCATTACTTATAGAAGGTGTGTGTTAACAATCAAATTAACACTCCTAGTCATGTGACGGAAGAGGCATATGTTTACCATGCACCTGCAGTAGAAAGACATGACACAAGTTGATGCAGAGATGAATCCTCTCTGAGAAATGCATTAAAATGCATTAATTGTGCTTAAAATCATTCTAAATGTTGCAAAAAGCCTAAAAACTATGAAAAGTGGGTTTTCAAGTTAAAATAATCTAAAATGGATTATCCCACACTCAAAAGAGAAACCTAAGGCACATTTCCCAATGCTATATAAGAAAGGCTTTGGGGCATGGTAAAGACACACCAACCAAGGGCAAAGGCATGCTGGAGAGATTCTGAAGGAGGAGAAAGAGCTCAAGTTCTTCAAAAGCAAGGGTGAAGGAAAGGAAGCTCATATCAATGGAGGAAGGATTCACATCTAATGATATGGTAAGGATGTATTTGTCCATTGTTCTACTATTAATAGATTCAAGTTTCTACCATTTATGAGTTTGAATTTTGCTTATCATGCATGGATTTAATTCTTAAATGGTTTTAGGTCTTAAGTTTGCTTATCTTAATTGATGAATAGATATTGATCTTTGGAAACTTGTGATAATATTTTCATGTTACTGACATAGGAACTCAACATTTCTTAGGAATATAGTTAAACTAATGTAGACACATCCCTGCACTAAATACTATTATCAGATTGGCGACCATACTAGCTTGTTCAATTTTCATGATTTTTCCTCAATTTTCTTCAAGTTTTTAGGTGTTCTTCCTTCAGATCTACTCCTTTGTAGCTTAAATATCATTAAAAGAACTTAAGATCCAACTTGAGAGGCTCAAGATCAATCTAAATACACCTTTAACTCATCAAACTATCTCAATTTGCACTCAGATATGAGTTTCTTGATTTGTTTAGTGTCTAAAATTTTGAGTTTCTTGGTTTATTTGAGATCTAGTTTTTTAACTCTGCTTTAAATCTCTAAAGATCTGAATGATTTCTTTAAAAAACTCTGTTTTGATCTTCAAAAACATCATAAACTATCGAATCTCTACCTGAAATGCTCATTTTCAGCATAAAATCTGCCTGAATTTTACAACTCTGAGTGTAAGTTTTGTGTCGAAGGCTATTTTCTGCCATAGTGTTCAAAAACTCTTCAAAGCTCTGCCTGAAGATTAGCGTGGATTTAAAAATCTGTGTGCAGATGTATTAAACTCTACCACAATTAGCAATTTTTAAGCGTCGATAATTTTTTTTTCAACCTTGTCCAAGCTCTCAAACTCTACCATACATCCGTTTTGAACAAATCTCGGCATTTAAGTATTTAAACTTTGCTTACACTGCTCACTGCGTTGAGGATCAATGTTTAAACCTCTGCTCTCTGTGTGTTTTTAAAACCCTGAGTAATTACTCTCTGCGTAAATTGAATGGTGAAGAGTTAATTTTAATTGTAGATCCCGACGTGTAAAGACCTCCGTGATTGTAGAGCTCTGCGTGTTTTTTTTGGAAGCTTTGCGTCCTTGAATTTGGGCTTAAAAGCTGCCAAGATCCTAACGCTCTTCAAACTTAGCACGACCTCTGCCAAGATCTAAGATCTAGGCATCTATTCTCAATGCTATAGCTCCCTTTTCTTCTTCCTATCATGACTCTCTATTAAAGTATCCTGCAAAGACCAAACCCATATTAATAAAGAAAATCCCACTATGTTATAGCGGTCGAGATAAACGCTTGGAACACAGAGTATGTTGGTAATGCATAAAGAAGACCAGTAGTGCATAACTACTTGCATGTAATCTTCAGAGCAATTTTTCTTTTGACAAACATCTCAGATTTTTAGACTGCAACAGAAATTGTATTGCATCCCTTTCCCTTGACTTCTACGTGTTTATTTACTCGTGAATACGTTGGATAGAGCCTGCTCTCTGCCTTCAAACCCTGCGTAATTGCATCTCTTAAGTCCTCAAATCCCAGCTCTTAGTGCCCTGCGTGAACCATAGATGCGTCCCAGCTTCAAGGTTTTGGGATTTCAACCCTAAATCTCAGCGTTGAAAGCTGTCGAAAGCTCTGTGTTGATGAATCTTCCCAGTTTTGAAACCTTGGAACTCTGCCACCGTTAAGGCTTAACCGATGTTTAAATCCCTGCGTTTTGGTTTGCTAAACATTCCATCTCTATCGTTAAAGTTTTTTAAACAAACTATGTGTGTGGTTCTTTAAAATCGGATTTCCCTACACCCAGTCAATTGGCATGAGGATCGATCCATGTGGTAAAAGCGTTGAGATGTAGAGTTGAATGTTGACAGTGTAGCGTTGGATGCTGGATTGGGTAACATTGAATGCTGGTTTAGTGCCAACGGTTTCATTCAATGTTGCATTGGGTGAGCACCAAATCCAAACAGTAAGCCTACCTTTCAAATTGGTTAAAAACTCATTTTCAAGATTTTGCAAAACTTTTGTATGTTTCCATTCAAACCTATTTAAAAATTTCATGAAATTTTTACATAGTTTGAAAACTTTAGATTAAAAAGATTTAAAAATTTGCAAGAGTTTGGCATAGTTTGCTTTATTTAAAAAAAACTTGCATAAGTTGGATTAAAAAAAAAGGGAAAAGTTTTGGCATAAGTAGGGTTTGAAATATCTCCATTTGGTTTAAAAATTTCATTTTTTATACTTTTTGAAAAAGATTTAAAAAGAATTCAATTTTCTTTTTAATAATTCAAATATTTAGATTTAGACTAAATTTGATCAAGAAATGAAAATTTGCACAATCTTTTGAAGTTTTGTATCATTTCTTTTCAAATCATTAATTTTGGACTAAAAAAAGAAAAACAATTTGCAATTTTTTTTTTACATAGTCTAAAATGTTGATTTCAAATCTTTAGTTTTGACCAAAACGGAAAAAAAAAAAGAAAAAAAAAAAGAATTTTTTTTTTTTACAAAGCTTGAGAGGTTTGGATTAAATTGACATATGCTTGGAGTTGTGTACCTTTGACGACGCCCTTTACCCACATTTGCATTGAAAAACAAACCTGGAACGCCACATTGTGAGACAAACTGAAGACAATCTCTTCCTACAAAACAGACATAAACTTTCAGTTAGTTACATTTTGTTTCGGTGTTGGAATTGTCTTCATAATTTGCATGCATAATTAGAGAGAATTGTACCTTTAGCGTTCAGTTTTCTTGCGATATATTACGTATGAGGAACCATATCCTCTTCACTCGCACCTTATGGTGAGCTTGTGAATGAGAAAGTGTATCTCACTTGTAATAGTTTAAGAGGTCATTTTTTCAAGCATCTTTTATCGAACCACCGTATCCTCTTCACTCGCACCTTATGGTGATCTTGTGAATGAGAAAGTGGATCTCACGTGTAACAGAGTAGATTTGACTTTTGCAAACAGTTTTTCGAGCCACTGTATCCTCTTCACTCGCACCTTCGGGCGATCTTGTGAATGAGAAAGTGGATCTCACGTGTAACAGAGTAGATTTCATTTTTGCAAACAGTTTTTTGAGCCACCGTATCCTCTTCACTCGCACCTTCGGGCGATCTTGTGAACGAGAAAGTGGATCTCAAGTGTAACAGTCTAGGATTTAATTCACAACCATTCCAAAGGGCTCTGTGTATCCTCTTCACTTGGGCTTTCAGACGATCTTGTGAATGAGAAACAGGGATCCCCTGTTTAATAGAATTAGATTCATGTCTACTTGAGATATTTGTTTGGATTACATTGGTCTTTACATATCAATTATTATCCATATTTCAGAAAAAACTGTGCATGAACATACAAAATCTACTAGAAATTTTGCATCACTGAAAGAAATTCATGAACCTCTCAGTCTTCCTTAATTTAGAATATTCATCGAATTGAAAGGTAGAGCATAGTGAGCATCTTGCATTGTATGGTTCATTTTGTTTTCAAGTCGAAACACCATCAGTTTCACTTCCACTCCTGAGACTAAGCAAACTTCCACTAAAATTGGCGCTCAATCTAAAATTGACAAACTTTTGATTTTTATATCACCAATAAGATTAGGTTAGTGCCCTGGATTAGGTTTGGAGAGTTAACACTCCCGGGCTACAAAACTTTGAAACTAGCATTGATTAAAGAGATTAAATCTATTATCACAAAAAACGCTTGTCGGGAAAGTGCTTCTGAAACATGCGTCAAGCACGAGGTCAATTTGGATAAGTAAGGGCAGTTCCCCCTTCTTGCTTATTTAGTGGGACATGAGCTTATCGAAGAGATTCTATGTTCAGTCACAAGTCCTCGGGGTGATATCACTATTTCTAGAGTTTCTGGTAATAAGAGTTGTCCTCGATTTACAACTGTTCGCCCGACCGTCGATTGTGAAGTGGTAACTTTAGTGGATATTCTTAGGATATCACATAGGCTATTGTGAGCAGGACACACTTGCAATACCTGAGACAGACTTTGTAACTTTTACTCCTTGGGAGGGTGAGTGGTCAGGAACCAACACTTGTACCCCTGGCTATTAAAGTTTATTGTAACTGTTTCTCACACCTTCACTCCTAGCAATTGTATGAGGACATGAAATCCCTCAGCAACTACTAGTTTCGGAAGGCCCTACAATCCAACTTTTCATTGAGCTTCGGTTCTTTGGAAAAGTAAGTTTGCTTGCTTGCAATCTCTAGAGAATTTTTATTGTGTGGACACTGTTTATTTTGTTGACTCTAGAAAGCCATAGGATTGTTTGATTCTGTTTTCAAAAACATTTAAACACATCCTTTTATCAATATTCTTCAAAGTGGCTAATCTTCCAACCCGCCAGTCACGGTGACATAGAGGTGAGTCACCGAAAATTGAAGGCCCCACTACATTGTGGAGACGACTATAAAATACAAAACACTTTGACTTTGAAACTAACACACTTCTAACTTCAATTATCAACAGTAGAGCATAAACACATCAAACAAATACTACAACATCACCTACCTAGGAAAACATAGAAATTGTTGATCCTCTTGCTCCAATTTCAATTGAAATATTAGAAGACAACACTGCAAATCCTGTAAATTCACCTCTGACAAATCTTTCAGACCCAGTGGTAATTCACATCAGTGAAGCATTTAACACCATCAATCCTCTTTTGTCACAGTTAATACACATGCAAAATTCAACATCTAACCCCATGGCTTCATCTGGAGCACAAGGGACCCCATCACCTCAACCTCAAATGGTTGTTGGAAGTAGCAATACTTCCAATAACCCTATGACTTCATCAGGAGTACAAGGGATGACATCAGCACCATCTCAAATGAGTGTTGGAGGTAGCAATACTTCCACCAACACCATGGCTTCATTTGGAGCACAAGGGACCCCATCACCTCAACCTCAAATAGTTGTTGGAGGTAGCAATACTTCCAATACCCCTATGACTTCATCAAGAGTACAAGGGACCACATTAGCACCATCTCAAATGAGTGTTGGAGGTAGAAATACTTCCAACATCCCTATGACTTCATCAGGAGCACAAGGGACAACATCATCACAAAATCAAATAGTTGATGGAGGTAGCCATACTTCCAATTTGACCTCTACCACCATCCCAACAGTTAGTTTACCTGCTTCTACCGTAAGTTCAACTAGCACTTCAGTGCCAGTTGGTAAGGTTTTGGGTTCCAATCCCGGAAGTACATCCACTTTTCCTGCAGGAATCCCTACTGGAGGGAGTGCCTTACCAAATTTGGGTTTCCCATATGGTTTGGCTACTCAAGGTCAAAATAATCTAGGAGTAAATCAAAATCCTATTGGCATACCAAATAGTCTTCCAAGTTCTACATCTGGGGGGAATCCTTCATTTTGGAACTTCAATATCCCTAGTGGAATTAATGGACCATGGAACAATAATGCTAATTGGGGTAATACTCCACAAGTTAGTGGAAATGCCTCGGGAAACCATTATCTAAACTTTCCTAACATGAATCCTGGGGGCAATCTCATACCCCCAACAGGTAGCACACCAGGAGGTAACCCATCCACCAACCCCATCCCACCATGGAGTGGGCAGGTTCCAGGAAGTACCCCATCTTCTTGGGAACCACCTCCACAAGGGGGAAATCAACCTCGGAACGCATATCCAAACCAAGGAAACAATCAATGGAGTGGTAATGTTCCACCAAGTAGCCAAACTCACTGGAACATACCCCCACAAGGGGGCAATCCACCCATGAATCCCAACCAGCAATGGAGTGGTAATGTTCCACCAAGTAACCAATCTTAATGGAACATACCCCCGCAAGGGGGCAATCCACCCATTAACCCTATGCCACAATGGAAGTGGCAATGTTCCACCAAGTAACCAACCTCAATGGAACATACCTCCGCAAGGGGGCAATCTGTACATGCATCCTATCCCACAATGGAATGGGAAATATTCAAGAAATAACCCATCTTTTTGGATGCAATCTCTGCAAGGAGGTAATCTCGCTTGGAATACTTTTCAAGCCCAAGGACCACAACAGTGGAGCCATCAAGCTTCACCCGGATATCAAACATTTGCTTCGGCATCATCCAAGTCACCATTTCTAGCCACATTGAATGTACCGAATTTATCCCAGCTGACTAATGACCCTATTCTTCATTTGAATGGGTTGTTGGTTGTGGAGCCAGATCTTCTAGTCTCATAGATGATATTGTATCAGCCGTGTTTGTACCCCAGTTTTATATGATATGTAGGTGGACTGTACACTCACCCCAGCGGGGGGGTGTGGGGGGGCATCGCCCCCGAAGAAAATTTTTGGGGCTGTTTTCTCCAGTTGTTATGTGGGCCCATGGTTTTGGGTATCCTGTGGTATTTTCCCATTGTATTTCCCTTATAAAATAAAGACATTGTAATACGGCTAGGGATGATGTAGTAGGTTTTATGCATTGTAAAGATCTCTGAGATCAGGAGAGAGACTGTGAAACAGAGAAGAGGAAGTGCAGCGGTTGTGCTGCAGGTTGTATCCCTTTACTTTGCTGGACAGTAATAATAATAAGGACTGGAAAATTCAGTGTGGATGTAGCCCAAGTTGGGGTGAACCACGATATATCTGTGTCTCTCTTGTAATGTGTATGTGTGATTATATTTGTATTTGTATTTATTGTTATTGCTCTGCGATCCTGTTTTTCTAACAATTGGTATCAGAGCCAAAGGTCTATTTGGCAGTTAAACCCGCAGGAAGCTAGGGTTTCTGGTTCGAGTGGGAGCAATGGAAGAAGAAGGAAAGTTTAAGGTCGAGAAGTTTAACGGCCAAAACTTCGGGTTATGGAAGATGCAAATGGAGGACTATCTGTACCAGAAGGATCTATTCCTACCATTGGGAGGAAAAGCAAAGCATCCAACGACTATGAAGGACGAGGAATGGGAGGTTCTTGACAGAAAGGCTCTGGGAACAATACGGTTGAGCTTGGCTTCGTCGGTGGCTTTCAATATCTCAAAAGAAACGACAACAGAGGGTTTGATGAAAGCATTGGGTAAGCTATATGAAAAACCCTCGGCCTCCAACAAGGCATTTCTAATGAAGCGTTTATTTAATATGAAGATGTCTGAAGGTGGATCTGTTACTGATGATTTAAATGAGTTTAATACGGTTACAAATCAACTAAGTTCTGTAAGTGTGAACATTGATGATGAGGTTAGGGCTCTTCTAATCTTGTGTTCATTGCCAGAAAGCTGGAATAGCTTGGTCATGGCTGTAAGTAACTCTGTCTCTAGTTCAAACACCTTGAAGTTTGATGATGTTATTGGTGTTATTCTTAGCGAGGAAATGCGAAGAAAAAGCACAGGTGAGACATCAGGTAATGCATTGACCATGGAGCGAAGGGGAAGACAAAAGGAGAGAGGAAAGAGCCAAGGTAATCGTGGAAAGTCTAAAACGGACAGATCCAAATCCAAACTGGGAAAGATAGAGTGCTGGAACTGTGGAAAGAAAGGACATCTAAAGAAAGACTGCAAATCTCTAAAGAAGAAAGGAGATGCACAGAAGGAAACTACCCAAGAAGCAAATGTAACAGGTGATGTGTTACAAGATGCTTTGATTCTTGCATTAGATAATACTAGTGATTATTGGGTAGTAGATTCAAGAGCTTCATGTCATGCTACACCCCATAGGAAATACTTTCATGAGTATGTTCCTGACGACTTTGGACATGTTTTATTGGGTGATGATGAGCCATGTAAAATTGTTGGAATGGGTAAGGTATGGATAAAAGTTAAGAATGGAACTGATTGGTTGTTGAAAGAAGTTAGGCATATTCCTGCTATGAAAAGAAATCTAATCTCAACAAGGCAGTTGGGAGATGGCGGCTGTCTATCTACGTTCGGAGAAAAGTGGTGGAATATCACTAAAGGATCAATGGTGATAGCAAAAGGAGACAGAGTAGGTACGTTGTATTTATGTCCTCATAATACTGACCATTCTATCTCTTTAGCTTCCACAGGAATAGATACAACATTGTGGCATCATAGGCTTGGCCACATGAGTGAGAAGGGGATGCAGATTCTCCACTCAAGGAAGTTGCTTCCAGATTTGAAGCAGGTAAGTTTGGAATTCTGTGAAAACTGTGTTTATGGAAAACAAAAGAGAGTCAAATTTCTCAGGGTTGGGAAACAGAAGAAGAATGAAAAATTAGAGCTTGTGCATACAGATGTATGGGGACTGGCTCAGGTACAATCTCTTGGTGGCTCTCATTATTATGTTACATTTATTGATGATGCAACTAGAAAAACTTGGGTTTATTGCATTAGACATAAATCTGATGTGTTTGCTACTTTTAAGAAGTGGAAAGCTTTGGTTGAGAACGAGACAGGAAAAAGATTGAAGTGTCTCAGATCTGATAATGGAGGTGAGTACTGCGGCAAGGAGTTTGATAGTTACTATTCATACCATGGGATTCGTAGAGAGAAGACAGTCCCAGGAACACCACAGGAAAATGGTGTGTCAGAAAGGATGAATAGAACGATCATGGAGCGTGCAAGGTGTATGAGACTGCATGCAGGGTTTCCCTTATAGTTTTGGGTGGATGCTGTAAATACTGCTGTTTATTTAATAAACATAGGACCTTCAAGTGCTTTGGATGGTGGTATTCTAGAGGAAGCATGGACAGATAAAAAGGTAAACTACTCATTTCTAAGAACGTTTGGTTGTGAAGCATTTGTCCATATTGATAAAGAAAATAGAACAAAGCTTGAATCTAAATCCAAGAAATGTACCTTTATTGGATATGGGGTTGATGAATTTGGTTATCGTTTATGGGATTATGAAAATAACAAAATCATCAGGAGTAGAGATGTGATATTCAATGAAAAGGTCATGTATAAAGATCAGTTGCAGGGAAAGAAACAGGAAAAGGAAAACACAGAGTACATAGTGCTTGATGAAATTAAAGAAAATGAAGTTCCGAAGACGCCAGAAAATCAAGAGCAGCAGCAAGTACCTGAAACTCCTACAACTGTAAGAAGATCTACCAAGTTAATTAGACTCCCTGAACGATACTCTCCTTCAATGTATTGTTTATTGATGATTGATTCTGGTGAACCAGAATGTTATGAAGAAGTAATGCAGGTGGAAACTAGAAAGAAGTGGGAGCAAGGCATGAATGAGGAGATGGACTCATTGGTAGGAAACCAAACTTGGGATTTGGTTTAGTTGCCTGCTGGTAAAAGAGCATTGCAAAACAAATGGATTTACAAGTTGAAGGAAGAAGAAGGAGGTAAGAAACGGTACAAGGCCAGACTTGTTGTAAATGGGTTTGCACAGAAGAAAGGTATAGATTTGATGAAATATTTTCTCCTGTTGTTAAGATGAATTCAATTAGGATAAGTCTTGTGGCGGTAGAAGATTTGCATCTTGAACAGTTAGATGTAAAAACAACCTTCCTCCATGGGGATTTGGAGGAAGAAATATATATGCAGCAGCCACAAGGGTATGAGGTCAAAGGTAAGGAGGATCTGGTATGCAGGTTGAAAAAGAGCTTGTATGGCTTGAAGCAAGCTCCAAGGCAGTGGTATCTAAAGTTTGACAGGTTTATGACAGAACAAGGTTATAGTAGATGTCATTCTGACCATTGTGTTTATTTCAAGAAGCTAGACAATGGAAGATATATTATCTTGTTATTATATGTGGATGACATGCTTGTTGTAGGGTCTAACATGCAGGATATAAATGTACTCAAAAGGAAGCTAGCTAATTCATTTGCGATGAAGGATTTGGGTGCTGCAAAGCAAATCCTAGGTATGAGAATAACGAGAGACAGGAAAAATCACAAATTGACATTGTCTCAAAGTGAGTACATACAAAAGGTGTTGGAGAGGTTCAGAATGCAGAATGCAAAACCTGTAAGTACACCTTTGGCTAACCATTTCAGTCTAAGTAAGGAAATGTGTCCCAAGACACAAAAAGAGACAAATTACATGTCTAAGATTCCCTATCAAACAGCATTTGGCAGCTTGATGTATGCCATGGTCTGCACAAGATCAGATATTGCACATGCAGTGGGAGTTGTGAGCAGATATATGAACAATCCAGGTAAAGAACATTGGAAGGCAGTACAGTGGATTCTCAGGTATTTGAGAGATACTACCACTGAGGCATTATGTTTTGGAGGTTTAGACACTGTTCTACAGGGATATGTTGATGCAGATATGGCAGGTGACAAGGATAGCAGGAGGAGCACCACAGGGTATGTGTTTACCGTAGGTGGAACAACAATAAGCTGGATTTCGAAACTACAAAAGGTTGTTGCACTTTCAACAACAGAAGCAGAGTATGTTGCCATTACAGAGGCTAGTAAAGAGATGATTTGGTTGCATAGGTTTATGGAGAAAGTGGGTAAGAAGCAGAAGGATAGTAGATTTTATAGTGACAGCCAGAGTGCCATTCACCTTACAAAGAACTCAGCATTCCATTCTAGGACTAAACATATACAGCTCAAGTACCATTTCATACGCTCTGTTTTGGAAGATGAACTGTTGAAGCTAGAAAAGATACATACTAGCCAGAATCCTGCAGACATGTTCACATAGGTAGTGACCAGAGAGAAACTGAGTTCGTGTTGAATATTGTAACTTCTAAGAATATTATATTTGTACATTATTTATTCCGGAGATGTTTCATTCCTCCGAGGTAATCCTACTATGTATCTGGAGATGTTTATTCCTCCAGGGTTTGGTATTAACTAGGGTTATTAGACCCACCATGTGTGGGTCGGCCCTGTAGTTATATTTTAGGGGTTATTAGACTTCTCCAGGTGAGGTCGGCCCCAACAGGTCTTTTAGTCAGTTGAGAGTCAAGTATAAATAGAGGAGGTGAACTCCTATTTAGATCACTCACTCACTTGTGGAAGAGTGTGCACTTGTCTGGGAGATCAGCTTAGGAGACAAAGGAAGGAGGAGCACATCTTGTATTTTGGTTGATCATCTTATTGAGGAAATCTTTACTGGGTTTTCTACCCCATGAGGGTTTCCCAGGATATATTGTGTGTCTATCTTGTGATTATGCTTCTTTCAGTGATCTTGCTTGGTTATTTGGTTTAAACTTAACATGGTATCAAAGCTAGACTAAATAGGACATTTTTCACAAGGTAAGATTCTCTCTCTCTCTCTCTTTGGTGAAGTTAGGGTTTCAGCCCAAAGTTGGTATTATTTCTTTTTGGTTGCATGGCTGGATAGCCCTCCTCAATACCTTTCTTTTAAGCCCTAGATCGAACTTTTTGGTTGGGTAGAACTCCGGGAATTGCAAACCCTAATTCTACCAAAAGTGCGATACGTCAGATTTTGGTTTCAGAAAAAAGTTGGAATTTTTGATTTCTGATTACATGATTGGATAGCCCTTATCAAGAGCATTCTTTTAATCTATAGATCGAACTTTTTGGTTAAGTAGAACTCCGGGAAAGTCAAACCCTAATTCTACCAAAAGTGCGATAAAATTCTGTTTCAGTTTTCGGAAAAGTGAAAAGTAACTTTCCAAGTAAGTCTACTCTGTCTCTTGGACTCCCCCAAGAGAAGATGGCTCCAAATACTAAGATTGAAGACAAGCTAGAAGGCATAGAGAATTTCCGGGCATGGAAATACAGAATTGGTCTCATTCTTGAAGAGAATGATCTTGCTCAGCTCATCAAGGAAGAATTTGCAGAACCAGAAGGAGATGAAGCCAAAGAGAAGCATAGGAAAGATTTGATTAGGGCAAAGAGAATCATAGCTGATTCCATCAAATACCACTTGATTCCCCAAGTGGCCTCCAAGAAGACTCCAAAGGAAATGTATGATGCCCTAGGAAGAATGTATGAAGGGAAGAACATCAATAGGAAGATGAATCTGAGGACTAAATTGAAGAGCACCAAGATGCACAAAGGAGAATCCATTCAAGACTACTTCTCAAGGGTTTCACAAATCAAGGAACAACTAGATGCAATTGGTGATACCCTTGATGAGGATGAACTTGTGATGACTGCCCTCAATGGTCTCACTAGATCTTGGGAGTCATTTATACAAACCATGTGTGCCAGGAAAGAGAGCATGAAGTTTGATGTAGTATGGGAGGATTGTGTTCAAGAAGAAGCCAGGGTTGCAAATAGAGAAGCCCTTCTCAAAGAGGATGACCAAGCCTTAGCCACTCATACCAAAAGAAGAAGAATGATTCATCTCAAGAGAGTTGACCACAAAGGATCTCAACACTTCTCTAGATCTAACAAGAAAAGAGGACCCAATTCAGGAAGAGATCTTTCTACGGTAGAATGCTACAATTGTCATAAATTGGGACACATCTCCAGATTTTGTCCTTCTCCAAGGAAGAAAGTCTTCCACAAAAAACATCATGCACATATGGCAAAAAATGATAGTGAAGAAGAAGAAGAGGAAGAAGATGAAGAAGAAGAAGAGGTAGAGGTAAAACCCAAAAGGAAAAGATGTAAGGTGAAGAAAGAAGATCCAGAAGAATATGTTCTATTCTCTGCACTCTCTGGATCTGTATCTCCTGGAGAAGATACATGGCTCATTGATAGTGGTGCTTCCAAGCACATGACAGGTCAAAGGAAGACATTCTCAAATCTTGAAGAAAAGTCTTCTTCACAGAAAGTATCTCTAGGAGATGACTACCAATATCCTATCAAAGGAATTGGTGAAGCTAGCTATAAGCTAGATTCTGGAACACCCTTGAAGATGAAAGACCTCTTATATGTTCCAGGTTTAAAGAAGAACCTTCTCTCTATTTCAGCTCTAGATAAGAAAGGCTTCAGAGTAGCCTTCATAGATGGACAAGTACTCATGTGGTCCAAAGGGAAGACAATTAAAGATGCAGTTGTTATTGGTGAAGAAGAAGGAGGTCTCTATAAACTCAAGGGTCATCCAGAAGCTGCCCTTGCACATGAGATCTCTAGCCCCAGTGAGCTATGGCATAGAAGATTAGCCCACATCAACTTTAAAGCCTTACCCTATGTAAGCAAGGTAGTCATAGGATTACCAGATTTAAAAGCTGATCATGATGGCTCATGTAAAGGATGTAAGAAAGGGAAAAATATCAAGAACCCCTTTCCAAAGAGTGAAACAAAGACTAAGAACATTTTAGAGCTTATACACTCAGATGTATGTGGTCCAATGCCCACCACTTCCTTAAGTGGGTTTGAATACTATCTTTCATTCATAGATGACTATTCAAGGAAAACTTGGATATACTTCCTGAAAGGTAAGAATGAAGTCTTTGGAAAATTCAAAGAGTTCAAGGCTCTAATAGAAAATCTATCAGACAAGAAAATCAAAACTCTCAGAACAGATAATGGCGGAGAATTCACCTCAAAGGAATTTGAGGACTTTTGCAAAGAAGCTGGAATTAAAAGGGAACTAACTACTCCCTACAATCCCCAACAAAATGGGGTGGCTGAAAGGAAAAATAGAACAATCATGGAAGCTGTGAAGACCATGATACATGACCAAGATCTTCCCATGTACTTATGGGCTGAAGTAGCCAAGACAGCACTTTATGTGCAAAATAGATTATCTCACAGTGCTCTTGAATTCAAAACTCCAGAAGAAGTGTTTACAGGTAAGAAGCCTGAGGTAAGTCATCTTAAAATATTTGGGTGTCCTGTGTATATCCACATTCCAAAAGAAAAGAGAACCAAGTTGGATCCCTCAGGTAAGAAGGGAATGTTTGTTGGTTATTGTGAAACTTCCAAAGCCTTCAGAATCTACATACCAAGTTTCCATCATATAGAAATAAGTAGAGATGTAACCTTTGATGAGGAAGCAGCTCTCAAGAAATCCAGAAAGTGTCAACTTGAAGAAGTTTATGAAGAAGATTCATCACCCAGAAATTCAGAGACTGTTCACATCCCTGAAGAAGCTACACCAGAGGATCATGACATGCTGGAACCTCAAGAACCCCCTGTTGCAGAACTATCCAGGAAAAGAAGACCAGCATGGGCTAGAGATATTATTCAAGGAGCTGAAAGATATGGAGCTCCTGAAGGCTCCACTAGAGAAAGAAAGAAACCAAAGCTAGTATCCAACTATATGGCCTTAATGTGTGATCTTGTGGATCAACTACCTACTAGCTATGAAGAGGCAGCTCAGAAGAAAGAATGGGTAGAAGCAATGACAGAAGAATATCAGTCAATAATGAAAAATGATGTTTGGGATATAGTTCCCAAGCCAAAAGATAAAAGTGTGGTTTCTTCCAAATGGATTTTCAAAATAAAACATGCCGCAGATGGAAGCATTGAAAAATACAAAGCAAGATTTGTAGCCAGAGGATTCTCTCAGAAGGAGGGAATTGACTACGAAGAAACATTTGCACCAGTTGCCAGGTATACTTCAATTAGAACTATTATGGCTCTTGCATCCATGATGAAGTGGAATTTACACCAAATGGATGTTAAGACAGCTTTTCTGAATGGTGTAATTGAAGAAGAAGTATACATAGAGCAACCTCAAGGGTTTGAGGTTAATGATGGAAGAACTCATGTATGCAAATTAAAGAAGGCATTATATGGGTTAAAACAAGCTCCAAGGGCTTGGTACGGAAGGATTGACAATTTCTTAACTAGCATGGGCTTTCCCAAAAGTAAAGCTGACCCAAATCTTTATCTCAAGGTGATGGATGATAAACCAGTTATATTGCTGTTGTATGTAGATGATCTTTTCCTAACTGGAGATGAGAAATAGATTATTGAAAGCAAGAAGAAGCTTTCTTCAGAATTCGAGATGAAAGATCTCGGATTAATGCACTACTTCTTAGGTCTAGAAGTATGGAAAGAACCAAAAGGGATCTTTCTAAATCAAGGTAAGTACACTGTGGAGATTCTCAAAAGATTTGATATGTTGGAGTGTAAAGCCATGGCCACTCCCATGGACTCCAACTTAAAGTTATTAGCTAATGATTCATCAGAACTAGTGGACATAACTCTATATAGACAAATCATTGGATCATTGATGTATTTAACAAATACTAGACCTGGCATATGCTTTGCTGTAAATACCCTAAGTCAGTATCTAGTAGAACCTAGAAAGGTTCATTTAATAGTTGCAAAGCATATAATGAGGTACCTAAAAGGTACATTAGATTTTGGCCTATTTTATCTTGGAGGTCATGAACTCAGATTACATGGTTACTCAGATTCTGATTGGGCAGGTAGTGTCTCAGATAGAAAAAGTACCTTAGGTGGATGTTATGGTCTTGGATCTGCCATGATCTCATGGTTCAGCAAGAAAGAATCAAGTGTGGCCCTCAGTACTGCTGAAGGTGAATACATAGCTGCCTGTTTTGCTAGCTGTGAAGCAGTATGGCTTCGGAAACTTTTATCTGGAGTGTTTGACTTAGAAATGGAACCCACTGTGATTATGTGTGATAATCAAAGCTGCATCAAGATGACTGAAAATCCTGTGTTTCATGATAAGTCAAAACACATAGAGATCCGTTACTTTTATATTCGAGATATGGTGCAGAAAGGAGCTATCAAGCTAGAGTATATAAGCACTGAGGATCAAATTGCTGATATCCTAACCAAGCCTCTATCTCGAGTAAAGTTTGAACACTTCCGAGACAAGCTTGGTGTAGTTCAGAAGAACCCTCCTCGAAAGGGGGAGTAGCACAGTATGAGACAGACAAGCCTATCTCATCAATGATGAGGTTACTTATTTTTCTTTGCACTTACTCACCTAGAATTATTTAGATTTAGGACTCTTATATTCTTTATTTTGATGATTAGATGTATACATGCTCTTGATGATAGATGTATACATGCTAGATACTTTTGATGATAGATGCTTTTGATGATGACGATACATGTTGTGGTTATACATGTTTTGATGATGATGATACATGTTATGGTTATACATGTTTTGATGATGATGATACATGTTTTGATGATGATGATACATGTTATGGTTATACATGTTTTGATGATGATGATACATGTTGTGGTTATACATGTTTTGATGATGATGATACATGTTGTGGTTATACATTTCTTGATGATGATGATACATGTTATGGTTATACATGTTTTGATGATGATGATACATGTTGTGATTATACATGCTTTTGATGTTGATGATACATGTTGTGGTGATACATGTTATGATGATGAGGATACATGTTATTGATGAACATGAGAAGGGATTGGATCATTCCTGGACTTCAGTCCGAAAGAAGAGCCATAGACGTATGTCTTCGATAATGAAGTTCTTGATGAACATGTGAAGGGATTGGATCATTCCTGGACTTCAGTCCGAAAGAAGAGCCGTAGACGTATGTCTTCGATAATGAAGTTCTTGATGAACATGTGAAGGGATTGGATCATTCCTGGACTTCAGTCCGAAAGAAGAGCCATAGACGTATGTCTTCGATAATGAAGTTCTTGATGAACATGTGAAGGGATTGGATCATTCCTGGACTTCAGTCCGAAAGAAGAGCCGTAGACGTATGTCTTCGAGAATGAAGTCCTTAGTGGACGGTTGAGGATTAAGTCATCCTTGGACGTGGTCCTAAAAGACGGTGGAGGATTAAGTCATCCTTGGACGTGGTCCTAAAAGACGGTGGAGGATTAAGTCATCCTTGGACGTGGTCCTAAAAGACGGTGGAGGATTAAGTCATCCTTAGACATGGTCCTAAAAGACGGTGGAGGATTAAGTCATCCTTGGACGTGGTCCTAAAAGACGGTGGAGGATTAAGTCATCCTTGGACGTGGTCCTAAAATACGGTGGAGGATTAAGTCATCCTTGGACGTGGTCCTAAAAGACGGTGGAGGATTAAGTCATCCTTGGACGCTGTCCTAAATGTACGGTAAGGATTGGATCATCCTTGGACTTTGGTCCTGTAAACTGAGCCGTAGACGTGAGGTCTCCGAGAACATGATAGGACTGGATCGTCCCTGGACTTTGGTTCAAAATGTACATGACTGGTTTACATCATCCTTTGATGATGCTGATGATCGTGGGATGACGATGCTGATGATCGTGTGATGACGATGCTGATGATCGTGTGATGACGATGCTGATGATCGTGCGATGACGATGCTGATGATCGTGCGATGACGATGCTGATGATCGTGCGATGACAATGCTGATGATCGTGCGATGACGATGCTGATGATCGTGTGATGACGATGCTGATGATCGTGCGATGACGATGGTGATGATCGTGTGATGACGATGCTGATGATCGTGTGACGATGATGATGATGATCGTGTGATGACGATGCTGATGATCGTATGACGATGCTGATGACGATGTTGATGTTCCAGTAACTAGTCAAGTTACTGATGATGATGAATTGAAGAAAGCTTCCGATGATATATAGATGATGTAGTAAATGACTCCTTGCTCCTACAGATGTTGTTATAATATCCTTCTCGTTAAGGGGGAGTGTTGAATATTGTAACTTCTAAGAATATTATATTTGTACATTATTTATTCCGGAGATGTTTCATTCCTCCGAGGTAATCCTACTATGTATCTGGAGATGTTTATTCCTCCAGGGTTTGGTATTAACTAGGGTTATTAGACCCACCATGTGTGGGTCGGCCCTGTAGTTATATTTTAGGGGTTATTAGACTTCTCCAGGTGAGGTCGGCCCCAACAGGTCTTTTAGTCAGTTGAGAGTCAAGTATAAATAGAGGAGGTGAACTCCTCTTTAGATCATTCACTCACATGTGGAAGAGTGCGCACTTGTCTGGGAGATCAGCTTAGGAGACAAAGGAAGGAGGAGCACATCTTGTATTTTGGTTGATCATCTTATTGAGGAAAGCTTTACTGGGTTTTCTACCCCATGAGGGTTTCCCAGGATATATTGTGTGTCTATCTTGTGATTATGCTTCTTTCAGTGATCTTGCTTGGTTATTTGGTTTAAACTTAACAGTTCGTGCTCGGTTTCAGTTGGCCTTCTAGCATGAAGGTGAAGAGGAGAAATTTGCCAAGTCCAAGTCCAGCAAGTGCAACAGCGGTGGAGTTGCTGTGATCAGTATCTAAGTGGGAGATTGTTGGTTGTGGAGCCAGATCTTCTAGTCTCATAGATGATATTGTATCAGCCGTGTTTGTACCCCGATTTTATATGATATGTAGGTGGACTGTACACTCACCCCAGCGGGGACCATTCCCCCTGGCTGGGGGGTCTGGGGGTAGCACCCCTGAGAAATGGGGGTTCGGGGGCAGCGCCCCCGAAGAAAATTTTTGGGGCTGTTTTCGCCAGCTGTTTTGCGGGCCCATGGTTTTGGGTATCCCTTGGTATTTTCCCATTGTATTTCCCTTATGAAATAAAGACATTGTAATACGGCTAGGGATGATGTATTAGGTTTTATGCATTGTAAAGATCTCTGAGATTAGGAGAGAGATTGTGAAATAGAGAAGAGGAAGTGCAACGGTTGTGCTGCAGGTTGTATCCCTTCACTTTGCTAGATGGTAATAATAATAAGGACTGGCAAATTCAGTGTGGACGTAGCCCAAGTTGGGTGAACCACGATATATTTGTGTCTCTCTTGTAATGTGTATGTGTGATTATATTTGCATTTCTATTTATTGTTATTGCTTTGCGATCCTGTTTTTCTAACATGGGTGGCCAACCATACCAACCAAACTACCCTCAGACATACCCAAGTTTGATGGAAAACCAGGGGAAGATCCATCAAATCATGTGATGACATTCCATTTGTGGTGTTCATCCAATTCCCTAGTTGATGATAGTATTAGGTTGAGGTTGTTTCAGTAGACCCTAACGGGAAATGTTGCGAAATGGTACATTGAGTTGCCCCGCAATACATACACAGAATTTTCATCTTTAGCTATGGCATTTTTGACACATTTTCAATTACCTATCCGCTATGAGACGGGAACCAAAATTTTAACATCACTTAGGCAATCCACCGCTACTCACATCTCGGATCATATCCATGAGTGGAGGAGACGTCGAAGGGTTATAAAAGATGAAATCCCTGGTCAATTCTTAGCGGATTGGTTTATCAAATCATTATTTCCTACTCTTGCCAAAGATTTATCCATGTCAGGAGCCATGACTAAAGAGTAACTCATTCAGAGTGCTCACCATATGGATTTAGTATATTCCCAATTGGGCACACTTTATGACCTAATACACCATGCTGTAAGACCTGTGTGTGATCCAGCTAGGCCGCCAAAAGGACCTCATATTGATGGTGTGATTGGATCCATTAACCAAGTTGAACAGATTACCCAACAATTGGGACAAATGTCAGTTCAAAATCAGCAACCCACAGCTGGCCAGGCAACTCAGCAATCTACCACTCCAGCCCAAACTTCCAAAATCCTTACGGTTCAAACTGCGGAGCCCAAAGGAAAAAAGAAGAAGCAAAAGAAGAAACCTAATGCCAACTCTAATACAAGAGATGCACCTAAGTAAAATAATCCTAATGGAGGAAACCATGAGAATATAAAGAACAAGTACCCTTGCCAAATTTGCAAGGAGGATCATCCTACTCATCTTTGTCCTCATATGGATGATATTCATCGCATGTTGGCTCAATGAGGAGGGAAACAACTACAACCTACTGTCCTAACTCAACCCTTCCCCCAGCAACAACAGATGGTTGCTCCGGTGCCGATACCTCCACCGGGAGGAACCCAAACAAACCCCCCACAAGGGGGCAATCCACCAAAAGCTAATATCTTCACTATTGGTGAACAGGACATTCATATTCAAACAATGGCTCGTTCTTATGATATACCTTCAAAAGATGCTGAAACAACAGGATCTCAACCTAGTGGTTTTCTAAATATTGAAAAACCAACCATAGACATAGTGCCTCGACCTCCAAAAGGGGTCCTTCGCAAAACAACACACAACCCCAATGCGCAAGCTGCTCAAAACTATAATGTAGTTGAGGATTTAGCTGAAGCTCCTTGTGGAATGTCTGCCTTGGAGGTGTTGCAAAGTTGTCCCGCTCAACGAAAGGCACTATTGTCTACTATCGGTGCTATTGATCCATCAGACACTAATTTGATCACATTTGACTTAGAACAGCCCACATGTAGGCTTCCCTAACAAATTGCTTTCCAAATTAAAGTAGCCTCACATGGTAAGAATATTTTTCGAACCATTATGGATGAAGGAGCCTCCACCTGTGTCATGTCACTAGCTTGTTGGAAAGATTTGGGATCACCCACCTTAGTACCATCCCACACAATTCTTAAGGCATTTGATGGTCATTCATTCCCACCTCATGGACTTATCTTGGCTTTCCCAATTGAACTGGGGGGGGAAATGGTTCAAGTAGATGTTGAGGTAGTGGATGCACCCATAGACTACAATTTTCTATTGGGTTGTAGTTGGATTCATAATATGATGGTTGTAGTGTCTTCCATATTCCGAGTCATTCGGTTCCCCCACCAAAGGAAGATTGTAACAATCGATCAACTAGATTACTGCACATCAGAAACTGGTCTCCACTCGAATGTACCCTTTGTTGAGGATTCAAAGACGGTATTTTAGGATGTTGGGGTAGGAATGTTTAAAGACTCATCCATTTTGGGAACTTTTTCGATTCCACCAACGATATTAACACCCAACACTGCTCCAATTTTCACCATTACGTCGGAAGTGTACTTTCCATTAAGAGTTTTTTCTAATTCCATTTCGGAGGTTGGTTCCACCTCATCGGTTGGAACCTCCAAAGAGAGTATTTTAGATGAAAAGAATGATGGAAATACACATACTTCTGCACACCATGAGGAAATGGAGAGTAATGTCCCCTTTTCTACTGTAGAGCTCGCTTATCAAGCTATTCAAATGGCCTCGGTAGAACTGGATCAAAATCCTCCCAAGATGGGGGAATACGATCCCTATACTTCACCTATTTGGGCCTTGAACTCCCAAAGTGACCATGATATCCTAGATCAAACTTTCTCTTCGGATGAAGCCATCCTAGAGGTTATGAACATCTCAGAAAGACCCTGGGAGGATATGCATCACAAGTCCTCATTTCTTCCTAAGATCGACTCATTAGAAGTTAAACCTGAAAAGTTTTACTTCAATAATGACAACAATAAGTGCCAATGCCCTGTCCGTATCTACGATGTGAATTCAGAAGGAAATTTGGCAAACATTTCGAAAACCATCCAAATTGATATATCTATCAAACCTGGCATCGTTGCGTACATCAACAGAGGTACGAATTGTTCTCCTGAGGAAATAAAATTTTACACTACTTTATTCAAAAAATTTCATGATGTATTTGCATGGTCTTATGAAGAAATGCCAGGACTCGATCCTAGTATCATAGAACATGAGATCAAAACCTACCCTAATGCTATACCTGTGCGGCAAAAAATATGTCTAGTGAACCCTAAAAAGTCTACTGCCATTAAAGACAAGGTTGAAAAGATTTTAAAAGTTGGATTCATTTATCATGTTCCTTTGACTAGATGGGTATCCAATCCAGTTCTCGTCAATAAAAAACAAGGAACTATCTGGGTTTGTACCGATTTTAGAGATCTGAACTTAGCTTGTCCCAAAGATAACTATCCCACACCCTTCATTGATCAGATCATTGATGAATGTGCCAGGAATGAAATCTTCTCGTTTATGCACGGCTTCTCCAGTTACAACCAAATCCAGATAAAAAGGAAGACCAACATAAAAAAAATTTATATGCCCTTGGGGGACCTTCGCTTATAGGAAAATGCCATTTGGCCTTAAAAACGCCAGGGCTACCTTTCAAAGAGCAATGTCATACGCATTTCACGATATTAAAGATATCGTCGAAGTTTACCTTGATGATTTGGCAACTAAATCTAAAAAGAGAGCTGAACATGGTGCACATTTACAAGCCATATTTGAGCGTTGCTGCAAGTACAACATTAGGTTAAATCCACATAAATGCATTTTTGTGTGGACTCTGGGAGGTTACTGGGGTTCGTAGTATCCCAAAAATGGATCATGGTTGATCCCATTAAGGTTGAGGCAATACTTCAGTTGCCTTCCCCGAAAACAATCACTCAACTTCAAAGCCTTTAAGGAAAAGCCAACTACTTGAGGAGATTTGTCGAGAATTTTGCTGAGAAAGCTAAAGGTTTCATCCATCTCTTAAAACAAGATGCAATATTCATATGGGATGACCAAGCTCAACGTTCATTTGATGAAATAAAGAAAGCTTTGGTCTTTGCCCCGATGCTTAGTCCACCGAACTATAATAGAGACTTTATGCTATATTTGGTTGCATCTCCTTCCACCATTGGAATGGTCTTAGCACAAGAAGATGAATCATCTCAAGAAAATGCCGTTTACTATCTTAGTAAGGGCCTTGCAGGTCCCGAATTGGGATATTCCCAGGTAGAGAAGCTAGCCTTGGCAGCAGTCCATGCTGTCCAACGACTTAGAAATTACATACTTCCAAGAAAAACAACCATAGTGGCTGAAATGAACCCCATGAAACACATTTTGTCCCGCCATATCATTGGTGGAAAATACTCAAAATGGATAGTAATTTTACAAGAATTTGACCTTGAATTCAAAAACGCTAAAGCCAAGAAGTTGTTGGCATTTGCTGAATTAATGTCTGAGTTACCCATAGAGAAGGAGGGTACTATATCTGTTGAAACTTGGGCAGATGAACATGTATTCCTCATTGCAACTTTTGATCCTTGGTATGGAGCATTCATTATATATCTTCAAACCCAAAGGACAGATCCTCAACTTTCTAGTATTGAACGACGTTGTATTTGACATCGAGCTCGAAGATACCTCATCATCGGGGATACTTTGTACCGTCGGGGAATTGATATGATATTGAGATGTTGTTTAATACATGAGGAAGCTGAACAAGTTTTGAATGATTTCCATGCTGGAGCATGCGGCAGTCATCTTTATGGGTTAGCAACCGCTCAGAAAATCTTGTGTACAGGATACTTTTGTCCTACAATTTTCAAAGATTGTATAACTGCTATAAAAAAGTGTCACCCTTGCCAAATTTACACAAGAAAAATGTGCGCACATCCTGCTCCTTTACACCCTGTAGTAACCGTGGGTCCATTTTCAAAATGGGCCATTGATTATATGACAGTCAACCCACCTTCAACCGATGGCCACCACTACATCATTGTAGCAGTGGACTACTTCACCAAGTGGGTTGAAGCAATGCCTACATTCAATTGCACGGGTAAAAAGCAAGGTTTGGTGTACCCAAAGAGATCACTGCCGACAACGGAAGTCATTTTCGGAATTCCTGTATGGATGAACATACAAATCGGTTAGGATTGCGGCAGGACTTTTCCTCGCCATATTATCCTCAAGTTAACAGACAAGTAGAAGCCATAAAAAAGGTTTTGAAAACCATGTTACAGAGGATGATTAATAAAAACAAGAATAACTAGCACTTGATGTTGTTTACTGCTCTTTGGGCCTACCGAACAACTGCTAAAACTGCAACTGGATTCACTCCTTTCCAACTGGTTTATGGAGAAGAAGCTGTGTTGCCGATTGAATGTGAAATCCCATCATTAAAGATAGCTGTCAAACTTCTACCTAACACTTCTGCGGAAGAGGAAAGGATTCTCCATCTCCATGCTTTGGATGAAACTAGAAGAGAAGCCTCTCTAAACATAGAAGTACATAAGAAGCGAGTCAAAACACAATATGACAAGTCCATGTCCTCGAGTCTTTTCTGAAGGCGATTTGGTTTTAGTTTATGACCAAGACCAAGATAAAATAGGAGAAGGAAAATTTGTACCTAAATGGTTTGGCCCACTCATTGTCAAAACTGTGTTAAAAAAATGAGCTTATGAATTGGTCAATTTTGATGGGGAACCCATGTCGGAGATCAAAAATGGTCTCTATTTGAAGAAATACTTCGCGTAGGCACTAATGCCTCGCACCACTTGTTGTATTATGTTGTATTCTTTGTATAAACTTTTGTACATTAGTTATTTCGGGCACACACTTATCTTGCTTGGCATTGTCACTTTGGCAGATGGCACAAGAGTCTTTCACATATTTGGGATATGCAGATGACGCCAGCCGTAGTTCTCGAAACATTGCTTCCGCCGCATGGGTTGTTTTTTCACCTAATAACAAACTTCTTAATTCAGGAGGCACTTTTCTCGGATCTGCAACCAACAATGTTACATAATATAGCGCAGTCATTGAGCTTCTTGTCGAGGCTATCACCCTTGGAATCCAACAAATAATCATCAAACTGAACTCATAATTAGTCGTATCCCAATTAAATGGTCAGTATCAAGTTCGACATCCTACACTATTTAGAAAGTTTCTATGAGTACGTATTTTAGAGCTTCAGTTCGAGTTTATTGAGTATATACAAGTTCCTAAAAATCCGAATAGTTTGGCTGATTCTTTGGCCAACTATGTACTTGATTGGCATCTAAGTCATTGACATCATACCAAAAAGCAAGCATGTACATTATTTCATGGCCAATTTAATTGAACACATCATTTAAGGACATAAGTGAAATAATCTAGCTTACATCATAACCCAAAAAAGTGTGTAAATTTTGCACACACCAAAAAGAATATTGTAAATACTATTTCCCTTTTTTTATTCTTTTTCTTACAGATAAGACCCAAAAAATATTCATACAAACAAAAAAATGGAAAATTTGGAAAAACTCGAAAACATGGGAAACTGTTTCAAACTTTTCTAGTTCAACATTGAAACTAATCTACTATTGGTAGATCAAAGACTAAAGGTTCATAGCTTCTAGGAATTCAAGCTGAAAGGGAATGCCTCCTCTCATACATCGGCTGCACAAAGAACACATATGGTAAATCATGAGTATTTTTACTTATCTTTTATTCATACATGTACAAACCGTATCCTGTTGAATGCTAGAAAGATGCATAATTACTCATTTTTGGCTATCTTTTTAGATATTAAATGCACATTTGAACCAGTTTCTAACTAAACTACTGGTTAGTGAAATAGTTTTTGATTTCAGGACTTGAATACTTTGACAATTCGAACTATTTGACTCATGTAGTTGAGACAGACCATGATTCATGATGATCTATGATTTTAACATCTTTCACAATATTCAAGCCGAACTAAACCTCATTGAACCATTCCTACTTGGCCATTTCACCAAATTGGATAACCTCAGTCACATGGTATTCCTTCACCGTCCGTCGACACATAATCCTGCTTCAGATAGCCTACCTTGGGAAGGAACAACTGTAAGAGTGTGCACAACTAGCTTAGCCCTTGTTTGCAATATGGATCTTTGCGTTGGCCTAACCCGTGCCCTTGAAAAATAGGCGTATGCCCATGCAACACTCGTTCCCTCCTATGTATCATAACATTCTTTATTCTTTTTTACAAAAAATGAAAAAGCATAAAAATTAAAAACACAAAAATCCAAAAAGGTAGAGACTTGAATCACTTCATAGTATAATCCTTGGAGAAAACGGAAACAGTCAGTCCTTATCGCCCTTGAACATGACACATAATTTGGTCTCCGCTGTCAGTACACCACCTGCATTTTCCTTAGGAAATTGTACCAGCATTTGATCAGATCTCCACCAATGGGTTATCCTTCTCGTCACCAATGGAGTTTTCATTAATGCATCTGGCATTAGCGGATTTCATTAAGGTCGATTACTCAAAGTCCTATGTTGCCAAATGTCCATTCTGCATCGTGTTATGTGTTCAAGGGAAGTCCAAACCGAGTCAGCCATTCCTCAAATATTCTTGACCAGTCATGTCGGCCTTCCTTGTGTCAGTATACAGTGTTGGATCTCGCAGTGCTACCAAATTATATTAGACTATTGATCTTTGTTTCGTATCGGTTGATGTGGGATGCATTAATGCCCTCCTTCCGATGGATCTATTCCTATCGACATCAAATCATCATCTAGGACATGGATCTAGAAACCCGGGAGTACCTTGGATCTTGCAGTCATTAGTGGCAGGTCTCCTCGTAAATGACAGTGAGTATGCATCAATGACCCCTGATTGTTTGATTCTACAAGTGTTCGACTTCAGAACAATTATTCACACTTGTTAGTTTGTACTCAGTACCTTAGAGTCCATCATCATTATCGGTGGGTCTCTTTGCATCTGTTAACGGTATACATCAATGACCGGTAATCAAATGGTGTTTTATTATGCTTGACATCAAATCACTTATTTGCATGATATAAACTCGTACTATCGTTAGTTTGTATGGAAGACCTTGCGAAAAACAGTTGTATCACTCATCGATGCACTGCCCGAGCTGTGCAAGATTAGACTGCCATGTCAGAAGCCCAAAAAGACTTTGTTATCGCACTCATCAAAGTGCACATTTACATTTTCAAAAAAAAATTCTTTTGACATGGATCCACTATGTATTGTTCGTGGCCATGTTTGTTTACTGCTGAGCATGGGTATGCCTACCTCAGGAAGATATTATATATTTGAAAAATTTCTATGTTTTACATGTGTGATCCTCAATCCATTGCATGTGAGCTTTCCTTCCCTTATCCTTGCTTTGAACGATAAAGAGTATCAGTATAAAGAGTATCAGAGTATAAATTTCAATAATGTATTTCGGCCCTTAGCTCTGCTTCGGACCTCACACATTAGGGGGCATCTGTTAACAATCAAATTAACACTCCTAGTCATGTGACAGAAGAGGCATATGTTTACCATGCACCTACAATAGGAAGACATGACACAAGTTCATGCAGAGATGAATCCTCTTTGAGAAATGCATTAAAATGCATTAATTGTGCTTAAAATCATTCTAAATGGTGCAAAAAGCCTAAAAACTATGAAAAGTGGGTTTTCAAGTTAAAATAATCTAAAATGGATTATCCCACACTCAAAAGAGAAACCTAAGGCACATTTCCCAATGCTATATAAGAAAGGCTTTGGGGCATGGTAAAGACACACCAAGCAAGGGCAAAGGCATGCTGGAGAGATTCTGAAGGAGGAGAAAGAGCTCAAGTTCTTCAAAAGAAAGAGTGAAGGAAATGAAGCTCATATCAATGGAGGAAGGATTCACATATAATGCCATGGTAAGGATGTATTTCTCCATTGTTCTTCTATGAATAGATTCAAGTTTCTACCATTTATGAGTTTGAATTTTGCTTATCATGCATGGATTTAATTCTTAAAAGGCTTTAGGTCTTAAGTTTGCTTATCTTAATTGATGAATAGATATTGATTTTTGGAAACTTGTAATAATCTTTTCATGTTATTGACATAGGAATTCACCATTTCTTAGGAAGATGGTTAACCTAGTGTAGACACATCCCTTCACTAAATACTATTATCACTGTGGGATGACTAGCACTCAAATCACCCCGTTTTTCTGGTGATTTGTTCCCTAGATCCGGTTATAAAAACCGGTGGAATCGTAGTTCTACCCCATTTACTGCGGAACTATGCCATGGAACTGTGCCCCTAGGGATTTTGGCCCATTTTAAGATGACCTAGATCGTCGAAATTCCAAAAAAAGAACCAGGAAATTTTCCTCGTCCAAAAATTTTTCGTCACTAGTCACCGAAAAACCGAGGAATTTTAGTACCAGTTATCACATGCCCTTATAGAAGTTTCAATGTATAATAGTTATTAAATCTCTATTCATATTCTAGTCTCAACCAACAATCGAAAAACAATATCTAAGACTGAATCCTAATATCACAATCCAAGAGAAAATAACAACCATCTATTACAATGTTCTACCAACCATCTATTAAAATGTTAATATCAGCGACTCCATTGGCTTGAAAAACCAAGGTCCCATGCTTAATTTTCAACTTGAAAAATCAAGTTTTCATTCTATTAAAATGTTAAGATCAGCTATTCCATTGGCTTGAAAAACCAAGGTCCCATTCTTAATTTTCGACTTGAAAAATCAAGTTTTCATTTCTTTATGAATCAACTCGAAAAATAATTAGACAGGGAGCAAGGAGGCAATCTTGTCTAATAAAACAATGCCGGTAAATTAGGGATGGAAGCATTTCTATGGCTTGACTTTCAAAGAGTCAAGTCTTCATTCAACGAATTATTTATTACGATGTTACGGTCAATTATTCCATTGGTTTGAAAAATCAAGGACTCATTATTAGCTATCAACTATCCCATTGGTTTGAAAAATCAAGGTTTCATCCCTTAATTTTCGGTTTGAAAAAACAAGGTAAGAAAAGTCTTTTGAATGAATTGATTTGAAAAATTGTAATTTCATTTTTAATTTTCAATTTGAAAAAACTATCCTATTGGTTTGAAAAATCAAAGTTTCATTCCTTAATTTTGAGTTTGAAAAAACAAGGTAAGAAAATTCTTCTTAATGAATTGATTTGAAAAATTGTAATTTCATTTTTTAATTTTTAATTTGAAAAATAAAAAATTTATTCCTTAATTTTTAGTTTGAAAATTTAAAATTTCATTTCTTATCTTTTATAAAGATTTCGAAATGTTATTATATTTTTAAGAAATACTTCTTGTATTTACAAGATCAGATTTACAAGCATATTATTAATGAAAAATCAAGATTGATAAAATGTTATCATTCCTACACAGGGTTCTATTCCACATTATACAATTTAATTGTTTAGATAAAAGTGGAATTTCAACTAAAATAACTAATACTTAGATTGTAATTTAACTTTTAATAATTTAACTATTCATTAATTATTAATTATTAATATAAAAGTGGAACTAGAATAGGAGCATATCCAATGATAACTCAAGTATCATATTATTTGTAACTTCACCATCACAGGACAACGACCACATTCATGAATTTTCAGCTCATATGTTTTTATAAAAATAAATATAATCTCAAAGAATGATTTGGCATAGCAAAACAAAGTAAAAAAATGGACACAGAAAAGCATATAAATAATTTAAATGAAAGTTGAAGTCTCTCTCTCTCACACACTTCATCAACATTAAAAGAAATACATACTTTGAGGCCATCAACCTATACTTATGTATTAAAGTCTATTTTCATGTTGTTATATCATAAGTTATGTTTTAAATATGCAATGTATTTCAAGTTGCTTATAATAAAAAATGAATTACATACATTGGGGCCACAAACTCATAGTTACTATCAAGGTTCATAAAAATTGCTATGCCATTATTTTAAAAAATCAAGGTTCATTTTTATTTTCATGACTTAATTTTGAAAGAATTAAGTTCTCATTTAACTAACCATCCATGACATTGTTACTATACACTACCAAAATCATAGTTCAATTTTTTTATTGTTTTATTTTCATGACTTAATTTCGAAACAATTAAACATGTTACTATACATTATACATTATCATATTGATTTGGAAAATGTTATTTCCTCTATGTAGAAAGTCAAAGTTTGATTTTTTTTTCATGACTTTACATAGAAAAAATTAAATTCTCATTCAAGTAACCATCCACGAAATTATTTCTATACAATATCTTATAAGTTTGGAAAATGATACCCCATAAGCTTGGAAAATGTTATCCCATCAATCTGAAAAATCAAGGTTCATATTTTTTTACATAACATGACATTTCAAAAAAATTTAAATCCTCACTCAACTAACCATCAATGCCTTTGATTTTATAATCCAGATTCATTTTTTATACATAACTTTTGACATTTCAAAATAATTTAAGTCCTCACTCAACTAACAATCCATGACTTTGATAATAAAGGTTCCTTTTTTATTTATGACTTGACACTTCAGAATAATTTAAGTCCTCACTCAACGAACCATCCATGACTTTGATAATATAGGTTTTATTCATAACTTGACACTTCAAAATAATTTAAGTCCTCACTCAACTAACCATCCATGACTTTGATAATATAGGTTTTATTCATGACTGGACACTTCAAAATAATTTAAGTCCTCACTCAACTAACCATCCATGACTTTGATAATATAGGTTTTATTCATGACTTGACACTTCAAAATAATTTAAGTCCTCACTCAACTAACCATCCATGACTTTGATAATATAGGTTCAACTAACCATCCATAACCATGACTTTGATAATATAGGTTATCACATACGATTGGAAAATGCTATTCTAATGACTTTTTAAACCTAGGTTTGATTTTTTTTTTCACGATTCTCAAAGAATTATGTCCTCACTATCTTAACCATCCATCACATTATTTTTATACATTATGAATCGATTTTGATTTATGAAATTTATAAAATTAAGGTAATTATTTTTATTTATCATGTTCGCAAATAATAAGAAAATATTTTTTTTCCATGCTTAGTTATTACGGAATAGTAAGCTTATTTTACATTAGATATTTTAAAAGTTTGAATCAATGTACTTGATGTCCATATAATTTAAAGTAAAGTGGTTTTCATCCAATACTTTAATCATGTAGCAAATTCAATAAAAATTTTCATGTCAATGTGTTTTAGGTTTTGTCCAAATATTCTATATATCATTATTAAGCTTATGGGATATAAAAATCATGGAAATTTATTCTTATTTTAAAATACATTTTTTCTTTTTTTAGATAATTAACTTTATTGTTATCATGACTTTTGATTCTAATAATTATCTTTACAAAAAAATCAACTAATTTTTAAATCAAGATTAATTTAGTAAATTTCAATTATATATAGATTTAAGAAGATAAATATCGACATAATGCATTGGAGTAGTTGTGATCAATGTTATCAGAACCGAACCGATGATTGAGTCAGCAAAGCGTAACATGTGAATCGAATTGTAACCGGAAAAAAAACTGGGAATAAAACCGATTGACCAAAAAAATACATAAACTATTCATATTTTGTAAAAAAAAAATATATTCATGTGCATACATATGAATCCAAACCATTAATACACAAATATGCAAATTTCTTCATATATATAGCAAGTATAGGTGCAAATGACCAAAATAGCACGAAGTGTAATACATCTATGAAGTTCTGAACCAAAATACATCAATAAAGAGGGTCTAAATGGCCCCTAGAGTCCAAAAAATAAGAAGAGTATGGGCTGGTCGGTTCGTATGGAACCGTTCGGTTCACAATCGGTTCACAACCGGTCCAAATCATTTTTGTAGGTTTTCTAGTTCAGGCACCTAACTAGACTAGTTGGGCCTGTGAACCGGTCGGATCGACCGATTTTACCGGTTCCGATAACATTGCCTGTGAAATATTCCGTTTTATTGTCAATGTTTTGATCCTCCTCTTTGGATCCATTTTAGCGTCAACACTTTGAACCTCCTCTTATCATCAGGGCAATGTACTTTCCATTTCCAAAGAGTTAAACAAAGACTAAAAGTATTTTGGAATTGATTCATTTAGATGTATGTGGACCAATTCCCTCCACACCCTTAAGTGGATATGAATACTACCTTACATTTATTGATGACTATTCAAGAAAGACTTGGATATACTTTCTAAAAGGAAAGAATGAAGTCTTTGGAAAGTTCAAGGAGTTCAAAGCCTTGATAGAAAATCATTCAGAAAAGAAGATCAAGATACTCAGAACAGATAATGGCGGAGAGTATACTTCAAAGGATTTTGAAGTCTTTTGTAAACAAGCTGGAATCAAGAGGGAACTAACCACTCCCTACCATCCTCAACAAAATTGTGTTGCAGAAAGAAAGAATAGAACCATTATCGAAGCAGTAAAGACAATGATACATGATCAAGACCTACCTATGTATTTATGGGCTGAAGCAGCTAGGACAACAGTCTATGTGCAGAATAGACTATCTCATAGTGCTCTTGAATTCAAGACCCCAGAAGAAGTGTTTACAGGGAAGAAGCCTGAGGTGAGTCATCTCAAGATATTTGGATGCCCAGTATATATTCATGTTCCAAAAGAAAAGAGAACCAAGCTAGATCCTTCTGGGAAGAAGGGAATATTTGTTGGATACTGTGAAGCATCCAAAGCATTCAGAATATACATCCCAGGCTTCCACCTTATGGAGATTAGTAGGGATGTGACATTTGATGAAGAGGCAGCTCTCAAGAAATCTAGGAAGTGACAGTATGAAGAAGTATATGAAGAAGATGCACCTCCCAGAATTGCAGAGGCTGTACCCACTCCTGAAGATCTGACACCTAAACACCATGACATGATAGAACCACAAGAATCCACCATCACAAACATATCGAGAAAGAGAAAGCTAGCATGGGAAAGAGACATTATAATAGGAGCAGAAAAGTATGGAGCTCCTGAAGACTCCACCAAAGTGAGCAAGAAGCCAAAGCCATTCACCAATTATGTGGCTTTGATGTGTGATCTTGCAGACCAAGAACCTACTAGTTATGAAGAGGTAGTTCATAAGAAAGAGTGGGTAGAGGCAATGACAGAGGAGTACCAATCAATAATGAAGAATGATGTTTGGGATATAGTTCCCAAGTCAAAGGTCAAAAGTGTGGTATCCTCCAAGTGGATATACAAAATAAAGCATGTTGCGGATGGCAGTATTGAAAAGCATAAGGAAAGATTTGTGGCCAGAGGATTCTCTCAGAAAGAGGGAATTGACTATGAAGAGACATTTGCACCAGTTGCAATGTACACTTCCATTAGAACCATCATGGCACTTGCATCCATGATGAAGTGGGAATTACACCAGATGGATGTGAAGACAGGTTTCCTGAATGGTGTGATTGAGGAGGAAGCGTACATAGAACAACCACAAGGATTTGAGGTTGAAGATAGAGGAACCCATGTATGCAAACTGAAGAAGGCTTTGTATGGGTTGAAGCAAGCTCCCAGAGCTTGGTATGGAAGAATTGAAAGTTTCTTGACAAGTTTAGGCTTTACCGAACGTAAAGCTGATACTAATCTTTATCTCAAGGTTATGGATGATGAACCTGCCATATTGTTGCTATATTTGGATGATCTATTTCTGACTGGAAATGAGAAATAGATTGTCAAATGTAAGAAGAATCTCTCATCAAAGTTTGAGATGAAAGATCTTGGATTGATGCATTACTTCCTAGGTCTGGAAGTATGGAAAGGCCCAGAAGGAATCTTTCTCAATCAGGGAAAGTATGCCGTGGAAATCTTAAAAAGATTTGATATGTTAGAATGTAAATCCATGGCCACTCCCATGGATTCCAAGTTTAAGTTGTTAGTTGATTACTCCTCAGAGTTAGTGGATGTGACTCTATACAGACAGATTATTGGGTCATTAATGTATTTGACGAATACTAGGCCAGATATATGCTTTGCGGTGAACACCTTGAGTCAGTTTCTAGTGGAACCTAGACGAGTTCACCCGATAGCTGCAAAACATGTGATGAGGTACCTAAAGGGTACGATAGATTTTGGTCTATGTTATCATGGAGAACATGAATTCAAATTGTATGGCTACATAGATGCTGATTGGGAAGGAAGTGTATCAGACAGAAAGAGTACATCGGGTGGATGTTATTGTCTTGGATCTTCCATGATATCATGGTTTAGCAGGAAGCAACCAAGTGTGGCTCTCAGCACAGCTGAAGCGGAATATACAGCTGCTGGCTCTGCTAGTTGTGAAGCGGTATGGATTCGGAAGTTGTTATCAGGATTGTTTGACTTAGAGATGGACCCCACAGTGATCTTGTGTGACAACCAAAGTTGTATCAAGATGATAGAGAATCCAGTATTCCATGATAAGTCAAAGCACATAGAGATCCGATATTTCTATATATGGGATATGGTGCAGAAAGGAACTATCAAGATCGAGTATGTGAGAACTGACGAACAAGTTGCTGATATATTGACCAAACCTCTATCTCGTGTAAAGTTTTGAGTATTTCTGAGATGAGCTTGGTGTAGTTCAGAAGGACCCTCCTCGAAAGGGGGAGTGATATGGTCGTTGATGATGAGATTGCCTACATCAACAGTAAGGTTGATGATGTGGATACATGTATTGACGATGAGGTCAATGATATTGATGAATGGTCCTTAGACTTTATGGACATGATAGGGCTGCATCATCCCTGAACGTTTGGTTCAAAATGTACATGATAGGACTACATCATCCCTGAGCGCTTGGTTCAAAATGTATGTGATTGGGTTAATCATCCTTAGATAGTAAATCCAGTAATTCCGAAAGGAAGGATAGTATTACATGAGATTGTGATTGGATTAATCATCCTTAGACAATAAATCTAGTAATTCCGAAAGGAAGGATAGTCTTAAATGAGATTGTGATTGGATTAATCATCCTTAGACAGTAAATCCAGTAATTTCGAAAGGAAGGATAGTCTTCAATGAGATTGTGATTGGATTAATCATCCTTAGATAGTAAATCTAGTAATTCCGAAAGGAAGGATAGTCTTAAATGAGATTGTGATTGGACTAATCATCCTTAGATAGTAAATCCAGTAATTTCGAAAAGAAGGATACTCTTAAATGAGATTGTGATTGGACTAATCATCCTTAGACAGTAAATCCAGTAATTTCGAAAGAAAGGATAATCTTAAATGTGATTGTGACTAGACTAATCATCCTTAAACAGTAAATCGAGTAATTCCGAAAGGAATGATAGTCTTAAATATTGATTGTGATGAGATTGATCTCATAAAGAAGGATCAGGTGTATTGCAGAGTATGCTAATATGATGATCCTGTTGATCGAGAGGATCCAGATGATGATGATATTGATCAAGAGATCCATTTGATGATGTTGATCGGTAGATCCAGACGATGAGGTTGTTGAACAAGATATCCAGATGATGATGTTGATAGGTAGATCCAGAAAATGAGGCTGTTGATTGAGAGATTCAGATGATGATGTTGTTCGGTAGATCCAGACGATGAGGCTATTGATCGAGAGATCCAGGTGATGATGCTGATCGGTAGATCCAGATGATGAGGCTGTTGATTGAGAGATCTAGATGATGATGCTGATCGGTAGATCCAGACAATGAGGCTATTGATCGTGAGATCCAGATGATGATGATGCTGTAGCTGATCGAGTGCTGCAGAAGATGAAGACTCAATGCTGATGTTGTTGTTGTTCCAGTATTGATTATGTTCCAGTAATTGGTTGAGTTACTGATGATGATGTATGGAGAAAGCTTCCAATGATTTATAGATGTATGATGTATCATGTAATTGATGACTCCTTGCTCCTACAGATGTTGTTATAATATCCTTCTCGTTAAGGGGGAGTGTTGAAATATTGTAACTTCTAAGAATATTATATTTACTTTATTATTTCGGAGATGTTCCATTCCTTCGTGGAGACCCTATTGTATATCCGGAGATGTTTGTTCCTCCGAGAGAGTGTGGTAACTAGGGTTATTAGATCTCCCATGTGAGGTCGGCCCTGAGTTAGTTGTTTAGGGGTTATTAGACTCTCTTAGGAGAGGTCGGCCCCATTAGGGTGAAAAGTCAGTTAGAACATGAGTATAAATAGAGGAGGTGTGTTCCTCATTTATCTCATTCATTCACTCACTTGTGATTGGCGCATAGGAGAGAGAGACGTATGCATAGGAGGAGAAGGAGCTCCTGTTGAGGACTACATCTTTGTATTGGTTGATTATCTATATTGAGGAAAGCTTTGCTGGGTTTTCTACCCCATGAGGGTTTCCTAGGGTAAATCTTTGCCTATCTTGTGATTATGTTTCTTTCAGTGATCTTGCTTGTGAAATTAGGCTAAACTTAACAGATTGTTTATAGTAGGGTCTCTTAGTCCAATCCCACCTTTGAGCTTGGGCCTGCATAACTTGTCCCAGGAGACCAGGTTCCATTTTTTTCCTTTTTCCTTTGAAGCTCCCCACATAAACATCCATTGGTGAGATATGATTTTGTTCCAAAAAAAATTTCGGGGCGACAAAGATTGAAAAGAGATAAGTACACATGCCACGAAGGACATAATTAAGGAGGACTAGTTGACTTGGAATGTTAAGAGAATGAAAGGTCCAGTTGGATAGGTGCTGCTCCAATTTGGCTATGATCTTGGAACATGAATTGTTTTGGGCCGCAATGGAGATCATAAGGGCTCCTAGGTAGATTGATGGTAACACACCTCTTTTTAAGGAAAGGAGGATGGAGATCCGCAACTGGAGGCTTAGAGGAGTGTTGAAGAAGAATATTTCAGATTTGTCATTATTGAGGGTGTTATGGAGAAAACTTCCTATGGCTCGGGGTATACCACAACAAACATCTGAATACCATAAAATAACTCAATTCCCATTGCAATGTTATTATAATGAAAATGCTAAGATATGGAGAATAAGAACCAACCTTCAACCGGATCTTCGAAGTAGATCCCCGTTGAGATTTCAATCTCTACACTTGAACCTGCAAATTAGCCTCAACAACAAATACAAGCAAGTGCATATAATATGTGAAAGATATTAGCATAATCAATAACATGATCCATGATATCATAAGTAAATGTAACCCATTGTAATTTAAGCAACATTCACAACATCAATTGGATGAGAAAATGAGTATTTCCATTAATTAATAACAAGAAGTACAATGATACGACCTCTTGCCAACAACCAATCTGAACCAAGAACTGGGTCTCTCCACTTGTGCCTCCACCACTTCAATCCCCCATGGAATGGAAAACTCAAACTATGAAAGGAGTTTGGTTGGTGAACATAAGGATTTCACAACAAAAAGGATCAATAAGTGTAGACTCAAGTCACGACAAAAATCCACTAGAGTTATCTTGCTCTCTCTTTCTCCTCTCTTCCATACACCATAAGAGTTCAATATATAGCATTCCAAAGGTAAGTGAAGGGTCAAATCGAGTCGTTTCGGGGTATATGGAGGGCCAAAGGTCACCCTATGACCGATTTTCGGGAGTAAAAAGTAATTATCTATCACGTTTTACCATTTAACTTGGTGTATGTTGGATATAGTGGAATAGCCTGCGTGCACGCTGGCTATAGTGGAACAGCTAGCGTACAGGAACAAAAATAGGGAAAAATGTGTTCCTGGAGGATAAAATGTGGATCTGAGTCAATAAAATGGATCTTGAAGGCCAATTAATGCTGATGCTCACCAGGTGGAAAATTACGCTGTAACAGATGCCCTCTAATGTGTGAGATCAGAGAAGGTATTATGATGGTTGAAATACATTATAAATCTCTGAAGTGGAGTGATGGAGACACAAATGGAGAGAGTAGCTCACTCGTCATAATACTGTAATATCTTTGAATACATGTCGGTACAATACAACAATCTAATACAGTGGCCATGATAGGAAGTATATAGTGAATACATGTCATAAGTGGTCATAGCCATGACCCATACAGTAATATATGGTCTCCTGTTGAAAGGAAAGAACTGGTGCAATACTGGAGGTACAAATTGCTAATGTACGAGAAATAAGATCTCATAAGTATAGTCACGATCAAGAGAAGCATACTGAATGCTACTAACATCTGGGGTCTTCTACACAAATCATCTATGGTGCAAGTCCCATTAAGTGACTAAAGGTGTTGAGGTCGAACCTGATGTGACATCGTCTGATTACCGGTCAATGATGTATACCGTTAACAGACGTGAGATAACCCACCAATAATGAAAATGGGCATCAAGGCACATAGTACAAACATCAAAGTGTGAATAGATGTGTTGAGGTCGAACACCAAGATGAATCAAACAATCAGGGGACATTGATGTATTCCCAAAACTGTCGATGGCGAGAGAACCTACCACTAATGACTGCAAGCCTCAAGGTACTCAACCGACTCTAAGTCTCAATTCCAGAATAAATGAGTTGAAGTCGACGGAACAAAACTCGCTAGAAGGAGGGAATTAAGGCATCCCCCATCAACCAACACAAGGTAACAGCTACGCTGAAATATTTGGAAGAACTCGGACAAACGGACTGACTCAATAAGGATGGCTGACATGCAATAGTCAAGAGATATGAGGAGTGGCCAAATCTAGTTTCAGGACTTCCTTTGAACAAGAGCATGAGCAGATGGATAGACTCAGGTAGCATAGACTCGAGTAATAACACCATGCGATGTAGGAGGCATCAACAAAAGGCTCCATAATGATTGGAAGCTTAACCAATCGGTGGAGTAAAATCTGAGAAATGAGTATAGCTCCTAAGGTCCTACTATAGTCCCGACTCATGATGGATGGAGTGGAATGAATGCTCTATTCAAAGGCAACACAACAACTTACAACAAAAATAAGTAACGATTCTCCCATCCGGCTTTTTGGAATATTTGATTTTTTTGGTATTTTTCATATTTAGAAAAGCTTGAAAAAGAATAAAATTGCTTATAGTACAAAAAGTGAGGGAACGAGTGTCAAATAGTGAGCAGACTAGTCCCAAGCAGTGGAACATACCTATGATCAATGCAAGGAAGCACGTGCAGGATGTGGACACTCATGGGGGTTTTCCCTCAGGGTTAATAGGTCATCAAATTGCGAATGGAAAATGGAAGCTCTACAAGGCTTGACAAGGAAAGTGCTCTGGCAACAGGATAACAATTGAGTAAGCGGGATCCGGCACAAGGCTCAAGCAGTAAGTAGGATGATGCAATGCAATCACAACTTGGTAAAAATGGGGGAGTCCTTATGGGAGATGGCCAACATAAGACAAATTAGAGTATGAGTCTTTATCGCAAAGTCATGGCGTAACTACACAGGACTCCCGATCCTAAGGAAAGACAACGACATGGGCACCGAAAGACACAAAAGGTTCTAACTAGGGCACCCATGTTCAAACAAGCCCTATCGCCAAATAACGACACTTCTATAACAATTTAAAGGCTCTGTGTTAGTTACAAAGTGGGGTCTCACCTAGGGTTAATGACAAATGGTCAAAGGTCAAATACATAATGCAGGTGAAAAACAATATCTAACCTATATGACGGGTGTGAAATATACCTGTCGTAGGCGCGAAACGGTAAAAAATTAAACTCTCATCGAAAAAATTTGTTCAAAATAGTACTCCAAGACATTATATTAGTCCGAAACAAGTTAAAATGGTGAAAACTATAGCAAAGTGGGTTTGAAAAACTATAAATAGTAAAAATAAATTACTATTTACCAATTCATTTTCTTTTTCGTCCAAATAGTGATTTTGGTTAGTTTTCACCTCAAAGTTCAGTTGCTGATTCCAGAAGCTGTGGGCGTCCATTTCACGAGCTGTCTGGAGCAGGTTAGTCATCTCATCCTCCTCCTTCATTTGGTATCTTTTATTTCAATTTTTAGTGGTCCATTATTTTTATTAGGCCAATCGTACTTCTCCACGGTGCTGTACGTAGGCTACAACTCTGCGGGTCATGGGTAAGGCCTGCTAGACGCGGTCAATGCATGCGTTGACCGCGGGTAGACGACCCCTGTCTATTCAGTTGCTTGCGGGTACGGCCGTGAAGTTAGTTTTTTAAATGTTAAAAGCTAAAAAAAACTTTTGTTTCTTCCTCCAGGATGGTTCTAGAGTGGAGGGAAAGAGAACATGATGTTGTTGATGAGAATGTCCACCAAGATTTTCTTGCGCAACAAGCACTGGAAGCATGTGGGATTTACAAATTATGGAGTGTTGGGGGTTTAAGGGCCCAAAACCAACTACTCCGTCAGTTGATTGATTATTGGGACGTAGACGCTCAAAACTTCAACTTGGATGGTCAAACACTCTCCATAGAGGTGGATGACATATACTTCATTACAGGGTTGTCCCATCGAGGGGAGGTGGCTAGTCTTCGATCTCGTACTGTAGATGGTGGGATCACCATTCCCGAATATATAGACCGGTATTTTCTTCCTGGTACCGAAAAGGTGGGGAGTCAGGTACCCATTGGGTCCATTGTGAGTTTGAGCATGAAGATCATAGTGCTCACCCTTGTGAAAATCACTAGTTCTGCAGCTTTATATTAGACTTCAAGGCCAGTGATGTTCTATGCAACAAAGTGCATGAGGCTTATAGTATATGACTGGTGCACAACATTACTGGTGTCCATGAAGACCCAGTTAATGGAGTGCAAGTGTGGGAAGGAAAAGAGCTTCAGGTATGGCAGTATACTATGCATCTTCTTCTTTGAGAGAGTTTCGGGGCTCAGTCCGAGGGTTGAAGTCCCTCTACATAGTCTCCATGACCTAGCCCTAACCCAGTGGGAAGAGGTACTAACGGGACAGGGTGGTGTCCGATAGGCATCACCATATATAGATGAGTTCTTCCACTGGTGGGATCGGCAGGTCATCGCCATCGATGACTACCCATATGCCAGGATAGACTATCGGGGCGACTGTGACATGCTGCTTCCTCTAGGGGCCACATTCAGAGACATCAGTATGTTACTCTTTTTATGTTTTGTGTATTTAATTTTTTGGGAATTTTTATTATATATGAAAATGAAAAAATCTCTTTGGTGTTGTATCACATATTGACATTCCACTGTTTGCTCGCAGATGCTGGTCCGTGAAGACCAGAGGGTTTCCCGAGATATCGTCAATGGGGCAGGGGTGGATAGGTAGTTGGCGCTGCAGCAAAGCACACATTAGAGACCATAGGGGTCAACCAGTCCCATGTGACTACCAGAGTACCCATGATTGAGGTGGAGCATCTGCCAGAGGCGATGCAACAACATGTTGTGGGAGTACCGGGCACCTGGGTGCGACTACTGTGGCGCATAACCAATGCAGTTCACTACTATATTCAGACACATCCTGCCGAGGCAGCTAGGCCTCCTCCTAGGGCCTAGATATCTCAAAGTCCCATATTTTGTATCGATTATGTATATTTTTGAGAGCTACGGGCTCTAGTTTTGTACTGTGACACCACCTTTTTGGACATATTATTTATATATAGAAAAAACTTTGATTCTCCGGTTCTATTATATGTGTATGTACAAATGTGTGAATGAATGTTTATTTGTGTGCTTTTTTATAGATGTGACAAATGCCAATCTAGGACATAATTAGCATATGCATCCGATACATGATTAAAACATCTTGGAACATGAATGTATGTAATGGAAACAAAATTATGCTCCAAGAGTCTTACCCTTAAGAACCTCTGTAGTAATGTAGGATCCCTCACACGATATCGGCCATTCAATTGAGACACAACCAGTTGTGAATCCAGGCGGAATTCTAAAGATTGGATACCATGCGAAATGGCATCCCGAAGTAGCTCAACTATGGCACTGTACTCAGCCACATTATTGGATGTAGGACCGAGATAGGCACCTCCTGAAGACACAATCTGATGGTCCGGTGAATAAATAACCCATGCAGCAGAAACGAGTCGTTGTGTATGACGGCTAGCAACATCTACGAATCCAAAACACACAGGAGATTCCGCTGACATCTGTCAACCAAACAGAAGTGAATCAGTAGATTCGAAAAACCAAAAGAAACCAAAACTATGTATAGAAGTAACTATACAATAGAATACAAAAGTATTAGATCGAGCTAGAAGTTCAAGCGTAATACCGCTTGAGGTAAATCCCATTTCTAGGGTCCTTCAAGGTGTTCCCCTCATAGTCTTCCAATTCGTAGGCTCCTTTCTCAAGGAAATGCCTCACCATGTAAGGATCGTACCACATGGGGTTAAACTTGCCTGCCCCTAGGGGTTCCTTAGCTTGGTCATACAAGAGGACCAAGTCACCTTTAGTATACTGCTAGGGACAGACAGACCTATCATATTGAAACTTGACATGACGTTTGTTGGAATCTATAGCCACGGCGGCATCTCGACGCTGCTCATCAAGTTGCTCAAGGTGGATCAAACACTGCTCAACCTATGATGTATCAGGAAGGAGCTCTATGGCTAGTTTTAATGAAGGGATTTCACATTCAATCTGTAATATAGACTCCACACCATGTACTAGCTGAAATGGTGAGAAACTGATGGCAATCTTAACTGCAGTTCGATATGCCCACAAAGCAGGATATAACATAATTTGCCAGTTGCTCTTGCTTTGCTGGATGGTACATTGGAGAATGGTATTTAAGGACTTATTGACTGCCTCAACTTGACCATTCGCTTGGGGGTATTAAGAAGATGAATGATCTTGATGAAACCCAAGATTGAGTGACAAATCCGCCATCATTTTGTTCTGAAAGTGATTGTCATGGTAGGTGACAATCTCTTTCGGGATACCGAATCGAGTGATAATCTGATTGAATACAAAGTGGGCTACTGTAGCACCATTGTCTTTTATGGTAGGCATGGCCTCATCCCATTTGGAAAAGTAGTCCACGACCACAATCATATGGTGATGCCCCCCCAGCCGAAGCTGGTTTTCAATCCATGAAATCCACCCCCCACTTAGTGAAGGGACCGACAGTGATGACTAGATGAAGGGGCGTAGGATGCGAGTGTACATTTAGAGAAAACACCTGGCAAGGGTTACATCTCTTCACAACGTTCATACAATCTTTAAAGATCGAAGTCCAGAAGTAACCTACTCGCATGATGTGTTGGGCTGTCACAAGCCCCAATAAGTGACCACCACATGCCCTACTATGGAAGTCATTCAGCACTAACTCCACTTCTTCATGAAACAAACAATGACAGAGGATAGAGTCCTTTCCTTGACGATACAAAGTGTCATTGACGATGACATAATATTTAGCTTGGTGTCTCACATGTTGTCGTTCGTCCCGTGAATAGTGCGAAGGGAACTTCAAAGTTTGGAGATATATGATGATATCCCCATACCAAGGGTCCACCAACAAGATAAGAAATAAATGCTCATCCACAAAGGAATCTTCATGGATGATGTTCTCATCAAGTCGTGGAAAGTATGACATGAGCTCAATGAAAACCAAGGATTTCACCGACTTCGCCGAAGCAAAATCGAGATCAAACTCCTAAAGAATCACAATCCATTTATTATACTTCCGCCCAATCAAACATCATGAAAGCATGAACTGAAATGGATTGATTTGTGCTATGACAGTGGTATTCCTAAGCATAATGTAATGTCGTAAACGTTGGACTGCATGAACAGTCGCAAGTGCCAACTTCTCCACATGAGTGTATCTCAGCTCAACGTCTACTAGATTTTGACTATGATAATAGACAACATGCTCTTGGAGCACATCATCTACCTGAACTAAGACCATGCTAATCGACTCGAGAGACGCGGCCACATAAAGCAAGAAATCTCTAGCAAAGTCAGGTTGACTAAGCAGAGGGGTCGATACCAAAGCTTTCTTCAAATTGTCGAAAGACTGTTGGGCTCTCTCATCCCAGATAAACAGTGTGTCCCTCTTCAACAGTCGCGCAAAACCTTTGGTAAGACTAGCATAATTCATGATAAAATGTCATAGAAAAGTAGCTCTCCCTTCGAGGCTCCGAAGTTGAATTATATTACATGGGGGAGGGAATCGAAGTATTGCCTCAACCTTAAGAGGATCGACTCTTATACCCTCTTGTGAAACTACAAACCCTAAAAGACGACCCATTCTCACAACAAAGATGCACTTGTTGGGGTTCAACCCAATCTTGTAACACCGGCATATTTCGAAAATGAGGCGGAGGTGCTTGGGGTGGTCCACTCTCTTATGAGAATGGCCAGCAAGATTGTCCAAGTAAGCCTCCACTATATGCTTAAGGTCATGAAACGCATAGGTCATAGCACGTTGAAACGTAGCTACGGCGTTTTTAAGGCCGAAGGGCATTTTCTAGTACACAAATGTACCCCAAGGACATATGAAAGCCGTTTTATATTGGTCCTTGGGTTTTATCTGGATCTGATTATATATGGAGAAACCGTCCATAAACGAAAAAACCTCGCTTCCCACACACGCATCCAAAATTTGATCTATGAATGGTGTGGGAAAGTTGTCTTTCGGACATGCACGGTTCATATCTCTAAAGTTTGTGAATACATGGATGGTTCCTTGCTTCTTATCTACAGAAACAGGATTTGACACCCATTCAGTAAGGGGAACCGGGTAGATGAAACCAGCTTTAATTAGTTTCTCCACCTCTGCCTTGATTGCGGATTCCTTTCTTGGATTCAAAGCACGAAGTCATTGCCTAGCCAGATTAGCATTGGGATATGTCTTAATCTCGTGTTCGACAATACTAGGGTCTATTCCTGGCATCTCCTCATATGACCAGGTGAAAACATCCCGAAATTACTTGAACAGTTCGGTGTATATACGGATCTCATCGGGAGAACAATCAACACCGATATAAACGTTCTCTATCTTTCCGGGTGTGTGAGAGATGTTGATCAGTATGCTTGGGGAGATATTGGCCATATTCCCCTCCGCGTAAATACCATGTGAATCCAAAGGAGCCACAGGGTGACCAATCTTCTCTGCAAGAGTCGTCCTAAACTCTTCTCGCTTAAGAAGATCGAGTTTAGGAAGAAAATAAGAGCGATGATGCAAATCCTCCCAAGGCCTCTCACTACCACACATGGCCTCAATGACGGCTTCATCCAAAGGAAAAGTACCATCAAGACAATCGTGCGAGCAAGACGAGTCGGTTGCCCATGCTGGCATCATAACACGATCTTCCTCCTCTATCCGTGAAGAGGGTGGATTCAGCTCTGCAATGGCTTGTTGAATTTCACGATAAGCAAGCTCATCTACAGATAACAACATAGCCATTTCAACGTGCGAAATGTCTCCAGACAGGCCACTCGTGGATGGTAAGGTCCACGAATCATTACAATATGAGGTCCGGAAAGGTACATTATTTAATGAAGATGGCGCACTATCGAAAATGGTTCTAATAAAAGAAATTGGTGCAATAAAGTCGAATGATCCCATCAAGGATGGATACAATCCTACACCAATGTTCCTAGTTGCCGGCTGAGAATCTTTGATCTAGGAAAAAACAGTTCCCGGTGATGCTACAGAATTAGAACTAGGGAAGTCTAGCTGATCGACCGTCACGATTCTTCCTTCATGAGGAAAGCAAATAACTCTAAACACAGAGGATACGATCACTTTCATTGCATAGATCCAATTCCTACCCCGAAGAAGGTTGTAGTCGAAGGGCGCATCACCCACCTCGACTTCAATAGCCATGGATTTCCCACCCAAGTAGACCTCAAGGGAAGGGAGAATACCATGCGGCCTAAAGGACCGACCATCGAACGCAGTAAACATGGTCATATATTTTGACAGGGGAGGAGAGCCAAGAGATTTTCAACAATCCAACGACATTACTGAGGTGGATGTTGATGTAATTGTAACTTCAGAATGTATTTCACCTATGTATATTGTACTTCTATAGAGATGGTATTATTCCTTTATACGGAAGTGTCGTCATTTGTATTGACACGTGTCGCAAGTGTCGTAAATTGCAAGTGATGGGTTATTAGACCATCAACTGTCTCCCTGATTAGTATTACCATGTGTTATTAGACTGAGTTAGACAAGTCAGCCCTACTATTTTATTAGGAAATTCAAATCATGTATAAATAGAGTGCGGGAGGCACTCTATTTGATCATTTCATTATTCACTTCTACACTCATCAGAAAGTGGCACACAAGTGAGGAAGGAGGAGTAGCTGCTAGGACGACTATCTCTTGTACTTGGGTTGTATCATTGCTCTTTCTATCTCTGAGGAAGTTGTGGGGTTTTTCACCTTTATGGTTTTCCCCAGTGAAACTCTGTGTGTCTATTATCTCATGTGATTGCTTATTGTGATTGATATGCTTGATATGTTGTACATGTTATTCTCTCAGTAAAGATCCTATAGTATGTTGAATTAATGCTCAAAAAATTAACATGGTATCAGAGCTAACTTCAGAAGAAGACACTATGCAGTTGCGGAAGCTAGGGATTCTTGTTTATTGGGTTTCTCGCAACATATCTTGAAAGGAAGTAGGGTAGATTGACTCTCCTCAGCAAGGCGCATATTTCTGTCCAATCAGAATTCAATTCTGGGCACTTTCATTTTTGGCCCTAAAATTAGGGTTTCCACAAAAATAGGAATTTATGAAATATGAGACCACAGCTGGAATCTCCTTGGAAAAATCGAAGTTTAGAGCTTTGTATCGAACTTTTTGGTTGGGTGAAGCTCCAAGAAACTCAAACCCTAATTCAGGGTCCTCCCTAGTGAATCCGAGAGATTGAAAAGCATTTCTAAAGGGTGAAAGTTTACAGTTTTCAATTTTCGAGTATACCAGCTTGATCATCTCATCAAGGCACATCTTTCTATCCTTTCAGAAGTTTGAAATTCACATTTTGAATTTTTAGGGTTTCTCTGACAAACCCTAATCCAGCACCAGATCCAGATTTTTGCAAAATTAAGTGGTAAGACCTAAATCTTTTCTATTTCCATTTGAAGTACTCTTTAAGATGTCTCACCACACCAAGCTTGAGGATAATCTTGAAGGAGCTGATAACTTCTGAGCATGGAAGTATAGGATTGGGTTAATCCTAGAAGAAAATGAATTGGACACTTACATAAGTTCTGAGGTCCCTGTCCCAGAGGAAGAAGAGGCTAAGACCTTACATAAGAAGAACTTGGTCAAGGAAAAGAGAATCATTGTTGATTCTATCAAAGACCATCTCATACCACATGTGTCATCTCTAAAGACACCAAAGGAGATGTTTGGTTCCCTAACCAAGCTATTTGAAGAAAAGAACATAAATCGGAAGATGACTCTACGGAACCAATTGAAAGGAGTAAAATTTCAGAATGGAGAGACCATTCAATCCTACTTTTCTAAGGTCTCTCAAATCAAAGAACAACTTGAAGCTATGGATGAAGTAGTGGAGAATGGTGAAATTGTTATGACCATTTTGAATGGCCTACCTAGGTCATGGGATTCTTTTATTCAAGGAATTTGTGCAAGAAGGAAGTTGATCTCCTTTAGTAGACTGTGGGAAGAATGTTCTCAAGAAGAAGCTAGGCTTGTGGCCCGAGAAGAAAAGATCGGGAATGAAGATCAAGCTCTCACAACACACACCAAGAAAGGAAATACCAAGAGAGAGCCATCCCATTTCAAGAAATATTATCACCACCATTACCACAAAGAACATAAAAGATGTTTTACATGTAATGAAAAGGGACACCTTGCCGCAGATTGTCCCAAGAAAAAAAGGGACAACAACCAAAACAACAAGTTCAACAAGAAGAAGAACAACAACAAGAAGAGATATCATGCTCATGTTGCTGAGGATGATGAACCTCCCAAGAAGAAGGCTAGAGAAGAAAGTGATGAATCATCTAGTGAAGATGAATATGTTCTAATCTCTACTCTCACAGGTACTATCTCTCATGGATGTGATGATTGGATTATTGATAGTGGGGCTTCCAAACACATGACTGGGTTTAAAGAATCCTTTGTAGATCTGTCTAAACATGAGTCACCCCATAAGGTGAAACTTGGGGATGACTATCAATATCCTATCAAAGGAAGTGGTGAAGCCTCCTTCAACCTAGACTCTGGAAAGTCTTTGAAGATGAAAGATGTTCTATATGTACCTAGGCTCAATAAGAACCTACTCTCCATATCTGCATTGGATGCAAAAGGCATGAGGGTTGCATTTGTAGATGGCCAAGTCCTAATGTGGCCAAAAGGTAAAACTATAGATGATGCAGTGGTGATTGGAGAGAAAGAGGGAGGATTGTACAAATTGAAGGGACAACCCGAACATGCCATGGTACATGAATCCATGGAGCCAAGTGAACTTTGGCATAGAAGGTTTGCACATGTGCACTATAGGGCACTACCAATTGCAAGTAAAGCTATTGAGGGTCTTCCTAAAATCAAGACAAAGCATGAAGGTGTTTGCAAAGGATTTGCAAAAGGAAAGAACATTAAGAAGGCATTTCCAAGAAGTGAAAGCAAAGAAAAAGGAATCTTGGAGATTATCCACTTTGATGTATGCGGTCTGATGTCATTGAGTTCTTTGAGTGGGTATGTATACTATGTATCTTTCATTGATGATTTCTCTAGGAAGACTTGGGTTTATTTCTTGAAGAACAAAGATGAAGTATTTGATAAGTTCAAGGAATTCAAAGCCTTGATGGAAAATCAAACTGATAAGAAAATCAAGACCTTCAAATCCGACAATGGCAGAGAATTCACTTCAGGTGATTTCAAGAAGCTATGTAGTGATTCAAGGATTAAGAGGGAGTTGAATGCTCCCTATAATCCACAACAGAATGGATTTGCAGAAAGGAAGAATAGAACAATCATTGAAGCAGCACGAGAAATGCTGCGTGACCAGGATCTCCCTATGCATCTTTGGGCAGAAGCAGCTAGGACAACTGTATATGTGTAGAACATAACACCTCACAAGATATTGGACAACAAGACACCAGAAGAGGTCTTCTCTGGTAAGAAACCTGAAGTCAGCCATCTTAGAATATTTGGTTGTCCAGTATATACACATATCCCAAAGGAAAAGAGGACAAATCTAGATCCTTCAGGAAAGAAGGGCATCTTCGTGGGTTACAGTGAAAACTCGAAAGCCTACAGAATATACTTTCCAGGGTTCAAGAAGATTGATGTCAGTAGGGATGTAACATTTTATGAAGACTCAGCTTACATCAAGTCAAAGAAGGCACCTATTGAAGATCATGAAGAACCAAAGGAAACCAGATTCCAAGATACCACCATGACTGAAGCAATTCCAGAAGCAGATCGTGAAGTTGAAGATACGCAAGAACCTGTAGATCCACCCCGTGAGAAGAACTCTCACAAGAGGAAACCTACATGGGATAGAGAGCTAATTCAAGATGCAGAAATATATGGCATTCCAAAATAAGAACACAGAGAAAGGAAGAGGTCTAGATCTCATACCAACTATGTTTCCTTACTTTGTGATATTATGAACAAAGAACCTTCCAATTATGAGGAAGCAACAGAAAAGAAAGAATGAAAGGATGCCATGGTCGAGGAATACCAGTCGATCATGAAAAATGATGTTTGGGATGTAGTCCCACGACCTGAAGGGAAGTCTGTTGTGACTTCCAAAAGGATCTACAAGATCAAGCATGCTGCAGATGGCAGCATAGAAAAATACAAAGCAAGATTTGTAGCTCGTGGCTTCTCCCAGAAAGAGGGGATAGACTATGAAGAGACCTTTTCTCTTGTAGCTAGGTACACTTCCATCATATCAGTACTTTCCCTGGATGTAGTGATGAAATGGAAGATACACCAGATGGATGTCAAGACAGCCTTCTTGAAGGGTGTAGTCGAGGAGGAAGTGTATGTGGAGCAGCCACTTGGTTTTGAAACACATGATAGAGAGTCATATGTGTGCAGGTTGAAGAAAGCCTTGGATGGCTTGAAGCAAGCTCCTAGAACTTGGTATGGTAGGATAGACAGCTTTCTCTCTAGTTTGGGCTTTACCAAGAGTAAAGCGGATTCCAACCTTTACTACAAGGTTGAGGAAGGCAATCCTGTGATACTACTACTGTATGTGGATGACCTGTTTGTGACAGGTAAGGATGGATTGATTGCTGACATGAAGAGGAATCTTGCTGCCAAGTTCGAAATGAAGGACTTGGGTATGATGCACTACTTTCTAGGCATGGAGGTGTGGCAGAGTGCAGATGGAATCTTCCTTGGACAAGGGAAGTATGCAGTAGAGATCATGAAGAGGTTCGAGATGATGGGTTGCAAGGCCATGGCCACACCTATGGCATCAAACCTGAAGCTTCTGTCTGATGCTTCATTCGAGCCGGTTGATGTCACTGTGTATCGTCAGATTATTGGGTCCTTGATGTACCTGATGAACACTAGACCAGATATTTGCTTTTCCATGAACACATTGAGCCAGTTCTTGACGGATCCCAGAGGTGTTCACCTGGTTGCTGTAAAACATATTCTGAGGTACCTGAAGGGTACAATTGATTATGGGCTCCTGTATGTTGCAACGGATGAGCAGATTACAGATGTGTTGATGAAACCACTAGCCAGAGTGAAGTTTGAGTACTTCAGAGAGAGGCTTGGTGTTCTTCAGATTGATGACACTTCAAGGAAGAAGTGATGGACACATTTTTAGGAGCCATTCCAAGCATGGTGAGAGGAGGATCCTTCCCATGGCTATGGATGTAAGCGCTGTGTGATGAGCATTAGGACGATGTTCTAGTTACTGCTCTGTATGCATCATGTTGGATGCTTGTTATGATCAGTTGGATCATGTATATGTATATGCATCATGTTGGATGCTTGTTATGATCAATTGGATCATGCATGTGTATATGTATCAGGTGGATACATTGTTGATCAGGATGATCATGTGATGATGTACATCAGGATGATGTATGGTGAGTATCAGGTTGATACTTTGTGGCCGTGGACAGGTTGTGTCCTATGGCATGTAATGTTGACCTAGGAGATCTGATAGGTTGAGCTATGTGCCCGTAATAAATCCTGGGCTGCTCTTTGAAGGTTGTACCATGACCACATGTAATACTGACCTGGGAGATCCGATAGGTTGGGCTGTGTGCCCGTAATAAGTCCCGGGGTGCTCTTGTGAGGCTCTGTGATGATAAATCCTAGATTTGTTCTAGGTCACATCCAGTATGAAAAAGGACTAGCTCCGTGGTAATAAATCCTAGATTTTTTCTAGGTCACATCCAGTATGAAAACGGACTGGCTTTGTGGTGATAAATCCTAGATTTGTTCTAGGATACATCTAGTATGAAAAAGGACTGGCTCTATAGATGTGATACATCCGGTATGAAAAAGGACTGGCCTTGTAGATGTGATACATCCAGTATGAAAAAGGACTGGCTCTGTAGATGTGATACATCCAGTATGAAAAAGGACTGGCTCTGTAGATGTTGATACATCCAACATGAAAAAGGGTTGGTTCTGTAGATGATGAAGAACTACAGGTGGTGGGCCTACATCCAGTATGAAAAAGGGCTAGCTCTGTAGAACTTCCTATGATGAGTAGATTGGAGATTGATTGAGATAGCAGCAGCAGTGACGATGATTCGATGACGATGATCCAATGACAATGATCCAAAGAAGAAGACTTGTGCTAGAAGATCTGTGTCGAGAAATACCTTCCTAGTTAAGAGGGAGTTTTGATGTAATTGTAACTTCAAAATGTATTTCACCTATGTATATTGTACTCCTATAGAGATGGTATTATTCCTCTATACGAAAGTGTCATCATTTGTATTGACAAGTGTTGCAAGTGTCGTAACTTGCAAGTGATGGGTTATTAGACCACCAAGTGTGGGGGCGGCCCTGATTAGTATTACCATGGGTTATTAGATTGAGTTAGACAAATCGGCCCTACTAGTTTATTAGGTATGTCAGGTCATGTATAAATAGAGTGCAGGAGGCACTCTATTTGATCACTTCATTATTCACTTCTACACTCATCAAAAAGTGGCGCACACGTGAGGAAGGAGGAGTAGGTGCTAGGAGGACTATCTCTTGTACTTGGGTTGTATCATTGCTCTTTCTATCCCTGAGGAAGTTGTGGGGTTTTTCACCTTTATGGTTTTCCCCATTGAAACTCTGTGTGTCTATTGTCTCATGTGATTGCTTATTGTGATTGATATGCTTGATATGCTATACATGTTATTCTCTCAGTAAAGATCCTAGAGTATGTTGAATTAATGCTCCAAAAATTAACAGTGGAAGCACCTTCGTCAACCACCGTGCATTTAACGAACTTATCTAAGCACCTCACATGGACTTGAAAAGCCACATGGTAAGGCAAGCGAGGCTAGATATCAGTAGTGTCGAATTTAATGATGCTAGGGCTACTCTCATCCTGAACTCCCAAAGCAGCTAAAAGGGCATTCCTCTACGAAGGACATGCCTTTAAAACCTCAAGAGCCAACATGGCACATGGAGTTTGGCCCAAATATTCTACAATAGAGTAGTTTTGGGTGGCTTGAGCATTGGGATTGTGTGTCGAGCGCTTAAGAACACATTTCGGTATCCATGACATAGTAGTGGGCTTCTCGATATGCAAAGAAGTATCAGGAGGAGGAGGAGGCTCATTCCCCATATTCGGTTGTGGTGCACCATAATCACGTTGACGAGTAGCAACACTAACCTGAGATTGGACCATGTTCATGCATCCGTAGCCACCGACATGAGAAGAAGACATCGTGGTTTCATTAGTCCCATAGCTAGTAGAGGGAGCATTCGAAGCCATATTCTGATGATGCGGAAGGGGATCTTTCAACACAGTTGGGATCTGTGCAAGATGCTTTGATGCTTCTTCAATTCAAGGACACAAGTGAGTCAGGTGATCCTCCCTACAAAGTTTGCAAGGGAATTTCACCTTACAACTTGGCTTACGGTCCCCACCAGCATTTCCACCATCTCGTGGAGGGTTGGCGTTTTCTTTCCTAGGAGTGCTTCGATTACTTCCATTATTTGAATTATTTCCACCCTTACGATTGTTTCTCCCCTTATTCTTTCGACCAGGACGTTGCTGGTTACCTGATGGGTTCACCATCTGTATAGAATGAACATCGGACGATTGGGTAGGAGTGGACGAGGCGTGAGCCTGTCCGGGGGTAGAATGGCTAATAGAAAAAAATTTCATTTGATTTGTAACGAATTCTATGGGTCGAGTACTCGTGGATCCAACAATGCCATTGGCATGTGGTCCAGGAATCGGCTTAGGCTCATGTCGTGAGCGTGGTGCATCAGGAATGATATCGTACAGGATACCAGATTGAGCATAGAGTAAATCTAGCTGCTGGGCTTTGAATATAGCTTGTTCCTTAGTCGTGATGTCAGATACTGAAACATCCTTAGATATGTAGGGAAGCAACGAATTTAGGAACCAATCCAACATAAAATCTAGAGGAATGTTGGCTTTCACTAACCTCTTCTGTCGACACCACTCCTAAATGTGATCGGATATGTGCGTGGCCTTGTTCTGGAGGAAGGTAGATAAAAGTTCGGTGCCATTATCGTAACGAACTGGCAACTGAAAGTGATCCAAGAAAACCAAATCTATCTCATTAAAACTCCTGTAGGTGCCCCCAGGAAACTTGACATACCACTTTGCGACTGCCCCTATGAGGGTGTGTTGAAATAGTCTCAGACGAATAGAGTCGTGGTTTAAAGAATTCGAGGAGCACCAAAGGTGAAAAGTCATAACATGATCACTGGGATCCTCACCATTCTTCCCTTCGAACACCGGAATGTCCAAAGGGAGCTTGGTAGGGACTGGAGGCCAAGAAGGATCATGACACACCGGATCATTCGTGAGCTTCGAAAGATCTGGTAAATTCAACCGAGCAAGAAATAGGAGCTGAGGCTGTGAAGTTGGATTAAAGGCTCCCAAAAGAGGCTAACCTTGCAGACCATAGGGATGATATGAACCGCAACCGTGACCATAGGGCTGATAACCGCCTCCACCCTAACCCATGTAAGGGTACGAAGGTATATATGTGTTATAAGCACCATAGTGAGGAGGGTTATAGTAAGGGCTAGAACCCGCTGCATTATAAGAAGGATTACCACCATAATTATGGGGCATATAGGTGCTAGTTATAGCAGGAGCAGTTGAGTAATGACCATAAGTGTAGGGTATGTTTCCACCCCTAGTGTTGGGAATGTTCCCACCCCTAGTGTTAGGAATGTTCCCACCCCCAGGGTTAGGAATGTGCCCACCACCAGTATAGGGTATGTGTCCACCTCTAGTGTTGGGAATGTTCCCACTCCTAGTGTTGGGAATGTACCCACTCCTAGTGTTGGGAATGTGTCCACCCCCAGTATAGGGTATGTGCCCACCCCCAGTGTTGGGAATGTGCCCACCCCTAGTGTTGGGAATGTGCCCACCCCCAGTGTTAGGAGGGACATGTTGGTTAGCAGATGTGGTCGTAGTCATGGGTATATACGAAGAAACATGCGTGTTAGGTTGTGTCGTGTGAGCCGTGTTATGTGAAGTGTTCCCACTAAAATGAGGGGCAGTCCTAGGGTGTGGTCCTCCTTCAACAGCTGTAGAAGGTGAAGGGATATGACTAGATGTGAATTGAAATGGAGCGAAAAAGGTCGTGCCACCCCCGAAGGGAGTAGTAGAGGTTATGCCACCCCCGGAGGGAGCAGAAGAGGATGCACCGCCCCCGGAAGGAGCAGTTCCTATAGCTCCAAGGCTAGTGTTAGCTTGAATACCCGACGAAGTGGATGTAACATTCGAATTAAAGCTGGGAATACCAACCAAAAAAGGATTAGTGGTCAAACGGTTTGTGGTGTCATTAAGATCTGACATCCCATATCAGAATCCCTGTGTGTATGTACCATGGGATGGGTTTGGCTCCGGGGGTGGATATGGCCCGAAACATGAGAAAGTGACATGTGGGGATGAACCTTCCTCTCCAAGCTCCCTAGGAGTGGGAGGAGCAGTCTGTCCATCGACCGCAACTGACGGAGTCATGGGAATTCTTCTTGGTGTTCCAAATGCAAGAGTCATAACGTACTCGTGAAATTCATCAAAAATCTCAAAAGTATCAGAGGGGATCCTCCGGTGTCTCTTATGAAAAGGATGTGCTACCTTGTCAGCTGGTAAACCAACCAAACGACGAGACCGACAGAGAGGTGGATATCGCTCCACGATAAATCCAAATAATTAGAACACCTCCTAACGACCAACTATCGATCAAAGAGCACACACCTAAAGAAAATACAGCCAAATGCACACAAACAGGACTGGCTCAAGGGACCTCCCGACACTACAGTCGGTATGTCTCGCCTAGGAGAGGCTTGAGACTCCCAAACTATAACCAGAGGTAACAGAATCAGTTATAAGGGTTACCAAACTTCACTGCGTGCACATGGTCAAATCCCTATACAACAGAAAACTATGTTGTCCAACCCCCATCTGACTCAGGACAATCGCAGAATAACCGCAACGAATGCCCTATGCGATACCTAGGTAAAGCAACTAAGGTCACCATGATATAAATAATGATCAGGAAGACAGTTGCAGGTGGGATCTGTCGTATGGGCAGGGCAAGTAAGCCTGAAAATCAAGAGGTACAAATCCCTCAAGAGCCCCTGTACATGAACAAATCCTGGAAGTATATCCCACGTTCAACTAGTATTGGAGGGCTATCTCCGCAACCAACCTCCCATGACCTCGTGCTTAACTCTAGTTTTAGTAGAGCTTCCTAAGAACAATGATGTATACCATGGGTTTCACCACTACCTGGTCAGACACATAATATTGGTTCAATAGTCTTGGATTGTTAACTCACAATGATCTATTCCAACACTCTAAACCTAAGCTAGTTGGTTCACCCTATAAAATGAAAATCGTTTCTAATCAATTTTAAGATTAAGCATTGATTTTAATGGCTGTAATTACTCAAAGAATATGGTTGTGAAATTAATGATGTATAAGACTCAATGGTATGCACAACCAAAAAAACACTACAATCATCTATTCAATAAAAAACATGCCACTAATATGACAATCAATCCAACAGTTCGAAATAAAATGCAGCTCTTTAAAGTTTCAATGCACAAGCAAGTCCTACATGAAATCACAAGCACTCTGATGCAAAATGCAGAACATAAAGCAAATATTTTTGTATTTTCTCTTATAAATGCAAGGAAAATGCAAAATACTGTTTTTGTATTTTTTCAATATGAGGAAATGAAAAAATGCAAGCAAAATCTAACCATTCAATAAAGAAATGCAGAGCATATCAAATAGACAACCCAGCAAAACCCAAATAGTAAGATTCAGCCAAGCTAATGAGCTATAAAGCAAGAAATTGTGAAAAATAAAAAAACTCAAAAACAAAAAAGAAAGAGGAGTTTCTAGTCATAAACAGAGCATGGACCAGTCAAGAAACAGGCCAACTAAGACTCGGGAACACTCAGAACCAACCCAACAACAACCCAAGGCCAAAAATCAACCAATCTTGAACTTGTACGCGATTGTTCAAAGAACAACAATGGGTAGACAGGGGCTACAGTTCACACAGGGGTGTGTAGATGCGGTCAAAACTAGGTTGACCCACGTACAAGGAAAGGAAAATGAACCCAAAAAGAGTCAAACAACCCAAAAAAAAGCTATTTTTCTAATGTAAATCCCAACAGGCAGTCAATGACACAGAAGATCGACAAACAACAACTCAAAATAAGGACAAATGCCTAAAAAATACCCAAAATGGATGTTATCCCCAGTGGAGTCGCCATTTCTGTTACGAAGAAAACTTCCTATGGCTCGGGGTAGACCACAATAGACAGCTGACTACTAGAAAATAACTAAATTCCCAATGCAATGTTATTATAATGAAAATGTTAAGATATGGAGAATAAGCACCAACCTTCAACTGGACGTTCGAAATAGATCCTCGTTGAGCTTTCAATCTCTACACTTGAACCTACAGATTAGCCTCAAAAACAAATACAAGCAAGTGCATATAATATGTGAAATATATTAGCATAATCAATAACATGATCCATGATATCATAAGTAAATGTAACCCAATGTAATTTAAACAACATTCACAACATCAATTGGACGAGAAAATGAGTATTTCCATTAATTAATAACAAGAAGTACAATGATATGACCTCTTGTCGGCAGCCAATCTGAACCAAGAATTAGGTCTCTCCACTTGTGCCTCCACCACTTCAATCCCCCATGCAATGGAAAACTCAAACTATGAAAGGAGTTTGGTAGGTGAACATAAGGAGTTCACAACAACAAAGATCAATGATTGTAGACTCAAGTCACAACAAAAATCCACTAGAGCTATCTTGCTCTCTCTTTCTCCTCTCTTCCATACACCATAAGAGCTCAATATATAGCCTTCCAAAGGTAAGTGAAAGGTCGAATCGAGTCGTTTCGGGGTATATGGAGGGACAAAGGTCACCCTAAGACAGCTTTTTGGGAGTAAAAAGTAATTCTCTATTGGTTTTTACCATTTAACTTGGTATACGCTGGCTATAGTGGAACAACCTGCGTGTACATTGGCTATAGTGGAACAACTAGCGTACAAGAACAAAAATAGGGAAAAGTGTGTTCCTGGAGGATAAAATGTGGATCTGAGTCAATAAAATGGATCCTGAAGGCTAATCAATGCTGATGCTCATGAGGTAGAAAATTACGCTGTAATAGAGGGTCATGCCTAAAGCATTCATGAAAATCAAGAGCATGCTTTTGAGGGTGCATGCTTCCCTTATAGTGGATGCTTCCAAAAGCATTGTGTTGTCCACAAATTGGAGGTGCAAGGCCTTGAGATTATCACCAGCTGGGTTAAGTCCAAAGAGGTGATTACTGTTGAGGGATGCCTTCAAGGTTCTACCAAGTTCTTCCATCACCAGAATGAAGAGAAAGGGGGAGAGAGGGTCCCCTTGATGGATGTCTCTTGAGGAACCGAAAGTATGGGAGGGGAAGCCATTCACCAGGATTCAAAATAAGGCAAAGGAGGTGAGGTTCATGATCCAATGGACCCAATGGGGATGAAAACCAAAGTCCAGTAGAATTCGTTGCATATATTGCCAGGATATTTTTTCAAAGGCTTTAGAAAGGTCCAATTTGATTAACATGCATGGATTTTTCTAGGATCTGAGCGAATGGATGGTCTCATGAGCAGTAAGAATTCCATATAGGATTTTTCGACCCTCCACATAACCAAATTGTTCTTTTTAAATAAGGTGAGGCAAGATGGGATTTAATTGATTTCCAATAAGTTTGGTAATGATTTTGTAAATGACATTGCAAAGGGAGATGGGCCAGAATTTACCTAGTAGAACTGGAGGATCTTCTTTGGGAATGAGAGTGATGTAGGTAGCATTGAGAGCAGGAAGAACATTTAACCATTGTCTGGATTCCTCTACAGCCTCCCAAACATCCCATCTGACAATGTGCCATCAATGATGGTAGAAGTTAGTGGTAAAGTCGTCCGGTCCTAAGGCCTTTCCCACATGCATCTCCTTAATGGCCTTTGTTACTTCCTCTAGAGTGATTGGGTGGAGAAGGTTGTTATTCTGCTCCTGAGTGACTAAGGAGGGTATGTTCTGTAGAATGGACTCAATGGATTGCTCATGGTGCCTGTTATCTTCTATGAGAATATTGTTGTGGAAATCCATAAGTTCCTTTGTGATTTCCTTTTGAGTGGTTAGGCGTTGAACCTGACATGTAGGAGAGAGATCCTGTTGTGGACGTTTCATTGGATCATGGATTCATGGAAGAATTTGGAGTTTCTTTCCCCCTCCTTTAGCCATTGAACTCTGGATTTGTGTTTCCACAGTGTTTCCTCTTTATCCATTCGGTGATTGAGGGCCATTTGGATACGCCTTTCTTCCTCTAGCAACTGCTCATTGTAACCCTCTTCTATTGCTATTTGCTGGAGCTCCTCCATCTCTTCTTCCAACCTCCTTTGGGCATAAAAAATATTGTTGAAGACTTCTTTGTTCCAAATATTTAGTTTCCCATTTACCCATTTGAGTTTTTGCTGAAGATTGTACATTTGGGAGCTTTCTTTTCTTGGTGCATTGAACCACCATTGAGAGAGGGTTTCCATGAATTTTGGGTGGTCCAGCCAAAATTTTTCAAATCTGAAGGGTCTGTTACCTTGGAGAATGAAGGAGTCCGTGGAAGCCCCTGAGCAAAGCAGATTAGCTAAGAGGAGGAAGCGATCCAGATGAGAAGCCACCTTGTGGGTTCCCCCTCTTTTGTTATTCCATGTGTGGATCCCATTTTTTGGCTTGATGTCCACCATATCCAAGGTATCAATAAGTTTCTCAAATTCTTTACTGGTAGAGTCTAGGCGAGTGATTCCTCCTTTTTTTTCCAAGGAGGAGGATATCATATTTAAGTACCCTCCTAGAATCCATTCTACATCTGTGGGCGTGATCCAACTTAGTAAGTCCAAGAAGCCTTATTTCATGGCTGGGTTGGTTGGTCCGTAGACACTAGTTAGAGCGCTAGAGAACCCCAAGAATTTGAGAGTGAAGGAAGTGGATAGGGTGAACCGTGTTGAAAAGAAGTTAGATAGGTGAATGATGGTGGGATCCCAAATAATTTCTATGCCTCCAGCAGGACCTATATCATCGAGTGCCATCATATGACATCCTTTCCAAAAGAAGGACGCCTAGACTTGCATTGTTTCCATAGTGCATTTTGTTTCCTGAATCATGACAATAGTAGGCTTCTCTTGATAGATCTTGGATCAGAGGGTTCTTCTTTTAGTTTTCCTTCCTAGACCTCGAATATTCCAGGACAGAGCCTTCATTGAGAAAACTATTGATTAGATGGTAAGGATTACAACCACTAAGAAAGTGGCCTATAATTCCTTGATGCTATCAACTACTCGCATAGACCTGCTATCCTTTGTGGGGTTGGAGGTGGCTGCCTGAATGGAATTTTGGATTAACTTGATGTGAGGCATAGGGATTGTGGAGAGGTCTCCCCGCTTGCATACCTCAATGATTTTCTAGATCTCATGATCGATTATGTCCAATTCCTTGTCTTCCTTGATGTTTCCTTGGTCTTCTGCTTCTTCCATGGTTCTGTCTTCTTTGGGGTCTATCTTCCTACACTTATGCTGGTATGGATCATTGTCTTCTTGGCGTGCTTCTTCTTGAGGTTTTTCTCTGACCATTTCTCCGAGCTCCATCTCTTATGTCTCCATGATTGCGAATGGATTGGCATTACCAGTCTCCTTGGTTTTGGGTTGAGCTTTTCCCAAAGCTTTTCATTTGGATATGCGTTTAACCACAGTGAAATCAGTCTGATCCGAATGGGATGAGGGGGATGGGGGGGTTGGAGGGGTTGGGGTTTGGATTTCTGGGCAGTCTCTGCAAAGGTTCCCATATTCATGGCATTTACGGCACCTGAAGGGGATGTGTTCGTACTCCAAAGTTTGAATCCATTCCTCATCTCGAAAATTCAGGCAGATGGCTTCCACAAGCTTCTTTGAAACATTCATATGGATGCATATTCTAGCGAAGGATGTATACCTACCTCACTTGGTGATTTGCGAGCTTCTAATGTAGGTTCTGATACTGTTTCCTATGTCGATTAGGTTTTGTTCCTCACAGTATTCCCGGGGCAAGGAATACATTCTTACGTAGACCAATACCTCTGCGAAGTCTTCATGATCAAAGATGTAGTTGTCTTTCCAATATCGCATGAATAACCCCACAATATTGAAGAAGTGGGGTCCCTACTCCACGATTCTTTCGCGTTCTCTCGCCTATGGGAAGATTACTGTGAAAAACCTTTTTGATCCCAAATTTACATCAAATATGCCTTGGGGCTTCGATTTGTGGTTGATCCAGCCCTGGATAGCTTTCTCTGTAAATAAACTTGCAAATCAGGGCGTGATCTCTCTTACATTTCCTGTATTCGGCCAGTTTGTTGGATGTGATCTCCAGGGTCGGTATGTCACTTTTCTTTGGGAAACATTTGCTTTTGGGCGTTGACTGGGTTCTTTCCTGAGGTGCAGGACCACTTCTTTCGCCCTTATATCGCGAATTTTCCATCAGGTGTTGCGAGATCTCTTTTGCATGCTGTCAGGAGCTAGCAGACTGAGCCTAGTTTCCTTTTTCTTGCGAGCAGTTTGGTGGATTGGTGTGATTGCGAATGATATTGCGGTAGGAGGGGGATCCCCCCTCGATGGCTTTGCCATCGATCTTTCTCAGCTGCAGGCCTATAGAGAGCAAACCCTAGCCAGGTTATGAACCTTAGATATAAAATTTTACTTGCACGAACCACACAACCTTTTCCTAGGGGACCATTTGATACCAACTAACCTCCCAAATATTTTGGGTTATTATCTATGAAAATTTTCATGTTGCAATAAAGTTACTTAATATAAATATGTATACAATATTTTATCATAAAGTCATGCTAACTAATTTCAAACATAATCATATTTAAACAAATCAAATTATAATAACATGTGTAAATAATATAAAAGTAAATTAGTTTTTTATTTTTATCTTAAAAGATTATATTTTAACTTCATAAAAATATCATGTAATTTTCAATTATATTTAGTTTTAAATAGTTAGGAAGTATATATAGTATCCTCTTAATTTATAATAGGATTTAGTTTTTTAATTCATAATAGGAATTTAAATAATTCAAATCCATGTGAAAACATAACCAAATCCAAAATTTTATACATAAAAAGTATATTTTAACCTATCTTTTAATATTTATAAAATATAAAGTCAAAAAGCAAAGCATAGAATCACGACGTTAGTGGGCCACAATACGATAAACTTACTGTATAGCTTTGTTAGTGGGCCACAGCACGATAAACTTATTGTTGTTGTATAACTTTGTCAAGGACTTTGGCACAGTAGGAGAAAAGTAGGATTCACATTCAATAAAAAATGATACCAGTCGTATGATTTATCGTGCTTTTGTTCATTCTCGTCCAAATTGACTTTTTTTGGAAAATTAAAATCAACTCTAAAAAAATCTCATAAAAGTATTCATTATGTACCACACATTGAAAGATTCCTTCTACAAGATATGAAATATATTAGATTGAATTACATCATATGTAATATTTTGATTTCTCGTCCAAATTGACTTTTTTTGGAAAATTAAAATCAACACTAAAAAAATCTCATAAAAGTCTTCATTATGTACCACACATTGAAAGATTCCTTCTACAAGATATGAAATATATTAGATTGAATTACATCATATGTAATATTTTGATTGATTGATTTACATCTTCCATGACACCAAATGATTATATAGCACAATCAAATTTATCTTTACATCATTTTTTATGTATGTGTGGGACCTATATGACGGTGTTGAGCAATTAAGGAGGCCATAAAGTCCTTTTAAATTTTGGCCTTGTTAATGTTGGGCTAAGATCTCTATTTTTACTATTAAATTACATATTCTAAAAAAGTATTTATTTGAGTTTTTATTGGCTCTATGTTGTGAATGTGTGGTGGTGGTGGTGGTGCACAATCAAATTTATCTTTACATCATTTTTTATGTATATGTGGGATCTATATATGATGGTGTTGGGCAATTAAGGAGGCCATCAAGTCCTTTTAATTTTTGTCCTTGTTAATGTTGGGTTAAGATCTCTATTTTTACGATTAAATTACATATTCTAAGAAAGTATTTATTTGAGTTTTTATTGGCTCTATGTTGTGAATGTTTTCTTTAGTTTTTGGTGGTGGTGGTGGTGGTGGTACTTTGCAATTTGTACATAAGTTATGGGAGGCATTCAATTTCTACAAGTCATTTAATAGTTTGTAAGAATGCATTATGGTAGGCATTCAATTTTTGGAGCCCTTCATTCATTAGTCTTTTAGGAGGTCGAGGTTCATTAAATGATAGTTCTTCTACTTCATCTTCTCCTTATCCTCCTTTAGCCATAGTATCGCATGGACCCTCATCTTCCTTCAACAATAATATTGTTTGGTGTTAACAACCAAAGTTTGCTCACCTACGTTGTCATCAAATTTATCACCATTATACATCATTACTGATAGTATTAGTACCATTTTCACCCCCCCATCTCATCCATATGACCTAAGGAAATGCAAAAATGACCAAAATTTTGAAATTCAAACTCCAAAATTGACCATAACTAAGAGGTCGCATTTTTTTCCTTTGAAAAGCGTAACTCGATCGTACCTTTTGCCCCAAAACCTGCAACATGTTAAAAAAAGTGTATTTTCAGTTAGCATTCATTGTTTCGTGCTTCCCCGAGGGAAGTAGTAGCTAAAAGTGGACACATATAATTGACATGGTAGAAATTTACTATTGATCTAATCCTCCAAAACCTGAACCTCTCCAATAAGAAATCAATGGCATGGAGACCATACACATTGGATATAGATTTTATGTTTGACTACTCTTATGCATATTAAAAGAAGCCCTCAAGGTCACAATTTATCATCCGTTCCTCCATATGCTAAAGTGCCATTATGTTGTCAAAATTTTGCTAGAGAGAGAAAGAAGCCACATCCTCCTTTCAACTTTCACCATCAAGGGAATTCCCACTTACCACATGGCTGTAGATTGGGGTTGCAAATGATACGAATGAACCTTCCCTTCGATTAGCTGTGGATAACCTTCACCTTCAACAAACCATACCAAGGTGTGTGTGTATAATTTTATTCTTTATCATTAATAATAAAATCCCACCCTTTTACATGATGCATCGTCTTTTAATGGCTCACTTTCTAATTTGGGTTTGCATGCATGTTTGAGAGTGAATGTTTTTATCTTAGATCAGATTTAATTTACTTTATATTATGATATGCTACTAAGGATTGCACAACCCCTTGGTAGGTGTTTCTTTCGCTTATGTGTGAGAAATCATACACAACAGATTTGGTAAATCTACTACGGATTTGAATTATATGAGTAGAAGCAATAACATCCTTCTTAGAATGCAAAATCACAATAACTAAAGCCTTGTTGAAACCAGAGGGGCCCAAGATCTAGAAGGAGTAAAGAGTGACGTAACTCCTTGTTAGACTTCTGGTTATACTGAAAGGGGGCGAGGGTGAATCAATATAATTTAACCGTTCATCAATCATTCATTTAATTTGAAACAATAAAAACACATAAACTCAAATCACAATATATATAATTTAACATGGAAACCCTTTCGGGAGAAAATCACAAAAAGTTGTCTTTATGAATTCATCTAGGCACCAACCTATTATTACAAATTTTGTAGGCACCAACCTACTGGAGACACCAAGCCCCTCAAATGAGCACCAATTCCACAATATGTAGGCACCAACCTACTGGATACACCAATCTCCTCAACTAAGCACCAACTCAGTAATATTTAGGCATTGACCTACTAGAGACACCAATCTCCTATTGCCGCGACTTCTATTGCTACTTTTAGTGCTTCTAATTTTGCTTGTACTTCCTTCTGTGTTATGACCCTATGCCAATATGCACTCTTCCAATAGACAACGCCTCTTTCTACAAATGCACCATAATCTACTTCATACTATACAAAAAACCTTACTTCCAAAGAGCATATCTCTAAAACTATATTGAACTAACGTGTAAAACTTGTAGCACATGTACAGCTTCAAGATCTATACTTCATCTCCTCCAATGTTCACTATCTAAAATGTCCTAGAAGAAAAGTTATAGCAAAAATTCCAAACTGACCTATTTAAAGCTGATTTCAAATTCATTTAGAAGCCCTAATTCCTGAAGTCATATCTCAAAAAATATAGTGAACCAACATTTGAAACCTGAACCATAGGTACTTCAACATCTCTACTTGATCTCCTTCACGTTTCACAGATTGAAGCACATTAGAGAAATTTTGAGGTAAAAAATGGGCCTCAAAACAAAAGAAATGTACTATAAAAATCAACCAATAGGATTCAAGGTGATGATGTCAACCATGGGGGATGAATCACTGTTTTTGGGTAAAAAAGTAAAAAGGTAAAAAGGTCAAAGTGAAAAAACTACTTCTTCAATTCGTATTTTTAACTTATCTCCTTGTATATTCACTCAAATTTTGATCATGAGCAGCCGTAGGATGGAGAATTCAATTCTGCATCCAACGAGTACCCACTCGGCATACTTTTGATGGACCCTACTGCCCCAAAAAGAATAAATACATGAAAAAATGTGATGATGGGATGTAGAATTGAATTCGCCATCCAACGCATGGGCGATTCACTCAATAAACCACTATCATAGCACATTCGTTCGTGGCATATGAAACAATACCCCTAATTTCACTAAATATTGGAAAATACCTTCCAAAATCGTTTTTGTTAACCCCCTCCCAATATGCCTTCCCAATTTAAAAAAACCCCTATTTTCACTAGATATTGTATGTACCAATTTTTTCATTGACATTTTTTATACCCCTTTATATTTATACCTAGTATATTGATATGATACCCCTCTTATGACCCTACATGCATTCTACAATGCACCTTGCTTCTTTCGATGTATATTGTGGATGCACATTACTTTACCCACAATGCAATTACTCAACCACATATCATTATGATTTGCAACATCTAATGGTATAATGAAGAGATAGGAGATCACTTATTGTATGTCACTAGAGCCAACGCATAGTACAACATTTAGATTCCATGTTGCAGTTCCCCAATCGCTGACTAAGCCTGTTGTGGGATAGGTATCCAAGCCCCCGGGGCATGTAACAAGCTCTAGGAGGCTGACTAAACCTCCCAAGGCTTGTAATAGGCATGAGTGGTTGGGTATTCAAGCCCCCAAGGCCTAGCGAGGGCCTATAATAGGCCCTGGAGGCTTAGAGCCTCCCAAGGCTATTGGTAATAACTGGTTGAGTGCTATTGGTAACAATTGGTTGTCAATGGCCACTATCTCTCGACTATGATCGACTGGCAACCCACTTCACCATAAAACCCCTGGCCTCAAGCATGCCTCAAGACACGATTTCCTTGCGTACTAGTAAGATCGAGCCTTGCCTCAACCCGATTTCTCATCCGGTCGTGATCCATCCATCTCCTTTTAGTGGATATTTGTTAGCCCGACCATATAAAAAAGACCCCAAAGTATTTTTGTATTGTTACATTAAATAAAAAAACCCTTTGCCCCTTAATATATAAGCAATATAATTTTTAGGTTTTCATGAATATTTAATACCGCAATATGAATGAACATGATATTATATGTCCTTCTAGTGAAGCCCCCGTGATCCAATGGTTGGTTGTGATCGAAATTTGAGTGAATATATAGGGACATAAGTTGAAAATATGAATTGAAGAAGTAGTTTTTATTTTTTCCTCCAAAATTTGATGAGGTATGCTAATATTGATTTATTATTTCCGCTATTATTTTATAATTTTCCTAATTAGAAGGCCCATTTTAGACCTCAAAATTTCTCTAATCTAGAATAGAAGTTATATCGAAAGTGCCATACTGACCTGAAAATGTCCCCTTTTGGAATGATACTCAACCTTTGCTCATCCTCTTCTTCAAATGCCGCATACCTTTCCACTAGGGTGCCTCTCCTATGATATATCCATGTCTTGGATGAGTGAACAAATGAATAAGTCTCCTATTATTTATATTGTTCTTAAATCACTTTCTGGGTTGACATAACATTGTTCAATATCCTAGTAGGTTGACCTAAAATTCTGGTTGGGTTAACTTTACAAATCCTTTCATATCTCCTCATTCCTATGGAGTTAGAGGGAGTTCCATATACCATTGGAAAGGTCTCGGAATAAGATTTCAAACCATGTAACCTATACCCCAATTTGAGCTAGGAATATATAGTAAATAAGCCTTCAAATATATGGTATCGAAACTGAGCATCAAAGATCCAAAACAATATTTCCAACAATCTCCATATTGCAATCTTTATCTTGGACATCTATAGTCTTCCTTTTCCTTTGATATCAATGACAACAATATTTCCAACAATCTCCCCTTTTTTCATTGATGACAACCTTTAGACAATTTTGCAACAACCTATAGATACTCCCCCTATCTGTAACTCCTCTTTTACCTACAATTCTCCCCTTTTTACATCAATGGAAAAGGGTTGCTCCCTTGAGCTTGTGATTTTCTTCACTATTTTTCCTTCATTGAGTATGTACGCATTGCTTGAGGTTTTGTTTGCATATGTCACCAATATTCCTCATCCTGCTTTCCTTATCTCACCCCCTTTAGAATCGAATGTGAGGTTATAACCTTGATCACACATTTGGATAATGCCTAAAATATTTTTCTTTATCCCTTCAACATACAAGACCTTTGGTGTTTTAGTTCTTTTATCAAAACTAACAATACATTTTCCAACTATCTTTGCAGAAGCATTATCTCCAAAAGAAACAATTTATCCTTTTTCTTCCTTTAAGGTGAGAAACTTGGTCTTATCTCCTGTCATGTATCTTGAACATCCACTATCAATATTCCATTGGTTACCTTTATCTTGAGTGTAGATTAAAAATCCACATTCTTCATTCTTCTATTCTTTTATGCAGCTTGTCTCTTATGGATATTCTTGCGTTTGCTTCCTTTTCCAAACCATTGAGTATTCTTCTTTATGTTTGTCAATGACATCTTCTTCCCTTTTTTTCTTAGGAGAACCTACTATGTTGCTTCTACAATAAAATTCTATGTTCCCATAGTTATTTCATTTATAGCATTCAACATCAAGTAGGGGAGAAAATGAATTGTAACTTTTGTCAGTAAACCCATAAGAAATTCCAGTTCTATTGCTCACATAATCATCCTTTGAAGTCTAATAAGGATCTCTATTTCTTCTTCTTACATTATCACTTCTTGCATATTCTCTACAATCTATTGCTTTATGACCAAAATTATTGCAAGAGAAACAATAGCCAAAGAAGACAATTTGGTACCTGGGTGTGAAATATCTTCTTGGTGGAATTACTCTTATGAACTTATCAGTTTGCTGCTGGTCATTATTTCCTTTCCTACTTCTTTCATTGTTGATAGAGCCTTTGAGAACATTGGCATAGATTTTGGGATTTTATTCATCTTCCTTGCATGCATCTTCTTCAAGGGACTTCTAATTCTCATCATACCCAAGACCTGTCTTGATGAGTGGTAACCTTTCGCAATTGATGATCTCGTTCAAATTTTTAGTTCTCTTCAAACTTCTATGTAATTGTGCATTTGACTTTTCTAATTTCTCTCTTAATGAGGAAACTTTAGATTCTAGCTTCTCATAGATTTCTTTCTTTTCCTTGAGATGACCTCTCATTACCTCTTCTATACTTTTTGCCTCTTCAAGATGATAATTGTCTTCTTTGTTTCTCCTTTTATCCCTTTTTCCTCTTCTACCAAAGTATTCAGGCTGATAACTGTCCTCTTTGTTTTTCCTTCTATCATATTTACCTCTTCTACCTGAGTCTTTAGAATGATAACTATATTCTTTGCTTCATCAAGATCATGATCCTTCTTTTCATATTTATGCAATTGTTGCTTTTTCTTTATGTTTCCTTTCCTTAGGTTGTCAATTTCTTGTATGGTACTAACAAGTTCCGCTTCAAGAAAATATTCTACATCAATCTCATCTTCTTCATCTATTTGCTTCTTCTTCTTCATCCATAGACTTTGCATCCATGGCCATGAAGAGGCCATGAAGATAGGTTCTTCTCTATAAATATCGTATAGCTTGTCTCAACTCTCTTTAGCTGATGTACACTTCTTTACCTTGACAATCACATAATCTACTAGGCCACCCAAAATGGCATCCATTGCTTTTATATTGTTTTCACTTGACCCCTTCTTAGTTGTATAAATTGTCATGAATTAATTCCAGATATCAAACCCAAGGGCCATCAACTATATCTAATTCTCATGTTCTAAAATACATAGTTTTAACCATCAAAAGAAGGAGATTTGGAAAGACCTTCCTAATAACCCGTAATTGCTCGAGATATGCCTTCCAGTGGTTAGACTATTTCTGAAGGAACCTAATCTGATACCAATTGTTGGACTTATGGTTATACTGAGAGTGGGGGGTGAATCAATATAAGCTATTTTTTTCTTATTTTAACCATTCAACAATCATTCATTTACTTTGAAATAGTAAATACACTTAACATGGAAACCCTTTCAAGAGAAAACCACATAAAATATTTTTATAAATTCATGTATGCACCCACCTACTATTACAATTTTTGTAGGCACCAACCTATTGGAGAAACCAATCCCCTCAAATTATCACCAACTCAATAATATGTACACACCAACCTACTAGAGACACCAATCTCCTCATTTGAGCACCAACTTATTAATATGTAGGCACTGATCTACTGGAGACACCAATATCTTGCTGCTATTGTTGCTTATGCTTCTGCTTATACATCCTTTTGCATTCTAACCCTATGCCAATCAACACTCTTCTAATAGGAAACACCTATTTCTACAGATGCACCATAATCTGCTACGAAATCGCTTCATACTATACACAAACCCTTACTTACAGAGAGCACATCTCTAAAACTATAGAAAACCAACATCTGAAACTCGTACCATAGGTAATTCAAGATCTATATTTCATCTCCTCCAAGGTTTACTATCTGAAATGACCTAGAACAAAAGTTATAGCAAAAATGCCGAACCAAAACTTGTTTAAAGCTGATTTTAGGATCATTCAAAAACCCTAACTTCTCTATGTCATATCTCCAACAATATAGTGAACCAGCATATGAAATGTGAACCACAGGTACTTCAAGATCTCTAATTTATCTCCTCCAAGTTTCACAGCCTAAAAAATCCTAGAACAAAATTTATAGCGAAAATGCCATACTGACATGAAAATATTCCCTTTTGGAATGATACTCAATCTTTGTTCATCCTCTTCTTCAAATGCTGCAACCCTTTCCACTAGTGTGCATATCCTATGATATGTCCATGTATTGAATGAGTGAGTGAAAAAATGATGAAGTGCTTCTCTTATTTATACTATTCTTAAATAACTTGTTGGGTCGATATAACATTGTTCAATATCTCAGTAGGAACGACCTAAAATATCCTTTCATATCTCCTCTTTTTTACAGAGTTAGAGGGAGTTCCATATACTGTTGGAAAGGTCTTGAAATAATATTTCCAATTATGTAACATAAGCTCCAATTTGAGCTGTGTCTAGAGTAAAATATCCTTCAAATATAGGGTATACAAACTGAGGATCAAAGATCCAAAAATAATATTTCCAACAATATCCATCTTGCAATCTTTATCTTGGCCATCTGTAGTCTCCCCTTGCCTTTGACATCAATGAAAATAATATTTCCAACACTCCTCACAAGTGACTTAAAATTATAATTAAAGACTGAGTCAAATGGGTATAGGGAAATGCAATTGAAATTGGATCCCAAATTATATTGAGACATTCATAAAATCAAGGGGATGTCTACCTCATCTATTCACGAGATTATATGCACGCCATCTATTTGATTGGTTTTCCTGTAGGTATGGGCCTCTATAGTCCCTGGGTAGGGTGAGTCCTTTTTGGCATAGTTTTTGTCTCTTGTCCTTGGTTCCCTTTCATTTCTTGTTGAAAGTATGAAAGACTTATAATGTATTTCAACCATATGATGAGCTCCTGACCTCACATATTAGGGTGAAATATATTAACAACCAAAATTTGATCACCTACCTTTTCATATGTTTCATCATCATTATACATCATTATTGACAATGTTAGCACCATTTTCACCCCCCCATCTCATCCACATGACTTGAGGAAATGAAAAAAAGACCAAAACAATGAAATTCAAACTTCAAAATTTGTTAAAGTTACAACATCATGAGTCATTCTCCAAGTCAATCTTGTGTGTCAAGATTGAACCTCATGTGTCGAGGTAGTGCCTTATAGGATCCTGAGTTGGAATTAGGAAACTTGGAGAAGAATCTTGAGTTGGACTCAAGAATGAATAAGGCTCTTGTGTTGAGGTAAGTTCTTTGTATGTCAAAGTGATGGTGTTGTACAGTCTTGTTTGTCAAGACAAAGGTCTTGTGTGTCAAGACGAATCCTCATGTGTTGAGGTGGTGCCTCATGTGTTGAGGTAATGCTTTGCATGTCAAAGCATAAATGGTGTGTGATGTACTACTAACCATGGTTGAGCTATTAAGTCTCCTCTAGAGATTGGCCACCTCTAGAATGAATTACTTTAGAATATGACCACTTGGAACAATAGTAGAACAAGATGATCACATCAATGGAAAAATCTCCTTAGTATATTTTATATGATAGATAAATTAAAGTTGGCACATGTGGACCATGCAAATATGACAAGAGATAAAGATAAGATGTGATAAGATAAGAGAGAAATCGATTTTTTCACTTCAGTAAATACTTCAGTAAAATAGGACAGAACTTGAATTGTTAAACTTCAATGATGTTAACAAAAAAGACTTTAGTTAATTAAAGGAGAAATCGAATTGTACACTTCAATGATGTTATCAAGAGTACTTTAGCTAAAAGAGTTAACTAAGTGCTAATAAAGAATATCTATTTAACTAACGTGTTTTGCATGTCAACAATTAAGTTGAACCAAAAGACATCACTTGAGTTGTGACACTTGAGTTACGACACTTGAGTTAGCCTCCTAACTAAGTGTTCTAGCATCCAGATGAAGGGTGAGTTCATCATGAAGTCAGAAGATAAAAATAGAAGCCTAAGCATGAGAAGTATGGTATATATATGTTATGTAGGATTGCTGAATTCAATGTGAGAGTGAATTCTCTTCTCTCTTGAAGGAAATTCGCATTCATTGTAAAGGTGACCAAAATCAGTGGATTAGTTTTGTTCAGGATATTATTCCGAGGTCTATTCTTCCATATTCTCTATTGCTCTGTGATTGCACTAGGGGTGCTTGGTATTTCTCTCTGATAATGCACCAGGGGTGCTTGGTATTTCTCTCTGATAATGCACCAGGGGTGATTGATGTAATCTACTCATTGTAAATACATTCTCTGTTATCTATCAATATTCTAAGGAATATTTTGCTGGATTTTTCTCCCTCAAGTACTAGAGGGTTTCCCTAGTGTAAGTACTATGTCTCATGTGAATGCTTATGCTTTTGATTATTCAAAAATTTTAAGTACTAATATAATTTTGCATTAAGATAAAAAAATGAGCATGATATCAGAGCTCAGGACGTGAAGGATCTAAGTTCAACAGTCGAGCTTGAGCCTATGTTGATCCTGGGTGATCACAGTCCTTGAAGAATAATTGATTCAATCTCAGTAAGACTGGAAGATTGACTTGAAGGAACTTCGAACTTCAATACTTGGAAGGATAGGATTTTGAAAATCTTGGAAGAGCATGACCTAGATGGATAGATATCCAATGTTGTTGAAGAGCCCACTTCTAATGTTGGCTACATTGCTTTCGAGAAGAATAAAGCCAAAGCAAAGAGAATCATTTATGATTTAGTGAAAGACAATTTGATGCCGGTGATTACTGCATTGAAGACTACAAAGGAGTGCTTCAACACCTTGACAAATATTTATGAGAAGAAGGCTCCCAGTCAGAAGAGATCCCTAAAGAACAAGCTTCATAATATGAAGATGGAGAAGGAAGAATCTATGGCTTCCTTCTTCACAAATATCTCTGAAGAAAGAGATCAACTCATGAGCATTGGAGTTACTATTGATGATGATGATATTATTCAGAATATTGTAGATGGTCTTCCATCCTCATGGGAGACATTATTGGCTGTTGTTAATGGTCAAAAAGTGAAACCAAACTTTGAAATATTGTGGCATGATTTCCTTCAAGAAGAAGGGTGAATTCAAAGAAAATTTGCTTCCTCCAAAGAAGAGAACCTTGTTCTTATGTCAAGGATAGAGAGATGAAATAAATCCTTTTCTCATAATAATTTTCCTCATCAAAAGGAAAAATAATACAAAAAGAACTTTGATAAGTCTGATTCAATTGCAATAAGAAGGGCCACTTTGCAAGAGACTGTTGTGCAAAGCAAAGAGGAAATTTCAAGGGTAGATTTCATGCTTCTAGTGCTACAGAAGATGAACCTACAAGAATTAATTCTTAAAATGATCAAGAGACAAGGAAGGAATACTATCTTGTCTTAGCTCTAGCTAGATCCATTACCACTAGTGCTAAGACATGGCTGGTGGATAGTGGTGCATCAAAAAACATGACAGTATATAGGAGCGCTATCACATATCTGAAGGAAAAGAAGTTATCCTGTCAGGTGGAGGTTGGATATAATACCACATGTTCGATCCAAGGAGTTGGATACAATTATTTTCAGTTGAATTCAAGTGATGGAATCCATGTTGATGATATTCTGTATGTTCCTAGTATGAAGAAAAACCTCTTGCCTGTTTCAGTTCTAGAAGATAAAGGTTTCAAAGTAATCTTTATGGACAACAAAGCACTCTTGTGCCCTAAGAATTTGTTATAGCATGATTTTCCACACCTTATGAAACATTCCTTGATGGCCTTTCCATGTCCCTCTGTAGACTCATATAATCTCTCTTGCTTATATAAACCCCTAAAAAGCACAGTTTTGTTGATGTACATGCCCTACCAACACTACAGCATGCGTATACACATGCTACTCTACTACAACCCACGTACATCGGGTTTCATGCTCAAAATTAAAAATATTTAAGGTTTCCATCCCAAATAACATCCATGTTGATCCTTGGCCTTCAATATGCTGGAAAATGCTCTGATTCGACCCTTCATCTCCTTTAAGGGTTATATCTTGAGCCATTGTGGAGCATGAGAGGAAGGAGAAAGGAGAGAGAAAGGAAACTCTAGAGAAATTTTTCCCCATTGCCATTTCCTTGAGTCTACATCCCTTTATCCTTTTTGTTTGAACTCTTTCATGTTCATCTCCCAAGATCTTCCATATCTTGTGAAAGAGGAACCCAATTACTCCTTGAACTCGTGAGCTTTCCTTTGCACGAAGGATTGAAGTGGTGAAGGCCTAGGTGGAAGAACTTAGTTTCTCAGTTTTGATGAGTTTCCTATAGAAGCTTGTCTCTATGTACTTCTGTTCACTTTATTAATAGAAATAATATTTTGTCATCCAATACATGTTACAAATGTTTATGTTATCTTCCTTGGGTATATTTGTTAAATATGCTAATTGATTATGCTAGCTTTTACGCTAACCATTTATATCTACATTCCATATGCTCGTATATATTTGTTGTTGAGGACACGTTGTAGGTAAGGAGCATTGGATTTGAAGATCAACGGTGGTCTTCTTTGAATGTCTGGTTGAGGTAAGAGTTTTCTCTTTTTGTTGTTGGTATTTTACATTTCTTTAGCATACTTGAGAATTGAGTCTATTTCTTGTGTCAATTTGTCTATTGTGGTCTACCCCAAGCCATATGAAGTTTTTCTTTGTAATAGAATTGGCGACTCCACTGGGGAGTGATTTGGCTTAGTTGGATTTAAAAAAAACCCTCACGGCGTTGTACGCGACCAACAGTTATCAAAGTCATGCATGTATGCGGCCTAGATTTGATTTGCTTACGTAGACCTACGCTTATACACAACCCAATGATCTGTTGCCTACGTATACCAATTTTTCCAATTTCTATGCTGAAAAATAAAAAATTCACCATTAAAATAAAAAATTGAACCAATAGAATTAAAAAGCATGATGAGAGCACTTACTTGGTCTAGATGGCTCATGATTTCATCTCCTGTAGCTCCCATAATCATCGTTTGAAGAAAGAGGGAAAAATGGCACCAAATGCACTATTGTGGTAAAAAACTTAAATGGTATGGTAAAAATTTTATTTTTTACTATTTGTAGAAATTTTTTAGCCACTTTCTATAGTTTTGACCATTTCTTTTATTATTTTATGAGTCTAATGGACTAATTCCATGGTGTAAGGTACTTTTTGGAACAATTTCTTCCAACTGTTATGGATTTCAACCTTTTTAAACATGATTTGCGCCTTCAGCAAGTATATTTCGTCCTCGTCATATAGGCTAGGATTCCACTCTTCATTCATTGTTGCATTGACCTATGAGTATGATTCATAAGCCTTAGGTGCGATCCCGCTCTTTATCGACACATAACCTTCCAACTTATTCTAGAAGTGTCATTATTTAAGCAGTAGCACCTTCTCGACCATGGGTACCCTAGTTAAAAACTCTTTTGTCGTTTGGTTCCCATGCTACAGTTCCTCCTTAGTTATGGGAGTCTCTTGTAGTCCCACCATGACTTTGCGTTGAAGCCCCATGTCTATTCTTATCTTATATTCTGGCTATCACCCATAGGGACTCCTGATTATGTCAAGTTGTAAATGCATATCGTAGACCTGCTTTCCTTTATGATCCTAGTGTCGGCTCCTGCTTCGTCATTATAAGCCAAATTTCCCAAGCACTTCTTAGTCCTAGGAAAGCAGAGCTTATTATTTATCTTTTCAACTTGATTACCCTTGACCCTGAGGGAACATCCATCGAGTGTCCCTATCTTGCATTTGTTTCCTTGCATTGAGCATAGGTATGTTCCACTTTAGGGAACTCTTTTGCTTGCCTGCGACACTCATTCCCTCATACTTGTATTACAAGCACTCTTTTATTTTTTTTCAGGCTTTAATAATATGAAAAAGACAAAAAAATATAAAAACATAAAAATACGGATGGGACAATGTCATCACCTTATATTGGAAGTTGCCATGTCACCTTTGAACATAACAAAAATATTGAGTCTCGTCAATGGTTTTGGTATATTATGGATTTAGGAAGCTGAACTCGTTACTCAAATATTACTCCTCCGACTGGTTAAGATTCCAGTCCCTATGTATATTCTGACAATGCCTCCTATGTCACATAATTGTGTCAATATTCAGTCTTAATTCTATGTTGTTTGAGTCTTCATATGTTTCATTCTTTTGTTCAAAGGAATTCTAGCAACCCAAGTCAGCCATTCCTCATATCTCTTGACTTTGCATGTCGGCCATCCAATACATTCTGGTCAAATAACACTTTTTATCATACCTAGCACCGTGGGACTACTTTCATCATTGGTAGGTGACCTTGAACTCAATATATGACACCTCATCATTGCTTGCTGACTAAGTGGTTTCCCTTATGTTCGACGAAAATACATATATTCACACATTGGGATTCGTGTTGTGCCTTGGATTCAATTAGACCTCATTTGTGGTTTCCTTGCTTCCGTCAGTAGTATTCATCATTGGCTACCATTCAGAGGGTCTCTTCCATGCACTACTTGTATCTGGTACACGTGAGAGAAGCACTTGTTTCTTGGTTCATGTTTAGCCTGTTCGTCCAAGTTCTTCCAAATCCTTCAGTCTACTTGTGTACATTATGTTGGTTGATGGGGGATGCCTTAAATCCCTCCTTCCAGTGGAACTCATTCCATCGAATTCAAATCATATATTCTGGAATTAGTATTTAGAGTTAGATGAGTACCTTGAGACTTGCAGTCATTAGTGGTAGGTCCTCTCATCATCAACAATTGGGAATTCATCAATTCCCCCTAATTGATGGATTCTGCAAGTGTTCGACCTCAACACCCTTATTCGCACTTGTTGAATGTACTCGATTCCTTGACACCCATTTTCATCATCGGTGGGTAGTCTCACATATGTTAACGATATACCTTAATGATTGGTAATCAGATGATGTTTCATCTTGTTTAACTCTAGTACCTACATTTATTCACATGATGGGACATGCACCATCGGCGGTATGTGTAGAATACCTCATGCTACAATGGCATGAATCTATATGATACTATCTGTGATCATGACAGTATTCATGGGACCCCAGTTCTCATGGAAGAGCAGTTTACCCCAAGTTGTACCAGATGTCTCCAGTTCAGTTAGAGACTGGACCTTGCTGTATATGGGTCAAAGATGTGACCTCTTATATCTATGATGTACTTCCTATTCATGGCCATTGTCTCAAAATGCTATGTACTTCAAATTATCAATATATATACAATGTCAACATTGTAATATTCTGATGAGTGGCTAGTTCTTCCAGCTAGGTCTCCACTACTCCACTTTTGAGAGATGTAATGTATTTTAGCCATCGTGATCTTCCCTCTGACCTCATACATTAGGGGGAACTTTTATAGCATGATTTTCCACACCTTATGCAACATTCCTTGATGGCCTTTCCATGTCCCTTTGTATGATCATATCATCCCTCTTGATCAAATAAAAACCTAAAAAGCACATTTTTGTTGATGTATGTGCCCTACCAATACTACAGCCTGCGTATATGTATGCTACTCCACTATAGCCCACATACATTCGGGTTTCATGCTCAAAATTAATAAAATATTTTAGGATTTCCATCCCAAATAACGTCCATGTTGATCCTTGGCCTTCCATATGCTAGAAAATGCTCAGATTCGACCCTCCACCTCCTTTGAGGGTTATATATTGAGCCATTGTGGAGCATGAGAGGAAGGAGAAAGGAGAGAGCAAGCAAACTCTTGAGAAATTTTGCCCCATTTCCATTGCATTGATTCTACATCCCTTTATCCTTGTTGTTTGAACTCTTTCATGTTCATCTCCCAAGCTCTTCCATATATTGTGAAGGAGGAACCCAATTACTCCTTGAACTTGTGAGTTTTCCATTGCATGGAGGATTGAAGTGGTGAAGGCCTACGTGGAGGAAATTAGTTTCTCGGTTCTGACAAGTTGCCTATAGAAGTTGTCTGTATGTAATTCTGTGCATTTTATTAATAGAAATACTCTCTTCTCATCCAATGCATGTTACAAATGTTTATATTATCTTCCTTGAGTATATATGTTAAATATGTTAATGGATTGTGCTAGTTTTTATGCTAACAATTTATATCTATATTCCATATGCTTGTATATATTTGTTGTTGAGGACAAGTTGTAGGTAAAGAGCACTGGATTTCAAGCTCAACGATGGTCTTCTTCAAACGTCCGATTGAGTTAAGAGTTTTCTCTTTTTGTTGTTTCCATTTTACATTTCTTTAGCATACTTGAGAATTGAGTCTATTTCTTAGGTCAATCTATCTGTTGTGGTCCACCCCAATCCATAGGAATTTTTTCTCCGTAACAAAATTCAGACTTGAATTCTGCAACTCTGATTGGAGTTAGAGAGGGAGGTCTCTACAAAGTTCCCAGAAATTTCATTAAAGCCATGATCCATGACACTGTCAGTCCTTGTGAACTATGGCATAGGTGGCTTGGTCATCTTCTTTCCAAAGCACTACTTGGCCTAAAGAAGATGGTAAAAGGTATGCCTCTATTTCAATCTGAGCATGATGTTATTTGTATAGGTTGTGCTCTTGGAAAGAACATCAAGGAGAGATTTCAGAGTAGTAAAAAAAAATACAAATGGATCCTGGACTTGATACATTCCAATCTATGTGGTCCTATGTCAGTACCATCCTTGAGTGGTTATTTGTAACATGTGCTTTTCATATATGACTTCTCTCACAAGTCTTGGATCTATTTTCTAAAGGCAAAGAGTGAAACTTTCAACAAGTTTCAAGAGTTTAAAGCACTAGTTGAGAATCAGACTGGAAAGCAGATTCGTGCTTTGAGATATGATAATGGAGGAGAGTTCACGTCTCATGAATTTAAGGACTTCTACTGATATGCATGGATAAGAAGACAACTGACTGTCCTTACAATCCCCAGCAGGATGTGATTGTTGAAATAAAGAACAGAACAATATGTGAGGATGAAAAATCTATTATGTGTGATCAAGATCTACCCACTTCCTTATGAGAAGAAGCCTCTAGCACTATTGTTTATACACAAAACATAAGTCATCATGCTATCCTGGGAGAAAAGACTCCTGAATAAGTTTTCACTAGTGAAAAAATAGATGTTAGGAACTTGAATATTTTCGGTTGTCCTATCTACATTCATGTGCCAAAAGAGAAGAGTACAAAGATGGATCCATCCATCCAGAAAGGAACATTTGTTGGATATTGCCAATCCTCCAAAGCTTATAGAATATATGTTCCAGGACAAAGGAACATTGAAGTCAGTAGAGAGGTAAAATTTCACAAAGAGGATGCCTTCAAGCACTCTAAATAACTTTAGTGTAATTCAGATATGGGGGAGCATGAGACTCCCATGATGGAGGATCCAACTTCTGATTATCCTCTTTCAGATGTTGAGAGGGAGAAACTAGAAGAGTCCTTATATCCACTTGATCTTGAAGAGCTAGTAGAATTGGTAGAAATATCTCTTGATGAACCTCCTGATAAGAGGAGATCTGCATGGTGTCAAGACATTCTGCATGAGGCAGAAAAGCATGGAGCACCATCAGGAACATCCATAGAGTGAAGGAGACCTTCAAGATATGTAGCATAGATGAGCCACATTAGTGATTCAGAACCACCTATGAAGAAGCTACTAAGAAGCAAGTATGGAAAGATTCCATGATGGAAGAATACAAATCCATCATGAAGAATGATTTGTGGGAAGTGGTTCCTTAACTTGAGGGAATGTCAATAGTAAATTCCCAGTGGATTTATAAAATCAAACATGCAATTGATGGAAGTATTGAAAAATATAAAGCAAGATTTGTGGCTCATGGTTTCTCACAGAAAGAAAAAATAGAATATGATGAGACATTTGCTCCCATGGATAGGTACAATACTATTCGAGCCATGACTTCACTTGCCTCAGTTCTGTGGTGGAAGCTTCACCAAATGGATGTGAAGACTTCCTTTCTCAATGATGAAGTTAAGGAAAAAGTATACATACAACAACCTAAGGGGTTTGTAGTTCATGGGAAGGAATCCCATGTATGCAAACTTAAGAAATCCTTGTATGGGCTTAAGTAGGCCCCGAGGACTTGGTATTTGAGCATTGGTATCTATCTTCAGAGCTTGGGCTTCTCCAAAGCGAAGCTGACCCCAACCTGTACTTCAAGGTTGTGAAGAACCAACCACTGATCTTGGTTCTCTATGTTGATGACTTGTTCCTGACTAGAGAGGAACAACATATAGCTCAGTTCAAGAGGGAGCTCACTTCTAAGTTCGAAATTAAATACTTAGGTATTATGTACTATTTTCTTTGTCTAGAAATTTGGCAAAGGAAATATGAGATCTTTCTTTCACAAGGAAAGTACACAGTTGATGTGTTGTGTATATTTGGTATGATGGACTGCAAGTCTATGTCTACACCAATGGTGTCTAATATGAAGAAACTAAATGAGTTAGATTCTAGATTTGATTTAGTGGATCCTACCATGTATATAAACTCATTGGGTCCTTGATGTATTTGATACATTCTAGACTGGAAATATGTTATGATGTGAGTATCTTGAGTCAGTTCATGTTTGAGATAAGATATAGACATTGGGTTGCTTCCAAGCATGTGCTTAGATACCATCGAGGTACTATTTATTATGGACTCAGATATGCTTCCAGTGGTGGAGTGATGTTACTTGGTTATGCTGACTCTGACTGGTGTGGTCGTATTGTGGAACGAAAGAGTACCGAAATAGTGTTACGAAAGACTTATAATGTATTTCAACCATACAATGAGCTCCCGACCTCACATATTAGGGGGAAATATGTTAACAACCAAAATTTTCTCACCTACTTTTTCATATGTTTCATCATCATTATACATCATTATTGACAATGTTAGCGCCATTTTCACCCCCCCATCTCATCCACATGACTTGAGGAAATGACAAAATGACCAAAAAAATGAAAGTCAAACTCCAAAATTTGTTAAAGTTGCAGCATCATGAGTCATTCTCCAAATCAATCTTGTGTATCAAGATTGAGCCTCGTGTGTCGAGGTAGTGCCTTATAGGAGCCTGATTTGGACTCAGAAAAACTTGGATAAAAATATTGAGTTGGACTCAAGAATGAATAAGCCTCAGTAAGTGCTTTGTATGTCAAAGTGATGGTTTTGTACCATCTTGTTTGTCAAGGCTAAGGTATTGTGTGTCAATAATGATCCTCATGTGTTGAGGTGGTGCCTCCTGTGTTTAGGTAGTGCTTTTCATGTCAAATCATAAATGGTGTGTGATGTACTACTAACCATGGTTGATCTATGAAGTCTCCTCTAGAGATTGGCCACCTCTAGAGTGAATTACTTTAGCATATGACCACTTGGAATGATAGTAGAACAAGATGATCACATCAAAGGAAAAATCTCCTTAGTATATTTGATATGATAGATAAATTAAAGTTGGCACATGTGGACAATGCAGGTAAGAAAAGAGATAAATATAAGATGTGATAAGATAAGAGAAAACTCGATTTTCCCACTTCAGTAAATACTTAATTTAAATAAGAGAGAACTCGAATTGTTCAACTTAAGTGATGTTAACAAGAAATACTTCAGTTAATTAAAGGAGAAATCGAATTTTTCATTTCAATGGTGTTATCAAGAAGGACTTTAGTTAAAAGAGTTAAATAGGTGTTAATAAAGAAGATCTAGTTAACTAAAGTGCTTTGCATGTCAACACTTAAGTTGAAATAAAATACATCACTTGAGTTACAACACTTGAGTTATGACAGTGAAGTTACAAAACTTGCATTATGATACTCGAGTTAGCCACCGAACTAAGTTTTCTAACATCCATATGAAGGGCGAGTTCATTCTGAATTCAAAAGATAAAAATAGAATCCTAAGCATGAGAAGTATGGTATATATATGTTATGCAGGATTGATGAATTCATTGTGAGATTGAATTCTCTTCTCTCTTGAAGGAAAGTCACATTCATTATGCAAGTGGCCAAAATCAACGAATTTGTTTTGTGCAATATTTCCCATAACTAAGAGGTTGTTCTTTTTCCTTAGAAAAGTGTGACCTAGTCGGACCTTTTACCCAAAAACCTCGATAAAAACAAGGAGTAAGAAAATATAATCAAGAATATCAAGAAGTTATAATATGGCGGAAAAAGCACCAAAGCTAATCAACTTGTATTAAAAAAATGTACATATTTATAGTACATAAATGATAACCACCCAGTAATGATACACAAAACTAAGTGTACATTTACCAAGGGTAACAACTATATCCTAAAAATAAACATAAAGTGGTTTAGGAATTTAAGATTAGTACAATATTTCTAAGAAACCCCCTCTTAATATTACGTCCGTACAACTATATCAGCTCAACAAAAAGGACTAGTGAAAAATATGATAAGTTTTCAACCTATAACTCATGGTCTCAAATCTCATGAGTATTGATGAAGATATGCTTGAAAAACTACCAAAACTAGATGCCAAAACCAAGTCTAGAAAACTCATTCTGTATCAAATGAGCTAGACTACCTGTAGGTGTTCACTAAAGTGAACCCAAAATTGATGAGAGCAAAATACCTAATGAGAAATGAGTTGGTTTCAAAATCCAATACATCTCATAACCTGAAAATACTTAACAAATATGAATGTGCCAAGAAAATATGCAAAAGAATCATCTATCTTCTGCAAGATCCGAAGATCATCCCTATAAAGTCTAAAGACTATCAAATGGACAAATAAATTCATAAAATTGCTCTAAAAAAACAACACATAAAAAACTGCCAAAAATCAATTGAAAGAAAAAAGTGTCAAATGGTATCCAAAACTTGTATCCATAAAATCCGTTGAGTAGTAAACCAGGTGAATCACTGGTACTGCCTAAAATATGAAATCCAAAAAATCATGTTGATCAATTTGTTTAATTGTCATCAAAGTCACAAAATGACTAAAATCCAACAAATGCAAAAATGTCGCAAGTCATCCATCCATCCAATATCCAACAAACTCCCAAATCTATCAAAAATACCAAGTGCTAAAATGTCTTGAAAGAAGTCCATGTAAGGTCAAACTGACCAATCCAAATCATAAATCATTAATCCTGAATCCATCATCCTGAAGCCATAGTCCATCCTCAATCATAATAACCTATAATAAATCCTCAAAACATCATCAAAAGTGGACATCAAAACTTGATCAAGTCAATAATCTCATCAATATTCTCCCTTGTCAATTGAAAAGAGAGAAGCTTAAATCATCTAATGTACCCCACTGAAAGTGAAAAGGGTTAATCAAAATGTCCTTGAGCGGAGTCAAAAGACTCGTTCTTCAACTCAAAAGATGAACTCAACTGGGACCTAATCATGCCCTGAAATCATCAAATCCAAAGCACTTAGAACCATCCACTAGAGAAATTGGTCCTTGTAAACATGGATGAACCTGTATATGAAATTGACAATAAGATCGCTCCAATAGCTTGGATTCTAAACTCCAATGCCAATGCCATAACCATTCAAAATTTATATGTTTCCATTGAATGTTCTTGCTCTGTTGGCACTTGTCTGATAAGTGATTGGTCTTCTGAAAAAGAATGCATGGGTGAATATCAAAACACTTTTACTCATCATGGCCAAACTGATGATGGCCAAACCGGTGATAGTGTTGGCATTGTTTGGGGTCTTCGTCCAACTAATCAGCATGATCAAACAAATTTGCAATACTGTAGCAACATCAACATCCACAACAGATCCATTATCATCTTGATAATATCTAATTGTAGCAACATCCTATACCTATTGAAAATCCTCCAAAAACACTACTCACAAATAAAATAGGTTTACATATGGAACTCTTTGCATACAGGAAAAAACAAGGTGTCTTTTCATTGTTACAAACTGTAGCGGTTCTATTTTCGGTGCGTTGGGGGGATGACAGACGAATAGAGGTCTGGTATTTTTTAGGGTTTTGTTCAAATCCAGATACTTACCTAAAGTAGATCTTTACCTTACAGACCTCATAGTCATGGTACAAAAATAAAAACTAAAATAATATTCATCTTATAGATTTAAGATCCAATCATTTATGCAAATTTATTTCTTCACTGTCTCGATGCTGATTTACACACCCTCATAGATAACACACCCCCAGAGAGAGTATCCATGCATGTTTACTTTCCCATTAATGCATCTATTGTTGATTGATTTATGCATTCACCAACAATATTGAGCAACGATCATATGTAATATCCTTGGGAATATTTAACCAAGATATTAACTCAACTTCAAATTTTTCATAAACTTTACTAGTTAAATTTCGGTCAATTTCTTTGAACAGTGCATGAAGTAAGTGATGGGTACTGGGGTAAGGAATGAGGATGGTAGGATGAACATTCAATTCTGGAATTTGTATGAGGTGTGTGCATCAGTATCAAATCAGATCAGAGTGAGAGTCCTAAGCACAAAGCACTGGGGCCATTTATGTTTCGAGCATCAACCAGGCTGAAGTCTACTCCAAAGCTTTATGGGCACACCAGCATATGCTTACTAGATTGGGTGAGTTCTTGAGGGTCCAAGGCTGAGTTATGACATTCAAATAAGTTAAATGGATTCACTTGGCAACATTCAAAAATATTTAGAAAGAGTAGGTGTGTTTTGGGAGTCTTAAGCCAATATTGGATTACTGAGCTAGTTAATTTCCAAACTTTACAAAAATGGTTTAACTGCTTCCAAATTCTTAAATTAAGGACTGATATGGAAATTAAAATGAATTATTAACCTCCTACAATTTAAGGAATGCAAAAATGACACTCAGAATGAATTTGGCAGTCATTTCAGTAAAACTATTCACAAAATGGTGCTCGATGAGCTAGTCTATCAATCTCGGTTACTAAATGACTTTTATTAACTGAAATACTATGTTCTGATATATTGTATTAAAAAAAAACAGGTCGAAATATAACTCACTGAACCAATATGGCACTCATTTAATTGCTCCTCAACCATACAATGTCTTATTGACTAGGAAATCCTCGCATAGAGCCACATAAGAGCTGTGAGAAGAGGTGGGATGTTCAAATATCTGAACTGAATGTAAATTTTGGTCTTCAACATGTATGGAACAGATTTTGGGCTGCTGACTGAGTTTTTGAGGAACGATGGGGCGCTATCCATAGTTCTTCTCCTTCTTATAGTGAAAACACCTCCAAATCTAGCTGGGGTTGTGATAATGAATGAGTAGAAGAGGATGGATTAGTTCTGGAGCTGATTTCTGATACTAGCCATCTGTGTTTACTGAATATATAGATGGACTAACTCTCCATCAATCCTTGGGCGCTATCACTGGAGCATTCATCTTCAACTGGAAAACCATCACCAAAACTAGCTAGAATTTCACTGTATGAGAAACTTACTCTTCCAATAGACTGGAGATATTCAATGAAAGATGGAAGTGACTGTTAATGGATGTAGCATCTTGATATGGACATGCATAACAATTAATAGAAACTCATAGGACCTTGGGGCACATCTCCCAAGAAAGACTTGTTGAGGTACATCACTCAACTAGAGGGCTCAAATCTCTCATGCAAAAATTTCACAAATGATCAAAAGTTCCGAGATGAAGTTGGAAACATGAATAAATAGCTGAAGTATCTTGTTACTCAATCCATCCACACGTGTGGATGAGGAAGGGTTCCCTCCTTGTGGAAAATAGAAACTTCTTACTTGAAAAAACTTTCCTTAATTTATTTGTCCTCCTTCACTATTTTTAGCAAGTGCGCCTTTGTGAGCTTGCTTGGAAGTTGCTAAACTTTTTCAAACTGCTTTTCTTGTTTTTCTCTACTTTAATTACTTTCCATCTTTTCTACTTTTCCTGATTTTGCTTGTTTTTGACAGTTTCCTTTTATTTGTATTGCTTCTTTTTTTCCTCCAATGCGTTTCTTGATTTTTTGAGTTTGCCACTTAGGCGAGATTGGCCCTACTTGCACAAATTTTACCTCCAAGCCTTGTCATCACCACTTGCCAATATTTATTAGCCAAAATTATTAATAAATATTACAAAGTCATAATCACTCCAAAATTCAGAGTTTAATTAATTAATTAATAATTAATCAACCACTATGGTATAATTGCCTCAAAATTACCCCATTAATTAAATTCTCATTTAATTAATCACTTAGACTTAGTCATGGGGTTAATAACTACATGGGGCGCCCACCTTGTCCATTGAATTCCCAAATACAACCTTAGGCATCTTCCATAAGGTAGTTTCCATACTTTCTCATTAATTAAATAATTATTGCCTAGGTGACTTAGGCCAAAATTACCCCATGGACCATAGCAAAATTTGGGAACATGATAGTCCTGCCTTCCCAAGATTGCTCGTCCTCAAGAAATGTCAGGATTCCACCAAGCTTCTGCTGCACCAACTCTGATTATCATTATCCCCATCCATTGAACAATCTATAAATTAAACTTGGGCTTTCAAGAAAAAATGTCTATGTAAAACAAACTGCACTGTAATTTATATCTGCCATTAGCCAACAAATGAATAGAAGTTTAACCCAGTTAGGATAACTGAGTAGAATTCCTGGGTCCGAATGTTTCTCCTGCAAGGAGCAGAATTCTCCTGTCATCTTTGGCAATCTGTCACTCAAGTGTATGCCAGGATCCCAAAGTATCAACTACATTTTCCCCATCATCAGAATAATTTTAAAGAATCTGTTCAAACATGTTCCTTTTCATCCGGGGAATAACTGCTAGGGCATTGCTTCCAACCAAACCAAGTGGGGAGCAGAATGTCTCTTCCAGTGAAAACATCCAATGGCTCAACCCTCTGCCATTGGAGTAAAATTTCAAGTATCCCTCCTAGCATGTGGATTCCCTCCACATAGGCCAACCTCTGCAAGTAAAATGTTCCATTAATTTAACTTGGCAACTTGCCTGCTTAGCTGCCTTCCCTTGACCATAAGCATAAAAAATTTTGCAAGGAAGTTTCATGCTTGTCAGGTAATCTTTCACCCAATCCATATGTGGATGAGTGACATCAAATGGCCGCAAAATATACTTTTGCTGCTGTTCACAATTCAAGACAATGTCAGTTATAATAAGAAATTTATTGCAGAAACAAGTTAACTTTTTACCTTCCAAATTTTCTTTTCTAGTGAGGCCTCTATCCATCCATCTGGTGGGTGAATCAGAGATCCCGCTTGCTGATTTATATGAGCTATAATCAGCCATCTCTTCTACAATAGGATCCATCTCCCATGGGGACAGATCATGATCCTCTTGCTGAACATGTGACACAAACCAGAAAAATGTCTTCACCCACTGCTCATTCCCCATTGGTGTTGTTGAATCTAGGACATGTGGGAAAGAACTGTGAACCTTCTTTGCATGTCTTAAACCTTTAGTAATCAGACTTATGGCTGCAAATTCTTCATTACTGGTTGTCCCAAATTGGGTGCTCTCATCCCACTCTTTCATGGGGGAGTGTTTGTCTTCAAGGAACAGCTCAAGTTCCCTTGGAAAAAAATCTCATGCTTGGTTCTCATCAAACTGTTCTGCACAGTCTTCAAGCACATATAAAAATGAATGATCCTCATGATCCACCATCTCATGAGGTTCCTCCCTATGTTCAAGAATTCTTTCAGCCGAATGAAGTTGACTGAATGGTGTATACGAGGGTAGGGGGGATCTTTGCAACTTTTCATGAAGTTGCAATCTTTTTGTCTTGGATTCTTGGAGGGTAGTTTGAGCGCTTCTTAAATAATCTTGGGTGGCCATTAATTCATCATTGAGCTTGTTGATCTCTTCATCATCCCTCAAGAATGTACTATGAAACAATTCTACAAGCTCCAATAAACTATCTTTATCAGAAAGTAGGTTCAAGAATTTACCTTTTATGTTTTCCATGGCTTCTTGAAATTCTTCCATGTCTCTCATGGAAGACTGCTCCCCCAAATTCCAACAAAGGTTATTCATTAAGGAATGTGTGTAATTGAGGGCTTGAAGGGCTTCTTGGATCTTCTGTTCATCCATATTTAAAGATCCTGCAAGAAGATGAGGTCCTTGTAGATGTTTCTCCTCTTCATTTCCCGTCGCCGGATCAATTTCATGCGGTGCACTTGTAGTTTTTAAATCTGATCTATATGTTTCTGCTGCAATATTTTCATCTTTCAAGTCCTCAAAAACATAATTTGGGCTGCAACATAAGTGCTCATTCATCCTTGATGCAATAAAAAGATCTTCTCTTAAAGTTTCAGCCTTCATACTGCTTTCCTTTTTAACACCAGAATTCTGAACCTCATCACTATGGGGGTCAACCATTCTAAATTTTTCAATGGAAATGGTTGCCATATCAGATTGAAATAATGGCACATAAAAATCAGAATTTACTAATTCACCATGTGTCATTTTCTCCTCCTTATGTGGTGGAATTTTGATGGCTTGTTCATCCACCCATTTCTCTGCTTCACACCCTACTGAGATGTGCTTAATTTCTACTTCCTAGTGAGGCTCCAGGGGTGAGTGTAAATATGAATTATGTTCCTCCTTTGGATCAGATCCAAAATATGTCTCACCTTCATCAATCTGTCCCATTTATTCTGCACTTGTTTTGAAATCAACCATTAAAAGATCGAGAGTGATTTTACCTCCCTCATCACCAACAATCAAGTGTTTGACTACTGGATCTTCTACTGTGCATTGACCTTCTTCATCCACTTCTTGGAGTAATGGAGCACTAGCAAGGTATTCTTGGTCATTTCTTTCCAAGAAACTTGATGTCTCTCCACATTGTGTGGTGCTCAGATCACAACCTTTGGACTTCTTTCTTGAAACTTCCTTCTCAGATCAAAACCAAACAGTCTCGTAATGCTTGGCCCTCCCAATGGCCTTGCTAAAACTTCCTTCTTGATTCCTTTTCCTTGGGATTGGGATGGATCCATATGTAGGGCTGCAAATTCATCTTTATTTTTCCATACTTCTTCTCCACCTAAAGAACTAGGTGGCTCTTGGTTTCCTCCCTTGATTTTTCCTAGCCGTGAGGACACATCTTTATCCCTCCTTTCCATCTTAGCTCCTAGGGTTGAGGATCTTTCCTCAACTTCTTTGCACACACCATTAACCATATGTGAAGTCCTTCCTTTGATATCACTATTGTAGGGGTATTTGAACAAGATCTGAATCTCCAAATCACAATAGTCTCTAAAGGTTAGGGACTTCTGAACCTCCTTCAAGGCAGAGTACTCCATGAAGTACTCATAGGATTTCTTTGGGTTGTCTCTTTTGAGTATTCCTTCGTAATCCTAGTTATTCATAGGTGTGTCAGTTCCTATGTCCTCTTCAAACATTGGTTCAACAAGGAAATGGTCTTCAAATTTATGCAAATAAAAATTTCCAACAGGGGTTAAAGGCTCCTCTTCATATGGCTCAAAAATAAATTCTTCTTCTTCACTGACTGGTAGGAGCCACATTTTGCATCTATGAGAAGATATTCAATCTTCCTTCCCTCAGTGAGATTCTTTCTTTCCACAGGGGTGGAGGAAAGTGCTCTGATACCACTATAGTATCCTTGGGAAATTTCAACCAAGATATTAACTCAACTTCAAAAATTTTAATAAAATTCACTAGATAACTTTCTTAATAATCTTTCAAACAGAGCAGGAGGTTAGTGATGGGGATGGAGACTGAATTTCAGGATGGTGGGATGAAATTTCAGTTCTGGAATTTGTATGGGAAAATGTGCAGCAGAAAATAATAATATCAGAGGGAGAGTCCTAAGCACAAAGCACTGGGGCCATTTATGTTTCGAGCATCAGCCAGGCTGAAGTCTACTCCAAAGCTTTCTGGGCACACCAGTATATGATTACCAGACTGGGTGAGTTCTTGAGGGTCTGAAGATGAGTTATTAATGTCAAATAAGTTCAATGGATTCACTTTCCAGCATTAAAAATTATTTAGAAAGAGTAGGGGTGATTTGGGAGTCTTAAGCCAATATTGGATTGTTGAGCTGGTTAATTTCCAAACTTTACAAAAATGGTTTAAATGCTTCCAAATTCTTAAATTAAGGACTTATATGGAAAATATAATGAATTATTAACCTCCTACAATTTACGGAATGAAAAAATGACACTCATAATGAATTTTCCAGTCATTTCAGTAAAACTAGTCACAAAATGGTGCTCAATGACCTAGTCTCTCAATCTCGGTTACTAAATGACTTGTATTAACTGAAATACTCTGTTCTGAAGCATGTTAATGTTTTTATATATTGTATTCAACAACAACATGTCTAAATATAAGTTAGTGAACAAATATGGCACTCATTTAATTGCTCCTCAACCATACAGTGTCTTATTGACTAGGAAATCCTCACATAGAGCCACGGAAGAGCTGTGAGAAGAGGTGGGATGGTAAAATATATGAGCTGAATGTATATTCTGGTATTCAACAGGTCTGGAATAGAGTATGGGTTGCGCATTGAGTTTTTGAGGAAGGATGGGGCGCTGTCCACAGTTCTTCTCCTTCTTACAGTGAAAACACCTCCAATTCTAGCTGGGGTTGTGAGAATGAATGAGTAGAAGAGGATGGATTGGTTCTAAAGCTGTACTGGACATCTCTATTGACTGAATATATAGCTGGAATAACTCTCCATCAATCCTTGGGCACTATGACTGGAGCATTCATCTTCAAATGGAAAACCATCACCAAAACCAGCTAGAATTTCACTGTATGAGAAACTTGCTCTTCCAATGGACTGGAGATCTTCAATGAAAGATGGAAGTGACTGTTAATGGCTGTATCAGCTTGATATGGACCTGCATAACACTTACTGGAAACTCATAGGACCTTGGGGCACATCTCCCAAGAAATACTTGTTGAGGTACATCACTCAACTAGAGGGCTCAGATCTCTCATGCACAAATTTCACAAATGATCAAAAGTTCCGAGATGAAGTTGGAAACATGAATAAATAGATGAAGTAACTTGTTACTCAAGCCATCCACACATGTGGATGAGGAAAAGTTCTCTCCTTGTGTAAAATATAAACTTCTTACTTGAAAACAATTTCCTTTCTTTGTCCTCCTTCACTGTTTTTAGCAAGTGCACCTTTGTGAGCTTGTTTGGAAGTTGCTAAACTTTTTCAGACTACTTTTCTTATTTTTCTCTACTTTAATTACCTTCCATCTTTTCTGCTTTTCTTGATTTTGCTTGCTTTTGACGGTTTCCTTTTATTTCACTTGCTTCTTTTTTTCCTCCAATCTGTTCCTTGATTTTCTGAGTTGGCCACTTAGGCAAGATTGGCCCTAGTTGCAAAAATTCGACCTCCAAGCCTTTTCATCACCACTTGCCAATATTTATTAGCCAAAATTATTAATAAAATATTACAAACTCATAATCACTCAAAAATTCAGAGTTTAATTAATTAATTAATAATTAATCAACCACTATGGTATAATTGCCTCAAAATTACCCCATTAATTAAATTCTCATTTAATTAATCACTTAGACTTAGTCATGGGGTTAATAACTACATGGGGGTCCCACCTTGTCCATTTGATTCCCAAATACAACCTTAGGCATCTTCCATAAGGTAGTTTCCATACTTGCTCATTAATTAAATAATTATTGCCTAGGTGACTTAGGCCAAAATTACCCCATGGACCATAGCAAAATTTGGGAACATGACATTATAGTTCTTCAAACTTTCCTTAATTATGCTTCAAGAGTCCATACAAGTATACTCCTCATCCACACTCTCCAATACTTCACTATTTAAATCATAAATGTTCCAGTTCCATTGTGGACACAAGCTTTCTCTAATACCACATGATAAAAACTAGGACAAGAAAATATAATCAAGAACATCAAGAAGTCATAATATGGTGGAAAAGGCACCAAAGCAAATCAACTTGTATTAACAAAATGTTCATATTTATAGTACATAAATGATATCCACCCAATAATGGTACCCATAAGTAAGTGTATGTTTACCAAGGATAACAATTATATCCTAAAGTAAACATAAAGTGTTTTAGGAATTTAATATTAGTATAATATTTCTAGCAAACCTCCGACCTGGTAAAAATGTGTATTTTTGGTTAGAATTTATTATTTTATAGTTCCCTGAGGGAAGTAGTGGCTAAAAGTGGACACATACAATTGACATGGTTGAAATTAACAATTGATCTAATCCTCCAAATCCATTACCTCTCCACTAAGAAATCAATGGAATGGAGAGCATACACATTGGATCTAGATCTTATTTTTGACTACTCTTGTGCCTATAAAAGAATCCCCCGTGATAACCATTTATCATCTATTCATCCATATGTTAAAGTGTCATTATGATGTTGGAAATTTTCGATAGAGAGAAAGAATCCACATCCTCCTTTTAACTTTCACGATTAAAGGAATTCCCACTTGATAATTGGTTGGAGATTGGGGCTTCAAAGGATTCAAACAAACCTTCCCTTGGATCAACTGTGAAGTCCCTTTACCTTCAATAGATGGTACCAAGGTGTGGGTGTATCACTTTATTCTTTATGTAAGAATAAAATCCTATTCATTTACATGATGCATCCTTTTTTTATGGCTAGATTTCTACTTTGTGTTTGCATGCAAGCTTGAGAGTGAATATTTTTAGTTTAGTTTAGATTCAATTCACTTTCCATTATGATCTGCCACCAAGGACTTCACAATTCATTTGTAGGTGTTGTTTGCACTTATGTGTGAGAAAACAATATACACAACATCTGGTAGCTTCTCCACGATGTTCTTCACTTGGGAACTTGATATAGGCTTGGGATTTTGTTCACTATTTTGATTATTGGGTGTGGTTCTTTGCCAACCTCTCCCAATGTAAACTTCATGATTTTTCTTTCCTTTAGATAATAACCAACTTGCTTTCCTACACAGTTGAAATTGAAGAGGCATGTGAACATTTTTGGCATTTTTCATTAGTTTTGCACTTATGATTTTATCACTAGTTTGGGGATTTTTTATTTTGGATTTGTCATTTCGCATGTTCTAATCTTGGGATTGTAGTTCAATATTCTTATTTGTGATCCAAAAGTGGTCAACAAAATTTCTAGGATATGTATGGACTTCAAACTAATAAACCCATCTCTCATTTCATGGACAATATGTGTTTATATGGATGGATTGCATGCGTTATATATAATCTTATGTTTAATATGTCTTTATGGGAACTTTTTCTACATACCTCTTTTCACTATACCATCTACTACTCCATCTACAACATACATGCTATAGTTCAATATAAATATTCAATTGGTTTCTAAAAAAAACATATAGGCATAATCTTCCATAGTATGCAGTGGCCATAGTGAGGCTCCTCTCTTTACTAGATATTCCCACATTCTCTACTTGATCACATTGACACCTTTACATCATTCAATTCTTATTCTAACCCATATTGTTTTTCACATTAAATACATATTGGATTCTACATCATCCAATTCTTTCTTGTGGTTATAATTGTAATGCTCGTGCTTGTTCTGTTTATTTTTAGGGTAATGTGGAAGCAACAACATACAATAAGAGAAACATGCAAAGGGTTAGTTTTGTTTCTAAATTTATCTATTTTTTTTTTAAGGTATGTTATACTAGAATAGATCCATTTTAGACCCAAATTGATGGATGAAAAGCCCTATTTTTCTTGTATGATAGTACTCACTAGGTTTTATAGGTAGCTAGCTTTGCATTACCTTATTTTATGTTATATATGTTAATTCCATCTATATGATCTCCTTGATTATTTTTCTTGGTGTTGATGTGCACCATCTACTGTAGATAGTGGTATGTTAATGTCAACATAATGTTGTTGTAAGTATATGTTTTGCATAAGGTCTAATATATGCACAATATTATATACCCATTACATGTCACTTAACTCTTTGTAGGTGCTTGGTTTAGATTCCAACATTAAAAATTTCCTTCATTATAACTTCTTTAGTACTATCTATTTGTTTTCATTCTTAATATTGCTTCTAGGACTATGTCAATAGGAAATCATTTGCATAAAACATTTGTTGGATATGTTTTCATTCTTTAGAATCAAGTGGAATTTCCTTATGGAATATGGGATTGATTACTTTGACACACATACACATCCACCCAACAATGTTAGTTATCAACTTGCTATGTTATAGGAGTGGGCATATTTTGGTAGTCACCATTACCTTCATTGTGAGAAATGAATAGTTTTCTTGTAACTAGATGTTGTAACACACTAAATGTATTAATCAATATTGAATGTGACAAGTCAATGTAGATTACTTTGGATTATCTATATTCTAGGATAAAATTCATTAGAGAGCTAAAAAACATAGGTAAGTAATGAATAACCAAAAGGGAAGTGGGGTATGAAATGAAATATGCCCCTACTTTAAAGGATGTATGACATCATTGCAACTATAGCAAGTTGTATTGTCATTAATCCTCATAAATCCAGTTTATGGTGCCTATTTCCTCCGATGTTGATACTAAAAATTAGTTAGAATGCCATCAATTGAAAATTCTTGTTGTCCACAAACTATAGATATCGCCTTATTAGATTATAACTAATCATACCTCATAGAATATTCATAATTTGAAAACAATAGAAAATATTTTTGGGATTATAGAGTTTGCAAGTTGTACAAGATTTATATAAGCTTGTAAATACATGTTTGTACCAACAAGACAACTGTAATCTTACGGAACTTGGATTTGAGTGGAAAATGTATTTAGAAACATTAAATTTATTAAAACAAACTCATGTGTTTCATTTATTGATGGTTCAATATCATTTTGTCTAACGGTCCTTTGTAAGATCTTTGTAGGTCCCTCCAAATTATGTCAAAAATTAAAGGTAAGGAAGGTTGTATGTAGAATCAAATAGCAATGAGTTAAATGCTAAAGCGATACATATATTTTACTATGCCATGTATAAGCTCCAATTGCAACATATTTTAATGCCTCTTTGTTAGTGTCCCACCCTAACTCAATTACTTTAGCAATTAATCATGTTATGTATGCGTCTATAAAGTTGAATAAGTTCAAGTAGTTAGTAGTAGACTATACAAACAAGTGGAAGCTACAGGAAGTTAAACTGAGCAATAAATGCAAGAACTGGGCAATCAATGCTACAACTGACTGTTGGAATCCAAGTAGGTGTAGTAGGGCACATTTGTCATCCAAGTGAGGAAAACAAGGCACACTAGGTAGGTAGGAGGGCTACTGAGGGATAAAAACAAGCTCTAGGGGGGATGAAAATAGGCTCCAGGTGCTGGGGATACTACCATATTGATGATTGGTATGCAGTATGCATGCATGTATGCAAATATAAAAAATGATGGTGAGAATATTCCAACACCCCCTACAAGCCAAAATATGAGGAAGCAACTGAAAACTAGTAGGGCCCTGGTAACTGAGACCAAAGGTTACCCCGTACAACAATCTAAATAAATAAAGTGAGGAAAGAGGGAAAACCCACTGGGAAGAAATCCCCCCCTCAAGATAAATTGTGGTAGGATAATCAATCATGTACATCACTCACCCCAAGAAGATATCTAAGGTAAGTGTACTTATTCACCAAGAAGGTCTTAGTGAAGATATTTGCAATCTGCTCTTCTATCGGAAGGTAGAGTAGTGTGATGGTCCGATCATGCACCAATCCTTGGATGTAATGCATGTGTATCTCAATGTGTTTGCTTCTTTGTCTCTAAACCGGACATGTAGAAATCCTGATAGCACTCTAATTGTCACAATAGATGACTGGTGGAGTATTGAATCGAATCCCAAACTCTGACAAGATGCCCCGCAACCAGATGCACTGTGTGGCTACATTGACTGCACCTCTGTACTTGGCCTCTATTGAAGAAAGAGATAAAGTAGTATGCTTTTTTCTCGACCAATAGATAGGTCTAGATCCAATCATGAAAGCAAAACTAGATGTTGAATTTCGATCTGAGCTGTCTCCAGCCCAATATGAGTCAGTATACTCAACTAGGTTCAGAGGAGACCCAGCTTCATAGTGAATACCATAGATCTCTGTCCCTTGAAAGTAATGCAAGATCCTCTTTGCTGCCTTCCAGTGAAGCTCATGAGTCTCCTGCATGTATTTGGAGACAACACTGACTGCATAGGAGATATCAGGTCGAGTGTGTGTAAGAAACAATAGACTCCAAATCAACTGCTGATACAATGTACTATCCACCAGAGGTGTGGAAGAACCATCCTCAAGGATGATTCCTGAAAGAAAAGGAAATGCAGTTGGTTTTCATTTGCTCATATGGAACCTATCAAGCAGATCTGAAGCATATTTGTACTGTGCTACCTTGATTCCTGAATCACTCTAAGTGACTTCAAGACCAAGAAATTGCTTCAACAATCCAAGATATGACATAGATAAGGAGTTGTGCAAAGTTGTTTTTATAGATCTGATGCATGAGGAGTTGCTCCCTGTAATCAATAGATCATCAACACATATAAAAATCAGTAGAGAGTCACCATCATGTCTCATATAGACATTCGAATCAGATTTGCACCTCTTGAAATCTTGTGACAGAAGGAAGGAGTCCATTTTTTCATACCAAGCTTAGGGAGCTTGCCTGAGTCCATACAAGGACTTCCTCAATCTGCACACCAGTGAAGAGTCTTCAACATACCCTTCAGGTTGCTTCATGTATATCTCCTCATCTAGATCTCCATGAAGGAAAGCACTCTTGACATCCATGTGATGCACTTCCGAGTGCTTGGATGCAGCAAGAGCAAGAACAAGATGGATGGAATCCATCTTAGCAACATGAGCGAATGTCTCAGAGTAGTCAATCCCATGGACTTGGGAGAAACCCTTTGCAACTAATCGAGCCTTGTATTTCCTGGTGACCCCATCAGAGTCCATCTTAGTCCTGTAAACCCACTTGCATTGAACAAGCTTCCTCCCAGGGAGAGAAACAAGCTCCCAAGTTTCATTTCTTTGAAGAGACTCATACTCTTCATGCATAGATGCTACCCATATTGGATCTTGGGAGGCTTCAATGAATGTCTTTGGATATGATCCAATCATAAGAAAGCATCTCTCAGTAAGAAATGGATCCGTGTGAGAGAGAAGATCAGATCTGGTTATTCTTGAAGGTAGTGAATCTCCAACAAGATAATTGGTTGATACAACAGTAGTGGTGGCCCATTTTTCAATAGGAGTTGAAACAATAGGTGCTATATCTTCATGTTCTTGTGGATCTGGATCTATCATTCGTTGTTCTCTGTGAATCTTCTTTTTCTCAACCTTCTTTGTTGGATTTTTTCCATTTGAGCAACCTTTACAGGTGCCTTGGGAAAACTTGATATTTGGTAGACCTTCAACCACCTTTTGAGTTTGCATGTCTTGCAAGTGCTTGTAGTTGAGATGCCCAAATATTTCATGCCATAGCCTACTCTCTTCATTTTCATCAGTGTGAAGAGAATAATGTTCGGAGAGAGGTAGAAAGTGAGAGAAATCATAGAGTTTCGACTTGTGGTTTGCAACACCTTTTGCAATGGTATATCCTGAGACCATGTCTTGTATTTCGACCTCATTTGGAGAGAAGATTACCCTCTTGGGATATCCAGTATGGGTCATCTGGTAGACTGAAAGTAGATTGGTAGTAAGTGTAGGAACATAGAGCACATATGAGAAGTACCCATGATCAAGCTTGATCCTTCCAATCCCCTCAGAGGAGACCTCAGAATCATTCCCTAACATGATGGAAGGTCCAATAGTAGATTCGAAACCAGTAAAGTGATCTTTGGAGGAATACATGTGTCTTGATGCTCCTGAATCTATGATGAAGGAGGAATGTGTTGATGCACTTACCATGAGAGCATGGCATCTCTCTTTGTCCTCATATCTTGATGGTTCAGCTTCTTTCTTCCTAGCACATGCAAGTACTGGAAGGTTATTCTTTTCAAGAAGTGAAGCCATGAGATCTATGGTCTTCTTCATACATGAACTCTCAGGATGAAATCCTCTATTTCAATAGGTACATTTGGATTTACCCTTATGAGTTTGATTGTCTTTCTTGGAATTCTAAACTCCTTCTAACTTGTTTGGAGCCTCCTTCTGTTTCTGCTCATTCGACTTTCTACCAAACAAAATTTGCTTGAACTTTCCATTCGCTCTCTTCATTTCAGTAGTAGAAAGTGATGAATCCAACTTGGGTTTTATCATTCCCATATGAACTAACCTCTCCTCCTCAAGTGTGAGTGACTGGATGAAGTCTTCAAGTGTGGGACAACTTCCATTTTGGGATGGAAAGCTTCGCTGACTGGAAGGTAGAGACAAATACTGAGTAATCATGGCCTATTTTTGATAGTATGGAAAAGATGAGTTGCTTCTCTTCTTTCTCTATCCCATATCTCTCCAACTGTGAAATCAAAATTTTGAGCTTGTTTAGAAACTCAGTGATGGAGTCGAAACTGCAAGGGCTCAATGAGATGAGATCATTTTCCAACTTGTGACCTTTCAAGTCATATTTATGACCAAGAAGAGATTTGAGTTTGTCCCAAAATCCTTTTGGAGTCTTCAGATCTATGACATGAAAATGGAGGCCTTCGGAAATGCTAAGGGGCAGCAGTCCTACTGCTTCATCAAGTTTATCCAAGTACTTAGATTTCTCAACTGCACCAGTTGGTTCAACTGCAGTGCCATTCAATACTATAGAAAGGATTTTGGACTTCATGAAGATGTCCATCTTGGCTTTCCATTCAAAATAATTGAAGGAGTTCAGTTTTAGATCCATTGATACTACTGAATTTGAATTGAATATGGAGATAACATGCAAAAAAATGAAATTGTTGATGGATATTTGCTACAAAATCGAATGAACACTTCCTTAGGACAATGAGAACATGTGACTAGATCCTTCACACCTGGATAGACCTCACTATATTTCTCCAGTGAATTCAAGACAACTGCACCAAGAATTGCTGTGGAAATCCAGAGGCTTCTGGTGCTCAATGAAATACAACTACTCAATGAATTGCTGTAACTGCTGCTATTGCAATTCGAATAGCTGAATCCATCTCTTATACCATGTGATATTTTACAGGATAGATCACAAAGCTAGAGTAAATCTCACTAATATCACTCAAGAATTGCAGAGAAGAAGAAGAAGAAGAAGAATTGAATCAATATTCACTCATAAACTCAAAAATGGTAAAATCTGCAGTATAATCATACATTAGCTATAAGCTGGCACTGTGAAACTAAATAATAACTCAATACAATCAAATGAATTCAAATACACCTAAGTTCATTTGAATTATCCTCAATGTGTGGCTTGGATAGCATTGGAGACATCACCCAATCTGTGGTAGTAGTCACAAATAGTCAAATATCAGTCAAATGAGTCTAATTGAGTCTAATTGAGTCATGCGAGCACAAATCAAGGGAAGGGTACTGCAAGGATGGTACATGAGGCTTTTAGTAGGTCAAGTGGTACTCCGATACAGACAAATGGAAGATACAGGCAGTTAAACTGAGCAATAAATGCAAGAACTAGGCAATATTCAATGTTGCAATTGATTGTTGGAATCCAAGTAGGTGTAGTAGGGCGCATTTTTCATCCAGGTGAGGAAACCAAGGCATACTAGGTAGGTAGGAGGGATACTGAGGGATAAAAATAGGCTCCAAGGGGATGAAAATAGGCTCCAGGTGCTGGGGATACTACCATACTAATGACTGGATGCATGCATAATGCATGCAAATATAAAAAATGATGGTGATAATATTCCAACAATATTAACTAATATATATTGACAGTTTCATGTAATTATAAAGGAAAGACCTCCTACAACATATCGCCCAGAGGATGTGCTTTCAGAACAAGTACCGGAAGAACATGGAGCTATGAATAATGGAGAACAAGTTAATGATCATATTAAAGAAGATGATCATACTAATAACATAGTTGAAGATGATGGTACAAATACATTGATCCATGATACATTTAATGTTATAATGGATGATGATGACGATGATCATGAAAACGATGAATTTGATGATGTTCATGATTTACCTCTTCTTGAGAAGGCATACGAACCCCTTTATGAGTGATCCAACACAAATATTATCTCTGCTATATTTTTGATAATGAACTTGAAGGTTATGAATGGTCTTTCAAACACATCAATCACACAGATGTTAAGGTATGTAATATATTCCATCACATATATATGATCGTGCTAAATGTTATCTTTGTTTGTCTAATAATTTTATTGTTAATTCATAAGTAAAATTAATACGGATGAAATGTGTTTCATTAATATTATTTATATATTACATTAACTAGTTTTTTATTTTAATTTTTGTAGCTTGATAGCTGAATTTTTGTTACCACCGTCAAATATTTTACCTCGCATGTATCGAGATTTATCTGCCATCATGAAAGAAATTGGAATGAAGTATGAAGCAATTGATGCATGCCCCGATGACCATGTTATATATTATTATCAACATGAATTTGAAATAGAATGTCTGGAATGTCATATCGGTAGATATCGAACAGATCAAGTAACAAAAAGGGTGCCTTGCAAGGTTCTTCATTATATTCCCATTATTCCACGTTTGCAACAACTGTTCAGGTGCAAAAACATAGCATAATTTATGGATTATCCACACGTAATAGAAGTCAAGATGACATTATTTGACTGCTTGCGGATGGTTCTACATTTAGAGATATGGAGGAAAATTGACCTCACTTTAAAGAAGAACCTCGTAATCTTAGGATTTCTTTGGCAGCAAATGGTGTCAATCTATTTGAAAAGATGAGATCCATTTACTCAGTGTGGCTTATTTTTTTTATCAACAATAACATTCCTCCATGGTTGTCAATAAAGAGGGAGCACATAATCTCGGCAATGATTATTCCAGTTATGTGTCTACAACAATTTTTTTTAATGTAGTGGCATCTCATTTGTCGTATTTTGTTGCATAATGTCATATATATATTTTTTATTTTTATCTTGTGTATGGTTTATATATCTAAATGGTTGTAATAATTATATATTTTATATGTTCAAATCAATCAGGTAAGTACCAAGTTAAAAATATGAATGTATATATCAAACCTCTTATTGACGAGCTACTAAAGTTATGGAATGGCATCACTATGTATGATGTATCTAGACCAATATGACAAAGGAAATTTTAGTTCCATGCAATGCTTGTATGGACAATACATGATGCCCCAGGGTTAACCCATTTTTGTGGTTTGTAATTATAAGTTCCACTTTAATTGCATTTATTTTTATGAACTAGTTGATATATTATGCACGCATGTTTTTTTAAATAATCCATTCATTTTATATACAATTATAATCGACATAGTTAATCCATCTCTTTATGTAGGTCTTCAGACAAAGGGGAAATTTGCATGTCCAGTTTGTGGTGCTAAGATCAAATTTAGTCATTCAAAAAGTTTAGTAAAGGACATGTTTGATGAGTATAGGCACTTTCTCTCTAAGAATCATAGGTATTGAACTACCGAAAAACATCTATTCAATGGGAAGTAAGAGACTGCATTAAAATTGCAGAGAATGACACCTCACCTATGGAAGTTGCAATATAATAAAAAATCGTCAAGGTACCTATGGATCAAATTGTCTATCTATCATCGTATATGAAATGTTATGATTTTTTTTTATTGTGTGTTGTTTACTGTAATTGACACTCATTTTTGTAATTTATTTATAAAATATGATTCATGATGGCCGTTGTGATCATGAAGGAATTAATGGGCTTCCACGAGGATTGTAAATTTATCCTAAAAAATTCAGTAGGTTTCCCTACTATGAGCACCTACAAATTACTCATTTGTTTGATACAATGCATATCGGAAAGAATGTGACTAAAACATTATTGAGAATATTGGATGGAAGGAGTGAGAAAGAAAAAAATGTCAAAATTTGTAATGACATTCAAGAATCCAACCATGCAATGAAAGACGTCATTCAATTACATAGAAACGAAGACCAAAATAATATAAACTTGCTTCCATGGTTGTTAACGAAGCAACAAAGTAATTTTGTAAAAGAAGTCATGCGAAAAATTAAATTTCCCACCGGATTTTGTTCGAACATGAAGAATATCATAACAAAGAAAGGTGATTGTGAGGGGTTGAAAACACATGATTGGCATATCTTCATCAAGGCAATTACTATGGTATGCATATAATTGCTATATTGTTTTATTCTAGTGCATATTGTTGGTATTTTTTGTCTACTTTTTGTTAAAAAAATGAAACGAATTGTATATTGTTACAGTATGTTCTACCTCTAACTCTCCCAGAGAACTTCGACAACAATGTCAAACAATTTATATATAATATTGGGAAATACATGAGGTAAGTAGCGATTTTTTGCATGCACTAAGTGTTTGTTTAATTCATTGTAGAACTTATATTTGACATTTGTTTTACTAATTGTTATGTAATATAATGTTTTTTTTTAAATCTTGTGATTGGTTTGCATCACTTGTAGATGGTTGTCATCTAAAGAAATCCGTAAAGAAGATATAAAGTATTGGAGGAGAGAAATTCCTCATCTCATGTGTGAAATGCGGAAGCATCTACCTTCAGCATTTTTCAATGCAAAAGAACACTAACTCATACACCAAGTTGAGGAGATTGAATTGTGTGGACTTGTACACTCAAGGTCCATGTGGATGTTTGAGAGGCACTTGAAATTTTTGAAGGTTTGGTTAGAAAACGAGCACGTCCTTAGGGTTCTATGGTGGAGGGATATATTGTATACCAGAACATGATGTATATTAGTGAATATCTTCCTAGATTAGAGTCAAAGCTCAATTTAGGTCGCATTTGTGATCTTAAATTCAATAACAATTTTGAAGGGGAGTACCTGAAGGGGAAAGTTAATTATTAGCTAGTGGAGATTAATTAATATAATACATCTGAATGTTTATTTTTATGTATATATCATACTTATTTTATTTTTAATATTCAATATGCATCAATTAAAAGTGTATACTGTGTTAAGTGAATATACATTTGTACTGATTTTTAATTTTATTTTCATCAAACAGTTGGGTGAGAGTGGGATGCACTTCATTTATACATCACAAACAATATTGATTGGATGAAGGTATGGATTGAATGATGTGAACAATCTGGTCATGGAATATCATGGGAAGGAATGGATTCATTAGTTAAAGCAGCTCATTGCAATGAAGATACCAACCTTACACAAAGGGAAATCGATTTAGAATATGGTTTAAAAGATAAGCAGGAAATCATATTAATCAACTATACTATTTTTTTTGTTGCAAATATATTGATGTACACACTGATTTTTTTCCCTACAGGGCATAAACATGCACTTAATCATCAATTCATGATGTAATATTTACATTTATGGCTTGTTGTAGGTAAAACACCATAAGGCTATGTGGTGCAATCGCTGTAAATTTCACATCAAAAAGTTGGATGAAATGAAGAAAACATCATATTGTGGGATATCTACAGTCTTTGAGGTGACTGATGTTTCCTCTAGAAGTGACAGACATCCAAAACTCTCAGAAAATCGACACTATGGGTATTTGGAAGATATTGTGCAGTGCGACTTTAACTCCTTCAAAGTAGTTTTGTTCGTTGTCAAATGGTATAGGTTGCGATTGAACCAACGTGATCCCGATAAAACTATTATTGAACATGATAATGGATTTACCATGGTTAATGTTAAATATATACCACAATAGGATCTAGCTACTATAGATACCTCACAATTGAAATATTTAACTTATTATGCAAGAAACAAGTGCATATACATTTATGGAAAAACAAATGATAAAAAACCAGGCATAAATGATCAAATATCAGCACAAATGATAAAAAAACAGGATACACAAATGATCAAATATTGGATTCTATTAATAGTCCAACCCAATAATGAGTTTGGATCATCCTTATATAACAATAGGAAGAAATATGATGCACTTGGAGTGTCAACACTTAACTATCTTAGATTTATCCCAATCCCCCCTAGGTTGACCAAATGGTTCCCAAAATATCCCAAACAGGTCCAAATTGTGCATGTGAACATTGGGTAAGCATGGGGGACCAAGATGGAGCTCACATATGTGAAGGAGATGGTTGGTTGGAGTTAGGTAGGCTAGGGTAGGCCAAAAATAGCCAGGGAAACATAATAGGCTCAATGCATGGGCGCCCTTGGTCAAATCCAGATCCATAAAACAGGGAAGGAAGGCACCTTATGCATGCTGGTGGTACTAAATTCATGTGGTGGTCTCAAGGAGAGAGCCCAGAAACTATATTTGACAACCCTTTGGCCCATATAATGGTGGATATTGTTCACACTCGCCCCAACAAGTTCTAGACAACTTATAACAACTTCCTAATAACCTAGGGATGTAATTATTAACCAGTTTAGCACCTAATAACCATCAATTCATTAGTGATTAATGTAATAAGGTCTAATATTTATCTAACAACCCCCCAAAAGCTAAACTTAGTGGAATATAAAAAATAAGGCCTTGGAAACTAAGGCTAAAGTCACCTTTTACAATATAAAATTTATTTGTCCATGTAACCAAGGAAAGAAGGAAAACCACATGGGAAATAAAACCTCCCCTAAAAAATGGACATGAAGCATATATGAAAATACACCAATCTTCACCATGCATCACTCACCCCAAGGAGTGATCTAAGGTAAGTGAAGGTCTTCTCAGTAAAAATCTTGGTGAAGATATCAACAATTTTCTCAACATAAGGGAAATACTGCAATGCTATGATCTGGTCATGCACCATTCCTCGAATGTAGTGCATGTGAATATTTATGTGCTTGGTCCTCTATCTCTGCATTGGATCATTGAAGATCTTGGGTTTTATTGTCACACCAAATGATAGTGGGTGAATCAAACACAATGCTAAACTCTCCAAGAATACCTTGCAACCACACACATTGTGTACCTGCATTCACTTCTCCCCTGTATTCGACCTGAGCTGAAGATAAGGAGATGGTGTGATGCTTCTTGCTTGACTAGAAAATGGGACCATGTGCAAGCATAAACACATAACCAGAAGTTGACTTCTGTTCAGAACTATCACCAACCCAATCAGAATCAGTAAAAGCAACTAGTTCAAGAGATGAACCAGTTGCATAGTGGATACCAAAATGCTTAATACCCTATACATAATGAAGGATCCTCTTATATTCCTTCCAATGGACCTCATGAGGCTCTTTCATGTGCCTTGCAATAGCCCCCAAAACATAAGACAAATATGGTCAAGAGTGTGTGAGATACAACAAGCTCCCAACTAGTTGTCTATATAGTGAGATGTCAACTAGTGGCGAAGAAACCCAATCAGTAAGATTAACTCTCGAAAGGAATGGGAATTTTACAGGATTACATTCAACCATCTTGAAATTCCACAGCAGATCTGAAGCATACCTTGATTGAGAAACATAGATCCCATCCATAGTTTGATCTATCTCCACTAGTTGTCTATATAGTGAGATGTCAACTAGTGGTGAAGAAACCCAATCAGTAAGATTAACTCTCGAAAGGAATGGGAATTTTACAGGATTACATTCAGCCATCTTGAAATTCCACAACAGATCTGAAGCATACCTTGATTGAGAAACATAGATCCCATCCACAGTTTGATCTATCTCCAAACCCATAAATTGTTTCAACAATCCTAGATCAGTCATGGAAAATGCACTATGTAATGCACTCTTAACTGAGCCAAGTTCTTTGGTGCAGATACTAGTGATCAAAATACAATACTATAATCAATATCAGGTCACTAATATGCTCCATATACACATTTGGATCATACTTACATCTCTCAAACCCCAAAGATAGCAGAAAACTATCCATTTTGGCATACCAAGCTCTAGGAGCTTGCTTAAGTCCATAGAGGGACTTCTTCAACCTGCACACAAGTGTATGATCTAAAATGAAACCTTAAGGATGATGAATATATATCTACTCATCAATACACCCATGAATAAATGCACTTTTCACATCCATGTGATGAACCTCCCATCACTTGGAATCTCTAATGGCCAAAACTAGTCTTATGGAGTCCATCTTTGCCACCAGTGAAAATTTCTCTGTATAGTCCACTCCATGGACCTGAGAGCAACCCTTATCCACCAAATTGGACTTATAATTAATATCAGAACCATAAGAAGTCATTTTGGTTATATAACCCATTTGCATTGCAATAGTTTCCTCTTGGGAGGAAGAGGGACCAAATCCCAAGTTTTGTTCTCATGGAAAGAGTTCATCTCTTCTTGCATGGATGTTTGCCACCTTGGGTGTTTATATTCTTATGAGTATGATTGTGGATAAGATCCAACCATTAAGAAACACCTACCACTCAGATATGGATGACAATATGCAAAAGAATTGTGAAACTGATATCTAGTTTTCCTAGGATCTTGTGGATCCCCAGCAAGCTCACCAGTAGCTTGTATGGTTTTCTCATCCTACTTGGGAATTGAGGGAGGGTCATGATCATAATCCATGTCATCATCATCATCAAAAATATAAGAATCATAAATATCATAAAAGGAACCATCACTTACATCATCATCAAGATTCAGAGGATATGAGCATTCCCCTTCACTTTGTTCTGTAGCTTGCATGGAATCTTCTTCTTCGAATTGGAAACTTAATTCAATGAATGTTTTGAGAGAATATGGATCAAATATCTTATATCCATTTGAATCTTCTGCATATACAACCATGATTCACTCCTTTCTTTGGGGCTTCAAGGCCTTTCTCTTCTCTGGAGGAATTCTAGCCCAAGCTTTTGAGACAAACACCCTGAAATGAGAAACATTAAGCTTGTGCCCCATCCTAGCCTCATATGGAGTCATTCCTTCCAAGGATCTATGTGGTGCTCTATTATGAACATATGCATCACAATTAATATCTTCATTCCATATCTTAGGAGACAAATACTTAGCCTCCATCATGCAAGTGGCCATCTCCTTCAGTGCTCTATTTTTGCACTTTGCAACACCATTTTGCTGAGGTGTGTAGGGCACAACATGTTGCATTTGGATGCCATTCTCTTCATAGAGTTGTTGCATGTACTTATTTTGATATTCTCTTCTATTATTAGTCCTCAATACCTTTATGGTTTTCCCACTAAATTTCTCCACACAGTTCTTGAAAACTTTGAAACATTGGAAAACTTCATATTTTTGCTTGTGAGAAAATACAACCAACAATACCTTCAGAAATCATCTATGAAGGTGAGCACATAATTTGGATGCCATAGGAGGGAGTGGGGAGTAGAACAATTAGATTTGAATGCACTAAACCAAGATTTTCAGCAGATATCCTTGCCTTACCTTTCTCATACTTCTTCTCAGCATGCTTCCCAACAATGCACCCTTTGCAAGTGCCATTGGAAAATCTGATTTTTGGAATCCCTTCAACCATCTATTCTTTGCTCAATGCTTTAATATATATGTAGTTGAGGTGTCCAAACCTCTCATTCCATAGCTTGCTGAATTAATTTCAATGTGATAGAAGTGCATTTGGAGAAGAGAACTCAAGAAAATGTGAGAACTTGTACATCCTCGAATCATGGTCTGCAACACCCACTGCTACAACTTTTCCATTCGAAACTTCTGAGATCTCCACATCATATTTGGTGGATATCACTCTCTTGGATGAACTAATATGAGTCATTTGGTACACATAGAGTAAGTTTGCTAAAAGTTTAGGCACATACAGTACATTACTGAAGTATCCATTTTCCAATGATATTTTCCCAATGCCTTGAGCAGGGATTTCTGAATCATCTCCCATGAGAATGGAAGAACCACTGTATGGAGCAATAGTAGAGAATGAATCTCTTGAAGAAGACATGTTCCTTGATTCACCTGAATCAATGATGAAAGAATATGACTCTAAGGTACTAGCCATGAAAGCATGGAACCTCTCCGTGTCTTCAGAAACACCCTCTTTCTTCTTGGAACTTTCTGGAATAGGAATGTTGTTTTTCTGTAGAAGATGGGTCATCATGTCTATGGTTTTATTCATGCAAGAAATCTCAAGGTGAAAACCCCTTTGAAAATAGTTGCACTTAGTCTTCTTTTTCTTCTGTCCCTTGTCCTTGACAGGATTCGAACCCCCATTTGTGGATTTGGGCCTCTCATCCTTCTTCTTCTTCTCTTTTGGTTTCGTCCCCTTGGGATTTTGATTTCCTCTTGAATTTTTTGAATCTCCAACTGCAAGTACTTGGTCTTTTTTACTTAATGGAACCCATCAATACCAACTTGTGTTTCTGTTGAGTTAGCATCTCCATGAAATCAACCAAAGATGGCATCTTCCAATTTCTAACTATGAGCTTTGTGGAGTTGAATGCAGAGACAAAACCTGAGTACTCAGGACCCAATTTTGAGAGAATGAAAAAAAACCAACTGGTCTTCCTTCTTGTTAATGCCACACTGTTTTATTTGCAAGACCAATCTCTTGAACTTGGTGAAGAAATCCTGGATGAATTTGAAATTGCTTGGACTTAGTGAGATCAACTCATTCTCAAGTTGATGGCCTCTCATTTCATCAGTCTTCCCAAATAGAGACTCAAGCTTGAGACAAACTTCATTGGGTGTAGCTAGAATTTCGACACGAAATAGGAGGTATCTCAAAATACTGAGACAAAGGAGGATGAATGCCTTATCCATTATGTTGACGAATTTTGACTTCTCCACAATAGAGTTTGGATCAACCTCTATGCCCATGGTGATCCTAAAAATACCCTTGGATCTCAACAAAATGACCATTTCATCCTTCCAATTGAAATAGTTGAAAGGAGTGAGCAAGTTTGGGTGAGTTTGCTCCATCTTTCTTCTGCTGCTTGCACATTGGGTGACAATGGTGCACTTGAATAAAATCAATAAAACTCTCAACATTCAGGAGGGGATCTACACTAATAGATTCGAACCCTGCTTGATAGTGGGTGCGTTAGGGAGAGCATCACACCCTTGATAGACTCCAATGGAATTCTCGAATGGCTTCAATGCAATGGTTCCAGGGACTCATGTGGTTTCTCCACTACTTTTGGCACACCACTAAAACAGTCTATTGGTTCAAATAAAAGCTCCAAGAGCTCTGATACCTTGTAAAATCTATACCACAGTAGGATCTAGCTACTATAGATACCTCACAATTGAAATATTTAACTTATTATGCAAGAAACAAGTGCATATACATTTCTGGAAAAACAAATGATAAAAAACCAGGCATAAATGATCAAATATCAGCACAAATCATTAAAACTCAGGATACACAAATGATAAAATATTGGATTCTATTAACAGTCCAACCCAATAATGAGTTTGGATAATCCTTATATAACAATAGGAATAAATAGGATGCACTTGGAGTGTCCACGCTTAGCTAGCTTAGATTTATCCCAATCCCCCCTAGGTTGACCAAATGGTTCCCAAAATATCCCAAACAGGTCCGAATTGTGCATGTGAACATTGGGTAAGCATGGGGGACCAATATGGAGCTCACACATGTGAAGGATATGGTTGTTTGGAAGTTAGGTAGGCTAGGGTAGGCCAAAAATAGCCAAAAGGGGGGCAAAAGACTAGGTTCAATGCATGGGCGCCCTTGGTCAAACTCAGATCCATAAAACAGGGAAGGAAGGCACCTTAGGCATGATGGTGGTAATAAATGCATGTGGCGGTATCAAGGAGAGCACCCAACAACTATATTTGACCACGCTTTGGCCCATACAATGGTGGATATTGTTCACTCTCCCCAACAAGTTCTAGACAACTTATAAACAACTTCCTAATAACCTAGGGATGTAATTATTAACCATTGTAGCACCTACTAACCATAAGTTAATTAATAATTAAGGTACAAAGGTCTAATATTGCTCTAACAATTAATACAAGGTTTTTTGAGCCAGGAACAGAGTCTTATGTTCTTCCAAGCCAATGTGAATAGGTATTTTACTCTGAGGTTCCAGGTAGAGGGGGCTGGTCATTTATTATAAGACACGATCCAAGGGGAAGGCCGGTAAAGTATAATGTAGAGGAAGATAATGAAGAGGGTCTTGAAGAATAAGATGATGTTGAATATGATCAACATGATTTAGATGATCATGTTCCCGAGGAAGATGTCGAAGAATTAGTTGAATCAGTTGATGTAGCAGAAAATGTCCATGAAGATGATATCGACGATGACATGATAATCGAAACTAACATCGATGATGATGATGATGATATGGCCAATCCTTACAATGTTGAATCTGGATCGGATGAGACAGATGATGAATTGGATGAAGAAGATGATGAAGTCCATTGAAGTGTACTAGCGTAGATCCATCTTAAATCCGTATCTATTAAGCACCGAGAGGGATCCAATTTCTTGAGGTGTATTTCTTTTTTTAAATTTAAACTCAAGAAATTTGATTTATCTTAATTGATATATCTGGGTTTAAGTTTTAAGTTTTTATTTTATAAACGAACATCTATTTTTTAATTACTTTTCATAATATTTTATTTTATGAACCAACTTAAATACTTTCCATAATTTTTTTTTAATGAGCGGACATGAATTTTTTTAATTATTTTGTTCGTAATAAACATTACATCACAAACCTTACAACATATTCCCCATACTTACTTTACTTTACTTTACTTCCTTTTACTTTACTTTACTTTACTTTACTTACTTCTTTTTACGCCCAATCACTTTTTACGTTTTCTTAGATGTAACGCTACATTTTTACGTTTTATTAGATGTAATGCTACATCACACACATTAGAAGATCTCCCCCATACTGGGCTGTAGAGCACCTCATTTCACTTAGTGCAATGAGGTATGCCTTAATATATCTACTCTATATATTTTGATAGAATTATTGATTTTTATTTGTACGTATAAATTAATTATTTCTTAGTGTTTTTTCCATTTTCCTATATGCTAGCATATGCTATAATTGGAGACATTGCTTCTTAGTATGAAAAAAACACAATAATTTTTTTTTTACATAGATTTTGCCAAGTTATGGAGGATTGAGAGTGGCGTGAGGGGGGGGGTCAAATGACCTTCCACCTTCACGTGGTTGGCCCTGTTTAGCAGATAATATTAATTATTCTCGAAACAAAGAGAATATTAGTAAGGCAATGCATAATTATCATGATAACCCAAATGGTGTGCTTGATTATGTACTGTACGGGGCCAATGTTGAAATTTTTTCAATTTGTACTTGTATGGTTAGACTAGACACATGGATTGACAATGTGGGAGGGTTTCTAGACTCAAACATGACTAACACAAACAATTCGACAATCAAGTACTACATATTAATTAGATTAATTAATTAATGTACTACATAGGGCCAACGTTGAAATTTTTTCAATTTGTGCATATATGGACTAACATTTGGACTGGTTAGACTAGACGCATGCATTGAAGGCATGGGAGGGTTTATAGACTCAAACATGACTAACAAAAATGATTCAACAATAAAAAACCATACCTATAGATTATTAATGTACTACATGGGGCCAACGTTGAAATTGTTTCAATTTGTGCTTGTATGGACTGAAATTTGGCATGGTTAGACTAGACACATGCATTGACAATGTGGGATGGTTTCCATACTCAAACATGACTGACACAAACAATTCGACATTCAAAAAACAAACCTATAGTTTAATTAATGTACTACACGGGGCCAATGTTGAAATTTTATCAGTTTCTGCATGTATGGACTGAAATTTGGCATGGTTAGACTAGATGCATGCATTGACGGTGTGGGAGGGTTTCTAGACTCAAACATGACTGACACAAATGATTCGACAATCAAAAACCATACCTATAGATTAATTAATGTACTACACGGGCCAATGTTGAATTTTTTTCAATTTGTGCTTGTATGGAAATTGAAACTTTGAGAAATTGAAACTTTGTGCTTATATTGAATGTATCAATATTATATTCCCATTCCTAAAGACCTCCATGACCTCAATAAAGGTCCAAACCATTATTACGAAATTTGGAGGACAAATCCCTCGCCATGTCCCAAGCAGTGATCAAATTGAAGGGTGGGTATTAATTTTTATTGGAAGGGTATTTGTTCTTGGAACCCTTCAAAGATGAAGGGAAATTTAAATAATTGTACTTCAATTGACAAGTATAAATTAACTAAACCCTTCCCCCCAAAAAATGTAAAAACAAATATTGCCCATCCAAATTTTTACAATCTTAAACAATTGAGCAGTCCTTAATATCTACATGATAAAATGGTATCTTTTCAATAAAACTGAATTTGGACACATTAATTTGACATATATGTAACATTAATTTTACAGTTCATTAAAATAACAACTATTTTGTTGTATTTTTATGGGTTAGACCACACTTCATTATACAGAAAACTACTTAGGCTATGCAATAACCATATTGGGGCATCTGCATGATCTTATGCATAGTGCAAGAAATTGTAACTAGATATAGTCTTAAAATAAAACTAGGAGCATGAGAAAATTACTTACTGTTAACTATGTACAAAAAGAAGCCATTAAGCAAAATGAGGCTATAATAAACCTACAACCAAAATATACATATAAAACCAACCAAAACCTTAATTCAAACCGGGGAGAGGGCAATCATCCAATCTTGATAGGTGTAAGAATGATGGACATTAGGCGCCTAAGAAAAAATAATACATAGCTCAAAAAAACATTAAAAAAAATCCTCCATACCAAGCAAGTTAGTAATGCTAGCATCATAGGGGCCTGGGCATCAAATTTTGTTGTTCAACACTTGTCACGACAACATACAGGTATGGGATGGAGGGGAAATGGAATCAAGCCTAAGTCAACTAGAGCCTTGCGACTCACTGCATGTTCGAGTCTCAACAATCTAACTTTTAAATTGAACCAGAACAACAAAAGAAGTTTGTTAATGGCTCGATTTGCGAAAATTCTAGATACATGAGTAATTAAGAGCTCGAGGCTCTAAAATTTCATTTGTTTTTTACCAATCCACGATTCGGTGAATTCATAGTCATTGGCAAGAAATTTAAGTTATGTAATGAAATAATTAATGTATCTACCTCTATGTCAAAACTGTTTTTCATGCTGATGCGGGCCACTTCCCTCCTTATTGTCTTACCAAAAGGCATGAGAATGAGGAAGAAGACTTAAAATTATGGACTTCACCATCAAAGAAGCCTTACAATCACATTGGTAAGGAGTGATAAGAAGATCAAAACAATCCAACGTGTCAAATATCAGATGATAGTGTCAATTAAAGACTTATATGGTAAATTTAATATAAGACTTACTTATAGTTGTCTCTTACTCTTTGCGTCTTGACACATTTGATAATTTATGGTTGTCTTTGCACCTTGACCCAATTGATATTATAAGGTGAGGATGTGCATGCATAATAATCTTTATTTATGACTATGCGGTGAGGATTTAAATGGAAGAGGATGTAAAGACATGTTATTTTTATACATATTTTGGTGGCCAGTGTCGAAGAGAAACGTAGTGAGAAACCACATATGTTTGGAAGGATCAAGGGAGATTACATGATCATGATCATGCCACCCATCAAATTGAAGTCAATTCCTGAGCCAAAAATTGTTTTTATAAATTTTATTAATAACCATTGTGGTACTTTGGTCCAAATGTTTTTTTCTAACTCATTTTTTCTCCATATTGTGTGCCTAGTGCCACCTCTCTATATCAATGCATAACTCAACCTCTGCATGTTTTTTCTAACTCATTGTTTCTCCATATTGTGTGCCTAGTGCCACCTCTCTATATCAATGCATAAATCAACCTCTGCTTGTTTTGTGGTTCTAGTTGCATGCCATTGAGTGTTGTTTAGAGTTGTCATGAGTTTGTGACATTCATGCAATAAATGAAGTCTGGTAGAAGAGGACTCATCAAAGCAGCAATTTGAATTTCATTTTGATGAAAAACAAGTGGACATTGGTATCCAGGTTCACATAGGTAGTAGGCACAATGTTTTGGCCTTGTTTTGGGCCTTGTAGTGGTTCTCTATTGTTGCAACCATAATCATTGACACATTGTCACACCTTAGATCTCATCCCAAAGTGACTGGGGCAGAGTCAAATCCCAGTGGATAGTACCTTGTAGCCATCAGTCATCACTCATCACCTTACAAAGCTAAGCAGTGAGTACATGACATGAGTGAGTGAATGATTATAATTTATGATATTTCCAATATTTTGAATGACGAGTCGAATTTTATAGCATAGGAATTTCAACATAGAAATTGAAATTTATATGGAATGGTAATTTCAAATGTTTCCCTTCTTTTGAAATGCTGATAAAAATTATGTCCTTCTTATTGGAAGGGTAAAATTCAGATTTTAAATTTTTTTTTGAAGGACAATTTTAACTTTACACTTCTAGGAAGGGCTAGAACCCTTTGGAAGGGCCGGGAAGGGTTCAAATTTGAACGTTGGTCCCAAGCATCCTCACCATCTCCCCACACTCATGTTCACCTTCCATATGTCCCATCATCTGTGTAGGATTGTACCAGGCTTGAAAATGCCCCCTTCTTGTCCCTTCCCACTTGTCGCGGGGGATCAATTTTGATTTGATTTCGCTAATACATAATCTCTAGTTTTCTTCTTTGGTGATAGTTTCAAATTAAATATTTTTTACTTTAATTCAAACATAGTTATATTTATCAATTTCCTTGTTCATTGACATGTTCAAATCTACATAATAAAAATAACATTTTAACATATTATATTTTCTTATGGAATCTCTTTGCACCATAGGGGAAATTGCTAATATTATATATGTTGTTGTAGATTTGTAGAATTCTTGAGATAAGTTGTAAGCATCATTAATGTGTTTCAGAGATTTATTAAAATATGAAAGGATTTTAAAAATATCTCCAAACTATTGTGTTTAGAAGCATATCCAAAATTATATACTACTCCAAATAATGATTCTCATATTAATAAACTTAAAACAAAATTCATTTTCAAATTACTGCATGTATAACTACATACTTGGGAATAAGGTTGTAATAATATGTTCAATTTCCTATAGGGGAATTCTAAAACTCTTAAATTATGCATTGGTATCTAGGAAGGAAGGGAAGAGTAGGACATGCATTCTAATATAGCTGCATTAGTTTTGGTGACCACAACCTTCACCTTGAAGAAATTGTAATTTAATGATTTAACAATGTTTATGCCCAAATATCTTAGGTGCATTCTAATCTTATTTTCATTGTCCACTTGGAAAAGACACTTGTCACTTAGATGTAAAAACTCCATTAATAAAAATTTACATCTTGATCCATGCCTTAGTTTTGTCCACAAATCCATGTCTTTTCTTATAGAAAATAAAACCATATTTAGGAATATTTTCTACTTTTCTTCCCCCAAAATGTGTCATAATTAATTCTAATTCAGTCGTATGCCAGTAGGTATGATGGACAGGAAATTGATTAAGGCATGATTCAAGGATTAAGGAGGATCAATTCACTTATGGATGAACAACATGACACATTAGATGGGGACCTACACACATTAAAGGATGGATAAAAACATAAAGGTAAGGCAAGACAATTGTTGCAAATAAGGCATCGAATGATTGAGATTCGATTTATGGCCCTTGTCAACTAAATCCAAGAAGCATGACCAAACCAAAATGCTACATAAAACATAGGATACAAAGAGGGAAACACATTAAAACATACTTAATAAAACACATTTTACATTATCCACCAGCTACATTTCCCTTTTAAGACTGTAAAAAGGAGGTCTTTCGACATGACACTATTGCAAAATTGATCCTCCATGAAGGCCATTAGAAGGAGGGTACCTCATGGCAACATATTATACATTTTAGGGATGGAAATACCACTATGATGATATATTTGTTGCTATCTATTGGGAGGGACATTATAAAATTCATGGAAATGTTGGCCTAGATAGTGGAAGAGATCAAAAGTGGTTGCAATTCCCCAAGGTTCTTTGCTTAATTAAACTCACTCATGAGGTGAATAACCATGAGAGGATGGAGAAGGAGGGATATAAACCCAATCTCAAGGAATAAATAAAGAAGACAGTCAAGATCATAGAACTAAAGAGAACTTAATAACAAAGGAGCTAAGACATGTAGATGGATCTAACACCTTCTATGCTATTGGACCCTTAATCTTATGGGATATAAAGCTAGGGTTTGATCATGGAGAAATGAGATTGATGAGTGTTGAGCTTAGTGTCGTTCCTTTGTCAGAACACAAATTGGTTATTGTATCTTTGATGTTCCATGACGGTCTTGATGCTAGTGTTGGTGCAAGAGTTGAAGACATATATTTTAAGGAGTCACACCCTATGATGGAGTCACACCATAAGGAGTCACACCCTATGTAGTGTTTTCAAATAAAAGCACAAATAATAAGAAATATATGTGCGATTGTTTTTTTTCTAAAAAATTTTATAGAGGTAGTTTTGAAAGGAATCCTTTGTGAAGAACCTGCAACAATTAATTAATAAGAATATGCGAAATAGCAGAAATGTTAGAACTCAGAATCACTTTTATATTGATTGTAGGCCACTTCGAGGGGGCAACCTCCTTTGAGCAAGATCAATACAAATAAATTCACGGTGCCTTCATAGGCCTCAACACACATTTATATACTAAGTCTAGTTGCCAATACTATGGGTCAAAACCATGGGCCAATACAAACTATGGATCAACAATACTATGGGAGACTTACAAAGCATATGCGCCAAACAAAGCATATGCATATGCATCCAACAACAATATACTAAAAAAGTAAATAGAAGGGTTGACATGGGTTCCTAACATCCCCTCTCCCTTAGAAAAAGCTTTGTCCTCAAAGCTTTAGATGTGGAAATTGATACAGAATTGGACAGAGTGGTTCTCTTGTAGCATCGTCGGGTTGCATTCCGGGTGACTGACGCCTTTTGAGGTTCAGGAGGATTGCTTGGAATGCTGAAGAAGAACCATATCAGCTGCGTGAAAAGTGCACTCTGAACGGTGCTGAGCGGATTGTTGTTTCAATCGAATTCTTGCCATGTGAAGATTGTCCTGCAGAATGAGAAGAATCTGATCGCGGTTTCAAAGAACCGAGTCAATTGCATGAACTAGGGAGATGCTAAGGGTGTATGGAAGAAAATTGGTGGTTCCTGTCCATAGACTGCTTCATATGGTGTCCTTGTAGATGTGGTATTGTCCCACTGGAGCGCTTCTAGGAAATCCATAAAAATAGTTGTCCAAATCTGTGTAGGGATGGGAAAGGGTTCGAGTAGTCCTGAAAGGAGTGTCGTTTCACCCTTGTTGACCTAGCAAGTATCAAAGTCAACCACAATATGTTGAATTGGCAGTTTCAGTCCCTGCCAAAAGAAGTTACATTGTTCCCGGTCATACTTTTGGAGGAACCCAAAGTGCCCTACCGATGAAGAAGCATGGAGTTCATAGAAGAGATAGCCCTGTTGAACATATTGCAACCAGTTTGGAACAAGTAGAGAAATAGCTGTAAGAGAAACTGGGTCATCAAATGTGCGAGAAGGAGCATCTTCCACCAGATTGTCCTTACCCTTATTGTAAGTGATCACATAGTCATAACCCATGAGGTGGATAACCCATTTCAGGTGTGCTGGGGAGGAGATCCATTGTTCCAGGAAATGTTTCAAACTCTGGAGATCAGTCTTGATGCAAAAATAATTCCCTAATAGGGATGGCTGCCACGTTGGTACTGCATGCAAAATAGACATTATTTCCTGCTGATATGTAGACACGGATAAATGCTTACCGGAAAGGTCTCTTGAAGGCGGAAATCCCACTGGTGCAGCAAAGACACCTGCATATCTATCCAAGGAAGTAGTGGAGACCGTTGATGGGTGCATCTGAATGGAATGGAGCTGAGCGATGATACCATGTGAATTCTTCTTAAGGATCTTTTCCAGGCGATGTGAACTGATGATGCAGAGAGACCCTGGTTGTAAGCCTATAAATTTTTGTTGTGTCCCATTGACTGAAAACTGCATCCAAAGTTCAGCAAAATCACATAAGATGGGGCCAAGTTTGCGTAACCATTGAACTCCCAAAACCACATCACATCTGCCTAAGGACAAGGCAAACATGTCAGAGCGCAGGTTATAATCTTCCAGAGAGATACACACATTGTGACACTTTCCCTTGCAAGGTAAGGTGCCTCCATTAGCAACCATGAATTCAAAGTTGGAGAAAGGATGGATAAAACAATCAACCTGTTTGGTGATTCGGGGGTCAATGAAGTTATGAGTGCTACCAGAATCAATGAGTATTGTAAGAGGAAGCTTCTTGAAATAACCCCTGACCCGCATTATTTGGGGGGTGGTGACGTCGGATAAAGCATGGAGAGATATATCTGTTTGTTCATCCTAAGATGGGGGGTCAATAGGAGGCTCTTGAATGTCGACCTGAGCATCCATTGGATCTGGAGCTTCTTCACCAATTTTAGAGGTAGGCGGAGAACCCATATCCAAGAGATAGAGCTTTTGTTGAACACATCTATGTCCCCGAGTGAATTTCTCATCACAATTATAACAAATCCCTTTTTCTCTACGTGCCTACATCTCTGTTTTAGACAAATGCTTGATAGGAGTTGGTCGAGTTGCTTGCAGAATGGGAGGTCATTGAGAACCCATATTTTGGAAGGGAACAAAAGTGTGTTTGGAGTGTTGTTGGAATGCAATCTTGTCTTCTGCCAACTTAGCTAACCCTAGGGCTTCCATCATTGTGTTGGGATAGAACATTTTAACCACTGACCGGATTTCATCCTTAAGATCACTGATAAAACAACTCCTGTACAATTCATCAGACAAACCTTCTGTTTGATTGGCTAGTTTCTCAAATTCAGTCTGATACTCTCTCACAGTGCCACTTTGACGGAGTTTAGTGAGTTCTCCAGTGAAGTCATCAAAAGCATTGGGACCAAATCGTTGCAAAAGGAGTTGGCAAAAATCTGTCCATTTTGGCTCATCATGAGCCTTGATGTACCAACGGTATCATTGAAGGGTTTCCTGTTCCAAATGAAAGGATGCAAGTGGAACTTTTTGGACATCAAAAGTATTATGTAGACTAAAATACTGTTCTGCACAATAGACCCATCCAGTCAGATCAGTACCATTGAAGCAAGGAAATTCAAGCTTCAGACCACGGAAATGGTTGGAAGAAGAGAACCCAGTGGTTGCAGAAGATTCTTGCTGTCGGTTATTGTTCATGGTTGAATGCTGAAGATGGAGGCTGAGAATTTTTTCATCCAGATCTTGGAGTTTGGTTTGGATGGCTACAAGTGCTTCCTCCATGGTTTTTGCTCTGGCACGGGTGACAACCATAACCAGTTTTTTTTTTTTTGGTGGGTGGGGGGGGGGGGGCGGAATGTATAGAAAAACACAAACAAAAGCTTGTTTAGTAAAGGGAAATTTGGATTTGGAAAAAACTAGGAGGGGTAACTAGGGTTTGATTAGGTTTTGGACACTTTCTAATGGACAGGGAAGCAAAAAATGGGGATTTTAGAAGCGGGGTGAAAGAATGAGAAAATTTGGCAGAGAGGGACAACGAAGAAAAATTAAGAAAGGAACTCGGTGGAAAAATTTGAAGGCAATTGGGTATAATCTGAAGAAGTTATGGAAAACCCTAAAAATAGACAAATGTGGGATTTCAGGCTTTGGGAAGTGGAATTTGGGATAGGGTCCTCAGGAATTAAATATGCAGAATGGGATTGCAAGGGTGTCAGTGAAGTTTCAGGGAAAACGGAGTGATAGATCCGGAACAGCGCGAAAGTGATCGGAAATAGAGGGATCTGAAACGACATCGACTGGATCAAAAATGGCTGGATCTGAAATAGATCTAAAATGGTTGGATCTGGAACGACTTTCAGAATGGATCTAAAACGATGCGGCAACAGTTCAGTTGAAAATAGATATGGACCCCAGGTATGTGCGGCTTCCTAACAGTTCATGGGTTTCACTCGGCCACCAATGCTGTCTGATAGCTTGCATATCGAGGCAGTACCCCTCACTCCACGGCTCAGGTAAAACTGATAACTGCTTTGCCACAAATGACAACTCTTGGTTTACCTCATGGGTGGGAACTAGTCAATCAAGTAGGGGTCATTGCCCTTTTCGTTGACAGGTCCTCTCAATGGGCCAGCTAATTTGGGGTTCCTATGGTACTCCTCACAATGAGTTTTAGGGATTATGCCCAAGTACTTCCCACATTAAGCAGATAGGGATTATTCCCAGATCCGAAGCTGCAACAGATGCAAATTTTTTTTTTTGGCAGAAATTTCACCCAGCGAGCTCAAGAAAGTTCTCTGATACTAGATGTGAAGAACTTGCAACAATTAATTAATAAGAATATGAAAAATAACATAAATGACAGAACTCAGAATCACTTTTATATTGATTGCAGGCCACTTTGAGGGGGCAACCTCCTTTGAGAAAGCTCAATACAAATAACTTCACAGTTCCTTCATAGGCCTCAACACACACTTATATACTAAGTCTAGGCGCCAATACTATGGGTCAAAACCATGGGCCAATACAAACTATGGATCAACAATACTATGGGGGACTTACAAAGCATATGCGCCAAACAAAGCATATGCATATGCGTCCAACAACAATATACTAACAAAGTAAATAAAAGGGTTGACATGGGTTCCTAACATCCTTAAAGATCAAGCAAAATATAAATTTTGGGTTAGTTAAAATTCTAAATCTTACACAATATAGTCTTGCATCCATTTAAATAGTAGTTAAAAAACACAAATCATAGCATTTTGATATCCATTTTTCTAATTGAACTTTGATGCAATCCCATGAGGCAACCATGGGGCCTTATTTCAATCATCATTTTTCTAATTGAATTTTTAACTTGTTGAACATCAATAAAATTATCTTATCTGATCTCATCTTAGGCCATAGTTTCCACACTTCTGTTCCATCGAATGGTGAAATAATTTACAAAGGACTATAATGTGTTGGAATTTACATGTACAAAGGAATTGGTTTGACATGTTTGTTGTTAATTGGTATGTGGACAATTTTTTAATAAGGTTGTTGTGGTTAAGCTCTTCAAAATAAATAACAATGTTATCTCTATTTAGGAAATTTCAATATTAGTTTGTTATCGAACAAGATATCTTTATGACAAACATTGACATGCATGTATTTTTTTATGGTTGATATAATGAGTTTTTAATTGAATATTATATTTTGGGAAAAAACTTTGACATTTATGCCTTCAAGGCCATACTTATATTTTATGACCCTAACAAGGATCATTGAACAAATTTGTAAGAGCTACGGTTCACCTAGTTACACCTAAAGGATGGCTCTTAAAAAGTAATGAAGTGGCTATATAAAGTGGAAAAGCACCACCTTTTTTTTTACTATGATGGAGGTATTAGAGTGAAATTATTGTGGGACAACCAGCTCTCTCAAAACAAAGTCCCATAGTTTGATCTGTTTCCTAATTAGTGGCGAAAACAAACAAACCCAAATATAATTCCCTGCTTAATTTTTACCATCTTTAGTGTCCATGTTACATCTAGGTCATGTTACATATTTAGAACTTGTTTCCTAGGTCATGGGGGGATAAAGTTCTATTCATTGGTGGAATGATAACATTGGCCAAAGTATATCATTCTTGCAAGGGCATGGCTTAATTCCATAAAAAAGAAACCAACGAAGAGTTTGAGGAATTCATGGATTAATTCAAAGAGTTTGAGGTATAATTCATGTTGACCTCCCAATTCAAGATTGAACCTACAGAGAAATTTTACCTCTCACACCTGTGCTAGTTCGACTCTATAGCATTTCGTCCATCCACAGTATTAGGACCTCCATTGAGCAAGCAGTGGGATATAGGCGATTTGGAGGGAGGCCAGAGTTTGATTTTGATTGCGATAGGGGAGGGATTCCTACTGAGCTGGAGATCACAAAGGAAACTGAATTTATCGAGCAGAGCCACATAGGATCCAATGCCTCCCAAGTCGATGAGTAAAAACCTCTTCGAACTCATTTGTGCTAGTGATTCAAACATATTTGAATCAGAGAGTTGGATTCACCCTGATGTTTTCTCATAAATCCATCACATAGTTGGATTCACCCCATATTTAGAATATTTGAAAGATTTTTTAACTTGTAAATCATGGATATTTCCACATAGCTTAGGGATTATCACTTCTGAGTCAACTTGGTAACCTAACATATGTACAACTACATTTTCTGGTTATAGGGTACCCTAAACCCTAAACCTACGCAAAGGCCTCTTATTAGTGGTACTGGTTATAGCTTCTGGTTATAGAATCTGGTTATACATTTTCTGGTTATAGCTTCTGGTTATAGCTTAAACAATGCTATAGGCCTGGTAACTTTGGAGCCAGAAAGAGATCAATTTGCTATAGATCAATATTGTGACAATTACCTACCAGTAAAGTTGGCTAGAGCACAATTGGCAATAGTAGTTTCATTTGAATCAATGGATTGAGTATAAGAAACACCTTGCTTATTTATAGTCAATAGCTGCATATTTAATTTATATAGTCAATGATACTTAATCGATTCACCTAAAAATAGAATGCTATAGTTGCATATTACTGCTCAAAATGTTGAAGTCCCGACTTCTATGCCATCACTTTTTCTGGATGGAAACCTAGATCTAACACTAAAGTGGGGTAGTCATTCAAGGGTTTCACTTGGTATAGGACATTGAGTTTCATAGACTTGGATTGATTCTAGGAGAATTAGGATGATGGTAGGGAAACCAATCAAATTGAATAGTTATCTCTAGTGCTCATGGCCATTGGATCTAGATAATCATAATATCACAATTTTTATGGTAGACTATAAATTCAAGGCTATTAATTAATTGATGGAAAATTAAGTATATAATCCCTTCATTCACTTGATTCATATTAATCTCATCCTATAGTTGACCAACCCAATATTCCCAAATTAGATTTTGCTTGAGGTTAGAGACCATCAAAAGTGCAACACATATTGGATAAACAACACAAGACATAAAATAAGGTAGGTATCCCACCATACCTAGTGTGTTCTTTCCATCACACCATGCAATTTAAGGAAGAAGATACTATTTAATGTCCATCCCCACCAACAAACCCAAATATGAATGCAACACCAACTTCCCTCCTCAGGGGACAAATTCGTGTCTAAGCAAGCACTGCTTTGGTTTGTTCAAAATATCAATTGATTGAGTTGAACTGATAGAATAGGTGGATCTAGATGCAAAACCACCAATAGAAAATATCTTTGGAGTTTAATTTGTTTCTAAATCAAATCTAGTTTACTAATTTGATCTCATTCATTCACCATTATATGCACCAATGGTTCACTAAGATCCAAATTAAAAAATACCAGTAGTAGAGCGAGATCAATATGTAGTTCTAGATGTAATTGATATAGAACCAATTTAGATCAATAAGTAGTCACAACTTCGCTCCGCTTAGTTCCATATTAATATCTAGAGCAATTTTATGCCATACCCAACAATTTCCCTATATATGCACTGATGGAGAATTAATAGTTGGATGATCTAGTTGCTTATGTTCCAATTTTATATCCTATAATAGTGGAAACAGAAACTCAGAATACTAGGAGTGCTCAACTAGGAGGTAAACCCTAAACTAATTGCTTATCCTAAAAGCTATACCTCTTTATATCTAGTTGCTTATTCTTTTTTTAAACGTCAGTATACTCACCAAGATCTAGTTGCTTATGTTCCAATTAGCACTAATCAAGGAGTGAACATCTTGTAATTTTCTCTCTTCTAGATGCATGCAAGGAGTGACAAACTTGTAATTTTCACCCTTTGGGCCATCGAGAGGTTGTGATAGTGTCAATCAAGGATTTAAGTAGGTTTTGTTAAGATGTTTCTTCGACCTCGAAATGTCAAGGGCCCTTCCCAAACTTGTCTAGGAATTAGGTAAACCATAATATCATGGTACTAACACCATTAGGGAGCATCACAACCTTCACTTCTCATGGTGATGAAGTATGCTAGGTCAAAGGGTGACAATTTGAGCTATAACACTATCTCCTAACTCACATGTATTTTTTCATTGTGAATCCCATCACACCTATTATAAATGTTTAAGGAAATGATTTTGATACATGAACCCCCAACATGAAGGTTTTCATTGCATAGCACTAAATGAAACCATGGATGTGAAATTCATTTAAAGAAACACATGTTGAGGAATGTGAGTAGATGAGTAAGGGTGTCGTTAGTGTAATTATGATGTTTGGAATTGAATATATCAAACAACTCGTTGATTCAATACCTAGTTTCCATTTTATCATATGTTTCATTTTACATCTAAATGGCATCCAAGGACACCTACAAGAATGGTACCAAGAGCATGAAAACCAAAGAGATAAAAAAATCGCATTCATCACCTCAAACATATATATTTTCTATGATGGATCCCAACGCACCCTATGTCAATGGCACCCCCAATGTGAACTTCTACATTGTATCCCACTGAACAAAATCCTATATCTACTAATCATTTGTAAAAAAAAACATGCCAATGCATGTGACTGGAAAACTAATGTTCCCCTAGCATAATTATTATCTTTGGATTCCAACAAAATAAATGACCTGTTGATCTAACACCTAATTTTCATTTTATCAAGAGTTGCAACTCATAACCAAATGGTATTTAGGGACACCTACAAAAATTATCTTAAGGGCATAAAGACTAAATCAATTAAAAAAATGCATTTTTTCACCTCTCAAATATGTATTTTTTCATTCAAGAGAGTGGCATGTGCCCTCCATCAATGCCAAGATAGCTCTTTGCAAATTTAACCCCCCAATGCAAACTCTTGTGTTACATCCCAATAAAAGAAACCATGGATCCTATAGTCATATGAAAAAATGCATGTTTCCAAGGCATGTCATTAGAGGATGAAGGGGACCCTAGTTTAATTATGCTTTCCAAAATCCAAAGGAATCAATGGCTCGTTCATCCAAATCTCGGTTTCCATTTTATAATGAGTTGTAAGTCACAACCAAAGGGAATTTAGGGACACCTAGTACTAAAATGGCTTAAGAGGAATAAAATCAAATATATTAGTAGAACTAAATTATATGTCACCTCACATAGACGTGTTTCTCCATTCTAAATCCCAATGCACCCTTCATCAATGTCCAAGGTAGTGACTTTTGAAGTTGGCCTCTAAGTGGCCTCCAAATATAAACTTTTTCATTGCATCCAACTGAACACAAATGTGAATATAGAATTTGTCTTAAAAAATACATGTGATTGTGTGACTAGTGGACAAAGGGATCCCATCGCATAATTATGATGTCTATAATAACAAATCACTAATGGTTGATTGAACCAACACACAATTTCCATTATATAACAAGTTTCAACTCATGGAACTCTTCTCCAAACTTGTGATGGGTGAAAGGAAGAAAACATTGATGTGTGGAGGCACATTAGATGTTTTAGGTACAAAGGTTACCTAAATATATGGCACAATTGGTGCATGGAATACTCCTACCAATGGCGACAATAATTATGTGTTGAACTAGTTAAGTGCATGTTTTGATGATAGTATGAATGCAATACACTTGTAAATTGTAAATTATAACCATGTGTAAAATACTTGTGGTTAGGGTATGTAGGCAAAGACTAAAACACCAATAGTGGCATGGACAGATGAAGAAAGAATTAGAGTAAAAACCCACAATGATTGAACCAAACTTATCAGTAGCTATAAAAATTGAGGCACACAAAAAGTATACATTCTTTATAATTGATCAAGGTGGATAGAGGAATACTTTCATATTATGTACTTCAAAAAAACCAAAGAAAACATTGATAAATGATTGCATTTAGAAACTTTACATTTAATCTGTGAGTTTAATCTTCACAGTCAATAGTTCTGAAGGTAAAATTCATTTAAAGATATTTTTTTAATTATAATAAAATATTTCTTTGCACTCTAACATATGTAAAGAAATGATTTAGGAGAATAATAATAAGATGAATGCACTCTACCTGGCTTTGGGCCATGCTAAGAAGAATAATAGGAATGTTGATGGTGAGAAGGCTAGTTGGTCCAACTGAAAACTAATTCCAAGGAAGCATGTTATATGTCAATATAAAAAATTACTCTATAAGTCAATATAAAATATTATTTTTTAAATCAATATAAAATATTACATATGATACTAAGTGGTTACCTCTATGTGAGTTGGTGCCATCGAACATGTAACAATTAAAGTTGTGCCGACCATCCATGTTGAACCCAATATACTCATATCACTAAGAGACATGACACTCTAGTATACAAAGATGGTTTATTGGAAAGGCAGAGTTATATCTCTAGTTTAACACTACAAACATTCATGTTTAAACACTTAAAAAATACACACACAATGAATCAATTCAATCAACAAATATGAATAAGTTATACATTATTGAGGATTTATTAACAACTTATTATGGCCACCCTAAATCCTTCATATGAAAAATGAGATTGAGAGCCAAATATGATCTGCCACATACCTTTGTATGTGTCAGTTGTCCTAATCTACCTTTTATCTATTTATGTATGTAATATTTTATATCTAATTTGGTACTGTTTACTTTATTGTAGGTTGGTTCCATGCTTTCATAAAATCAATGGCTTGATACCATAAGTAAGGGAATAGGTGATCTAGTTCAAAGAGATCCTATGAATGAAAAGCCTAATTTATCACTCTCTTAGGTTGTTTTTGAGTGGGTGATTTTGGTTGGGAGAACAAGGGTTTCTAGGTTTTTACAATGACAAAGAAGAAAATATCACCACATGATTTATAAGGTGTAGGATCCTTCTTCATAGTGAGGCACCATGTGGACAACTTGAACAACTCCTTGATTCCTTTAATGACCTCTTTCCGTAGTGTATAATTTTTTGGGCTTTCTATAGGATGTTCAACATATTGAATAATGGTTTCTATCATGCTTATCCTTTTTCCTTTGTCTATTGAGTATGGATTGGGTAAGGGGCTTGTTGACCATATGGTCATGGAATTACGATGATGTTTTGTGTTAAAAAGAGAGTACATTATGGGTTGAAATTAGTTTTTTATATACCTCATCTTCAATTTAAAATGCATGCCTTAATGCCTTGTAATTTTCTAATATGAATTATGCATACCCAAAAAGGTCCTATTTGAACTTTTTTCCCATGGTGCAGGTAGAACCAAACATGTATTTGTCATATCTGTATTCCTCGAGCGAGGGGAGTTTAGGAAGACTAGAGGAAAGTGAGACATCCAGTAGGTCTACAAGAGTTATATCAACTAGATGTCAAAATATCATAAGAAAATTCCATAAACACATGGAATTTTTTCTTGCTGAAGGGGGGTCTATTCATATGATGATGAGACAATAGGAGACATTGAGGTGCCCTTGAGGCAAAAACAACTAGTGAAACAATGGGTACCCAAGGATCATTCTCAACTAAACACAAATTTTTGTGTGAATGAGAGGATATATCGAATTGCACCATCGTCATTACATGGTTTGGGGTTGTTTTGCATGGATGGCATAAAGGTCGGTGACAACATATGTACTGAATTGATGGAGTATGTTGGACCCTTTTACAACTACAAATATTGGATGCAACTGTTCCAATACACACAAAGTATGCGTAGATATGGATTGTCTGCAAATTATTTACAACTGAAAGACAAGGATCAAAATAAAGGAGCAACGTTGTACATTGACTGAAGGACAAAAGCTACAGGGAATATTGAAGGGTTTATAAATAGTACACAACCATGGTTTACAATTAAGCAAACCAACTCCATATTTGAGGGGCGTGAAGGAAACCTTGTTTTTGTATGTGCCATTAAATAAATAGCTGTGGGGGAAGAGTTGCTTATTAATTACAATTTGAATCGAATAGATACAAACACAGTTACTATGGGAATGGTACATCTAACAATTTAGCCAACCTTTTATTAATGAATTTAACATCTTATGTACTTTTCTTTAGTCTATTGTTATAATTTTGTTAAAATTTTCTATATTTACTTCGCAAGGTAGTGATTGGGGCATCTCCCCAGCAGCTGGTCAAAGGAGTACAACATCCTCGAGGCAGTAGGTATACATATTTGTAATTGTACAAATATAATATGAAAAATGAGTTTTTTTTGTTGTGTTTTTCCATGAGTATATTCATTTCCTTTAGATAATGTTATCTATATATTTGTTGCAAAGTGTTGATTAGTGAAACCACCCAGATGTTGATCAGGCGACAGCAACCTCGGGGCAACATGTATGCCTGATTGTAATTGTACAATTTAAATACATCAATATGTTTTCTTATTATGTTTTTTCCGTGAGTATTTTGGTTTCATTTAGTTAATTTTTTCTATGTTTTTGTTGCAGTGTGTTGTTTGGGGCACCTCCGTAGCAGTAGATGAGACCAGACCAGCCTCGAGGCAGCATGTATACATCGATGTAATTGTACAAATTTAATATGAACAATTTTTTTTTGTTGTTGTGTTTTTTCATGAGTATATTCGATTCGTTTAGATAATGTTATCTATATATTTGTTGCAGAGTGTTGATTGGGGAAACCACTCGGATGTTGATCAGATGACAGCAGCCTCGAGGCAACATGTATACCTGATTGTAATTCTATAATTTAAATATCAAAATATGTTTTCTTATTATGCTTTTTCCGTGAATATTTTGGTTTTGTTTAGATAATTATTTCTATGTTTTTATTGCAAGATGATGATCAGGGCACCTCCCTAGCAGTAGATTGGGGCAAGTCCCTAAACATTGATCAGATGAGTAGATGATCCTCGAGGCAGTAGGTATAATTCATTGCAATTGTACAAATATAATATGGAGCACCATGCTTTTTTTGTTATGTATTTTTTGTGTGTATATTGGTTTCATTATGATAATGTTTTCTAAATGTTTTTGGCAGGGGGATGATCAGGGCAAGTCCCTAGCCGTGGATCAGACAACACCAACATCGAGGAATTAGGTATACCTAATTGTAATTTTAGGAATATATCATGATCAATATGTTTTTTTAATTTATTTTTTCCCTCAGTCTATTGCTTTCACGTCAATAATGTTTTATATATTTTTGTTGCAGACCACTGATTCAATGTATGATCCAGCGTCAAATAAATCAATAGATTTTGATGTGGATGAGCTGATGCGTGATGCTGACATTGGATATTCTCTAGACCCAATTAAGATGATAGAGAATACCTTAAAAAAATTCATGAGGATATCCTTCGTTTGCTATTCATTCAGTCGCAGACATATCAGATTAGAGAAAAGGTTGATGTCTTGGTAAAGGGATATCAGGCATTGAAAGTAAGTTGCAGAATCTTGAATCATAATATAAATTCATTTAGTATTTTATAATTTTTAATTGTATATGATGCTGAACTAAAATATGGTTTGTATTTACAGGATTTTTTGTGCCCACACACTACTGGTCAAGGAGGTGTTGGCACTAGTGATGCTCATGGAGAGTCGTCACATGAGAAAATAACTCCACGTGCATCTCATGTTCCATTGTTGTTGACTGAATAGTCGACAACACATTCCGCAACACGCCCAAGGCCAGCTGTGAGTGCACCCGCTAGTGACATGCGCATGCCAGATCATGCAGAAGAAGGGGTCGATGCAGATACTGCTAGTATTGATATTGCTAAAGCAACATTTCGTGGATCTTCCCATGTCACTAGCACGGGTACACTACATACCAAATTTTTGGTGGACGAAGAGCTCGTTCCAATAAAGATAGAGAATATCCTAGGTATTTATACATTGTTCAAGTTAGTGTTTATAATTTGATTGTAATATACTGATAAAGCATTGTTTTTCAACTAATGATGGCATGATCGTTTTGCAGGAACCCTAGGTATGAGTGCCCTCCAATGATTCCAGGAAGAGAGTGGAAATCCCTAGTGGAATATGGAAAGGATAGGGCTATGAGAAAAGAAGGAAAGCTACCACTGGGCATAGGAAGGTATGCAATACTTTCCACAATGTAGTTCTAAAATTTATTATTATTAATTTTTAGATCAAATTTGAAACATCTAACATATTTCAACACTTTCATAGGCTGTCAGACACATCAAATGCCACAAAGGAAAGTGTTGGCAGGCGGCTTGATGAGTCAACATTGCCACATTGCGAATGCTATGCATGGCTAAAGATACCGCGGAAGGCAGAAAGCAGCAAGCGAGGCGACAAGTATTTTTGTAGTTTTTGGGTCATTTGGACCACGTCATGTATATTTTGGGTCATTTAGACTGCACTATAGGGGTTTTGGGTTGTTTGACCACATTTTGTGGGATTTTGGGTTAGTTTTTGTAGAAGTTTGTTAAGAAGCAGTTAGGCGGTTGCCTAAGTGGACCACAAATGTTAAGGCGCAAGCCTATAAGTAGATGTATGTTTGTAAGTGTTGAGATATCTTTGGGATAGATGAGATTAACAAAGAGATATCCGAGAGATCGAAGAATATGGAGATAGCCAAGTTGATATCTTGTTGTATCTAGGTTTTTGTGGAGATAAATATGACATGACATATTTTTTGAGCAGAATCCCTGTCTTTCTATTTATCTATGGTAAATGCATTCTTGCGATATAAATATATGAATGATGCGATGTTTCCTTGCTGCAATTAATGCTTTACTGTTATATCTGTCATAATAATGGTTCTATTAATGATAAGATCTATAGAATGATGTTGCGATTATGTTTAATGCTTGAGTTGAATGTTTAGATCCATTTCTGAATGTTGCAATAAAATAATCAATTGATGCACAACATCCTTCTTCATTTGGTGGAAACATGGTTCCTTCAACTCTCCCTTGAACATCCCAGGTGAGACCTCATATGCTCCACAGGTGTCGCTGGACAAGGTTAAACCTGTCTAGGCCGGTGCTTAGAGAGATCGTGGTGGTTTGGGCGTCGATAGCGTGTGGAACCCCTATCGACTGGGCTTGTGCCAAGAAAGGCGTCTCTCCAAAATCCATCAATCATGACATCACATCAAGCTCCAAGTCCTCCAAAAAAAGCATCTCACCATGCTCAAGGTCTTTGCATTAGTGCTTTTGTCGACAATAGGTCCATTTATCACTAATAAAACCTACCCTATACAATATATAGTCTTTCCAAAACCAGATAAGTTTTCCCATACTAGAAAATATTTTGTGAACAGGTTGAAGGAATCATGTCTTCAAAGTTTCAAAAACCAACTACATTTATCATTCTCAAAGATACTGATGCACCCGTAGAAAGCAGTCATCCATGACATGGAGACTGGATTTAGCACACCTAGATTCTATAAAGAAGACAAAAAAAAATGTTTAATGGAGTGTAATTCCTTTTGCAATTAAGCCTCTATAAAAACATCAAGATTTCTCAATATCATTGTAACCTATCATATGCTCTAGTTTGAAAACATCTACAATTTGTCCCAATGGAAACTTCAGACCCATAATGAGAAAAATTATTTCATCCTTGATAAGCTAAATCTGGAGTAGAGGTTTAGTCTCGAGGTCACTTAGGAAGATGCATTTTTTAACATTCCTCGGAAGGCATTGTGTCTCACAAATAAATTGTTACATTCTAGAATCCACATAGGTGTATTGACAATTAGAAACATGGTTTTAAATAGTCAGAAACATGTTTAGATCATGAAACAAACGATGCACAAGAGCATCCATTTGATTTTATTCTTCCAAGGATCAAGTGACAAAGAGGCTACAATAAAGTGGAGGCCAGTTTGGTGCAATTTGGGAATCTTGTGATCAACATATAGGATACTGATGGCCATGGTGGAAGATAGAGGATAACAATCTACCTCCAACCTCTAAGGTATGATGTCCTACTATAAACCCCAAATATTTCTTGTAAAACATTTCAATGTCGGCAATATGATGATGAGTCACATCTCCAAATATGCAAATATTCCTTGGGGAATGTGAAAGTTATCCTCAATGGAGAAATATGCATAAAAATATGAAGCAAATTTCCCCATAGGTGAGATGCTACAACATGTGCAGTTGTGCCTCAAAACATATGAAATTAAAAAAAAATGAAAGAAGGGTAACACATGAATCTCCATCACTATCACTTCTATGCATGAAAAACATGATGATGTTCGAAGAAGATTTCCCATACAATGCTCATGACTCATACCAAACTCCCAAAGTCCACATCTCTTGGCACAATGTTGCTGAAAATAATGCCTCCAAAAATGCAAAACGAGCATGCATTTTCAGGGGGTAACATTGATGTAATACATTTATTAAATATTTGCTGTAATTTTGTATTTATTAGTCTTTTGTGGACAACTTTCAAGAATCAATATTAACTTTAATGTATCATTTATGATTAGCATCCACTAGATCATACATATTTTTTTTTCCATATTTATGTGTTAACACGCTTATCTGATGTTGCTCTTGGTTCAACTTCATCCAGCGGTGCTCCACAGATCATGGATGAAGAGGCTCTATCCCTAGTGAGCCAAGGCAAGGGGAAGAAAAAGAAGAATAAAGGTTGTAAAAAGAACTTGGACATGTAAAAAGTCAAGTGATTCATATGCCACATGCATGGACACTTTGCTTCCCAATGCCTATAGAAAAAGAAGAAGAACATCACATAGATGGCAGGTTCAGCAGAGGTGGATGACTTCAACAAGAGTTTTGACAAGGAATTTTGCTTGATAGATTGCATGGGAGGTTCCATCAGCAAAAACATCTGGTATGTGGACAGTGATGCATCTTGTCACATGATAGGACACAGATTGTTCTTCAAGAGCTTGCAGGAGGGTGGGGTAAATATCCATATTGAGTTAGGAGATGATGCGCGGTATCAGGCGTAGGGTGTTGGTACTGTTCCGTTTCAGAGGGAGTCTGGAAATCCCATCATCTTTGTTGATGTGTTATATGTCCCAGGAATGATGAAGAATCTCATATCAGTTTCCACACTAGAAGACAAGGGTTTTCTAGTGACTTTCCGGGACATGAAAGTATATATCAGGACACATGGGTCAGATCAGAGATTGGACAGGATGATTGGGGTTCGGAGTGGGAAGGTTTACAGACTACATTTTGAGCCTACAAAGGCTGTGGTCAGAAGCAACAGTAGTGATGGTGATTTATGGGATAGGAGGATGGCACACTTACATCATGGTTCATTGAGGCATCTGAGATAGGTAGTTATCGGAGTTCCTTCAATACAAGAGGATGCGTACATACATATAAATGATCCAACTGATCATATCCAGCATCCAACATGATGCGTACATACATATAAATGATCCAACTGATCATATCTAGCATCCAACATGATGCACACATACATATACATATAAATGATCCAACTGATCATATCCAGCATCCAACATGATGCGCACATACATATAAATGATCCAACTGATCATACAAAGCAGAAACTAGAACATCATCCTGATGCTCATCATCCAGCACTTACATCCACAGCCATGTGAAGGATCCTCCTTCCAACATGCTTGGAATGGCTTTAGGAAATGTGTCCATCACTTCTTCCTCGAAGTGTCCTCGATCTGAAGAACACCAAGCCTCTCTCTGAAGTGCTCGAACTTCACCCTAGCTAGTGGCTTCGTCAGCACATCTGCAATCTGCTCGTCCGTCACAACACACAGGAGCTTCACAGCTCCTCTTTGCACCATATCCCTGATATAGTGATATTTGATCTCTATGTGTTTCGTCCTGTCATGAAACACTGGGTTCTCAGACAACTTCACACAACTCTGGTTATCGCAGAATATACCAGTAGCATCCAATGAGAGATCAAATAACTCAGACAGTAGCTTCCGTAGCCATACTGCCTCACAACTAGCTGAACAGGTTGCAACATACTCTGCCTCAGCTGTACTCAGTGCTACACAGGACTGCTTCCTGCTAAACCAAGAGATCACACCTGATCCCATACTGAAGTAGCATCCAAATGTGCTCTTCCTATCTGTAGCACTGCTAGCCCAATCTGAATCAACATAATCCTGCAGGTTAAACTTTTGATTCGCCTCATACTTGAGCCCATAATCCATTGTACCCTTCAGGTACCTCAGAACATGCTTTACAGCAACCAGGTGAACACTCCTCGGATCCGTCAGGAACTGGCTCAATGTGTTCACAGCAAAGCAAATATCCGGTCTCGTGTTCATCAGGTACATCAAGGACCCAATCATCTGACGATACATAGAGACATCAACCGGCTCAGATGAAGCATCACATAGAAGCTTCAGATTCGATGCCATAGGTGTGGCCATGGCCTTGCAATCCATCATCTCGAATCTATTTAGGATATCTACTGTGTACTTCCCTTGACCAAGGAAGATCCCACCTATACTCTGCCACACCTCCATGCCTAGGAAATAATGCATCATTCCCAAATCTTTCATATCGAACTCAGCAGCAAGCTTCCTCTTAGTATCTACAATCAATCTGTCATCTCCTGTTACAAATAAGTCATCCACATACAGGAGTAGAATCACAGGATTCCCTTCTTCAACCTTGTAGTAAAGGTTGGAATCTGCTTTACTCTTGGTAAAGCCCAAACTAGATAGGAAACTGTCCATCCATTTCATTGCTACATCCAGGGCAAGTACTGTTCTGATGGAAGTATACCTGGCTACAGGTGCAAAAGTTTCTTCATAATCTATTCCCTCTTTCTGAGGGAAGCCATGAGCTACGAACCTTGCCTTGTATTTCTCTACACTGCCATCTACAGCATGCTTGATTTTGTAGATCCATTTGGAAGTCACAACAGACTTCTCTTTAGGTCTTGGGACAACATCCCAAACATCATTCTTCATTATTGATTGGTATTCCTCAACCATGGCATCTTTCCATTCTTTCTTTTCCGCTGCCTCTTCATAACTTGAAGGCTCTTTGTTCATAATGTCACAGAGTAAAGCAACATAACTGGTGTGTGATCTGGTTCTCTTCTTTGCTCTGTGTTCTTCTTCTGGAATGCCAAATCTTTCTACATCTTGAATGAGCTCTCTAGCCCATGCAGGTTTCCTCTTGTGAGAGTTATCCTCACGAGGTGGATCCACAGGTTCTTGCGGATCTTCAAACTCACGAACAACTTCTAGAACTGCTTCAGTCATGGTAGTGTCTTGAAATCTAGTTTCCTTAGGTTCTTGATAAACTTCAATAGGTGCCTTCCTTGATTTGATGAATGCTGAGTTTTCATCAAATGTCACATCCCTGCTGACATCAATCTTCGTGAACCTTGGAAAGTATATTCTGTAAACCTTCAAGATTTCACTGTAACCCACAAAGATACCCTTCTTTTCCTGAAGGATCTAGTTTAGTGCTCTTTTCCTTTGGGACATGAGTGTATACCGGACAACCAAATATTCTGAGATGGCTGACTTCAGGTTTCTTACCAGAAAAGACCTCTTATGGTGTCTTGTTATCCAATATCTTATGGGGTGTTCTGTTCGGCACATATATAGCTATTCTAGCTGCTTCTGCCCATAGATGCATAAGTAGATCCTGGTCATGTACCATTGCTCTTGCTGCTTCCATGATTGTTCTGTTCTTCCTTTCTGCAACTCCATTCTGTTGTGGATTGTAAGGATATGTCAACTCCCTCTTAATCCCTGAATCACTGCAAATCTTCTTGAAGTCACCTAAGGTGAATTCTCCACCATTATCGGATCTGAATGTTTTGATCTTCTTGTCAGTTTGATTCTCCATCAAGGTTTTGAATTCTTTAAACTTATCAAACACCTCATCATTGTTCTTCAAGAAGTATACCCAAGTCTTCCTGGAGAATTCATCAATAAATGAGACATAGTAAACATACCCACTTAGAGAACTGGATGACATAGGACCACAAACATCTGAGTGGATGATTTCCAGGATGTCTTTTGCCTTGCTTTTACTGCTTGGGAAAGCCTTCTTAATGTTCTTACCTTTTGCACATCCTTTGAAAACACCTTCATGTTTGGTCTTGATTTCAGGAAGACCCTCTACAGCCTTGCTTGCAATTGGAAGTACCCTATAGTGCATATGAGCAAGTCTTCTATGCCAAAGTTCACTTGGCTCCATGGATTCATGTACCATGGCATGTTCAGGTTGTCCCTTCAATTTATACAAACCTCCCTCTTGCTCTCCAATCACTACTGCATCATCTATGTTCTTTCCCTTTTCCCACATTAGGACTTGGCCATCCACAAATGAAACCCTCATACCTTTTGCATCCAATGCAGAGATGGAGAGTAAGTTCTTCTTGAGCCCAGGTACATAAACGACTTCTTTCATCTTCAAAGATGTTCTAGAATCTAGGTTGTAGGAGGATTCACCACTTCCATTGATTGGGTATTGATAATCATCCCCAAGTTTCACCTTATGGGGTGATTCATGTTCAGATAGATTCACAAAAGATTCCTTAAACCCAGTCATGTGTTTGGAAGCCCCACTATCAATCAACCAATCATTACAACCATGGGAGATGGTACCTATGAGAGCAGATATCAGAACATACTCTTCTTCACTTGATGAGTTATCATTACTATCATCACTTTCTACCCTAGCCTTCTTCTTAGGTGGTTCATCATCCTCGGCAGCATGAGCATGAAACCTTCTTTTGCTACCCTTCTTCTTCTTGTTGAAGTTGTTGTTGTCCTTCTTGTTCTTGGAACAGTTTATGGCAATATGTCCTTTCTCCTTACAGGTGAAGCATATTCTTCTTTCTTTGAAGTGATGTGAAGATTTCTTGGAGTGAGATGGCTCTCTCTTGGACTTCCCTTTCTTGGTGTGATCTGTGAGAGCTTGATCTTCATTCCCCATCTTTTCTTCTCGTGCCATAAGCCTTGCTTCTTCTTGTGAGCATTCTTCCCGTAGTCTACTGAAGGAAATCAACTTCTTTCTTGGACATATTCCTTGAATGAAGGAGTCCCATGACCTAGGTAAGCCATTCAGAGTGGTCATGACAACTTCACCATTCTCCACCATTTCATCCACTGCTTCTAGTTGTTCCTTGATCTGGGAGACCCTTGAAAAATAAGATTGAATGGTTTCTCCATTCTGAAACTTTACTCCTTTTAATTGGTTCCGCAGGGTCATCTTCCGATTTATGTTCTTCCCTTCAAATAGCTTGGTCAAAGAGTCAAACATCTCTTTGGGTGTCTTTAGAGAAGACACATGGGGTATGAGATGGTCTTTGATAGAATCAACAATGATTCTCTTTTCCTTGACCAAGTTCTTCTTATGCAATACTTTAGCCTCTTCATCGTCTGGGATAGGGATGTCTTCTTTTATATATGAGTCCAACTCATTCTCTTCCAGGATTAACCCAATCCTATATTTCCAAGCTCGGAAGTTATCAGCCCCTTCAAGCTTATCCTCAAGCTTGGTGTGGTGAGACATTTTAAAGAGTACTTCAAATGGAATAGAAAAGATTTAGGTCTTACCACTTGAAATGCTGAAAACTGGATCTGGTCCCGGATTAGGGTTTGTAGGAAAAACCCTAAAAATTCAAAATGTGAATTTCAATTTTATGAAAGGATAGAAAGATGCACCTTGATGAGATGATCAGCCTGGTGTACTCAGAATTTGAGATCAGCAAAGCTTTACCCTTCAGATTTGCCTTTTTGTCCTCCCGGGTTCACTAGGGAGAGCCCTGAATTAGGGTTTGAGTTTCGCGGAGATCTACCCAGCCAAAAATCTCGATCCAAAGCTCTAAACTTTGATTTTTGCAAGGAGCTTCCAGCTGTGTCTTTAGATTCCAGAAATTACTATTTTTGTGGAAACCCTAATTTTTAGGGCCAAATATAAAAATGCTCAGAATTGAATTCTGATTGGACAGATAGATGCGCCTTGATGAGTAGAGTCAATCTACTATACTGCTTTTCCAAAAACTATGGAGAGAAACCCAATAAACAAGAAACTCAAGTTTCTGTCACTGCAAAATGTCTTCTTGTTAGGTTAGCTTTGATACCATGTTAAATTTTGAGCATTAATTCACAATACTCTAGGATATTTACTGAGAGAATAACATATACAGTATATCAATGCATGACAATCACAATAAGCATGACAAGCATCACAAGAATCTAAAGCATAAGAGACAAGACACACAAAGTTTCCGTGGGGAAAACCCTAAGGTGAAAAACCCCAAAACTTCCTCAGAGATAGAGAGAGCAATGGCTCAACCAAAGTACAACCAAAATACATTGAGATAGTCTCCTAGTAGCAGATGATCCTCCTCCTCACTAGTGTGCCACTTTCTGAGTGAGAGAGATGTACTTTTCCGAATGATCTAAATAGAGATCACCTGATCTCTATTTATACTAACCTGTTTGCACAGTGACCTTATGGGGCCGACTTGTCTAGCTAGGTACATCCACATTATAATATATATCTTTCAGGGTCGATCCCACATGGTGGTCTAATAACCCATCGGCAAGTACACACACGTGCGAAACTTGTCAATCCACATGACGGCATTTCCTTATGGAGGAATAACACATCTCTTATAAGGGTACAATAAATATATATGAAATACATAGATGAAATACATTCTGAAGTTACATATACATCAACATCAGGTGGACATGATCCTCCTATCATTGATTTGGAGGATTAGTAGCAGCAGCAGGAGGATATCCAACAGCCGCAGGAGGAAGCCACCAGGCCACAACCTAGGTGGTACAGGTCCACTGTTCAGGATTCCAAACAGGTGAGTCTTCCATAGAGATCCATAAGGCGGAGAAAACCACTAGATAGATTGAGATATATGGCACTGATGACAGAGTTGATTGACTTTGAACCTTCTAGTTTTGAAGAGGCTACACAACATGATGTGTGGAAAGTGGCCATGGTTGAGGAGTATGACTCAATCATGAAGAATCAGGTATGGGAGGTTGTTCAGAGGCCAGAGGATAAAAATGTGGTGGGATCCAGATGGATCTACAAGTTAAAGCATGCAACAGACGGAAGTCTGGAGAAATAAAAGGCATGCTTCGTGGCGAAGGGGTATTCGCAGAAGGAAGGTATTGACTATGAGGAAACCTTATCCCCTATCGCTAGGTATTCTTCTATTCTGACTATCCTATCATTGGTGTTATCGGTCAAATTAGCACTTCTTGATTTGTGACCACATGCCTTGTCGGTCACAAAAAAGGAGACTATGGATGGAAGAGCTTTCCTTGACCCTAGCTGACCTAGAGCTGAACCTTGCAAATCCTTTCCTCAGAAGCAACTTTCTCTACCTATTTTAATACATAACCGCGACCCTCATGCTTTCCAACCAGTGGGTCAGCCACGGGTTTCTCTACTGACAACCCGCAGGTGTCGATTAAAATTTATACCCTCTAGATGCAAGTTAAGACACTTGCGAGTCACTCGCTAGTTGTCCTATATCATAGTCATGGGTGTCTTAAGAAAAAGTTGAAAAAATAATTAAAAACATGAATTGGGATTAGTTGAGGTAGGTACCCAAACTACCCCAACTTCTGAACTCAACCACCTTTCGAACCTTCCCTCCCTGCCTTTCCATAAATACAAGGGGAGGGGATTGAAAAAGGGACCTTATGATCATTGGAGAAAGTTATGCTGGAGAAATTCATATCTAAGAGAGAGGAGCAGGAGCCCAGGTTTTGGTTACAACGGTGCCGGTGCAGGACATGTATATCTTTATGTATTTTCTGCATTTTTCAATAAAGATTTGAACATTCTTCCCTTTCCAATATATTTTTTTATGTCTTACAATTTGATTACAAGTTGATGTTATGTTGTCTTATTAATATCAATCTCTTATTTGTGGTCAACATGGTTTGAGAAAGGTCTTATGCGTGTTTTGCAGGTTGTTTCATAGGAGAACAAAGGGAGAAAAGATTGGATCGACCTTCGAAATAAGGTACATACTCTCTGGACCCTAATCCTATTTTCTTAATAACAATGTTTGCAAATCTTTATATGTCTATCTGATAACCCCAGTATGTTGGTAGTCTTTCCCCTGCTATAATAGTACTTTTCCTAGCAACAGAACTGGCGACTCCACTAGGGAGCACCATCTATTTTCTGCTTTGGGGACTCTTGTTGAGTTTGTTTCAGTCTTTTATAACTTGTTTGATCGCTGTAGAAGTTACTAGGGTATCCTTTACCCTTGTGCCTGACTCAGTTCTGTCTTTATCTGTAAATTTTTTTTTTTAATATTTTTTATAGCCCACCCCAGAGTTTCCTGTACTTACAGGCGCAATTATTTAGTTGCACTCACGAGTTGCTTATATCAGTACCTACGGTTATTTAGTTGCACTCGCGTGCTTTTGCATGTTATAGTTGCGAACATTTCTTGAGACTTTTGTTTTTTATATTAGGGTTTGGTCTTAGGGATTTTAGTTTGTGGATTTGGAAGTTTTTTGCTGATCTGATACCCTCTGGACATTGTTAAGTGTATTCTGAGTTTGTTTGTAGCCTCTTTAAGAATTTTTCCTTTGGTTTATTGTGCTTGTGAAGTTAACCTTTACTCTCTATCCCATACTGTGTTTGTAAAGTGCTTGGATTTAATCCTTTTGAGTGACTGGTATTCAGGAGTAGACTGATCTCTACATAAGAGTCTTTGCTTTCCTCCTTACATATCAGCTGTATTTGTTTGCATTTTATTCCAAAACCTAGTTGCTTTCAGAAGAAACTTGTTGGGTTGGTCTTCTTCAATCTTGTAAAAGGTCTGATTGCTTTAGATTTGGGTCATCTTCTCTTTACTTGCACTTCTTTTACAATTCTTGTTGGTTCACATTTATTTGTATTTCTTTCATTGTTAAAGAAAAAATCAAATTTAAGAAAGAACTTTCCTTTTATAGCAAGAATTGTTATTTTCTTTTTGAAGTAGTTGTTGTCATTACACTATTATCTTTGAAAATACAAAAAAAAATTATGCTTAAGTTTACTTTATTGATTTCATGTTTTGAAAACAAATCAAAATTGTGAATATTTTTACATTTTATATACACATTTGCACTATCCTTTGAGTAAGTAACAACCTTTAAAAAGAACCATTAATAAAATTTATTAGTAACTTTTTCATTTTTATATTACACACAAACCAACTAGCTTAGGCTAGGGTTTCATAACAGAACACCTTTAACTTTCCAAAACCATTCAAAATCTCAAATCGTAGTACAAACTATCACTAGGTAAATCCACTTTTGTGGAGGTGTTCCAGGATACTCTACTCAAACCAGAGTTAAGCACGAGGTCGTGTGACATTGGATTGTTGGGGATACCCCCCCCCACTTTTCTTTCGAGCATACACTAGAGCCTTTTCGCGTACAGGGATCCATTATTGCCTTGTTTAATCTTGGATTTCAGGCTTAGTTACCCTGCCCATGCGTCTTGCTAGACCTGCGACTGTCCCCCTAGGATCTTTCTGCAATTTTGGTAGCCTTTAGTATCTTTTGACCTTTAGGGCTCTACACAGGTGACGGTGGAAGGATATTTCCACTGTACCTAGGATAGACGTGGGAGGAAATACCTTACAGGTGTTTGGGAGGGAGGTTGGTGATTCAAATGATTGCACGCAGAGATACTGTGTTGTGGACCCCGGGTAATTGTTCTTTGCTACACTACTGGTTAGTTATGGGCCCTAATCATCCTAGGCTTTCCTTTGAGAGTTTCATATTTGTTTTCCTAGTCTGTATTACTGTAGGACATTTTTAGTGGTGTGTTGTTTGTTCTCTGCTTTTATAGTGGCCCCTAGGTTTAATACTTAGTATATTTTCAATTCAGCTGTGGAGGACCAGCCTCTTTATAGGTCACAAAGGTTGAAAAACCTTCCTCCACTCACCATGGATCCTCCACCGCCACCACAACGATGGAGAACAGATTCTCATGGTTCTTACGAACTCACGGGTACGATTGAACCCCCCATAGAACCTCACCTGATCTCTTAGGGTCAACCAGTCCAAAAAACTGTTGAGGTTGAAGAGTTGACTTCTGAAGAGTTTAATACACCTTTAAACCCTCAATTAATTGGACCCAATGATCCCTTATTGGAAATAGTATCCTCTCTAGGGCTTCCAAAACTAAGTGTATATCAGTTTACACTTGGATCTTTCATGGATAACACAGGGGATGCATCGAGAGTCACTTTTACTCCCACCACAACTATCATGTCAGGAGGAGTATCCCCTCCACATGCACACACATTGATACGAATCTAATTGCAGTTCACTCCTGCTTCGAGTCCTTCCTTCAACTTCAATGCTGGTTCCTCGGGTTTTTCGAATACTCAAGTTACGACAACATCCACTCCATCTGGTTCCACCATTGGCCCATCCAGTATTCCCTTTTCAGAGATACCCTCGATGTCTTTCACATCTTCCCCTTTTATGCACCAATTCCAGTTTAACCCCCACTCTACTCCTTTTAGTCACAGATATCCTTGGTTTGGAGGACACATCGCTCCTTCAACACCTTTTGTAGGCTCAATGCCTACTTCGTCCACTGCATCCATGTAAGGGTTCAACTCCTTCATAGGATTCAAAGCACATTCATCTAGTGTACAAACTTCTAACGTGCCTGTAGGGAGTACTCCCTTTTCACTATTTGGTGGAGGGGGTAGTAACAGTTATGTCAACCCACATTTCAGGGCTGCTTATACCCAAACACAGTGGACAAGTCCACAAGGAAGCGATCCTTTAGCTTACGGTGGGAGAAAATTCAATAATGTATTTTCTTCACAACCGGTGGCTGGGGGAAACCCCAACCAACAGTATAGGAAACAAGTTTCGGGTGGTTCCCCCTACCAGGTTCCTCCTCATTATACACCATCAGAAAAACCTCATTTTCCTTTTCTAGAAACATTGAATTTACAGAGATCCCTTTATGTGCTCAAGTAGGCACCTTGAGCATGGTACTCAAGGATTGACAGCTATCTACGAGAGATGGGTTTCCAATGGAGTGAGGAAGACCATAATGTGTACTTCTTATCAGGTGAGGTAACTCTCATACTAGTACTATATGTGGCTGAGCTCTTTCTTACAATAGATGAGAGGCTGATCAGGGACTGCAATTCCAATCTTGTAGTGGAGTTTGAGATGAAAGACCTTGGATTGATGTTTTGGAAGAGAGATGGGTGCTTCTTCATTGGACAAGGGAAGTATGCAATGGAGATATTGAATCGATTTAGGATGGAGGACTGTAGATATATGGCCATACCTCTAGTTACCAACTAGAGGAATATTGATGTATCGAGATTAGAGGAGTTTGATCCTACACTGTATAGGAAGCTTATCGGGTCGCTTATGTATTTGGTCAACACTCGAACAGACATTAGCTTTGCAGTCAACTCTTTGATTCAGTTCATGTTTAACCCTCGAAGAGTACATTGGACAGTTGTAAAGCACATACTTTGCTACATCAGAGGTACAATGGAGTATGGTTTGGTTTATGAGCACAGTGGGAGTATACAGTTGGCAGGTTTTATGGATGTTGACTGGGCAAGATGTGTAGAGGATTGGAAGAGCACTTCAGGTTGTTGCTTCAACATTGGATCAGGGGTTGTCTCTTGGTTCAACAGGAAGTAGAAGTTAGTTGCATTGAGTTCAGTAGAGGCTGAATACATGGCAACCATCATGAATGCATGAGGGGATGTGGTTGAGTAAGTTTCTCTCGAGATTGTTCGAGAGTGATTTGGAGACTACTATTGTTCACTGTGATAATTATAGTGGTATCAACCTTTTTGAGAATCTAGTGTTTAATGATAGGAGTAAACACATTGACATCCAGTATCACTTACTCAGAGATTGTGTTCAAAGAGGAACCATTCGGTTGGAGTACATCAAGATAGATGAGCAGGTGGAAGACATTCACCAAGGAACTTTGCAAACTCAAGTTTGTAAAGTTCAGAGACAAGTTGGGGTTGTTACCGATTCCCTTCCTGATTGATAGGGAGTGTTAGAAAGTGACAACAAGGAAGGTTGATCCACATCGCAATTGGCATTATTTTTGGATGCTAAATTCGACACATCTTCGACAAGTCATCGAATTTGACAAGTTCTGAATTCGACACAACTTCGAAAAACTTATCATCTTCGACAAGTTCAAATACCTCAGATAGTTTCACAACGTCGAAATGCAACGTCGACCTGCAACTTGTGACTGTCAAACTTCGACAGACTGTCTCTTTGTATTCTAGTCAACTGTAATAGTTGAACTTCCGGGCATACACCCAAGCATCTCAACATTCTATATAAGCATGTATAATATTGTAACATACATCAATCGATGATCTTATATCTAGTAATAGAGAAATCATGTTAGGAACCCATGTCTTTACTTTGTTATTATGTTGTTGTTGGATGCATATGCTTTGTAAGTCGTCCCGTAGTATTCTTTGATCAATAGTTTGTGTTATTATTGTGGGCGCATATGCTTTGTAAGTCGCCCGTAGTATTGTTGATCCATAGTTTGTAATGGCCCATGGTTTTGACCCATAGTATTAGCGCCTAGAATTAGTATATAAGTGTGTGTTGAGACCTATGAAGACACCGTGAAGTTATTTGTATTGAGCTTGCTCATAGGAGGTTGCCCCGTCGAAGTGGCCTGTGATCAATATAAAAGTGATTCTGAGTTCTGTCATTTCTGCTATTTGGCATATTCTTATTAATTTATTGTTGCAGGTGCCTCATATCTGGTATCAGAGCACTTTCTTGGGCTCGCTGGGTGAAATTTCTGCCAAAATTTTTTTTCGCATCTGTTGCAGGTTCGGATTTGGAAATAATCCCTATCCGCTTAACTGTGGGAAGTACTTGGGCATAAGCCCTAAAACTCATTGTGAGGAGTACCACAGGAACCCCGAAGTAGCTGGCCCATTGAGAGGACCTGCCAGCGAAAAGGGCAACGACCCCTACCTGATTGACTAGTTCCCACCTGTGTGGTAAACCAAGAACTATCGTTTGTGGAAAAGTGGTTATCAGTTTTACCTGAGCCATGGAGTGAGGGGTACTGCCCCAATAGGCAAGCCGTCAGACAGCACTGGTGGCTGAGTGAAACCCTTCAACTATTAGGAAGCCGCACATACCTGGGGTCCATATCTAATTTCAGCTGAACTGTCGTCGATCGTTGCTGTGCCGTTTTACATCCAGTCGTTCAGATTCATTTTGCAACCCGTTCCAGATCCAACCATTTTCAATCCATTCGGCGCCGTTTCAAATCCCTTTCGAGCCATAGCCGCTCCAGTCTGAAAAAAAAATAAAAAAAATTTACTCGTCACCCCATATCTCAGTTTTTTCTCCATATCTCCCTTGTTTTCACTCTGTTTCCCTTGAAATTTTCGGGGAACTCCTGTCACCCCATTCTACATATTTCATTCCTGAGGACCCTATCCAAAATTCCCCTTCCCAAAGCCCGAAATCCCACATTTTTCTATTTTTAGGGTTTGCCATAACTTCCTCAGATTTCACCCGATCACCCTCAAATTTTACCACAGAGTTCATTTCTGAATTCTGCTTCTTTGTTTCCCTCTGCCAAATTTTCCCATTCTTTCACCCCGCTTCTGGAATCCTCATTTTTGTTTCCCTGTCTATTCAACAATGTCCAAAACCTAGTCAAACCCTAATTACCCTTCAGATTTTTTCCCTAGTCCATATTTTCCCTTATTGAAGTAGTTTTTGTTTTTGTTTTCCTACCCAGTCAACCGATTAAAAAAAAAAAAACTCCTGGTTATGGTTGTCACCCGTGCAGGAGCAAAAACCATGGAGGAAGCACTTGCAACCATCCAAGCCAAACTCCAAGATCTGGATGAAAAATTTCTGAGCCTCCATATTGAACATTCAGCTATGAACAACAAACGGCAGTCCGAGTCTTCATCAGACAATGGGTTCTCTTCCAGCAATTTCCGTGGTCTGAAGCTTGATTTTCCTCGCTTCAATGGTACTGATCCAACTGGATGGATCTATCGTGTAGAACAATATTTCAGTCTGCATAATACTTTTGATGTCAACAAAGTTCCGCTGGCATCCTTTCAGTTGGAACAGGAAGCTCTTCAATGGTACCATTGGTACATCAAGGCTCATCCAGAGCCCAAATGGCTAGACTTTTGCCAGCTCCTTTTGCAACGATTTGGTCCTAGTGCTTTTGATGACTTCACAGGAGCCCTCACTAAACTTTGCCAAATAGGTATGGTGAGAGAGTATCAAACCGAATTTGAGAATCTAGCCAACCACACCGAAGGATTGTCTGATGAATTTTACCGGAGTTGTTTTATCAGTGGTCTAAAGGATGCCATCCGCTCTGAGGTCAAAATGTTCTATCCCAACATAATGATGGAAGCCCTAGGGTTGGCTAAGTTGGAAGAAGACAAGATTGCATCCCAACAACGCTCCAAGCCCACTTTTGTTCCCTTCCGAAATATGGGTTCTCAGCGACCACCTATACCGCAGGCTCCTTGACCGACTCCTATCAAGCGTTTGTCTGAAACAAAGATGCAAGCACGCAGAGAAAAGGGGCTTTGCTATAATTGTGATGAGAAATTCACTTGGGGACATAGATGTGTTCAACAAAAGCTCTATCTCTTGGATGTGGAGTCTCCGCCTGCCTCTGAAATTGGTGACGAAGATCCAGAAACACTGGATGCTCCGGTCGACATTCAGGAACCGCCTATTGACCCTCTGTCTCAGGATGACCAGCTAGAGATATCTCTCCATGCTTTAGTTGGAATCACCACCCCCGAAACAATGCGGGTCAGGGGTTACTTCAAGAAGCTTCCTCTTACAATACTCATTGATTCTGGTAGCACTCATAATTTCATTGACCCTCGGATCGCCAAACAAGCTGATTGTTTTATCCATCCTTGCTCTAACTATGAAGTCATGGTTGCCAATGGGGGCACCTTACCTTGCAAAGGGAAGTGTCGAAATGTGCGTATCTCTATGGGAGATTATACCTTGCACTCTGACATGTTTTCCTTTCCCTTAGGCGGATGTGATGTGGTTTTGGGCGCTCAATGGCTACGCACACTTGGCCCTATCTTATGGGATTTTGCTAAACTTTGGATGCAGTTTTCCCTCAATGGACAAAAACACACATTGACAGGATTACAACTAGGTTCTCTCAGCATCATCAGTTCACATCGCATGGAAAAACTCCTCAAGAAGAATTCACATGGTGTCATCGCTCAGATCCATTCCATCCAGATGCAACCATCAGCGGTCTCCACTACTCCTTTGGATCTACAACAAATTCTGGATCTATATACAGGTGTTTTTGATAAACCAGTGGGATTGCCACCTTCCAGGCCAGAATACCATCGTATTCAGCTCCTTCTTGGCAGCGTTCCTCCCAACATTAGGCCCTATCGCTACCCATTTCACCAAAAAATGGAGATTGAAATGCTCGTTCGAGACTTATTGAATCAAGGTATTATTCGCCCAAGCACTAGTTCCTTTTCTTCTCCAGTTATTCTTGTCCGCAAAAAATATGGGTCATGGTGCCTCTACATTGACTTCCGAGCACTTAATCACCTCACCATCAAGGATAACCAATTCCTGTTGTTGATGAGCTTCATGGGGCTCACTTTTTCTCCAAGTTGGATCTTCGTTCTGGGTATCATCAAATTCGGGTTCATGAGGATGATATTCCTAAAACAGCTTTCCGCACACATGATGGCCATTATGAGTTTTTGGTCATGCCCTTTGGCCTCACAAATGCTCCTTCCACATTCCAGGCCTTAATGAATAAAATATTTCGACCCTACTTATGGAAATTCATTATGATATTCTTTAATGATATCCTCATCTATAGTAAAACATGGGATGAACATCTCCAACATCTAGATCTTGTCATGCAACTTTTCTATGACCATCATCTCCATGCCAAGCAGTCTAAATGTGTTTTTGGATAGAAGGAAGTTGAGTATCTCGGGCACATTATCTCAACACAAGGGGTTCGTGTGGATCCTGCCAAAATCGATGCCATGAACAATTGGCCGCATCCTCAGACACTCAAGAGCCTTCGTGGTTTTTTGGGGTTGACTGGCTACTACAACAAGTTTGTCAAGGACTATGGGAAGATTGCAGCTCCATTAACTGCTGTATTGAAAAAGGGTGCTTTTACATGGACACCTGCTGCTCAGTGTGCATTTGACAAACTAAAACAATCTATGTGTACTACACCTGTGCTAGCTATGCCCGATTTTTCCAAGCCCTTCACTATTGAGAGTGATGCTTGCGGCAATGGACTTGGTGTTGTTCTCCTTCAAGATGAACACCCCATTACGTTCACCAGCAAAGCCCTTTCAGGTAAGAATTTAGTTGCCTCTACCTATGAGAAGGAAATGATGGCTATTTTGCATGCAGTACAGAAGTGGCGCCCATACCTATTATGGAATCATTTATGCATCAAGACTGATCACCAGAGTCTGAAATATTTCTTGGACCAATGTGTCTCCTCCCTGGCACAACAGAAATGGGTTAGCAAACTCATGGGTTATGACTATGAGATCACTTACAAGAAGGGTAAAGACAATATTGTGGCAGATGCTCTTTCTCGCACATTTGATGCCCAAGGTTCTCTTTCAGCTATTTCTATGCTTGTTCCAAATTGGTTGCAATTTGTTCAACAGGGTTATGTCAATGACTCTTCCTTATCTCAAATCAATCAACGCTTGACCAATAACCCTTCTGCTGTACCACATTACTCTTGGGATGGTGCTTCTCTGCGATACAAGGGTCATCTGGTGCTCCCCCAGAGCACAGATCTTCAACAGGCTGTCTTCTAGGAACTCCATGCTTCTCCATCAGTAGGGAACTCTGGGTTCCTCAAAACGTATGAACGAGCACGACGTAACTTCTTTTGGCAGGGCATGAAAAGGACAATTCAACAGATGGTGGCCGAATGTGATACCTGCCAATGCAATAAGGGTGAAACAACACTCCTTCCAGGATTGCTTGAACCCTTCCCCATACCTACATGGATTTGGATAGATATTTCTATGGATTTCATTGAAGGGCTCCCTAAATCACGGGGGGTTCACTAGCAAGGCAATATCATATCACGTCCATTCATATTGGGGGTTTGAATTCTCTTAAAAATATCAAAAATATATTGTCTCATATTAAGGGGTCAAGGGGGAGTTTTAAATTTGACATATTGATATAAATATTGGGGGTTATTTTATTCAGGTGGTTTTAGGAATAACCTCCAAATCATGGGATGGATTCATACCTCCAAATCATGGGGTCAATTCATACCCACCTAAAACATAAGGACCTATTGCTTATGATCCTAAGTTTTGCATAAATTTGATAATAGTGTACCAATGATAATATCAATGGAAGTCTATTTAGATTACTGGCCTTGAGAAATCTTCATTTAATAACTTATTTAGGCTTGGTTTGAATTCACGCTATATTGGTTTTCATCTATAAGTTAAGAGATGTACGCAATTGAGATTTTTGGAGTTGAACAATTGTATTGTATTTTTTGTAGGCATTCGAGAAAAAGATCTAACTCTTCATTTTTTAGGTTGGGGTTTAGGTTGGTATTGAGATTCAATCAAACCTTTATCCATGACAGCCAAGAAAAGTGAGATCAATATTTCTTGGCTCATTGGAACCAAGAAAAGTTAGATCAATCTTTCTTGACTAAATATTTCTTTCAACTTTTGTATTCTTCTTTAACATTTTCACATTGCCAGTTAGGAATGGTTGTTAGATTGAGTTATATTTGGCACATTCATAATTGTAATTTCAATTCTTATATTAAAGGAATCATCTTAGTATTGTGTTGGAATTGACATGAACATAGGTGAAAATCTAAACCCTTATTTACATACCCTATGTGTTATCATTACCATGAAATGGTATTGTATAAGTTTCACCATCTATGTATCTTTATAACTATTGCATGCTTGAAACCTAACAATGGATATTTTCCCCTCTCCTGTAAAGATAAAAAAAATAGATATAACCCAAGAAAATGTAACTAAATGTTGTTAAAGTGGAGGAAATTCATTGCATCTTGTGAATGACTCAAATCCAGGATATGCACATGATAATATGGTGTTATTGGAAAGTAAGATAAATTTTTCTATGTTTATTTGGGTTCAAACATCAATGATGTTTGTTTTGATAGGAAGGTATGGGAGTCCATCCACGAAAGGGTTTCAATTTTTCAATTTTATAGAGTTTAATTTATTAAGCTTATAGAAAACATGAGCTCTCTATGGCTATACTTATATTTACATGATATAAAATTGGTAGATTGGCAGGCTGTGGTGTGAAACATTTGCAATTCTCATATTTTCTGAGCATTGCACTAACAATTGGACTATCATCCTTTTAAATTCTTTGTTATGTTGATATCTTGACCGGATTTCCTTTTATGCATTTTTCCTTCACCAATACTATTTTGTTGGGTCTTCCACTATCTAAAGCTACAAATTGATCAATCACCCCTGCAATTATGGTGGTATCATTATTAGCATTATATTGTTATTTTATTAGCATAATGTTTGCTTATACTTCTATGTGTTAGGGCTCCTATTTGTTACAACTTCATAATATGATATAAAGGGGGTATTAAAAATGGGTTGATAAAAATGAATACATACAATATTTGGTGAAACTAGGGGTTTTATTAATTGGAAATGCATATTGGGAGGGGGGTTCAACAATAAAAATTTAGGAGGAATTTTCCAATATTTATTGAAATTAGGGATATTGTTTAATATCATGCGAACGATCGTGCTATGTAACAAGTTCACTGAGTGAACCCCCCGTGCCCTAAATCTGGCGGGAAGATAGTGATTCTCGTTGTGGTTGATCGCCTCTCCAAATATAGTCATTTTTGTGCTCTCAACCATCCCTATACAGCCTCCTCCATCGCTCAAATTTTTCTGGACCAAATCTTTCGTCTTCATGGCATCCCTTCTTCCATTGTCTCGGATCGTGATGCGACTTTCACCAGTCATTTTTGGACAGAACTATTTCGCCACACTGGCACCAAACTGAAGATGAGTTCAGGGTATCACCCACAAACAGATGGTCAGACTGAAATTGTCAATAAATGCTTGGAAACTTATCTTTGTTGCTTCACCTCGGAACAACAACATCAGTGGGCAAAGTGGCTCCCTCTCGCTGAATGGTGGTACAATACCTCTTACCACACTGCCTCTAAAATGACCCCATATGAAGCAGTCTATGGTCAAGCACCTCCAGCTCTTCTTCCATACACCCCCACCAGTTCACCAATTCAGGAAGTTGACACGGTCCTTCGAAACCGCGATCAGATTCTTTGCATTTTGTGGGACAATCTTCACATGGCAATAAATCGCATGAAGCAACAAGCTAATCAGCACCGTTGGGAGTGCACTTTTCAAGTCGGCGATATGGTTTTTCTTCATCTCCAGCCGTACAAACAATCCTCCTTGAAACTCAAAGGGCATCATAAGCTCGCTCCAAATTTCTATGGGCCATATCAGATTCTTCAGAAGATTGGGTCCGTTGCTTATAAATTGGAACTTCCTCCTTCTTCCTGCATTCATCCAGTCTTTCATGTCTCTTGTCTGAAGAAAGTTCTTGGCACCAACATCAGCGGACAAATGATTTTACCTAAAATGGATAATGAAGGAGCCATCCTTTTGGAGCCAGAGGCCGTCCTCAATCAGCGCACACGTCAGCTTCACTCTCACTCTATCACAGAGGTCTTAATTCAGTGGCATGGCATGCAACCAAAGGATGCTACATGGGAACCACTCCTTCAGATTCAACAACAATTTCCACATCTAAAGCTTTGAGGACAAAGCTTTTTTTAAGAGGGAGGGGATGTTAGGAACCCATGTCTTTACTTTGTTAGTATGTTGTTGTTGGACGCATATGCTTTGTAAGTCATCCTATAGTATTTGTTGATCAATAGTTTGTGTTATTGTTGTGGGCGCATATGCTTTGTAAGTCGCCCGTAGTATTGTTGATCCATAGTTTGTAATGGCCCATGGTTTCGACCCATAGTATTGGTGCCAAGAATTAGTATATAAGTGTGTGTTGAGACCTATGAAGACACCATGAAGTTATTTGTATTGAACTTGCTCATAGGAGGTTGCCCCCTCGAAGTGGCCTGTGATCAATATAAAAGTGATTCTGAGTTCTGTCATTTCTGCTATTTCGCATATTCGTATTAATTTATTGTTGCAGGTGCCTCACAAATCAATTCGCATTCCTGCATATTGTCTGTGTGTACTTGTGTTCATCTGCATAGTGTATTCATTCAGTCGAACTGTTGTCTCCCTCGTGCTTCAGGGCCACATGCGGATCACTGGTATCAAAACTCTCATATTTGTTCATGCTTAAGTTTGCGTAGACACTTCCAATGAAGTTACCTGAATTATGCATGTTCAAACATGCTCGAAATATCAACAATCCAAGTAGACACTACCTCCATATATTGTAGGAGAAACAGATGATAGAAATGCAGCCGATGAGACAACAAAACTTATTGAGAAAGCGCTGACTCGATAACGGACTAAAATGTTCGCTCAGTTCAATGAAATTTTCACTCGATTTGCTTCGACATCTGGAGGATTTTCGATGAGAACTAACTCCGACAAAATCATCCCCTTCAAAGTGAAAATGAATTTGGACATACCGAATCTAGAAGGAAAGATTGACGTGTAGTCCGTCGACAATTGGGTACAACAATTGGAATCCTATTACTCTGTGAATCAACTCTCATAAGCTAAAAAATCACCATAGCATCCTTAAAGATGTCAAAATCTGTGCATTGCTGGTGGGAAAACCTCTTAACAAAGATGGAGAAAAGCGAATACCCCATCAACACATGGGATAAATTTGTCAAATACATCCAAAAGGAATTTTACCCACCCAATTACCTTGAGCAGCAGTATAAGAAGAGGCAACAACTAAGGCAATGGAAAGATTAATCAGTGCAGAGTTACACCGACGAGTTCTATCGACTCATGGCTAGACTTGGTGTCCAAGAAGAAGAGAAATTGCTTGTTCTGAAGTACATCAGCGGATTGTCCCCGTACATTCAATAGGAAATGGAATTTCTAACTATCTGTTAGCTCTCCAGGAGTCTTTCTAGGTTGTAGTCGAAAGAGCCTAGTAACTTAATCTTAATCTCAATAATTCACTCAAGATGGATCAAGTAGGATGACTTAAATCAAACCTCACTCGCTCCATACATGCATGAACACAACAAGTATCGACAAGGCTTTAAACTATCACTAGTCAGAGAGTTATAGATAAATGAAAGTACGAAGAATGCTTATTTTATCAGCAGAAAACATATACATAACGTGTATAGGAATGGCTAAATAAAATAAGGAAGATACTTGCAGATTCCAATTTATGGATGAATTGACAAGTTGACGGCTATCAATCATCAAACAAACAAAACTAACATGAATTCAATATTCAGGTGCAAGTAAAGAACAACTAGGAAAATGAAAGTCTGAACAAATAATGGCAAAAGAAGCTTGTGTTACTATTATGAAAATGAGAAGCTCGAGTTTACAATGTATGAAAAAGTATCCAAAATTGAACCCTTGTTCTACATAAGTCACAGGCTTTATAGCCTTTACAAAAACGTTCAAGATCCTGAAAAAATGGATCGAATCTGTTAAAAATAGCTAGTTAAAATAGATTTCTGAAAAGTATGAAAGAGTCCTACACTAAGAAGAGTAACCATCATATTGCTGGTCCTCCTATCTTCTACAGTTGTAACAAGCCTTCGAAGACTGATGAGTAAGGTTGAAACTGCCGCCTGGAGGGTTGACGGGCCATCTTTTTCCCAAAATAGACAAGAAGATTCCCCTTCTTACCTTGCTGGCGCCTTTCAATCTGGAACAAAATTTTGATCATGATGCCTTTAAACTCTTATCTATCATTAGAAAACGTCCTCAAAGCATTTGGATAAGCAAAAGTCAGGTCTTGTACAAAGAAGTAGCCTCCTGCGTTATTATGTAGTTTCGGTAGCTAGAAAGGATGGGTTTTAATTTCGTTAGCTACTGAAAGCTCTGCTTCCGGTGGATAATGAACAACTCAGCATGTTCGCCTAAGCCACTGAGACACTTTTTAGCTATTTGAAACTTGTTCTCTTTTTGGTAACGAGCAGAGTCCTATCTTTATGTTGTAAGCTGTCGAAAATTGGATCTTTTGATAGCTAATGAACAATTTCCATGTTCACCTAAGCCACCCAAAAATTGTGTTTTATCTAGCCTGCAAAACCTTTGACAAAACTTTTTTTTTCTGACCTCTACTACTCATCTCCTTCCTGTTTGGGTTTTTCTTCATCCTAGGCCAAAACCGGAGTGTCAGCAAAACTGATGACTGCTGCTGCTAAGGTGTCAAGGTCTGAGTGTGCCCTAGGCTGGGGCTTTGGGGTCATTTCCTTATTTCTCAGAAGCTCAACCTTCCTGCTCAATCTGATATTGTCTCTTATCAGTCTTATATTTCTCCCTTTCAACTTGCTATGATTTTTGGTTAACCCTTGAAAGGAGGTATACAGTTCAGTATTTCTTTCACTCAACCTTTCATTCTTTTCCTTGATCACCCTCTGAAGTAGTTCGAGCTCATACATCTGTCTTAGAAGTTGATTTATCTTCTGAGATGAGGGCTTCTTTGATTGGCTGGTTGATGCTTCAACAATTTGTTGATTTGGCTCTTCCTCAGGTGTAGGTGAAGGAAAATTTTTGCATCGTACTTCAGCTTTCTGCTGCTCATCATCTTCGGAATCTATGTATGGCAGGTTGAGGATGTTCTTGCCTTTTGAACCAACTCCTTCTTCCTCTATCTTATAACTGAACTCTAATTTATTTTTATCCTTCTGAACTTTGAGAGATGAGGAAAGGGGATCGACTGCGATTGGAGAAATGGCTCTCCTCTTCCTTTTTCCACTTCTAGGAGTAGAAGACTTATTTTCATCCTCTGGTTGTAGCTTTGTTTCGAATTCATTCCAGAAAAGGAAGAACGCCCAATTCCTATTTCTTCTTTGCAGCAACTCAGAAACTATGAGTTTGATCAAACCATGGTGGTATAGTCTACCTGCGATTTTGGTTGGCTGGGATTTGACTTGATGAGCCATTTTAGTCAGGCTTTTGTAGAGATAAAAAGGGATATATAAGGGGCTCCTGCCAGTGAAATGATTCATTAATTTAAAATGATAAATCAATAGGCTATTATATCTACCCTCACAGGTTATATAAACAAGAATTGACTTCAACAAATGCTGCCATTTCTCCTCAAGATAGGTCATAGGAATATCTTTATTCCATACAAGATTTCTATGCTCAGGTTTCAGATAGGATTGAAATTCAAAATCCTTTGTAACAGTAGTCTTGAACCAATTTTCTCTAGCCGTTGGAAGTTCTATCACCCCGGCTATGAGGGCTTCGTCTACCTAGAATTACTCCTTACCAATTATTGCCCTTATGCCATCAAATGTGAGAGAAAACGTCTCGGTTACTTGCTGATGAGATCCTTGAAGTTTTTTACAAAACTCATAACAGCCTGCATCTTTAAAGAGTTTACATACCTTGGGGTGAGACTCCAGGTAACAGATGTCATCGAATTCTTTCCTGAGGACCACTCCTCCACTTTTCTTCATCTGTAAGCTACTTCCTGACACCTACTGTTAAAGATCGAGCTTGAGAGAATGACACGAAATTAGGGAAAAGGTAACCTCGACGACATGGTAAGAGTGAAGGAGGAAGGATGTCGTGGTTTATAGAACCTAACCTCGAGGGATGTGAATTGAAAGAATAATCATGAGGGTTTAATGACGTCAATTTCATATGATCACACTGGACATACGGCTCTTCGAAATTTGGTAGACATGAGAGGTATAGGGTTCAATTGGATAGGGTGAGACTGTGATTGCAATAGGATTTATCTTGGAGGGATCGTGTATTTTGCTAGAAGTGACCCTTTTCGGCAGTTAAGGAATGATGGATCCCCTTTAAAATTCATGATTAAGCCCCTGAGTAGACCTCTCCACCATTCGAAACTGACTTAATTTCAGTAGCTGATTATTTCACCTTTGACCATGTAAGCTGCCGAAATTTTTTTTAAAAATATCCTTGCTTTCGGTAGTTGTGGACAATTTTTCCTTTGAACTGTAATCTGCTAGAAACCTGCTTTTCGGTGGCTAATGAACAACCGTCGTATCCGCCTAAGCCACCGAAAATTGTTCCACGATACATGACACATGCCTTCCCTTTCGGTAGCTTTGAGTAATTTTTCCTTTACACTGTAAGTTGCCGAAAACTGGGTTTTTGGTAGCTAATGAACAATTGCCATGTCCGCCTAAGCTACCAAAACCGGAAAATTCTTTTTTTTTTTGGAGAAAAAGTAACATCGACTGTTATTTCAAACTTTATTACATACTTCAAACTCTTGAAAAAGATTCTCAAATATATATGAAAATGAAAATTTGAAATACTTCCTATCACCTAGAAACAAACAACTAGTCTATGTTTATTTGAGGAGATAACATCTGGCTCCTACTCGGGCATGGACACCTCCCTGTGAGGTTCCAAGAACCACAGATCAAATGCCTTTCCTGTAAAACAAAAATCTAAACCTATCTTCTAGTGTTCCATTGGGCATGGAGTTATTTTGCAAAAAAAAAACTGAAAACAAAAATGATATTTACAATGACTAGGCTGTGAACCCTTAGATAAAATAGAGTTTCAGAAATTACCCATTGAATTGGCCACCAAACATTTCTTCACCTTCCAAACTTTGCAGTTTGAAAGTGTTGTTCTGTTGTACTTGAGTTATCACAAAATGACCTGTCCACAGAGAATCAAATTTGCCATGCTTGGCCTTGTCCTGCCTTGGGGCATCCCATTTTAGAACCCAGTCTCCAACCTGAAAAATTTCCACCTTTTCCTTATTGCCAAAAGTATTTTTTATATTCTCCTGATGAGCTTCTGACTTTTCCACCAATTGTTCTCTAGTTTGCTGCAATTCAACCAAGTTGAGCATTCTTCTCACCATGTCATTTGGCTCATCCTGTTCCTCCTGAAAAAACTAAGTTACTAGTAGGATTAGTTGAACTGGGAAAATGGCATCAGTACCATAAACCAATCTAAAGGGGGAAGTCCCTATGGATTTTTTATTTGTCACTCTGTCATCCCAAAGAGAAAACTTTAGTTTGGAATCCCAACTCTTTTGATTTTCTTCCAATATCTTTCTGATGATTCTAACTAGACTTTTATTGGATGACTCGGTGAGGCCATTGCCCTGAGGGTAGTAGGGAGTCGAGTGTACCAATTGAATTCCCATTGACTCACACATGTGAACTAATGCTTTATCCTTAAAAGCTGGTTCATTATCAATTACCAGCCTTTTTGGGCAACCAAATCTGATAAGGATGTTTTCATAGAGAAATTTCATGATCACCTGATGATTTGCTTTCCTTGTGGGAATTGCCTCTATCCACTTGGTAAAATAATCAGTGGCTACTAGGATCCATCTATGTTGACCACTGGATGAAGGGTTAATCTCACCTATAAAATCAAGGCCCCATTGCTGGAAGGGACCATTAACCACAATAGGTTTCAGGGGCAAGGATTTTAGCTGCTGTTTTCCTGCAAATATTCGGCATTTGTCACAAGATTTTACAAAAGTGTATACATTAGAGAAAAGAATAGGCCAATAGTATCCAACCCTTAGAATCTCATGATTTTTAGTTTTCCAGTAATGATGGCCTCCACATATGCTTGAATGTAAGTGATGCATGACTTGAACTGACTCTTCTTGATCTAGACACCTTACCAGAACACCAGCAGGATCTTTCCAATATAGCAGATTGTTACTTATGCAAAATTTAATAGATTTAAGCTTAAGAGCTCGTGCTTGGGTTGTGCTAAATCTAGGAGGAACTTCTAAGTTTTGCAGAAAATGAATAATGCCTTAATACCACTCGCATGAAAACAAATTCTCAGCCACCTGCTGACTATTACATTGCTCTGTTGCTGATACTTCTATCTATGAACTTGCTGAACTTATTCCAATGAAATTCATGTCTAATAGCTCGCAATTTTCTTCATCCATAAGCTTGGCTAAGCCTTGACCCTTTACTAGCCTAGTGGGCTTCACTTCTATATCAAATTCAATCAGCTTAGCTATCCACTTGGCTCTCTTGCCATCAATGTCAGGTTGAGTTAAAACATCTTTCACAGATGCTGAAGGGACATAGGCTATGAACTTTGTATGTAGGATATAAATTTTGAATTCCTTCAATGACTTGATCAAAGCATAAGCTTGGTTTTCTATGGGATTGTATTTCAGTTCAGCATCCCTCAATGTTTTGCTGAAAAAGGCAATTGGGTGATCAAGACTTTCATCATCTTTCTGCAACAAGACTACTACCACTATGTCATGGGAAGCAAAAGAGAAAATATAGAAAACCTTGGTGTAATCTGGACTAATCAGAGTAGGAGCTTCCATGATAGCTTGCTTGATGGCTTCGAAAGAGTTTCTTGCATTTTTTGTCCATTTAATTTCGGATCCTTTTTTCAGCATGGAAGTTATGTGTTTCACTAACTTAGAAAATTTTGGCATAAACCTCTTGACAAAATTTATCTTACCAAGGAAAGATTGAATATTGTTTTTCGACCTTGCTATAGATACCTTCTGAATTGCTTCAACCTGAACTGGATCAATTTTTACACTCTGTGCTGAAACTATGTGGCCTAGGAGCTTTCCCTCCCTGAGAGCAAACTGAGACTTCTTAGGATTCAGACAAATTCCAAATTGTCTACATTTTAGGAAAACCCCTTTTAGGTGCTGCAAATGTTCTTCGTGACTGTTTGAGTATATAGTGATATCATCAAGATATATGAGGACAAACTTGTCTTTTAATCCCACAAAAGCTCTGTCCATGGCCCTCTGAAAGGTGGCCCCGGAATTCATCAGCCCAAACGGCATGTTGGCGTACATGAAGGTACCCCAAGGAGTGGTAAAAGTTGTCTTCTCCTAATCATCAGGGTGTACAAAAATTTGATTGTAGCCTGCGAAGCCATCTAGGAATGACATGACACTAGCTCCTGAAACTCTTTGCAGTAAATGCTCCATCTTGGGCAGGGGATAGTTGTCTTTTTTGGAGCATTTGTTTAGGTTTCTAAAATCGACACATAACCTGATCTCACCATTTTTATTCCTCACTATTACTAAATTTGCGATCCATTTAGAATATCTTAGTGGGATTATGATTTTAGCATCGAGGAGCTTTTTTATTTCTTTCTCAATCACAGATAACAGGAGAGGGTTGATAGGCCTTAACTTCTGCTTGAAAGGGATGGTGTCCTTTTCTAGAGGAATTCTATGTTGAATGGTATCTTCATCATATGTTTTCAGATCACTGTATTCCCAAGAAAAAACATCAGCAAATTCTTTTATAAGGCTACAATATTCTGAACTCTGATTAGCTTCCAACTGAGTAGACAAATTTATGAATTTAGGATGAGTTTGGCTGCCTATGTTATGCTCATGGACAGCAGGGTCGTTCTCCTTTTCCACAAGTTTGAAGGGGACATCATTATGGTCAAAAAGCCTTTCAAGAGGTACTAAACCTCGAGGTATATGATTGCTTGGCAACTGAACAATATCATGTTGACCCACTTTCCCTTTCAACTTAGACTTATCGGATTCCTCTACATTTAGGTTTTCTTGGTCAATATGCATATCATAAAATTCATCAACAACCTGGAGAAATCTACTAAGTTCGTCATCATCCTCAAAGACTTTCCAGAATTTGACATTATCAGGTAGGGATGGCCTATACTTGACTTGGATTTCAAAGTTCAGTTTAGGAGGCATAGGAGGAATGAACGTACTGGCAGAGACAGCAAGGGAATCAGCTAGGTGGTTCATAGCTCTAGGTATATAAGAAATGTCAAAAATCATAAAGGAATCTCTAAGTTTCCATACCTCATCTCTGTATGCCTTTAGCCTGACATTCTTTGCTTGAAAATTGTCTTTCACTTGTTGTATGATGAGCTCTTCATTTCCAAATATCTTCAGGCACATGATTTCCATTTCTTTTGCAGCCTTAACTCCCAACAACAAAGCCCCATACTTTGCTATATTGTTAGTAGTTTTTAAATCCATTTTATAAGACAAATGCATAACATCCTTCGAAGGATAGATTAAAACTACACCTGCACTTACTGAAGCTTGAGTACTGGCACCATAAAAAAAATGCTCCAAATAGAAGTGGTTACTTCTTCAAATTGATGACAAATAGGCTTTGTGAGCTGCAAAGGCGTTGGCTGGTCATCATCTATTTGCAGGATACATGCCTTAAAGTATGTATCCAATGCGTAAATGGGATGACTTACAGAATTCTTTTCATTACTGATGATATAGGCAAGTTGGTTCTCTCAATAGAGCCTTTTAGTTTCACCTCCGAACATCGGGATTGTATCATAGGTCAGATCCATCTGTAAGATACCCCCTAGTCGTTTACTCCATGAACAGGACAAGAGAATGCCGAACTTGGGTGGGATATTAGAAACTACTACATCCATTACCATGCTTTTTGAAGGCAGTTGAGACAGGTTTATGACAAGATCTTTTATGAGGCCTAGGCATTTGACTTTCCTAGAGTCAAAAGAGAAGATATCATGGTAGGGTTTTGTGATGCTAAGTCCAAGCTCATCCATCACTGCTTTTGGCATAAGATTGTGGGATGCTCTTGAGTCTAGCAAATAATTGTGAAGAATTTTGTCATGGATGTTCAGGGATATGTAGAAAGGTGGACAATACCCATCCAATTCTTCAACCATAGGAACTAGGGTTACTGAGGGCTTATCATCTTGCAAATTCACAAAATCAGCATCTATGGGCGTTTTTGGTTGAAGCGATTTCAGTATAGATGACTTGAAGGAATCATTTTTCATAAGCTCAATCAGTGGAAAAGGGATTTTCAGTTTTTGAATTTCTGATTCAAGATTGAAAGAGTAAGACAATTTGTTAGAAGTTCTTACCTCTTTTACTGTAGCTTTAAGTTGAATCTAAGTAGGGACAGAAGGTTGTAATGACCTTTGCTACTGTTTTGAAGGAGCAACAATCTGTTTTGCAGGAGTAGCAGTCCTTTTTGCAGGAGAAGCAGGTTGCTTTGTAAGGACAAGATTCTTCTTTCCGGGAGCAATGGTCATAGGTTTTTTAGCAGCAATCCTAGACCTCAAATTATAACCTCCTTGATCATCTTCCCGATACACTGATTCTTCAGTGATCTGTTCATTCATGAGGGATTCCTCATAATCAGATTGTGTCAGGAAAGAGGAGTCAACTTTATCTTCCGTGCAGTTGATATTGTCTTCTTCTTCTTCTTCTCCCTGAGTAAGCTCTTGTTCCTCTTCTAATATAGCGTGCTAGAAAGGAGTTCTTATTATGTGTTCTTCAACAAGATTCCTATCTCTTTGGAGGATCTGAGCCTGTGGGTTGTTCCTTCTGTAAGGGAAATTATTAGGGTTTCTAGGAACAAAATCATTTGGTCCTTTACCTCTTGCAGGTTGTTGACCTTGAACTTTCAATTTAGACATTTCAGAGGCTAAGTTGTCCAACATCTTAGCCAATTTTTTCATTTTTGTTTCTGATGAAGAGGAAGAGTCTAGAGTTTGCCTCTTTCTGTCCATTTTTCCCTTAAGAATCTCAGATGCAACAATATTAGAATCAACTTCAAGAGCACCATCTTGCATGAGTGATAAAGATGCAGATATTCTTTCTCTGAGATGAATACAAAAATCAGGATCAAAAGCATTTGCATAAGTGATTCTGGTTGAAGTGTCTATAGGTTCGATCTCAGCAGGGATCTTGCAAAACATTTTATTAAATCTCTTTGTGAAAGTTGACACAGACTCGCCATTTTCTCTCTTCAAATTACCAAATTTTGTGAGGTAATAGAGGTGGTCTCTTCTTTCTCCCCAATGCTTCAAAAACAAGTCATCTAGGGCTTCAATGTCAGCTATTGATCTAGCACGTAACTCTTTGAACTATTTCCTAGCCTAACCATCTAAAATTTGCACAAAAACCCTAGTCCATACATCTTCTTGCTCAATATTTATGTTCTCAGCATAACTATAGAATGCCTCTAAATGCTCTTCAGTTGTAAAGTCCCCCTCTCCAGTAAAATTAGGCATGTATTTTTGGTAATCTCCAGTAGGCATAGCAGAAAGGGGGTTAGGCAAATTTAGAGGGGCATATCTGGCAATGAGGATCTTTTCCATCTTAGTCAGAGGGACAACCATATTGGATGTGGGTATGGAAGGGGTTAGAAGAAGATATTGTTGGTGTGTGTGATAGCTGAGGAGGTATAGGTGGTAATGGAAGTGGTGGGTTTGACCTGGTGGAGTCGCCAAGAGTTGAGGTGAAAAGATTTGTGGGCTGATTGGGAAAATAGGAATCCTTATAGGACTGTGTAAGTAATAAGGTCAATCTTCCTTTGCGCTGATCTAAAAGATCTTGCATGATGTTTTAAATGGAAAGTACATTGGTATGAACAAAAGGATAGCTCTCTTCAGGCTCATTTGATAAGGGATTCATGTAGGAAGAAAAACCCTCTTCTTTGATGGATTCTAGGGTTTCTTTTGCTAAGTCAGCTTGGGTAACAGATTCAGAAATAGGATCTTCAACAACAGAACTAGTTGAGAATTCTTCAACTTCCAAATATTTTGATTTACTTATAATTTTCTGTGAACTAGCTGCTTCAGTAGGCGAATATTTAAAGGGAGTTTCATTTGATAAAACAGAAGCAGTATCTCTAGAAATGCCTGATGTGGTTCCCCTTTTAGATCTGGAAATCTGTCTTTGTGAAGCTCTTCCTCACCTTATAATCTGTTCCGGATCTGAAACAGGTGTCACTAGTGGCCTTTGAGGATTTGCTCTGGTACTTGGTCTTCTCGAAGCCACTTCATTCCAATGGAGTTGCCAGATAGATGATTACAACAAGAATACCATCCACACTTTGTCTATCATCTGTTGATGTATATGTAACTTCGGAATGTATTTCATCTATGTATTTCATATATATTTATTGTACCCTTATAAGAGATGTGTTATTCCTCTATAAGGAAGTGTCATCATGTGGATTGAAAAGTGTTGCAAGTGTGTGTACTTGCCGATGGGTTATTAAACCACCATGTGTGGGGTTGGCCCTGAAATATATATTATATTGTGGATGTATCTAGATAGACAAGTCATCCCTAAAGTGTAATTGGGCAAACGGGTTAGTATAAATAGAGATCGAGAGATCTCTATTCTGATCATTCAGAAAGTCACACTTCTCCCACTCAGAAAGTGGCGCACTAGTGAGGAGGAGGATCATCTGCTACTAGGAGACTATCTAAGTGTATTTTGGTTGTACTTTGGTTGAGCCATTGTTCTCTCTATCTCTAAGGAAGTTGTGGGGTTTTTCACCTTAGGGTTTTCCCCACGGAAACTCTGTGTCTCTTGTCTCTCATGCTTTTGATTCTTCTGATGCTTGTCATGCTTATTGTGATTGTTATGCATTGATATATTTTATATGTTATTGTCTCAGGGAAGATCCTAGAGTATTGTGAATTAATGCTCAAAATTTAACATGGTATCAGAGCTAACTTGAGAAGAAGACATTTTGCAGTGACGGAAACTTGAGTTTCTTGTTTATTGGGTTTCTCTCCACATATTTTGGAAAAGAAATATAGTAGATTGACTCTACTCATCAAGGAGAATACATCTGTCCAATTAGAATTCAATTCTAAGCATTTTCAGATTTGGCCCTAAAAATTAGGGTTTCCACAAAAATAGGAATTTCTGAAATCTGAAGACATAGCTGGACGATCCTTGCAAAATCGAAGTTTAGAGCTTTAGATCGAGATTTTTGGCTGGGTAGATCTCTAGGAAAATCAAACCCTAATTCAGGGCTCTCCCTAGTGAACCCAAGAGGACAAAAAGTCAAATCTAAAGGGTAAAAATTTGCTGATCTCAAATTCCGAATACACCAGGCTGATCAGCTCATCAAGGCACATCTTTCTATCCTTCAGAAAGTTGAAATTCACATTTTGAATTTTTAGGGTTTTTTCGACAAACCCTAATCCGGGACCAGATCCAATTTTTAGCATTTCAAGTGGTAAGACCTAAATCTTTTCTATTTCCATCTGAAGTACTCTTTAAAATGTCTCACAACACCAAGCTTGATGATAATCTTGAAGGGGCTGATAACTTCCGAGCCTGGAAGTATAGGATTCGGTTAATCCTAGAAGAGAATGAGTTGGACTCATATATAAAAGAAGACATCCCTATCCTAGAGGATGAAGAGGCTAAAGTATTGCATAAGAAGAACTTGGTCAAGGCAAAGAGAATCATTGTTGATTCTATCAAAGACCAACTCATACCCCATGTGTCTTCTCTAAAGACACCCAAAGAGATGTTTGACTCTTTGACCAAGCTATTTGAAGGGAAGAACATAAATCGGACGATGACCCTGCGGAACCAATTGAAAGGAGTAAAGTTTCAGAATGGAGAAACCATTCAATCTTATTTTTCTAGGGTCTCCCAGATTAAGGAACAACTGGAAGCAGTGGATGAAATGGTAGAGAATGGTGAAGTTGTCATGACCACTCTGAATGGCCTACCTAGGTCATGGGACTCCTTCATTCAAGGAATCTGTGCAAGAAAGAAGTTGATATCCTTCAGCAGACTACGGGAAGAATGCTCACAAGAAGAAGCAAGGCTTGTGGCATGAGAAGAAAAGATGGGGAATGAAGATCAAGCTCTCACGGCTCACACCAAGAAAGGGAAGTCCAAGAGAGAGCCATCTCACTCCAAGAAATCTTCACATCACTTTAAAGAAAGAAGAATATGCTTCACTTGTAATGAAAAAGGACATATTACCATAAATTGTTCCAAGAACAAGAAGGACAACAACAACCTCAACAAAAAGAAGAAGGGAAGCAAAAGAAGGTTTCATGCTCATGCTGCTAAGGATGATGAACCACCCAAGAAGAAGGCTAGGGCAGAAAGTGATGATAGTAATGATGACTGATCAAGTGAAGAAGAGTATGTTCTAATCTCTGCTCTCACAGGTACTATCTCCCATGGTTGTAATGATTGGTTAATTGACAGTGGGGCTCCCAAACACATGACTGGGTTTAAGGAATCTTTTGTGAACCTATCTGAACATGAATCACCCCATAAGGTGAAACTTGGGGATGATTATCAATACCCAATCAAAGGAAGTGGTGAATCCTCCTACAACCTAGATTCTGGAAAATCTTTGAAGATGAAAGAAGTCCTTTATGTACCTCAGCTCAAGAAGAACTTACTCTCCATCTCTGCATTGGATGCAAAAGGTATGAGGGTTGCATTTGTGGATGGCCAAGTCCTAATGTGGCCAAAGGAAAGACCATAGATGATGCAGTAGTGATTGGAGAGCAAGAGGGAGGTTTGTATAAATTGAAGGAACAACCTGAACATGCCATGGTGCATGAATCCATGGAGCCAAGTGAACTTTGGCATAGAAGACTTGCTCATATGCACTATAGGGCACTTCCAATTGCAAGCAAGGCTGTAGAGGGTCTTCTTGAAATCAAGACCAAACATGAAGGTGTTTGCAAAGGATGTGCAAAAGGTAAGAACATTAAGAAGGCTTTCCCAAGTAGTGAAAGCAAGGAAAAGGATGTCCTGGAAATCATCCACTCAGATGTATGTGGTCCTATGTCATCGAGTTCTCTAAGTGGGTATGTTTACTATGTCTCATTTATTGATGACTTCTCCATGAAGACTTGGGTATACTTCTTGAAGAACAAAGATGAGGTGTTTGATAAGTTTAAGGAATTCAAAACCTTGATGGAGAATCAAACTGACAAGAAGATCAAAACATTCAGATCCGACAATGGTGGAGAATTCACCTCAGGTGACTTCAAGAAGCTTTACAGTGATTCAAGGATTAAGAGGGAGTTGACTGCTCCTTACAATCCACAACAGAATGGAGTTGCAGAAGGGAAGAACAGATTAATAATGGAAGCAGCAAGAGCAATGCTACATGACCAGGATCTACCTATGCATATATGGGCAGAAGTAGCTAGAACAGCTGTATATGTGCAGAACAAAACACCCCACAAGATATTGGACAACAAGACACCAGAAGAGGTCTTTTCTAGTAAGAAACCTGAAGTCAGCCATCTCAGAATATTTGGTTATCCTGTATACGCTCATGTCCCAAAGGAAAAGAGGACTAAACTAGATCCTTCATGAAAGAAGGGTATCTTTGTGGGTTACAGTGAAATCTTGAAGGTTTACAGAACATACTTTCCAAGGTTCACGAAGATTGATGTCAGCAGGGATGTGACATTTGATGAAAACTCAGCATTCATCAAATCAAGGATGGCACCTATTGAAGTTTATCAAGAACCTAAGGAAACTAGATTTCAAGACACTACCATGACTGAAGCAATTCCAGAAGTTTTTTGTGAGTTTGAAGATCCGCAAGAACCTGTAGATCCACCCTGTCAGGATAACTCTCACAAGAGGAAACCTGCATGGGCTAGAGAGCTCATTCAAGATGCAAAAATATTTGGCTTTCCAGAAGAAGAACATAGAGCAAAGAAGAGAACCATATCACATACCAGCTATGCTGCTTTACTCTGTGATATTATTAACAAAGAACCTTCTAGTTATGAAGAAGCAGCGGAAAAGAAAGAATGGAAGGATGCCATGGTTGAGGAATACCAATCAATAATGAAGAATGATGTTTGGGATGTTGTCCCAAGACCTAAATAGAAGTCTGTTGTGACTTCCAAATGGATCTACAAAATCAAGCATGCTGCAGATGGAAGTGTAGAGAAATACAAAGCAAGATTCGTAGCTCGTGGCTTCTCTCAGAAAGAGGGAATAGATTATGAAGAAACCTTTGCACCTGTAGCCAGGTATACTTCCATCAGAATAGTACTTGCCCTGGCTGCAGCAATGAAATGGAAAATACACCAGATGGATGTCAAGACTGCTTGCTTGAATGGTGTAGTTGAAGAAGAAGTATATATGGAGCAGCCACTCGGTTTCGAAATACATGACAGGGAGTCATATGTGTGCAGATTGAAGAAAGCCTTGTATGGCTTGAAACAAGCTCCCAAAACTTGGTATGATAGGATGGACAGTTTCCTATCTAGTTTGGGCTTTACCAAAAGTAAAGCGGATTCCAACCTTTACTACAAGTTTGAATAAGGGAATCCTGTGATTCTACTCCTGTATGTGGATGACTTATTTGTAACAGGAAATGACAGATTGATTGCAGATACTAAGAGGAAGCTTGCTGCTAAGTTCGATATGAAATATTTGGGAATGATGCATTATTTCCTAGGCATGGAGGTGTGGCAGAGTACAGGTGGGATCTTCCTTGGTCAAGGGAAGTACACAGTAGATATCCTGAAGAGATTTGGGATGATGGATTGCAAGGCCATGGCCACACCTATGGAATCGAATCTGAAGCTTCTATGTGATGCTTCATCTGAGCCGGTTGATGTCTCTATGTATCGTCAGATGATTGGGTCCTTGATGTACCTGACGAACAGGAGACCAGATATTTGCTTTGCTATGAACACATTGAGCCAGTTCCTGACGGATCCGAGGAGTGTTCACCTGGTTGCAGTAAAGCATGTTCTGAGGTACCTGAAGGGTACAATGGATTATGGGCTCAAGTATGACGTGAATCAAAAGTTTAACCTGCAGGGTTATGTTGATTCAGATTGGGGTGGCAGTGCTGTAGATAGGAAGAGCACATCTAAATGCTGCTTCAGTATGGGATCAGGTGTGATCTCATGGTTTAGCAGGAAGCAGTCCTATGTAGCACTGAGTACAGCTGAGGCAGAGTATGTTGCAGCCTGTTCAGCTAGTTGAGAGGCAGTATGGCTACGGAAGCTACTGTCTGAGTTATTTGATCTCCCATTGGATGCTACTGGTATCTTCTGCGATAACCAGAGTTGTGTGAAGCTATCTGAGAACCCAGTGTTTCATGACAGGTCAAAACACATAGAGATCAAATATCACTATATCAGGGATATGGTGCAGAGAGGAGCTGTGAATCTCCTGTACATTGCGGCGGACGAGCAGAATGCAGATGTGCTGACGAAGCCACTAGCCAGGGTGAAGTTCAAGTACTTCAGGGAGAGGCTTAGCGTTCTTCAGATTGATGACACTTCGAGGAAGAAGTGATGGACGCATTTGCTGAAGCCATTCCAAGCATGTTGGAAGGAGGATCCTTCACATGGCTGTGGATGTAAGTGCTAGATGATGAGCATCAAGATGATGTTCTGGTTTCTGCTTTGTATGATCAGTTGGATCATTTATATGTATATTTATATACGCATCATTTTGGATGCTGGATATGATCAGTTGGATCATTTATATGTATGTATGCATCATGTTGGATGCTAGATATTATCGGTTGGATCATTTGTATGTATTTTGTATATGCATCATGTTGGATGCTTGGACCATGTATTTGTATATGTATCAGGTGGATACATTGTATGATCAGGTAGATCATGTATGTTGATATGTATTAGGTATGATCAGGTAGATCATGTATGTTGATGGATACATTGTGTGAATCATGTATCTATGTATCAGGTGAATACACTGTGTATGATGATATGTATCAGGTAGATACTTGGTATGCATCAGGTATATGCATTGAATGATTAGGATGATCGTGGATGACAAGCTTCCCCAGATGACATGCAACAGGATGTTGTAGTGATGATGATGATCAAGATGATCATGTGTACATCAGGATGATGTATGGTGAGTATCAGGATGATACTTTGTGGTCGTGGATCAGGTTGTGCAGATGAGCATGTCTGGGAGATCCTATAGGTCGGATTTGTGTACCTGTAATAGCCTTTCATGCTCTTTCAAGACATTGCTCCGGGAGGACATGTAATTTGTGCCCTGGGAGATTTTAGGTCGGAGTTGTGTACCCGTAACATCCTGAGATGCTCTTGCGAGGTTTTGTCCTATGGCATGTAATTTGCTCCTGGGAGATCTGGACAGGATGAAAAAGGCCTTTGATGCTTCAGCCAGGTTTTGCCATGACCACATGTAATTTGCTCTTGGGAGATATGGACATGATGAAAAAGGCCTCAGATGCTTCAGCCAGGTTTTGTGGTGGACCACATGTAATTTGCTCCTGGGATATCTGGACAGGATGAAAAAGGCCTTAGATGCTTCAACCAGGTTTTGTGGTGAGATCACATGTAATGTGCTCCTGGCAGATCCGACAGGTAGAGCTGTGTGCTCGTAATAGCCTGGGATGCTTCAACCAGGTTTTGTGATGGGTCACATGTAATGTACTCCTGGGAGATCCGACAAGTAGATTTGTGTGCTTGTAATAGCCTATGATGCTGCAGCCAGGTTTTGTGACACACGTAATAAGTCTTGAGGATTCCACAGTATGGCCAGTGATGACGAAGACCTGCAGGTGGTGGGCCTACATTCAGTATGAAAAAGGACTGGCTCTGTAGAACTTCCTATGATGGGTAGAGTCAGAGATTGGTTGAGATAGCAGCAGCAGTGATGATGATGACGACGATGCATCGATGACGATGATCCTGAGAAGAAGACTTGTCTAGCAGAACTGTGTCGAGAAATACCTTCCTAGTTAAGAGGGAGTGTTGATGTATATGTAACTTCGGAATGTATTTCATCTATGTATTTCATATATATTTATTGTACCCTTATAAGAGATGTTTTATTCCTCTATAAGGAAGTGTCGTCATGTGGATTGACAAGTGTCGCAAGTGTGTGTACTTGCCGATGGGTTATTAGACCACCATGTGTGGGGTCGGCCCTGAAATATACATTATATTGTGGATGTATTTAGATAGACAAGTCGGCCCCACAGTGTAACTGGGCAAACAGGTTAGTATAAATAAAGATCAGGAGATCTCTATTTTGATCATTCAGAAAGTCACACTTCTCTCACTCAGAAAGTGGTGCACTAGTAAGGAGGAGGATCATCTGCTACTACGAGACTATCTCAATGTATTTTGGTTGTAGTTTGGTTGAGCCATTGCTCTCTCTATCTCTGAGGAAGTTGTGGGGTTTTTCACCTTAGGGTTTTCCCCACAGAAACTCTGTGTCTCTTGTCTCTCATGCTTTTGATTCTTGTGATGTTTGTCATGCTTATTGTGATTGTTATGCATTGATATATTGTATATGTTATTCTCTTAGGGAAGAGCCTAGAGTATTGTGAATTAATGCTCAAAATTTAACATCATCAAAGTTGGATCTTATGTCATTCTCCCAGGGAAACTAGCTTCAACATCCTCTCCCCGGCAACGACGCCAATTTGTTAGCTCTCCAGATGTCTTTCTAGGTTGTAGTCAAAAGAGCCTTGTAAATTAATCTTATTCTCAATAATTCACTCAAAATGGATCAAGTCGGATGACTTAAATCAAACCTCACTCCCTCCAGACATTCATGAACACAACAAGTATCGACAAGGCTTTAAACTATCACTGCTCATAGAGTTATAGATAAATGAAAGTATGAAGAATGCTTATTTTATTAGCATAAAACATATACATAACGTGTATAGGAATGGCCAAATAAAATAAGGAAGATACTTGCAGATTCCAATTTATGGATGAATTGACAAGTTGACAGCTATCAATCATTAGACAAACAGAACTAACATGAATTCAATATTCAGGTGCAAGTAAGAACAACTAGGAAAATGAAAGTCTGAACAAATAATGGCAAAATAAGCTTGTGTTACTATTATGAAAATGAGAAGCTCGAGTTTACAATGTATGAAAAAGTCTCCAAAATCGAACCCTTGTTCTACATAAGTCACAGGCTTTATAGCCTTTACAAAAACGTTCAAGATCCTAAAAAACTGGATCGAATCTACTAAAAATAACTAGTTAAAACATATTTCTAAAAAGTATGAAAGAGTCCTACATTAAAAAGGGTAACCATCATATTGCTGGTCCACCTATCTTCGACAGTTGTAAAAAGCCTTCGAAGACTAATGAGTAAGGTTGAAACTACCGCCTGGAGGGTTGACAGGCCATCTTATTCCCGAAATAGACAAGAAGATTCCCCTTCTTACCTTGCTGACGCCTTTCAATCTGGAACATAATTTTGATCATGATGCCTTTAAATGCTTATCTATCATTAGAAAATGTCCTCAGAGCGTATGGATCAGCAAAAGTTAGGTCTTGTACAAAGAAGCATCCTCCTGTGTTATTCTGTAGTTTCGATAGCTAGAAAGGCTAGGTTTTAATTTCGTTAGCTTTCTGTGGCTAATGAACAACTCAGCATGTTCTCCTAATCCACCCAGACACTTTTTGGCTATTTGGAACTTGCCTCTCTTTTCAGTAACGAGCAGATTCCTATCTTTATGTTGTAAGCTATCGAAAATTGGATCTTTTGGTAGCTAATGAACAATTGCCATGTTTGCCTAAGCCACCCAAAAATTGTGTTTGATCTAGCCTTCAAAACCTTTGACAAAACTGTGTTTTTTGACCTCTTCTACTCATCTCCTTGTTGTTTGCGTTTTTCTTCATCCTGGGCCAAAACCGAAGTGTCAGCAAAACTGATGACTGCTGCTGCTATGGTTTCTAGGTCTGAGTGTGCCCTAGGCTGGGGTTTTGGGGTCATTTCCTTATTTCTCAGAAGCTCAACCTTCCTGCTCAATCTGATATTGTCTCTTATCAGTCTTATATTTCTCCCTTTCAACTTGTTATTCTTTTTGGTTAACCCTTGAAAGGAGGTATACAGTTCAGTATTTCTTTATGTCAACCTTTCATTCTTTTCCTTGATCACCCTCTGAAGTAGTTCGAGCTCATACACTTGTCTTAGAAGTTGATTTATCTTCTGAGATGAGGGATCCTTTGATTGGCTGGTCGATGCTTCAGCAATTTGTTGATTTGTCTCTTCCTCAGGTGTAGGTGAAGGCAAATTTTTGCATCCTACTTCAGCTTTCTGCTGCTCATCATCTTTAGAACCTGTGTATGGCAGGTTGAGGATGTTCTTGCCTTTTGAACCAACTCCTTCTTCCTCTATCTTATAACTGTCTCTAATTTCTTTTTAGCCTTCTAAACTTTGAGAGCTGAGGAAAGGGGATCGACTGCGATTAGAGAAATGGCTCTCCTCTTCCTTTTTCCACTTCTAGGAGTAGAAGACTTCTTTTCATCCTTTGGTTGTAGCTTTGTTTCGAATTCATTCCAGAAAAGGAAGAATTCCAAATTCATTTTTCTTCTTTGCAGCAGCTCAGAAACTATGAGTTTGATCAAACCATGGTGGTATAGTCTACCTGCGATTTTGGTTGGCTAGGCTCTGACTTGATGAGCCATTTTAGTTAGGACTTTGTAGAGATAAAAAGGGAGATTTAAGGGGCTCCTGCCAGTGAAATGATTCATTAATTTAAAATGATAAATCAACACCCTATTATATCTACCCTCACAGGTTATATAAACAAGAATTGACTTCAACAGATGCTACATTTCTCCCCAAGATAGGTCACAGGAATATCCTTCTTCCATACAAGATTTCTATGCTCAGGTTTTAGATAGGATCAAAATTCAGAATCCTTTGTAACAGTAGTCTTGAACCAATTTTTTTCAGTCATTGGAAGCTCTGTCACCTTAGCGATGAGGGCTTCGTCTATCTGGAATTCCTCCTTACCAATTATTTCCCTTCTTCCATCAAATGTGAGAGCAAATGTCTCAGCTACTTGCTGATGAGATCCTTGAAGTTTTTTACAAAACTCGTAACAGCTTGCATCTTTAAAGAGTTGACATACCTCGGGGTGAGACTCCAAGTAACAGATGTTGTCTAATTCTTTCCTGAGGACCACTCCTCCACTTTTCTTCATCTGTAAGCTGCTTCCTGACACCTGCTATTAAAATTCAAGCTTGAGAGAATGACACGAAATCAGGGAAAAGGTAAGCTATACGACATGGTAAGAGTGAAGGAGGAAGGATGTCGCGGTTTATATAACCTAACCTCGAGGGATGTGAATTGAAAGAATAATCATGAGGGTTTAATGAATTGTCAATTTCGCATGATCACACTGGACGTATGGCTCTTTGAAATTCGGTAGACGTGAGAGGTATAGGGTTCAATCGGCTAGGGTGAGATTGTGATTGCAGCAGGCTTTATCTTGGAGGGATCGTGTATTTTGCTGGAAGTGACCCTTTTCTGTGGTTAAAGAATGATGGATCCCCTTTAAAATTCATGATTAAGCCCCTGATTAGTCTCCACCATTCGAAATCGACTTAATTTCGGTAGCTGATGATTTCACCTTTGACCACGTAAGCTGCCGGAAAAGTGTTTTAAAAATGCCCCTACTTTCAGTAGCTGTGGACAATTTTTCCTTTGAATTGTAAGCTGCTAGAAACCTACTTTTTGGTTGCTAATGAACAACCATCGTATCCTCCTCAGCCACCGAAAACTGTTCCACGATACATGACACGTGCCTTCCCTTTCGGTAGGTTTGAGTAATTTTTCCTTTACGCTGTAAGCTGCCGAAAACTAGGTTTTCAGTAGCTAATGAACAATTGCCATATCCACCTAAGCTACCGAAACCGGAAAATTCTTTTTTTTTTTGAGAAAAAGTAACATCGACTGTTATTTCAAACTTTATTACATACTTCAAACTCTTGAAAAAGAACCTCAAATATATATGAAAATGAAAATTTGAAAAACTTCCTATCACCTAGAAACAAACAACTAGTCTATGTTTATTTGAGGAGAGAACACTATCAATATTCTCACGGATGCATTCCACTATGCCAGCAAACTTGAAACCAAGCAGGAAGGGAAATCATGCTTTGCGACAAATCCGACATGAAGATGACCACCCGACAAGAAGACATCAGCCAACTTTGACAATTAGAAATATTCTCAGCCGACCCTTCCAAAGCCAGATCATGGAAAAAAGCCTTTTCAAAAAAGGAAATGTAGCAAACAACCTCCTAATGGGAAATGGTGCAATTACCACCACTCATCTTGGCATGATACGTTTGAATGCAAAGCTCGGAATAATTTTTTGGAAAAAGTGTCAACATCCGATGGGTTCGACAAGACAGTGGAAGAATATGATCCAGATGTAACGAACCTTTTGAAATTGACATTGACCATTCCAGCAGCCTTGACTATCATCAACCGGGAATAACGGGAGAACCTGTTCCATACACGGATATGGGTTCATCAAATTCCATTACATATGATTGTGGCTAATGGTATCTAGAAGAATTTTGTTTATGTAGATCTCGTTAAGAAATTATGCCTTGTCACCACTCCACATCTATAGCCTTACAACATCAGTTGGATGAAGGATGGACTAGAACTACGTATCACCCGACAATGCAAACTCTCCTACTTCATAAATCCTTTTGAAGATGAAGTTCTCTGCAACGTGGCACCACTCTCTATAGCCAACACCTTGTTTGGGAAACCTTACTTGTGGGATTGCCATGGAATTTACCAGTCACGGCCTAAGAAGGTGATTATCAGAATTCAAAATCGATGGTACGACATACCAGAGCGACGACCTACACGAACGGTCTCAATGATATATACTAAACAGACAAAGAATCTCATCAATCATGCTCAGAAGTTAGCGTTAATCATGATCAAACCGCAAAATTCTAGGAAGACTACAGCGACGAGTTGACTCACCGACCAGTGCAGCTCCCTACAAAAGTAGTTGATAGATAGTGTTCTCGAAGAGTATCAAAGTTTATTCCAAGATCTGGATGGAGTACCTCAACATTTCCAGGTAAAACACTCCATTGAACTTGCTCTTAGTTCTTCTTTTTCTAATGCATCTATTTAAAGAATATCCATTCTAAAAAATGAACAGATTCGCAGATAGATCCAAGGTTTGATTGACAAAGGTCATATCTGACCTAGATCCTCTCCTTGTGGAAGTTGAGTCATCCTCGTTCCAAATAAAGATGGGACTTGGCGCATGTGCATTAACTACAGGGAACAGAACAAAATTTTGGTAAAGAATCGCTACCCTCTGCCACGGATAGATGAGCTCATCGACTTTCTGAAAGGTGCTAAATTCTTTACTAAGCTCGACCTCAAGTCGAGATATCATCAGATTCTAATTGAGCCCTCAGATGTGTGGAAAACTACTTTCAAGACCAAGGAAGGATCATTTGAATGGTTAGTCATGCCTTTCAGCTTAACCAATGCACCTACGACCTTCATGCGATACATGGATAACATTCTTCGACATTTCATCAAAAAATGGGTCATTGTCTATCTTGACGACATATTGATTTTCAGTCGATCATTGGAAGAACATGTCGGACAACTTCGACAAGTCCTTGACACTCTCCAGCAACATCGACTTTACTTTAACATGGACAAGACTGTACCTTTGCGATGAACAACATCAAATATTTGGGGTATGTAATTGACTCTACAGGAATTCATGTCGATCTAGACAAAGTACAGATCCTCAAATACTGGTCCATTCCTCGAAGCATTCAAGAACTAAGAAGTTTTCTTGGTTTGGAAAATTATACCAATGATTCATACTCGGCTTCAGTCACATAGCCTGGCCCTTGAATCAGTTGACAAAGGGAAATGGGAAAATTGTATTCAAATGGGCATCGACACAACAAGAAGCTTTTGAACAACTCAAGCACAAGCTCTACACCACAACAGTACTTGTGTTACCTGATTTTCATTATCCCTTTGAGATTGAGACGGATGCATCGGACTATTCCTTGGGAACAATGATCACTCAGTCTGGTCACCCAAGTGCTTTTCATATTAAAATTTTAACGACACAGTTAGAAGATATTCGACATACGAAAAAGAATTGTATGCCATTGTGCAAGATCTCAAGTAATGGAGGAATTACATCCTTGGAAAGAAAACAATCATCCTCACTGACCATAAGCCTCTATAGTTCACTTCGACCCAGTCGAAAATACAAATAGCCAGACAACTCAAGTGGAATAATTACCTACAACAATTCCAGTTGGTGATTAAGTATCGGAAAGGTAAATCTAACGTCGTTTCCGATTGTCTGAGTCGACCACCCATTACTCTCCTTTTCACAGTGATGAGTATGTAGGGATATGACAAGACCACTTGGCCTCAATTGTATCAAGATGAAATCGAATTTTCACCAGTCTACCGACAGCTTCAGACTGACAAGTCATTGACCTTGTTGGGTGTATTTACTATCTTAAAGAATCACCAATATTTAATTATCGACTAGGGTTGGTAATATTAGAGTTGTGGCACAATATATGGTGAGGTAGAATGGTACCTAAGACATCGGCTCAGTAGACCTTAGAAATGTTTAATAATGAAAAGATCGAAATACTTTCAAAATGAAAAACAAAGTCAAACTTCAAAAATACAACTACTAAACTGATTAGACCTAACTAAACCAATAGATTAGAATAGTATCAATCCATACTACTCTACTCTATGAACAATAACTGAAAAGATAAAAACAATAAAACTATGCTACGAAACAAGACTTGAACAAAAGCAAACTACTCTCATGAAAATGGAAACTACTAATCAATTATTCAAACTCTAATATAGGAATTAGGAAGTAATAACTATGAACAAGTTCAAAAACCTATCTATGAAATGATTCAGATGTAAACAAGAAACTATGTTATCTTAAAGCAAGATTACAAATTACTTAATGAACCTAAGAAATTCAACAGTTAAACTATTCATGCATTTAACAAATACTCAAAACTAAGCTAAGATACCTAATTCCATTCTCCTTTAGGATTCTGAGGGAATGTATCAAATGTATTAGGAACGGGAGAAAATGTATCAAAATGACTTTCAAATGTGACAAGGAAACAGAACAGAAGTAAATCTAATTTAACTTCTACAAAGAGATGCAAGCTAAAAAGTGACCAATTACAACAAACTTTAAACAATCTAATATATTATTTATCCATAAGCAAATGGCTCTAGTTATGCTACCTAAGACTGATTTGAAATGAGATGTTATTAACAATTGATTTATTAACAAGAAACCAAGAACATATATTTCTAATGACTACTTTAAAATTGAAGGCATGCAAATATCTATTCTATTCTACAAAGGTGAAGCATGAAATATAATTATCGAACACAAACTTAAGGAAATCTAAGTATATGCAAATGACTTGGAAATAAATTTGATCTAAAAGCAAGTAGAAAACTTAATAAAGATATTTTATTTCTGAATCAAATCCTATCCATGAACATCTTCATTAACTATGCAAATGAGAAGAGAAGATCCTATGCTTGAACTAAGAACCATGAAAAACTAATGTACTTTTGAAAGTGAAGTTACCAAGTTTAACCCAAAATCAATCTTAATAAAAATGAAGTAAACTAATCTAAGAATGAAATTAATGAGTTCTAGAACAATAACAAGTTAAGAAATCAGACATAAAAGATCAATTATAAAGCATAATCTGAAAAGTAAACTAAAGCAAAGTTAAGGAAATGAATAAGAACTAAGGATGGTTGTGAAGCTTAATTGAAACTCTATGTAATTCAAAACAAGGTCCTAATTACATATACAACTATTGGTTAACTACAGGAAATGATACAATTCGAAAACCTAAAAAAACTGAACTCTAAACAAGCATAAAAACAAGACAAGAGATATTAAAGTCTGTATGACATTCCAGATGACAATCCGAATGACAGTCCGGATGACAGAAAATGATGTAAACTATGACAATGAATAGACTAAATGATTCTAACGCCAGCTGGTTTATGCATATTAATCTACAGTGCAAGCAAAATAGTAAATGAACTATTTAAGGCTGAGATAACAAGATGCAACGACACTCATTTCTATCTAAGGAAGAAATCATTTTCTATTGCATAATAAAGAAAAGCTGAAAGGTAAATGAAGTTAATATACAGCTACATGAGAATTAACAGAACTGAATCTAATTATGAACTGAACTTGAAACACTAAAATAATTAAACTTTATCTAATTGCAATGGAAATCTAAAAGGAAAGCTAAAAGGAACTATGCATGGCCTGTCACTTTAAATTCTGAAAATCTAAATTGTATTAGCAGCAAGAAATGTATTACAGGAAATAGAGAAATAACATCTATAGGAAAACATAGTTAAATACATATATTGAAAATAAAAGCTACTTATCTGCAAAAATGAAATAACAAAATATACACAATGAAAAACCTTTGGTTATTGAGGGGCCCTTCTCAACAATCAGGGATTGCCTAACTCAAATTAATCACCAACAAAACTTGAAACACTAAACTAATTAAACTTTATCTAATTGGAATGGAAAGCTAAAAGGAACTATATGTCGCCGGTCACTTTAAATTCTGAAAATCTAAATTGTATTAGCAGCAAGAAATGTATTACAGGAAATAGAGAAATAACATCTAGAGGAAAACATAGTTAAATACATATACTGAAAATAAAAGCTACTTATCTGCAGAAAGGAAATAACAAAATATACAGAATGAAAAACCTTTGGTTGTTGAGGGACCCTTCTTAGCAATCAAGGATTGTCTAACTCAAATTAATCACCAACAGAACATGAATTTGATCATCAACAGCTAAAATCAGAGACTTCCATTAACTGAGTCAAAAGTTACACAACGATCTCTAGCTCTGTGTCTATTCTCTCTACTGGCTAACTAAATAACTCCGTTTCTCTACAAGAGATGTCTTTCTATAGTTTTACAATGGGGAAGAAGGTCAACCCTTTCAATGGTTGACCTCTCTAAAAATAGGAGGTCTTAATAGCTACAGGAACAACTCAGTACAACACACATGCCGTCTCCCACAATCCACGTACGTTGGTTCTCTTCACGTGAGCAGCTAGTGCATTGATTCTCTTTGACGTGGGCAGCTGATGCATTGTCAAGATGGACGAATAGGAATGCAAATCATCTAGAACAAATCCTCAATAGCAATGAGGGCCACGTTGCCAACAGAACCCATGTCATGGTTTTTGCCTTTAGTGCCCCGGAATATTCCAACCAACGAATCCACAGGTGTGAACGAAAGGTTGAACGATGGTCTGAATGTGGCTGGGCATCTTCAGCATGAACGCGCATCTGAATGATAGTCTGTTTGAAAACCATAGCCTGCATAACGAATTCTATGTTCCAAGCAGGTCGAGAAATGCCAAATTAACATTAATAACCCATAAAATAATGATAATCACTTAAGATTTATGAAATATTCAAATGCGTTCATACCTGAGTTCAAATGGTGGTCTAAATGGAAAAAAGTGTGACTTATAATATCAAAAATAGTGAAAATAATTCAAACAAAGCACGTTTGATGATAAAAAATGATGACAAAATTGGGCATCAACACTCCCCCAAACCGGAGATATGCCAGGTCCCACTGAGCAAAGAAGAGAGGAAGTGAGGAAGAAGGCTGAGCTGCGGTAGCAGCTGCCTTCGACTTAAAAGAGGAAGTAGATTTAAGCTTAAAATTTCCTGGCTTGGGCTCTCAAGGTATCATTCCTTGTCCGGAGAGAGTCATGATAAGATTTTATGGCACTGTTCAGGTCTTCGACACACTTCACTTGTATACGCAGTTCCTTGTTCTCTTGACGAAGATCATAAATTATTTCGACATATTTCTCATTCTGGCTTGTTAATCGGGCTACATCCTAGGTCAATCTATCCAAGGTATGATGGATTAGGTTAGATGGTTCTGCAAAATACTCAAGATCTTTATGAGGGATCGATCCATTTAAACATGTTTCAGGATCAGCAGAGATAGTTTGTTCTTCAACAGCCTTGTCTTCAATGTGTGCAGGAACAAGTTCAAGGACATGGACTTCAAGAAAACGGGTAGAGACATTGGCTAATGTAATAAGGGGTGTTTCAGGGACAGGGTCGTTCATCTGGATGTCAAGGCTATCTGAATGCTCCAGCTAAATGATGGGATGAACGTCAAACTAGACGATAGTATGGTCGATAGACTGATCACGATTTTCCCTCCTAGATTTAGTGGGTATTGGTGAAAAGAGTGGGGGTTTCGTGGTCGTGTCCTCGTGGACAAGATCAGGAGAGGAGGATGAATGGACAAGGTGCATTTCTCCTGAGGTACCCTCATCAAAATGTGCAGACTTAGTATCCCTTTTTGCTTGGGCATAGGTTTGAGCAGGCTCATTAGCACGAGTTTGAAATCGGTGATGCTTGCGAGAGGCAAAGGCTTTGACAAGGAGCTTCTTGACCAAATGAGGGTTCAGTACTTCAAACAAAAAAATTTCCCATGTTTTCCCCTTTCCCTTCAACTTTTGAATGATCAATATTTTTATGAGGCAATGGTGGTATAAACTACCAGTGGAGTTAACTACATTTTTCCTCACCTGGTTCGACATTTTCTCAAGGCTCTTCAGAAAATAAAATGGGAAATTAAGAGCTTGATTATTAATAAAATGAGCTAATAATCAGAAGTGGCAGGCTTTGAATATGGTAAACTTACCCTCACAGGTGATCAAATGGATGATAACAGTCAAAGGCTCGAGCAATTCTGGCTTAATCCACTCCCGGTGGAACCCTTTTGTGCTTGCAACATGTTGGTAGTCAGCTTTGAGAGAAAATTCATGAGCCATCTGCGGGAGGAAGAGGTGCTTGTGCCAATGAGCACCCTCCCTGGGAAACTTTGTGGCCATCGCAATAGACTCCTTGTTGATGTTTATGTAACTTCAGAATTTATTTCATATATATATTTATTGTACTCCTATAGAGATGTATTATTCCTCTATACGGAAGTGTCATCATTTGTATTGACAAGTGTCGCAAGTGTGTTAACTTGCCGATGGGTTATTAGACCACCTTGTAAGGGGTCGGCCCGGATTAAGGTAACATGAGGTTAATGTGCTAAGCTAGACAAGTCGGCCCCATAAGATTATTGGGTAGTCAGGACAAGTATAAATAGAGATCTCCCGATCTCTATTTGGATCACTTCAGAACTCACTCTTCCTTCACTCGGAAAGTGGTGCACATGTGAGGAGGAGGATCAGCTGCTAGGAGGAGTCTATATCTGTGTACTTAGGTTGTACTTTGGTTGTATCATTGCTCTATATATCTTTGAGGAAGTTGTAGGGTTTTTCACCTTAGGGTTTTCCCCACGGAAACACTGTGTGTCTATTGTGTCTTATGTTTGCTTCTTGTGATGATTGACTTTCTTACTATGATTGATATGCATTGATATACTGTACATGTTATTCTCTCAATAAAGATCGTAGAGTATCTTGAATTAATGCTTGAAAATTAACATGGTATCAGAGCTAACCTGAGAAGAAGACATTATGCAATGGCGGAAACCAGGGTTTCTTGTTTATTGGGTTTCTCTCCACAGATTTTGGAAAAGCAATATGATAGATTGACTCTCCTCAGCAAGGTGATTCTATCTGTCCAATCAAAATTCAATTTTGAGCACTTTCAGTTTTGGCCCTAAAAATTAGGGTTTCCACAAAAATAGCAATTTATGAAATCTGAAGACATAGCTGGAAGCGCCTTGAAAAATGGGAAGTTTAGAGCTTTGGATCGATATTTTTGGATGGGTAAATCTCCAAGATACTCAAACCCTAATTTAGGGTCCTCCCGAGTGAACCCGTGAAGACTAAAAGGCAGTTCTGAAGGGTGAAGCTTTGCAGATCTCAAATTTTGAATACACCAGGCTGATCATCTCATCAAGGCGCATCTTTCTATCCTTTCAGAAAATTGAAATTCACATTTTGAATTTTTAAGGTTTCTCTAACAAACCCTAATTCTGGACCAGATCTAGTTTTCAGCAAATCAAGTGGTAAGACCTAAATCTTTTCTATTTCCATTTGAAGTACTCTTTAAAGATATCTCACCACACCAAGCTTGAGGACAAGCTTGAAGGGGCTGATAACTTCTGAGCCTGGAAGTATAGGATTGGGTTAATCCTAGAAGAGAATGAGTTGGACTCATATATAAGGGAAGAGGTCCCTGTCCCAGAGGGAGAAGAGGCTAAATCCCTCCACAAGAAGAACTTGGTCAAGGCAAAGAGAATCATTGTTGATTCTATCAAGGACCATCTCATCCCCCACGTGTCATCTCTGAAGACACCCAAAGAGATGTTTGATTCCCTATCCAAGCTATTTGAAGGGAAGAACATAAATCAGAAGATGAATCTGCGGAACCAATTGAAAGGGGTAAAACTTCAGAATGGAGAATCCATTCAATCTTATTCTTCTAGGGTCTCTCAGATCAAGGAACAACTAGAAGCAATGGATGAAATGGTGGAGAATGGTGAAGTTGTCATCACCACTCTGAATGGCCTACCCAGGTCATGGGATTCCTTTATCCAAGGAATTTGTGCAAGAAAGAAGTTGGTATCCTTCAGCAGACCATGGGAAGAATGCTCGCAAGAAGAAGCAAGGCTTGTGGCATGAGAAGAAAAGATGGGGAATTAAGATCAAGCTCTCACAACTCACACCAAGAAAGGGAAGTCCAAGAGAGAGCCATCCCACTTCAAGAAATCTTCACATCATCATAAAGAAAGGAGAATATGCTTCACCTGTAATGAAAAGGGACATATTGATATAAATTATCCCAAGAACAAGAAGGACAACAACAACTACAACAAGAAGAAGAAGGGCAGCAAAAGAAGGTACCATGCTCATGCTGCCGAGGATGATGAACCTCCCAAGAAGAAGGCTAGAGGAGAAAGTGATGATGATGACTCATCAAGTGAAGAAGAGTATGTTCTAATCTCTGCTCTCATAGGTACTATTTCTCATGGCTGTAATGATTGGCTTATTGGTAGTGGCGCTTCCAAACATATGACTGGGTTTAAAGAATCTGTGAAAATCCTTACAGCAGATCTAAGAGATAATGTATACCTCACAAGAGAATGATTATGATTAAGCAAGAAAATAGAACAATAGTGGTCAATAAAGTATAATGAGAAACAGAATAATATGGTACAGTAGAACTCGGATAGAAGCAATAATACTTCACACACACTAGTAAATTAATCACAATATGGACAAATAAATAGTACAATGCATGAGGAATTCGAATGCCTAATGTGTCAATTCGAATTAGCCTTCATGGAGTGATCAAAAGATCACTAGAGTGTCATCGGAGCACAACTGGAAGTCTTCATCATCATCAGTGGAGTCATCAATGCTCAAGTAACTATCAACCATCAGTCAAACTGAGTCTGGTAGGTGTAACTGAGTGTAACTAATTGTAACTAAGTATAAACTGAAGACAACTGGATTGGTAGGTGAAGAAGGGCGAGTTGCTTCCTAAAATCAAGGAAGAAGGGCGCATTAAGCAACTGGAGGGCTAAAACGGAACAGTGAGAAGCTCTTGAGGGCTAGCTAACTAAGGACTAGGTGTTGGACTGATGACTAGGATGCATGCAAAATGCATGCAAACCCTAGAATGCATGCAAACCCTAAAAGTGCATGCATGACTGAAAATGTAAATGATCAAAATACTGGTGGGACTAGGATGGAGTATAGGAATATCCTAACACCCCCCCTTAATCCATCCTGGGCCCTGGTAACTAAGACCAAAGGTCACCCAATACAATGAATAATAACAATCAATAAACCAAGGAAGTGGGGAAAATTTCATGGGAAACATTCCCCCTCCTCAAAAAACAGACTGTAAGGAACACACAAAAATTAAATGCTCCAAACTCAAGTAGGTGTGATGCTTGGTCATATGTCGGGATGTATCTTCTTCTTGGGAAGAAGTGGATCATGCTCAAAAAACATGTGCTTGCACTTGCTCTTCAGATCGAATGTGATGAGAACAAATCCAAAAGTATGAGGATGATCCTTGAACCTGTGATTCGAATCAGCTGAGGTAGGATCAAAATCATGAATATGCAGATAGTCTTTTGTCTTCTCCTTCGAACCATCATGGGTGAGATTATGCCAAAAAGAACCATCAAATAATAATTGCTTGAAATCCAAATCAGATTTAAGACTTGAAGAATAGTTTCTTGAGATCTCCTTTGAACCAGCAGGGGTGAGATCAAAACTGTCAGATGCATGAGAAATTATCCCAGGCAAATGGCAATGGTTTCTTGAGATCTCCTTTGAACCATAAGAGGTGAGATCAAAACCAATGGATGCATGAGAAATTATCTCAAGTGGGTGGCAATGGCCATATTCTTCAATAACCTTCTGAAAGCATGTGCTAATGATCATATAGTAGTAAATAAGAGATGATTGCTTGAGAGGAGCGAATGCATTACCTCCAATAGCTGATTTTACCTCCGAAATAATCATGTGATCATGATGCAAACCAACTGACTTTGGTGCAAGAAAGGATTTAGGAACTTTTGCAATATCTAGAGTGTGAGCTAGCACAGAAAGAGAAGAAAGTTGGAACATGAGTGGAGAATCTGCAAGTTCTTTGTCAACAACTTCAATATGAGATGATACTGGTGCATGATCTGAGAGACCATCAAGGGAAGCGAATGCATCACTTTGCTTGCTCTCGAAAGGGTTTGGACCAATCCCTTCATTCTGTCTACCAAATCTTTGATCTAGGTAGGCCCATAGATATTTTGGAGATGAAAAATCAGGGAGATGATATAACATGCATTGAGACATAGCATACATCATGGTTGAACAAGCTATTTCTCCTTCATTTAACTAGTCATACTCTTCTTCAAAGGATTCGAACTCTCTTTCAAAACAATAATCAAAGAGACCATGTCTCTTCAAATGTGCTATCATTGGTGGTTTCCATTCATCATAGTTGAATGGAGAAAGATGAGTAATTCCTGATGAATACATAGAAGCTATAGAGAACCTGGAAAAACAATATAGAATAACTGCAACTGCTACTGCTGCCAAAAATGCAGAAACTGCTGCAACTGCTCCACTCGAAATCTTGGTAATAACCTACAAAAACCTCTCAAGAATGGAGATAAACAATACTCTCAACATGCTTTGATACCATGTGAAAATCCTCACAACAGATCTAAGAGATGATGTATACCTCACAAGAGAATGATTATGATTAACCAAGAAAATAGAAGAAGAGTGGTCAATAAAGTATAATGAGCAACATAATAATATGGTATAGTAGAACTCGAATAGAAGCAATACTACTTCACACACACTAGTTAATTAATCACAATATGGACAAATAAATAGTACAATGCATGAGGAATTCGAATGCCTAAGGTGGCAATTTGAATTAGCCTTCATGGATTGATCAAAAGATCACTGGAGTGTCATCGGAGCACAACTGGAAGTCTTCATCATCATCAGTGGAGTCATCAATGCTCAAGTAACTGTCAACCATTAGTTAAACTGAGTCTGGTAGGTGTAACTGAGTGTAATTGAGTGTAACTGAGTATAAACTGAAGACAACTGGATTGGTAGGTGAAGAAGGGGGAGTTGCTTCCTAAAATCAAGGAAGAAGGGCGCATTAAGCAACTGGAGGGATAAAACTAAATAGTGAGAAGCTCCTGGGGGTTGGCTAACTGAGGACTAGGTGCTGGACTGATGACTGGGATGGATGAAAAATGCATGCAAACCCTAGAATGCATGCAAACCCTAGAATGCATGCAAACCCTAAAAGTGCATGCATGACTGAAAATGTAAATGATAAAAATACTGGTGGGACTAGGATGGAGTATAAGAATATCCTAACAAAATCTTTTGTAAATCTATCTGGACATGAATGACCCCATAAAGTGAAACTTGGGGATGATTATCAATACCCTATCAAAGGAAGCGGGGAAGCCTCCTACAACCTAGACTCTGGAAAGTCTTTGAAGGTGAAAGAAGTTCTTTACGTACCTGGGCTCAAGAAAAACCTACTCTCCATATCTGCATTAAATGCAAAAGGTATGAGGGTTGCATTTGTGGATGGCCAAGTTCTAATGTGGCCAAAGGGAAAGACCATAGATGATGCAGTGGTTATTGGAGAGCAAGTGGGAGGATTGTATAAATTGAAGGGATAGCCTGAACATGCCATGGTACATGATTCCATGAATCCAAGTGAACTTTGGCATATAAGACTTGCACATATGCACTACAGAGCATTACCAATTGCAAGTAAAGTTGTAGAAGGTCTTCCTGAAATCAAGACCAAGCATGACGATGTTTGCAGAGGATGTGCAAAAGCAAAGAACATAAAGAAGGCATTTCCAAGCAGTGAAAGAAAGGCAAAAAGTATCTTGGAAATTATCCACTCCAATGTATGTGGTCCGATGTCATCCAGTTCTCTGAGTGGGTATGTTTACTATGTCTCTTTCATTGATGACTTCTCCAGGAAGACTTGGGTTTACTTCTTAAATAACAAAGGTGAAGTGTTTGATAAGTTCAATGAATTCAAAACCTTGATGGAGAATCAAATTGATAAGAAGATCAAGACTTTAAGATCTGACAATGGTGGAGAATTCACTTCAGGTGACTTCAAGAAACTATGCAGTGATTCAGGGATTAAGAGGGAGTTGACTGCTCCTTACAATCCACAACAAAATGGAGTTGCAGAAAGAAAGAATCGAACAATCATGGAAGCAGCAAGGGCAATGTTGCATGACCAGGATATACCTATGCATCTATGGGCAGAAGCAGCTAGGACAGCTGTATATGTGCAGAACAGAACACCCCACAAGATATTGGACAACAAAACACGAGAAGAGGTCTTCTCTGGTAAGAAACCTGAAGTTAGCCATCTCAAAATATTTGGTTGTCTAGTATACACTCATGTCCCAAAGGAAAAGAGGACCAAGCTGTATCCTTCATGAAAGAAGGGTATCTTTGTGGGTTACAATGAAAGCTCGAAGGCTTACAGAATATACTTTACAGGGTTCAAGAAGATTGATGTCAGCAGAGATGTGACATTTGATGAAAACTCAGCTTTCATCAAATCAAGGAAGACACCTGTTGAAGATTATGAAGAACCTAAGGAAACTAGATTTCAAGACACCACTATGACTGAAGCAATTCCAGATGCAGATCGTGAAATTGAAGATCCACAAGAACCTGTAGATCCACCTCATGAGAATAACTCTCACAAGAGGAAACCTGCATGGGCTAGAGAGCTCATTCAAGATGCAGAAAGATATGGCATTCCAAAAGAAGAAGAAGAAGTATATGTGGAGCAGCCACTCGGTTTCGAAATACATGACAGGGAGTCATATGTGTGCAGATTGAAGAAAGCCTTGTATAGCTTGAAACAAGCTCCCAGAACTTGGTATGGTAGGATGGACAGTTTCCTATCTAGTTTGGGCTTTACCAAGAGTAAAGAGGATTCCAACCTTTACTACAAGGTTGAGGAAGGCAATCATGTGATACTACTCCTATATGTGGATGACTTGTTTGTAACAGGAGATGATAGATTGATTGCTGATACAAAGAGGAAGCATGCTTCTGAGTTCGAGATGAAGGACTTGGGGATGATGCACTATTTTCTAGGCATGGAGATGCGGCAGAGTGTAGATGGGATCTTCCTTGGACAAGGGAAGTATGCAGTAGAGATCCTGAAGAGGTTCGGGATGATGGACTGCAAGGCCATGGCCACACCTATGGAATCAAACCTGAAGCTTCTGTGTGATGCTTCATCTGAGCCGGTTGATATCACTATGTATCGTCAAATGATTGGGTCCTTGATGTACCTGATAAACACGAGACCAGATATTTGCTTTGCGGTGAACACATTGAGCCAGTTCCTAATGGATCCGAGGAGTGTTCACCTAGTTGTTGTAAAGCATATTCTGAGGTACCTGAAGGGTACAGTTTATTATGGGCTCAAGTATGATGCGAATCAAAAGTTTAACCTATAGGGTTATGTTGATTTAGATTGGGAAGGAAGTGCTATAGATAGGAAGAGCACATCTGGGTGCTGCTTCAATATGGGATCAAGTGTGATCTCTTGGTTTAGCAGGAAGCAGTCCTGTGTAGCACTGAGTATAACCAAAGCAGAGTATGTTGAAGCTTATTCGGTTAGTTGTGAGGTAGTATGGATTTGAAAGATACTGTCTGAGTTATTTGATCTCCTGCTAGAGGATACTGGTATCTTTTGTGACAACCAGAGTTGTGTGAAGCTATTGGAGAACCCGGTGTTCCACGACAGTTTGAAACACATAGATATCAAATATCACTATATCAGGGATATGGTGTAGAGAGGAGTAGTGAAGCTCCTATATGTTGCGACGGATGAGCAGATTGTAGATGTATTGACGAAGCCACTAGCCAGAGTGAAGTTCAAGTACTTCAGAGAGAGGCTTGGTGTTATTCAGATCGACGACACTTGGAGGAAGAAGTGATGGAGACATTTGTTGTAGTCATTCCTAGCATGGTGGAAGGGGGATCCTTCACATGGCTGTGGATGTAAGCGCTGGATGATGAGCATCAGGATGATGTTCTAGTTTCTGCTCTGTATGATCAGGTGGATCATTTACATTTGTATGTATGTGTATGCATCATGTTGGATGTTGGATATGATCAGTTGGATCATTTATGTATGTACGCATCATGTTGGATGCTGGATATGATCAGTTGGATCATTTATGTATGTACACATCATGTTGGATGCTGGATATGATCAGTTGGATCATTTATGTATGTACACATCATGTTGGATGCTGGATATGATTAGTTGGATCATTTATGTATGTATGCATCATGTTGGATGCTTGGACCATGTATTTGTATATGTATCAAGTGGATATGTTGTATGATCAGGTAGATCATGTATGTTGATATGTATTAGGTAGATACATTGTGTGGATCATGTATCTATGTATGTATTAGGTGGATACACTATGTATGGTGATATGTATCAGGTAGATACTTGGTATGCATCAGGTAGATGCATTGTATGATCAAGATGGTCGTGGATGACGAGCTTCTCCAGATGACATGCATCAGGATGATGCAGTGATGATGATCAGGATGATGTATGGAGAGTATCAGGTTGACACTATGTGGCCGTGGACAAGTTGTGTAGATGACCATGTAAGTAGACTTGGGAGATCTGGACAGGATGAAAAAGGCCTCAGATGCTCTTTCAAGGCATTGCTTTGGGAGGACATGTAAGTAGACCTGGGAGATCTGGACAGGATGAAAAAGGCCTTAGATGCTCTTTCGAGGCATTGTCCTATGGCATGTAAGTGGACTTGGGAGATCTGGACAGGATGAAAAAGGCCTCAGATGCTCTTTCAAGGCATTGCCATGACCACATGTAATATGATCTTGGGAGATCTGACAGGTAGACCTATGTTCTCGTAATAGCCTAGGATGCTTCAGCCAGGTTTTGTGGTGGACCACATATAATGTTCTCCTAGGAGATACGAGAGGTAGAGTTGTGTGCTCATAACATCCTGGGATGCTTCAGTCAGGTTTTGTTGTGAGATCACATATAATGTGCTCCTGGGAGATCCGACAGGTAGAGCTATGTGCTCGTAACAGCCTAGGATGCTTCAGCCAGGTTTTGTGATGGGTCACATGTAATGTGCTCCTGGGAGATCCGACAGGTAGAGCTGTGTGCTTGTAACATCCTGGGATGCTACCGCCAGGTTTTGTGATGCATGTAATAAGTCCTGAGGATTCCATAGTATGGCCAATGATGATGAGGACCTGTAGGTGGTGGGCCTACATCCAATATGAAAAAGGACTAGCTCTATAGAACTTCCTATGACGAGTAGATTCAGAGATTGATTGAGATAGCAGTAGCAGTGACGATGACGATGATTCGAGGATGACGCATCGATGAAAATGATCCAGAGAAGAAGACTTGTTCTAGATGATCTGTGTCAAGAAATACCTTCCTAGTTAAGAGGGAGTGTTGATGTATATGTAACTTCAGAATGTATTTCATATATATATTTATTGTACTCCTATAGAGATGTATTATTCCTCTATACGGAAGTGTCGTCATTTGTATTGACAAGTGTTGCAAGTGTGTTAACTTGCCGATGGGTTATTAGACCACCTTGTAAGGGGTCGGTCTGGATTAATGTAACATGAGGTTAATGTGCTAAGCTAGACAAGTCGGCCACATAAGATTATTGGGCAGTCAGGACAAGTATAAATAGAGATCTCACGATCTCTATTTGGATCACATCAAAACTCACTCTTCCTTCACTCGGAAAGTGGCGCACATGTGAGGAGGAGGATCAACTACTAGGAGGAGTCTATCTATATGTACTTGGGTTGTACTTTGGTTGTATCATTGCTCTATCTATCTCTGAGGAAGTTGTGGGGTTTTTCACCTTACGTTTTTCCCCATGGAAACTCTGTGTGTCTATTGTCTCTTATGTTTGCTTCTTGTGATGATTGACTTGCTTACTATGATTGATATGCATTGATATACTGTACATGTTATTCTCTTAGTAAAGATCCTAGAGTATCTTGAATTAATGCTTGAAAATTAACACTCCTCTGTTACAGGAAAGGTAAGGTGGCCAACCCTAGTTGTTTTTCCATCGAATCCTTTGGCAAATAGTAGTGAGATCTCGTCATCGTGGCCCTTGAGAAGACGGAGGAACAGACCCCAACCTGCTTGAAGAAAAATTTCACGTCATGCTTTGAATTCAGGGATACAGAGCAAATCCTGGTAGCTATCAGGCTCATAGTGGATCAGCATTGTTAGACAGAGGTAGATGGATGCAAGGGATACAGGGGGTTACAGGGAATGTGACTAGATGGACTGAGAGAGGATGAGAGTGGACAAAATGAAGGTAAAAATCACGTAGGTGTTGGTTTAAAATGTGATCCGTTCAAACGTTTAAATGATCGTGAGCAGAGATTTAGCACGTTTGAACGATCACGCTATCATTTAGAAATCTTGAATCATGTGCCATCGTAAAGATGTGTGCATTAGTGAATTCGTATAGTTATGACATATTCAACCATGTCCAAAGTAAAATTTGGACAGGTTGAATGTAATTTTCATCATGAGATTATAAGCATAGGTGACATAAAAATCATGATGACTTTTGATTAATACAATGACAGATCACATGCATCTAAATTAATTAAAGGTTGAAATCATATGATAACCATATATTGATTCTGAAAAATCGCAATAATGCATGATTAATCGATTCATTTAATGAAGTCAAGATGAGTAAAGGAATGAGATCATGTGCAGAGATTACATTTGATTAATCCCTGGTATGGTTAGTCAATTGTATTTACCAGCATAATTCAAAAATTAGATACCTTAACACACTTAATCATGCTGTTATAAGCTGTGGTTTCATTCGGATCATCATTCGACACTTCATTCGGATCGTCGTTCATTTGTCTCATTTGTCACTTCATTCGGATCATCATTCGACCCTTCCTTTGACCCTTCATACAGACCTTCTGTACAAAATGTGCTTTGCTAGATTTGACTGCTACTGATTATGCAGAGAATTTTTCTGGGGCTGTCAGCACACAAAAGGATGATGTAACCTTGCTTTTCTGAAACTTCACTCGTGCTCTTCTTTATTTACCATGGATCAGAACAATCTTCTGCTACTTGCATTATTCCTATAAACACCTATCATTTTGTCAGAGATAAATGAACTTTTTATAAATAATCAGAAAGTAAAGACAGTTCTGAACCTCCCCCAAACCAAAAATATGGCGTGTCCTAGAGCCATCAAATAAAAACTGATTGATATTCAAATATTTTTAATTAATAGTTTAGCTAATAGCTCTAAAATAAATACTAACTACTAATGGAGACAATTCATATATGCACATTCATAAAAAAAAATAATAGTGCTTAGGAAGACCATATGAATAATGATAGTACAACTGATGCAAAAAAATGCCATAGGAAAACGAGTCATCCTTGACTCATTTTGATGATCTCTTGTCATCCAAAGAATATAGATAAAGTTCACCATGGAGTTCGTTAGATTTCTATAGTTATGGGTCCCACTTCTACGATAACCATATCCTAGGTATTGTTTGAATTAGATGACAGGGTCCAAGTCCAACTTACAGCTATTCTACGATAAAGTTCACCATGGAGTTCGTTAGATTTCTATAGTTATGGGTCCCACTTCTATGATAACCATATCCTAGGTATTGTTTGAATTAGATGACAGTGTCCAAGTCCAACTTACAGCCATTCTCTACTGACAGTATAAATAATTGGCCTAAACATGTATTCGTATATTCAGGTTTTTTTCGATGAGCCATGTGCATAGTAATGCATTAACCATATCTCTTTTACCCGATATTGCCACGCTACCAGTGGGCCTCACTAGTACAAAATGAGAGATAAGTGACTAAAAAATTTAGTCACCACACTTTTTTCAAGCGATAAATGACTAAAATTGAGCAATTTTAAGTAAGCCAACTAAAAACAACTAAGATAAATGACTAATTTAGTCATAGGATAAAATATACGACTAAATAACAAGTGACTAAAATAAAAATGACTAACATAAATGACTAACTTAGTCACATGAATACAAATATGACTAGATAACGATGACTAAGAATATGAATTAGTCGTTTATGTCAGTCATTTTTAGTTGTGTCACCCTGACAATGCAAAATTACAAGTTTGACAATGAATTTGTATAATTTACTAAATATTAACACTGCAGATGGATTTCCCCGGCTCCGGGTGCCACCACCACTGTCAACAGGGCCGCCAAGGGAGACATGTATCCTCCTCCTAGCACCAGTTCCCAGACTCTACATTAAATGAAGGATACGACGCCTATACATCTGGCCTTCCTACACGCAACGGATCCCATCGCCCACATGGCTTGGGGGATGGCATTTATGCTGGCTCATTTTTCCTGGTCCTCTTGCCCGAGCTGGTATCAAATCACATTAATTCTCTCGTGTGTGATCTCCTATGCTCTCCACGGCTTCTGTTGGGTTATGAAGAACCATGCTCACACCACTGTGGTCATTACACCTCTTGGTTATGCCCGGTCTGCATCCACGGTGGAGAGCTCGACACCTACGGAGAGTTCAGTTCTTTTGCTGCCCAATTCGATCATGAAGTGCACCAAAGGCATTTTCCGATGAGGTTCCAGTCAGGGAACTGGAAAATATACGTCAGTGGAGAAGGAAATTACCAACATCGGCTACAAAGACAATGCTTCAATGCTGGTTCGTCGACTGGTGGATGATTGGGAGTCCAGGAGTGTTGCTGAGATTCTCGCCTTCGGTAGCCCTGGTACTCAGGTGAAACACTACTGGTTGCTTAAAAATTTGCTTGGTACTTTGGTTGAAGATATGATCACTAATTGGAATGTGGCTAAGATGACGATAATGGACACTAGGTCCAATATGGCTCATTTGGATGGCATCCTTGTGGCTCTTGAAGCCTGTCTCTCAGGAAGCAAATATGCTCTTTTCCCCCACCCGTCTCCACCCCTGGGTGTTGGTCCTGAAGATCTGGTGGCTGGTACTGGTGATGGAATGGTCGGGGTGAACAAATGCTTTGAGCCTCACGTAGTCGAGCAAGTCGCTGGTAGCTCTATTCACAATTTTGTGGACCTCGTTGCCTCAGCGGATGCCACTCCAACACCTGTTCCTGCTCCTCGTTGTATTCCTTGTCCTGAATCCCTAGCTGCCATTGTGGTGCAAGGTGCCTCCCCTCCTAGGACTTCTTTCCCGGTTCCTTCTACAATTTACATTGTCCACAGCAAGCACCTTTGGAAAGATGAAGCAGCAGTGATTCTTCAGCGCAAAACAGAGCCTCTGCCATTCAAGCTCCCAGAGCAGCAGTGGACAGATGATCTCTTCGAACCCTGCCCCATCTCCAAGGACACGCATGACTCCAAAGGTGCAGAAGCTAGCTCTTGAGCTCTGCAATTCTGGTTCTTTTACTCTGTCTTTTTGTACACTCTAGCTTGCACAGAGTTATAGTATTTTACTGTCTTTCTTGCTCGATAGCTATCTAGTCTATCTCCATAAGTTTGGTTACATTGCTCTTTTTTGTAAAGTTGGCACCTTGTACAGGTCCAATTTGATCTATATGGATTTTCCTGAGGACTGTAATATTTTTTGTACTATAATATAAATCTTTCAAAGACCGCAGATGGATTCAAAGACCCCTTTACAAAGGGGTCTCTGAATCCATCTGCAGTGTTAATATTTAGTAAATTGTAACATTGTAGATGGATTTAGAGATCCGATTGACGTTAATTGTGTCAATCGGCAATGTAAAATTGCAATTTTGACAATGTAATGTTACGATTTACTAAATTTTAACATTGTAAATGGATTTAGAGACCCTTGGTTTTAACACTACAGATGGATTCAGAGACCCTTGGGTCAAGGGTCTCTGAATCCTTCCGCACTACTAAAATTTAATAAATTGTAACACTATTTTGAGAGGTCGTCTCATTTCTAACCAACAAAAGGGCTCGTGAAACTATGCATGGTAAGTGCTTATGATTTATTACCACTTATCTTATATCTAGTTCCTCCATACAAATAACTAAGGAATTTCCTTTTCTTTTTTCTTATTTGATTCTCCCAAACCTCCTTACAAAATAGTAACCTACACGTGATTGAGTGTTTCATCTATCTTCATTTCAAAGGAATGTATTAGCTTAGCTATTTTCTAGCAATTGTACCATATACTTAATGATAAAAGGAAGAGTTTCCGCTAACCTTTTTTTTCAAGAAAAAAAACAGTAACTTGTTATTTATTAAAATTAAAGTTACATAGGTCTATACAAAAATGACTTTCCATGCAAAAACATAGCATATTGCATAGTTCAACACAAACTATATATTTTACATGACCATCTCTTGATTAAATCCAAATGCAACTAACAAAGTTATTTTCAAAAAATGAAGCATAACATTGAACACGACTCAGTAGAAAAGGTAGTTGCTAGAATCAACCATCCGGTCGGAAATGAACTCCTCAAAGTATACATGACCATCCATAGGGACAACAACAATCTTGAAGAGGGAGTTTGTCTAGCTATTTAATTATCTGTATATATGATCGAGAGAAATGCAAGAGAATTCCTCCAGTAAAATATTTATCCTCAAAATCCAATGCTTTCTTAATTTGATAGCCCATTGAATAAAATGATATATTTGTGGGCTTTACTTCCATCCTGGTTGCTTTCATTGATAGCCACTTGATACTTTCCAAATATGACTGCAACATTGTCTAAATGGAATTTGTTTCCTACTTTGTACTCAAATCCAAAAGGAATAGTCACGAATTTCTTTCCACCAGTCTTAAAAACCTGGCATGTAAATGCTTGAACTACCTAGCAAAATCGGCAAGGATCGATTAGGTAAAAATGAATCTTGGAACATTGTAGGGGTTGACATCCAACCTATACATTTCGATGTCAATATTCTAGTTTTGTACAAAGAAATCTACCTCCCATTTTAAGAATTCCTTAGCATCCTAACCGGTAATAGTTTTTTAAGAATTTAGTGATGCTATTTGGGAACTAACTGATAATAATTAAATTCCGATGTCAATATTCTAATTTTGTACAAAGAAATCTACCTCCCATTTTAAGAATTCCTTAGCATCCTAACCAGTAATAATTATATTTCGATGTCAATATTCTAATTTTGTACAAAGAAATATACCTCCCATTTTAAGAATTCATTAGCATCCTAACCGGTAATGTTTTGTACAAAGAAATCTAACTACCATTTTAAGAACTCCTTAGCATCCTAACCGGTAATGTTTTGTACAAAGAAATCTACCTCCCATTTTAAGAATTCCTTAGCATCCTAACCAGTAATAATTTTTTAAGAATTCAGTGATGCTATTTGGGAACTAACCAGTAATAATTAAAGAATTCATTTCCCCTAGCACAAAAATGATAGCTACAGTTCATGGATTTACTGTTGCAATGGCAGGGTGGTTACTACCCTAGTGATAGCTTTGCTTGATACTATAAAAACAAGGTTGCAAGTCCTTGAAGGAGAAGAAAATATAAAACCCACTATAGCACAGACCGTCAGGACTCTGTCCCTGTTGCAATGGCAGGGTGGTTACTACCCTAGTGACAGGTTCACTTGATACTATCAAAACAAGGTTGCAAGTCCTTGAAGGAGAAGAATTAAATATAAAACCCACTATAGCACAAACTGTCAGAACTCTGGTGAAGGACAGTAGATGTGGTGCTTGTTACAGAGGATTAGGCCCTAGATGGGTGTTTATTGTAATGTCTGCTTGACTTCATCAACGTGTGATGAAAATGGTAATGGGGTTTGTGCAGAGGGTTTAGATGGTTTGGAGTTCGATACCTTCATTTTCTCACCGATCCTCCACAAGGGCCTGCCAATTGAATCTGAAAACCATTGTGGCATCAAAATACTTTACTGGATTCAGAGAATTTGAGCAAAAACAATGGAGAAAATAAGAAGAGGGCACTTTGGGAGATCGAAAGTTCAAATTGTTGAGAGCAGAGGGGGAGAATTTAAGGGGCGTTGATGAATCAAGGGATTTGGGCATTGGCGAAGAAGGAAATCGTGGTTTGGAAGCTAAGGAAAATGTGGAACTGAACAACATGTGATGAAAATGGTAATGGGGTTTGCACAGAGGGTTTATATTGTTTGGAGTTCGATACCTTCATTTTCTCACCGAGCCTCCACAAGGTCCTACCAATTGAATCTGAAAACCATTGTGGCATCAAAATACTTTACTGGATTCAGAGAATTTGAGCGAAAACAATGGAGAAAATAAGAAGAGGGCACTTTGGGAGATCCAAAATTCAAATTGTTGAGAGCAGAGGGGGGTAATTTAAGGGGCGTTGATGAATCGAGGGCTTTGGTGAAGAAGGAAAACATGGTTTGCAAGCCGAGTAAAATGTGGAACTGAAGCATGAGGGTTTCAGGAATGAAGGTTGGGTGGATGAGGGATTTGGGGATGAATATTTTGGGTGGAGGGTTGGTAGAAGCATCGACAACTTCATTGGGATATCCCACTACTTTGTGGTCGATTGCGATGGTTGCTGCTATCCTGGGGATTGTGTTTTTGGCAAAGCGTTGGAAGCACAAATGCTAGAACAACAAGCAGCTAAGGCTACATATCTGTGCTAGGGATGAGGTATCTTAAATTTGTCATTTTATCTATGTTAATGCTTGGTTTTTAATGTGCTTTGAGGCCTACATGCTCTGTAAGACTGCTTCTATTCGAATCCAAGGATGGTTTCATTGTTGCCTCGATTACATTTAATGCCATTGGTCACGTTGCCTCAATATTTTGTTCGGTTAGTTGTGGGTTGGTCTCAACATTTATGAGTTGAATCAAACCACCATATATCGCTAATAGAGAAGATTTTCTAGTTATACCATTTCCTAGAGATGGATCAATCTTTAGATGTCCTATTTATTATGAGATGCGGGGAGGATACCACTACTTGTTCCATGATTTTGGAGGTTATGTTTCCATCTTCTTTCATTACCCTATTCATGGGTGTCGAACCTTATACATACAGGAAGTGATCATTCACAAACTAGAGATATTGTGAGACTGCTCCAAACCTTGCACCACAGGCCCATTACTTCCTTATTTGGCATGCCTCAATTATTGTAGTTGTTAAGCTTCGTGTAATATTCCTTGGCATGGATGCAGAGGACATAAGATATGAGAGGAAACAAAAATACTTTTATATGGTTACTAGATGCATGACTTCCACACAGTTACAAGGTTGTGCCCATTCCTTACATAATGTCCCCCCCCCCCCACCTAAATCAAGTGGTTAGCCACCCATCACTAGTTTCTTCCCTTCATCCTTGGATGTTAGGGGATTTTTGACATGATACTCCTTTTTTCCTTCCAAATTCTCCTAGCTAGGGTCTCTCAGCATGAGGATTCGTTATATGATCTTATTCGGATTTGCACGGGCTCCATCACAACAATTGATGATGACAAGGATGCCTAACCTCCCTCCTCTTTTATACTTCTATCTTTGATATTGATTAGTGTCTCTTTTCTTTCTAAGGTTTAGTATTTTACCTTCCAATTTTCCATTTCTCATGTATTTCTCTTTTTCTCTTGCTTTGTATCCTTTATTAGCATTTAGGAGTGATATTGACACCCCCACTTTGAGGTGTTTAATGACTATATCTTATATCCACAACAACCTATTACTTGGTCATTCCTAGAAATTACTAAATTATCTTATCTCATCTGATATCATGCTTTTGTGTTCCCCAAAGCTCAAACACAATACAAAGGACATCAAGAGGGATGATGTATCAATGCAAATTTGCATCTTTTCATCTTTCGTTTTTATTGATAGAACTGTTAGAAACATAAGATATTTTACTCTCATATTGTTGCTTTGAATATGAGCTTTACTATGATTTGTTTGCCATAATTTGCACCTTGAATTGTTGTTAAGAAAATTGTTCATGCTTGCTATTACATATGCAATTCTGAAGCATTATTTAAAAAGTAAACACATCAAATTTATAGGTGGAATGTATGGTAAAGTGTGGGGAAGAGCAAAACTGCAAAGAGATAAATGTTCTATTTGTAAATTTAGCTATAAATATTATGCTATACCAACTTGGATACAATAACTGAGCATGACACATAAAATTTCTTCTTTAGCACCATGGACCAGGTATCCTTAACCTGAGATGTTAGTGCTAATCCGATGCTTTGTGGTTTGGGAAAGAGACATGATTGAAAATGTCATTAAGGGAGATCATGGTCAATTTTTGTTGGACACTGTCTATATGTTTTGTTAAAATATTGTAAGATACACCATTGAAATAAACATAAATTGATAAGGGAATTGTTTGGAAGTTATTTCTTTAAGAGAAAAACTAGTAATAGATGCATCACTCCTGATGTAAAATGTTGGATTTTACATTAGCCATCCAACATTGGATTTCAAAAGTGAACATGAATTTACAGTACTCTTTAAACTTAAAGTAAGATACAGGTTATTGTACATATAGGAGCAGACATCTAGATACGTGATCTTTATGGATGTTTTTAAGAGCTTGAGTTTCAATGAAAAAACCATATTTAAACTTCCATATTATATGAAACTATTTAATTTTTGTTACTGTTGATAAATGATCATGCATTGTTCATCCTCAAAAAATTATTTTATAGTCTGCCTCTGCATTTATATTTTCCATTTATGGAAAATATATACTCACAATTTGAGATGAACTAATCTCTTTAACGTCCCAAAAATGACCACAAAGTGGGTTAATGGGACTCCAATACAGCCAATGTGGATACATAGTGGGATTGCCAACCTTCTACAATTCCAAATGCAAGACAAGGTCAATTTTCATGCAAATTGAATCCCTGGAGGTCAAACCCCTTCATAAATGCAATGAAAGCTCAGCTACTTGGTAGCCAAGCTTGTTATTGCTTGTGCCTTCCTAAAATAGAATACTAGCATTACTGCAATCCTAAGGAATTTTCCAAACAAGGCACCAGAATACATTCATATAAGCCTATAGTTGTCTTCTCTACATCAAAGTTTACCTTGACTAAATCCAAAAAAAACTATAAGAATATATTATTCTACAATATTCAATCCTTTTTGACAACATTGACCAAATATGTCTTTTGCCCCAAAAAAATATTACGAAGAACTAAAAGTGTAGAGGAAAGGAAGGAAGAATATATTAAAGCATGTGCTCAGATCTTCAACTCCAGTAACTGTGTAGACTTCATAGGGCTGGCTCCACCAAATACATTGGTTATGGTCCTCCAGATGCTATGATGAGGCCATTCCATCCCAGTGATATGGGCACACATTCTTCACCTACTATGTATTTGCAATCTTCACAATTTGCTTGCCCAGGTCCTGCAATATCCTATATCCAACTTCGTGAACAGTTTCAGTAGCCCCTTGCTCGTGTATGGGTGTAATTAGCATGCATTATATTGATATTTTTATTTGTTTATTTAATATCGTATGCAGTTTATACATATGTATGTTGAGAAAAGAAATTTTTAAGTTCTATACATATTTAAAGATAACCCTTAACCATATATTTTACAAGCCTTGCAACCCCTCCATCCACTTAATAACAAGTAATGAATCCCCCATGATATGAATTTTTTGTACTCCTTTATTAGCTTCCAACCTTAAGTTCAATTTCAAGGGAAATAGTTTGGCTGTGTTGTTTGAACACTTAGCCAATCTTGCTTTGATCTTGTATCACTATTTGTAATAAAGGTATACAATTCCCCCATGCTCCATCTACATAAGGGTTTCCCTATGCAACACCATCAAAATTATCACATGCCCTTGTTTTTCCAATGATATTAGGCTTCATCACTCTAGGTAGTTTAATAGAGTAATCTTGCTTAAAATATCAAAGTTTAATAGAGTAATCTTGCTTAAGGATGGAAGTTACCTTCAAAAATACCCAAGTTCCTTTCTATCTAGATTCCCCATGCCACACTAAGTGGTAGATCTCTATTTGTATTTGTCAAATGATTTTTTCTCCAACTAGTTAGTGCTTCCACCATATATTGTTCCCCCCACCACATTTTTGTCTTATTACGTTGCACCATAAACCTCTCCCTTCCATAAGTCTACACACACCCTTGGCATCTAGATCTCTAGCAAATAACATAATAACTTTTATCCCCCAACCACCCATTTCCTTTGATACTGCAATTTTCCTCCAAGACACCCATGGAAAATGTTTTCTTTTACTCTTCTCAGCTCTAAGGAATTTGAAACTCGTCCTTTTCACCTTCTCAAGAACACCTTTAGGAATGAAAGATAGCGAAACCCAATATACTGGGATTGCTACAAGCACATATTTGATTAAAACAATTTTGTACCCTTAGAAATCCACTTGTTGCACCATAGAATTAATTTCTTTCCACTTTGGAAATCATCCATCCCCAGTCCCTTTAGGTATAATCATTTGGATTTAGATAAAATCCTATATATTTCATACCATATTGTAAATTTACTTTTGGGCATTTCTTGAATACTAAGGTTCTTGGATATCAGGTGTGAAAAGTGACAATACATCTGAAGCAGTTAATGTCTTGACAACATGTTCCAAAAACTGCTTGCTACAGGAACAGTTCACTTTTGGATCACTCATTCAAATGTTTGGCATCCTCCAACACAAAAGAAACAGGTCATTTAGGGCTGCTGCTACAGGTAGCCACCATATTTGCTGCTCAGAAACACCCAGACTTGGAAATAATATGTTTTTACTTCCATTTACAGATGTAAGAAGGTCAAAAACATGCCTGGATACTACAAAATCTCCCATTACTTAAAAGCATATTTCAAAGGTGCATTAATCTGGGCACTTTTTACTGTCTTCAACATGATGGATGAAGGGGACTGTTTAAATCTCCATTATTGCTGTGAACATTGTTTTTATTATGAAAAAGGGAGTTTCTCTTCTACATTATTTCCTGTAGATTTCATTAGGTATTTCAGAAGCTCAAACAAAAATTCTTTGTGTTAGAGGCCAAAACAAACCCTATCTGCTAGAGTGTGAATGAATAAATTTTCTTTGTCACTCCCTTGCCAAACTTAGGGGGTGGGGGGGTGGGTGTAACACAGATTCATTATGATCTTGTTGATGACATCCATACTATTGGAGCTATCTTCACAAGTGGTTGTGGGTGCGCTGTTGGATGTATGGTCACTGATAGAAAAGTACAGAGAGGTTGTGGTGTTAAGGTTATTCGGAAGGGTAAATCTGTTCACATAGGCAAACTTGATTCATTGAGAAGGGTGAAAGAGGTTGTCCATGAGGTACTGAAATATTTCCTCATTTGAAGTTTTTATTGGAGCTTTTTAATTGTTCAGGTATCATCAAATGAGTGAGGTGGATTGATATGTGGGTGGTTGTGAACATTTGAATTTCTGGTGAGCCCAGGGTTTTTATAAATTAATGAACTTGTTACCATTCAAAGTAATAGGAATTAGCTTACATTAGTCATCTTTCAAGACATCATTAACAAAAAATATTCTACACAAATATTCAGTTGTGCACCGGAATTAATAACTCAGTTAATTGCATTGTAACCTGAAATTTACCTGATCTAGTGCTTTTAGATTTTTACCTTTAAATTGTCCAGAAATATGAGAATGAAAAGTCTGATATTCAACGTGTAAATTCCTGCAAGGAAATATTTAATTCATCAATAATAACAATACGAGTTTAGGGAAATGGAAAATGATTTGACTTGGATATTTACACTGATAATTTCTAAGTTATAGTCCCATCCCCCTTGCGCCCCCTGCTGGTATCCATATCCGTTTCAGTGCAACTTAGTATTCTACTCCATCCGAGTTACATGAAACTGGTCATATCATTGATTTGTACAGTTGTCTGTCTTGAAACCTTTTATTTGGTAGCATTCAAGGAAGTATCTCAAGCTTCAAGGATCTTAATGGATGCTTTGATTTCCATTTTTTCATCATACATCAGGTGCTCTTGCGCCCCACTTCAATTTCTTCTACTGCTAGTATGATTATCATCTCTGCACACAACATACTGCAAAGTGAACTAAGAATGGGATCCTGTCAAAATTACTGATTGTTTTGTTTTGGCTGGTAAAATGAGATTCTATTAACGAAGAATATATATTTACAAAACCATAATAGGAGGATTTCCAGTTCCAAGTCTGAGGATGGTTATTACAACTCCTATTAATGCCCTTATTCCTGATTGGTTATTGCTATCTTTGATTATATGTTCCGCACAGATGACTAGGACATTGCCTCTGAGATATTGTTTTCAGAATACACACATTTAAATTGTTAACGAGTTGAATTTAGTTGTTTTGAATTGGATGAGCCAGTTGCCTTGGTTTCTATGGTCATTGAAGAAATCTTTAGTGCATCACACAAATCTTATATTTGTGAGAAATATTGGTCCCTCTTTCATTACTTGTAAATTTAGATAATGTCAAACAAATATGGGCATGGAAAAGCATTGGAAGCCATGGAAAATCAAGTGAAGGTTGAGCAAACAAACTCCAATGCTATGGATTCATGTACAAATAAGACAGGGGAAAAGACTGTTGCGAAGTCTAGAGGTTCAGGGTCACCTTTCAAATGTATTGGGTTAGGTTTATCCCAACAAATGAATTCAGAGAGGGATGAAGAGTTGCATGCTTCCAAGCGACGTATAGAAGAACTTGAAGGTCTTCTTGCAGCTCGACAAAATGAGGTACTTCCATATTTTAGTCATATTATAATTTTTCATTACATATTTTTACATACCAAATCATATTCGTATCCGTATTCATACTCAAATATTGCTACTATAGTATGCAGTATCTTTTATCTACTTTGAAATTACTTATTACTGAAATTTTGCATCATATGGAAACTGTAAACTTTCATATTAATGAAGAAAATCATTTCCACTGAAATTTAGTGTATTTAATATTATTTTAGTTTTCTCGAGTCAACTCACTAGTTTTTCATGAGTTCAAGTTAACTCTTACACTTTTACCTTAGTGAGTCATTCTCTGAGTCAAGTCTCGTAACTTTGGTTAGGATGTTATAAAATTTGGAATTCTTCACAATTGCATAAATATATCAATTTATAATTGTCATAGCAGTCCGAACTATCTAAAATAGCTTCTAGATACTGCATGCCTGTTACTAGTTATGACAGTAAGCAACTGAGAACCTTGCAAATGGCTGGGATATTTTCTAAATATGTTCCAAAATAAAATTCTCGTGAGATATGTATTAAATAATATTAATCAATATTTTAGCGGTTTCAGATATACCCTTCGTAAACAGGTCTCTATTATGCAACTAAGTTACTTACCTGTTATAAATGCCATTTGAATATGGAGAACAAGATAAATCTCCCTTTGAGGTCATTCAACCATCTTTGCATCCATTTTATTGATGGGAACCATTTTTGTAAATCAAGGTTTAAATTTTTCCAACAAATGGAAGGTTTAAATAAGCTCAAAGAAATTCATTACAGTTACTCATAGGAAAAACTTATGTTAATGTCTATATGTACATCAGTAGCATTATGGTAGAAGAGGATGCCTAGAAACTGTGGTATTGTCTTCATAGTAAACAAACAAGAAAGTAGCATAATGTAATACCCCATTCCGACTCTTAGGATGTATTAGCATTTAATGTAAATAATGTGTACATGTGATGAAAGTTTTCCTAGCGTGGAGCTCAAGGCCAAGGCCCTGCTAGTGAAAGCCTGAATTTTGATTAAAAGGAAAGAATTGATATTTTGATGCCCATGTTCTCTTAAGCCATGGAAATTGTAAAAAGGATGTAAATAAACATCATGCAATATAAAATACCAAAACTGGCTAAGGAGGCAACGAATGAGAAGGGGCCACGTGTATCCACTAGGGAGTGGTGAGGGAGTTGTGGGATTGAACCATAGGCTGCCATATGTCACCTTGAGAACCCATTTGACTTACCTTGCTGACATTTATTTCTGTTGTAAGGAAGTGGTTGAGGATTTCAGTCCATGGCTTCAATGGAGCATGGGCAGCCCAGAAATTCATATGGCAGAGTATGGGCTCTATTTTCTTGTACCACAAGTCACTCAAACTCATGGGAGGTTGCTTCTTCCTCATCCCCATTCCATTGTGAAACTTACCAGCACCATTTTTCATCCAAAAATGAATTGCCAGCATAGAGAAAAAACCAGAAATCGCGACTTTGAAAGAACCCACGTTTTGAAGAGCCAAAAACGCCCAGAGTTGGTATTGGACAGTGAAATCCAATGGGGGATCCATTGGTATGAACCTTGGGGCGAATTTGGGAGCAATAGCTACCCCAAAATCCACAGGAAAACCCAGTTTTAACAGCCTAGAAAATCAGTGACGGATTTGGGGTTATTCGTGACAGAGTTGTGAGAAATCCAAGTGTGGATGTATGAACAGGAGATGGGATTACTAAGTCCAGTTTGAAGTGTATGTGGCTCTGGGATTGAGCTCAGGGGACTAGCATCCCCCTCCATTTCCCATTGCATGCTTGAAAAACCCAACTATGTGTTGGCTTAGCATGGCTGTCTGAGTGAAACCCTGACCGTGAGTGAGCCATCTAGTTCCTCCTTAGTGGATACACAGCCCAGCTCGAGGGTGATCTCTCGGCTGAAAGAACACAAGCTGGACAGAGATCTATGGTTGGGTGGAATGTTGCTCTCACGTAGCCAATCGTTGGACATTTGCGTTGCAAGATAAGTATTCTTTGTGGATTAAATTATATACAATCTGTGTTCTGCAAAGTGGTATTTGAATGATTATTCTGCATGTTAATGAAATCGATATGAAGTAGCATAAGAAGGGGATTGAGTTCTCTGCCTGTTGATTGCTTGAGATAAATATGTTGATGCGAATCTATGCTTCTGTGTATTATTATGTTTAATTCTATTGTGTTTATATTGAGTTGAATCTGCACACAGAAGTTTTTAATTCTTACCTATTTTTGGAGTAAAAATATTGGGGCTAAGTCTGCCAAAAGCCCCGTATGATTGGTCATGTTCTCTCCCCTGCATTTGGAAGGCGGGAGGGGACGTTACAGAGTGGTATCAGAGCTCTAGGTTCAACACTACGGCTGTTGGGCCCTTCACAGAGATATAAATCATTGTGTGTACATGCATTTTATATTTAGAACTAAAATGCATTAAAGAAACCTCAAGATCGCATGGCTTCTATTTGTTGGAATGGGAAATCATTTCCATGACTGTTTGGGGATTTTTGCAAGCTGCTTGCATTGATTGCATTCTATGAAATAGAGGAAGGAGCGAGAAAATTCATTTTCAGGTTGAATGCTTGCTCTAATTTGTCCCCAATGCTGTAGCATTCAGTTTTGTATTTGTCTATTTGCCTCCATGGAGGAGAGAAAGGAGGAGCAACCTCTGCTATCTTATACTGTTTTTGTTGTTTTGATGTCTCATGCTTAACATGAAGAGGTGCAATTTCTTTTCTTGAAATACTGTTTTTGTTGCAAATATGATTTCTGTTTGTTAAATTCCTGAGTAAAAGCATGAACAGTCAGCTGTTACAGCCCCATATCTCAATGATGATTTTGACTTACAATGAACCCACATTGTGTGGCCGATTGATGGTTTTCGGAAGTGAGGAAAGCCTGCAAATTACGCCCTTATACTCATGAGTTTCCTTACCCATGCTTGTTGGTTGCTTGGAGATCAATTGTGAATCCATTGGTTGGATTGTTGAATGTGAAATGAAAAGAAAATCCATTATTAGAGATGTAAGTTCTTGTCATTCTCTTACTGTTTTTATGCAAGTTTTATGCAAGTCTGATCTGTGGTAGTTCACCTTTGTAAAGGGACGAAAAGGCACATTCCAGAAAATTTTCTAACAATTGTGAAAAGTTGCAGTTGCAAGGTAAGCGACAGAATGGTTTTAATGTAAAATTGGGAAGTTGGGGGTGGCATTTTGATTGAGAAAAATGACAGGGTCAGATTTCTCAGATGTAGCATAGGATCACACCATTGCATAGAGATCTCCAAGAGCTTTCCAATGGTACCAAACTTGCCTTATTTGGTTAAGGGACGAGGGAGATATGACCCCCGCAAGCATGCAGGTCGCGCACAGATTGCATGCAGGTTGCGTGTGGATAGCGAGCGGATTGCGCGCAGATTGCATGCGGGTTGCGCGCGGATTGCGCGTGGGTCGTGCATAGATTGCATGTGGATTGCGTGCAGGTTGCGCGTGGATACCGCGTGGATTGCGCACGGGTTGCGCACAAATTGCGTGCGGATTGCGTGCAGGTTGTGCGTGGATAGTGCACGGATTGCGCGCAGATTGCGTGCGGGTTGTGCGCGGATAGTGCACAGATTGTGCGCAGATTGCATGCGGATTGCGTGTGGACTACGTGCAGGTCGCGCACAGATTGCGCGTGGATTGCGTGTGGGTTGTGCATAGGTTGCGTGTGGATAGTGCGCGGATTGCACGCAGGTTGCGCACAGGTTGTACGCAGGTGGCGCACAGGTGGAGCACAGGTTGCAAAGGGAGTTAAAAAGGAAAAGTAGTTAAACCCAGATTTTATAAAAGATGAATGGTGCATCGGAATTGAGATCCGCGAATTGCTGAGTGTTCCTTGTTATATGGACTAACTTCAACCAATATAAAAGTTTTTGTGATTATTCATAGATTTTCTTCCACAAGTGGCTGAAGTTGGCATTCTGGACCAAAATGCAACTGTGTAAAATGTGCAGAATTGGAGTGAAAGTTGTCATTTTTGAAGAGATGCAGTTCCCGCACCCGATGTCGGAATGGAGCATGGAGACAGGCATTGGAAAGCTTGTCCAGCAGGGCACATGGATGCATGACCAGAGTTTGAATGGGGTCTACATATATCATAGATATTTAATACAGAAGAGTGCCAGCGGCTGTTTGACAAACAAATTTTGTTGTCAATATGGACAATTTCTACAATTGCATGATATGGAAGAGGAATTCCATGATACAATGAGGGATCGAAAAGGGAAGAATTCCTTAAACCCTTGTTTGTTATCATACTTATAATTATGAAATTGTCATATGGCATAAAAATGTTAAAAATGTAAGGGATTACATAGATGTATATGCACTAGATGGCATCTTAACAAACATTGCATAGTGCATATGGAAATGCTTGTGCATAAATGAGATATTGCATATTGGTAGAATAATGAAGTCTGCATATGCAATGAACCACTAATGGAGAATATTGTGGTTGATAATCACTATTGATGTTGGTATTGGTTGTAGGACCAAAGATAACAAAGAGCATGGCTAAATGTGTTGAGGATGTTGTTGCATGAAGCCAACAACCTTATGCAGAAAGGATGGTGCAACAAATCTATGATCATAAAGTTGACAAAAGGACTGAGCAACCTTGGTAAGAGGCCAATTGATCAGGTAACATCAGGCGATGTTAATGGTAGCCATGCAGGTAATGATTATTAGTGCCAAATTGCATGAATGTTGAAAGAGGATTTGGTAAGATCTCTTCAACTATGTTTGAGCTATGTTGAGTTAGTTTGCATGTGATATTGAATACCGATTGGGACTGTTAACCTACCAAGCTTGGTGAGGTGTGGGTAAGTGAAGGAAATGATCCTTACACCCTATGACTGTTTAGAATCTCAATGCATTCATATGAATTTATATCATGCCATGTGTATGTTGGTCATGTGCTTGGTAACCAAAGCAAGTGAGGACTGGTGGTCCTGATTATGGTAATGCAAGTTATATGAGATAGTCATGCTTCGATCATAATATGCTTGAATGCATAGTACTCATGAAGCAATGCAAGGTAGCATTGAGTAGATGTGCATTAAAAGATTTTATAAATCTTGTGATGCATTGTATGAATGCATAGGGATGATGCATATGTTATTGCAAAATAAATAATGAATGAAATGATGAATTGATGATAATTCTAGGATCATTTCATGGGTTGTTTTGAATGCAAAATAGTAAGTGCATGAAGAGCCCAATCATGATCGATGGGCTGCTAGAATGCTCTATGGAAGGACAGAGTTGTATGAATGATATGGCTATGAATTAATGAGCATTTAAAAGCTTTAAGTTAATTGCATAAATGATGTGACTGTACCTTGTAATTTTAGTATGATAATGATTTACGTGAAGTAAATGAGTTTGGTGATATGGATATGTTAACAACTAGAAGTGTTTGAATTATGGAATGTTATAATTCTGGAAATGTTTCAGTGATTGTTGCAGCAATGAAATATTATATGCATGGGGACTCACAACATGTTTGGTTGATTGAAAGTTTCAGACTCCAGGTAGAAATGTCTTGCATATGGCAATGGGGATAAGACCATAGTAAAGACTGAGCTCTACCATGTGCAAAGGCCAAAGGTTATGAGAAGGTTCTCATGGTTGTGGAATTTAATTTATGCATGAAACAGATCTGAAAATGTTTCGATTTAAGTTTATGAGAATAATATCATGGCTGCAAGTCTAATTCCGTAGGGAGCAGATTTGCAAATTCGATTTAGAGCTTATGAGAAGGAATCTCATGGTTGAAAAATCTAAGCTCTGTTAGAAAGAAGAATTTTAAATCTCAGATTTGAAATTTTGCTTATAATTGCTAATGATTGGTAAACAATATGAGGATAGCCTCATGGATAAGAAAACCAATTTCTGTAGTAGACAGAGTTGCAAATTCATGCTAAATTTAATTATTAGTGCCATGGATTGGTTATGGAACAATCAGATTTGAATGGTACTGTTAAATGTTGCTGACTGTTTGGCTGTTTAATAAGTGTGCCAGGGAGACACATTGCAGTAAGACCAACAGAGAGAGGTCCTGCAGAAGCCAAACTTCATGGGAAGGGATTCCATGATTTGAAAATGGGTTTCAGGTGAAATGCCATAAAACATTATTAATGTCTCATCTGCAGTACATGATTGGTAAACAGTATGAGTGGGATGGTGAAGATTATGTCAGTAAGACATATGAAGGTTATGTAACATCAAAAGGAATTGGGATGGCAAACCGAGGGACTGTTAACTCAGAGAAGGAGCCCCCATTCCTCATTAAGGAAGAGAAATAACATCTGCAAATGGATAAGTGTTCCATAAACCCTGATTGATATATATATATGTATACATACATGAATGTCTAATTATTAGAGTTAATATGCAGAGCATGTTTTGATTTTATTTCATTATGGCATACTGCTTGAAGTATGATTAGGACCTTCATAGTTCACATCAGTAAGGAGTGCACGCCTTTCTGGTGCTGAGTTATGTTAGGGATGCCAATATTGACTACGCCTTAAGGGAATGGACGCATTCCTGATGTTTCAAGGTTGGATAGTGGATGTTATGAAATATGTTTATAGTTTAGAGCAGCAATACTAATGAACTTGCTTATCCATCTTGTGTTGACAGCCTAAACAGATTGTAATTGATGTTACACACTAAAGAATCTAAATAAAAGGATGTTGTGAGGGGTTGTGGTGGAAGGGTTAATATAAATAAAAGGATGTTGTGGAGGTTGTGGGGATTTTGATGAAGGGTTTTGAAGTATTGATGAAAGGGCTATCATGTGCCCATGGCTCCATAGTAGATCCTTGACCTAGAAATGGCCGTAGTGAAGTTTCCTTCCAGTCAGCGTGAAGGTGTACTGGTAAGGTGTTGATTATTTGATGATTTGGAGCAGCCTACATGCTGGCCAAACATCCTAGTCCGCAGGAGGATCCCAAGGCTTATAAAGTAAAAGCAGGACCCTGTGGACCAGAGAAGAAATGCACAATACAGATAAGTATTCAATTTCATTTATTTCTTGTTTGGAATAATGAAGATTACAAGTATAAGTCTTGTAACAGTTAAGCTGATGCACTATTGTTTCTTTGTTGGAAACCTTGGTCATACAGGAAGCAAGGACCTTGAAAGAACTATAAATTGCTTGGTAAATCCAGAGAGTGGCTGGTTGGGTAAGATTATTGATGATTTGGAGCAGCCTGCGAGCTGGCCAAACATGCGAGATTATTGATGATTTGGAGCAGCCTATGTGCTGGCCAAACATGTAAGATTATTGGTGATTAGGAGCAGCATACGTGCTGGCCAAACATACAAGGTTATTTGATGTTGAGGGGCAGCTTGCGCGCTGGCCAAACACCCAAATCCATAGGCGATTCCAAGGCTTGTAAAGCAAAGAAGGACCCTATGGAATAAAGTGAAGACATCTAATGCAGATAAGTATTTGGTTATCTTGTAATTTCTTGCTTATGAATATACATGTGTATATGATTTGGTTATGATTTCCTATGAAAATAAACTAAACATGTGCATTAATTCAATGTTTGAGTGTAGGTATTGCTGGAAGCAATGACTATGAAAGCATCGCAAGGATGCGTGTGGACATGTAACCACCCTAAAGAGCTCAACATGAGCAGTAATGAAAGATGGGGCTAGTGGAACTGTGTGAGTCCTAGCAGCCAAGAGCTAGACCAACCAAGTGGAGGAACTCCATGGTTGAGAGATCTGGAATAGACCATAGACACTACGTGTCATAGCCAAGAAGGGCAGGTCGAGCATTTACGTGAAGTGAAAGAGGACAAGAGCATGAAAACCACAGTGGTGGTGTGGGTTCCAGAATGGAACAAGACTAAGAGGAGAAAACTCTTACTGCTCTCTCTCTTTCCTTTTTATTGATGCATTTATAGAATTAGAAAATTGTTGAATGCATGCATGACCGAAAGTAAAAGTGTGTTTATTTGATTAAAGTGAATTGTGAATGTCAATTAATGAATTTCCTGTGAATGGATGAACATGAAGGAATTCATGTGTATGTTGGGAAAGCATAAAACGTGTGGAATTATCACGAGTAAAGCATGGACTATCCATGTCAGCTGGGGGAAAAAACCATTGAATGATTTTTTTTAAATGTTTGGGTTATGCTTGGCCTAACAAGAATTGTAATGATGAATTTTACAGGTGAAAATTGAATCAATTGGTTGCAGCCGGTGCAGGCAAGTGTTGCTAGTGAGAAAAGTGTGGTCAATTGTTTCCATTGACCATGGCGGCAGACCAAGGGCTATTAGAATTAGCTGGAAGTCTTCTTCAAACAATTGTCAAGACCCAAGAAAATCTTGGAGAGATTCTCAAGATGCAAAAGCAGCAGAACAAGATGAACCACAAGGTCTTGCAGGACTCTATTTGTCTGCAGAAAGAGGTAAAAATCATTATGAGAGCAATCAGTAAGGGAAAGAAAAGTGGATCAATGAAGAAGCATTCATCCAATCGTCTGATTAAGAAACCCTCCAAGTGGGAAGACTCAAAGAAAATTGAGCAGGTAAAGATGAAGCAGCCAGTGAAGTGTTGGAAATGTGGAGGGGATCATTGCCTCCGCAACTGCCCAACAAGAGAACCTCAAGAGGGTAGCAGCCATAAATTTTTCAGACTTATGGATGAGCTGGAAGATCCGAATCAGTAGGAGCAGCTCGTGAAAATCAAAGGACTTGGTCCTGAAAGTTCAAAAGTAAAGAACAGAATGCAGGGCAGATCTGCAAAATTTTTGAATTTTTGGACATGTGTAAATTGTATATGTATGCCTAAGTCTTGGAACACCGAGGACAGTGTTATTCTAAGGGGGAGGGGATTGTAATACCCCATTCTGACTCTTAGGATGTATTAGCATTTAATGTAAATAATGTGTACATGTGATGAATGTTTTCCTAGCTTGGAGCTCAAGGCCAAGGCCCTACTAGTGAAAGCCTGAATTTTGATTAAAAGGAAAGCATTGATATTTTGATGCCCATGTGCTCTTAAGCCATGGAAATTGTAAAAAGGATGTAAATAAACATCATGCAATATAAAATACCAAAACTGGCTACTGAGGAAACGAATGAGAAGGGGCCATGTGTATCCACTAGGGAGTGGTGAGGGGGTTGTGGGATTGAACCATAGGCTGCCATATGTCACCTTGAAAACCCATTTGACTTACCTTGCTGACATTTATTTCTGTTGTAAGGAAGTGGTTGAGGATTTCAGTCCATGGCTTCAATGGAGCATGGGCAGCCCAGAAATTCATATGGCAGAGTATGGGCTCTGTTTTCTTGTACCACAAGTCACTCAAACTCATGGGAGGTTGTTTCTTCCTCATCCCCATTCCATTGTGAAACTTACTAGCACCATTTTCCATCCAAAAATGAATTGCCAGCAGAGAGAAAAAACCAGAAATCGCGACTTTGAAAGAACCCACGTTTTGAAGAGCCAAAAACACCCAGAGTTGGTATTGGACAGTGAAATCCAATGGGGGATCCATTGGTATGAACCTTGGGGCGAATTTGGGAGCAATAGCTACCCCAAAATCCACAGGAAAACCCAGTTTTAACAGCCCAGAAAATCAGTGACGTATTTGGGGTTATTCGTGACAGAGTTGTGAGAAATCCAAGTGTGGATGTATGAACAGGAGATGGGATTACTAAGTCTAGTTTGAAGTGTATGTGGCTCTGGGATTGAGCTCAGGGGACTAGCATCCTCCTCCATTAAAATCTGTGGAAGTGTCCCTTCTCTATATATTTCTTCATTAAAATCGTGAAGGGAATGTTTTAGATCATTTTTAAAAGCATCTTCCACCTTAAGCCCTGAACTTTATAGAGTTTTTAAGCTAAGTTTCAACCAATGGTATTGATATTCTTCAGTTTCAGTTTTTCCATAAACAAATTTTACCTTTTCCCCAGCAAAACTTGACCATAATTCATTTTTCTCATTAATATTCGAAGAACCTTCCCTATGATAATAAGGTGCTTTTACAAGTCCAGTATCGCAAAGATATTGATTCTTACAGAGTGAACTACACAAGGAGAACTTGATGCACTTTTCATGCATCCACTTATGGGTGCAACTGTCTTAGATTTGGTGTTGATTGTTCCATACATAACAAACTGAGAATAATTACATGGAATTCCCTTACAAACATAACATATGTTAGCAAATGTTACCCAAAATTCATTATTTATTTGACATTTTCCACAACATATGTTACCTGTACCTTTTTCCATATGTATGCTAGAATGGAGGTTACACAATGGGATACTACTGCACACAATGTCCATAAATTCTGGTATTTTCTGTAAGTAATCTATCAACAATAATGTAATTGGAAACATCATTGGTGCTAGTTACTAGACTCAATCAAGTAGATCCAAATCTGTAGATTCGACCTTGCCTGGTCCCTCAAATGCAGGTAGGTTCATCTTGGACTTGAACCATCCAAATCAAACCCAGTTTGACCTAGTTTGATTGGTGGGCTTGGGTGACACAAACCTCACCAATCCTTGAAAAATATGCCATGCTTGGAAAGTTATAAATTCTGGTTTTTGGGTATATCAAGTTCATTTTTCTATATAGTAAAAGATGAAGTAGAAAAATGATGAGTGGAAGATGAACCTTTTAACTTATGTACTTTGAATCTTGTTGTAATTGAATGCATAAAGCATTGTACCTCTTCCTGCAATTAATAAAATTTTGGAAGGTGTATTTTCACTCTTAATTTAGTTCTGCATCATTTTATTGGTTGTGCATTGCACAACATGCTACTTGAATTGTTAAGTACCATAAGTTTTGTATGTTCTATGTATGAATTTGCCTTAAATAAGCTTAAATATAGGTTAGCTTTTGTAGGACCAATCCTCTGCTTTGCTATGTAGGGTCTCATGATATCTATTTTCATGAAAATGGTATCAGGTCCTTAATCTTTGGCTTGCTCCATGCTCTTGGACAATGTGCTATAAATTTAGTAAGAATTTAACAATTTATTGACCTTAGATATATCTAGTTATGGTTTACCAATTTATTTTAGAAGGATTTCTCTTTTGGTTCTTCGTCAATTTTAAGCATGTCGGTAACATGAAATTCCAACAAACTATATAGAACATGCAAGAAAATGCATCATAATTATGTGGCTACTTTTAAATTATGTATTCAATACCTTGACATAGGATCCTGAGAGTGAGATTAATAGATTCTAGTTATGAGCTAAAGCATACTCCTTTTGGGGAATGCTAGATACAATATCAAAACAACTTGGATTGGAACTAGAGTTTGGTGATGGAGAATCTCCAAATTTTGAGAAATGGAAAGCTGTGATGAATTTGTGAGGGCATATTGCAGATGTGGTAATTTTATGTTGACATATGTTGAATGCCCCAGATATTTCAAAACATTTCAGTATGGTTTTGGAATGCAAATTTGTTTATTGAACATTCTTTTGGATATTATATTGACTGCATTACCGACTGAGATGGTTTATATGTTTGTACTAATTGAAGTAGGAGGATCTCAACTGGTCTCTAGACGAGACGATTCAATTTTAGCAAGTTGCATTTTGGATAATATAGTCCAAATTTGGAATATGAGTGATGCATCTTCTTTTGCAGTTTTAAGAGGTCACGCTAGCGTTGTTAAAGGAATTTCATGGGATCCAAATGGTTCTTTTCTTGCTAGCCAATAAGATGATAAAAGTGTCATTATTTAGTGCAGAAGTGAATGGAGTCTAGAAGACAGAACTGAAGGCCACTGGGGGAAATCAGTAAGGCCTTGAATCAGTTACATTCTTCAGTAAGACTGCATATTAAAATGCTAATTACTGTTATGGATCTGACACTGTTATTTGTTAATAATGTAGGTAGGTACAATATTTTTTAGGTGCCTTAGTGGTCATCTTCTGGGCATTTTATTACGACAACACATGGACTCCAAAATCCAAGCCATTCTACACTAGTATTAGAAAGAGGAGATTGGTCTACCACTTTTGATTTTCTGAGCCATAATGCTCTTGTTTTTGTTGTGAAGTTCAACAATTTTATGTTTCAGAAACATCCATTGTACGGACTTCAACCCCTTCTTCAACCATAGAGCGACTTGGTTCTAGTGGATTGGATCCCTCTCTAAACATAGGGGAAGCATTGGACAAGTATCAAGTTGTGTCTAAAAAGGTATTTTGATTGGATGTGCGTGATTGTTTGCCTTAGAAGATAGTTTGATCAACTATTATTTTATTTCTTAGGCAAGAAAAAATTAGGGTAAAATAATCATGTTTGTTTCTAATTTGGTCATGAGTGTAAATCGTTCGAAAATAGACATAATAAGATGCAAAGTTGACTGGGGTTTCTGTGCAGGTGCATGTGTCAAATGGAAAAATGTTGTTGATTTTTAAAACAATTAATGGTTTACCTCCTCTAACTTCCAACACATGAAAGTTTTCTTTCAGGACATCCAATAGAGATAATGCATGTGTTGGTTATTTTTTGTATGGCCCCGAGGAAGAGATGCACATAGGTTGATAAATGGAGAAGTCATTTTTAAATGTGACATGAATGCCATATACACAAACATTTGAATAGATATGCCAAATATATTTTTTGTAGTAGGCGAAAGAGTGAAAAATAAAGCATTTAGGTTAATTAGTTTCAATAATCAATTATAATAATTGTGGTCTTGATGCATCTGCCAGTCACGTCTGCTTTATATGATGCTACTCTTGAATTGTATTACTTCATTTGTTATATGGGTTGTCCATTTGTTTCTCAATGATGAAGGATGATTAACGTTTGTTATAAACAGATGACTAAAGGTCATATTAGTGTCCTTGTGTGGTAGGGTTTCAACTGAAAATGTGTCTACCATGGATGGAGTTTACCATCACCAGTGGAATTGTGATTTTAATTATATTTATTTTTCCTTTTAAAAAGGCTTCTTCTGCCATGATCTTTGCCTTATCAAATGGTTAATGCTTTGTAGTTGGATGCTGCAATATTAAAGGGTTCCAATGATCAAGCAATTTAGTCATGGTTTCTTTCATGTAAATCATATTTCTTATTATTATTGTAGTTAATTTTTCATAATATCAATTAATTTTAACTTTCTATTGAGAAATGGTATTTAACAAAAATGGTGTTTTCCATGGACTTGTCTCAGATATTCCTGACATTATTTGTCAATGTATAAGTAGAGATGAGGAAGCTTTGGAAATATCACAAAAGGTTTGAGATTTCATTTCGAAACTACTACATCTCTATCAGATTTACTAGTTTTAGTCTAATATTTGTTTAAATTTGTGTATGTAGGTTTTGAAGAGATTGTGTGAGTCTTCATGATATGGATTACAGGTTTCCTTCTACCACATAGTCTATAAAGGTGAATCTTTGTAGAAGTGCATCTACTAATTGCAAAAGGAATGGTTGTGGTGTTAATTGTGAGAGTGGTCCTGCCATTCCATCATTTTTCCTGACTTTTCCATATAAAAATTCATGTATAATCAATCATTTATGGGTCCTTAACTTAATGAGGAAACACATTGAAAATGGCATGCATGTTCGCCCCAGAATAACCAGATTTGCCACAAATTCTCTTTCTTTATGTTCATTTGTGTCCAAAAATTGCACCTTAGGAGAATATGTGTGAGTGACGAGTGGAAAAAGGTAAAAATACAATAGAAATACTTTGGTATAGAGATTCCATTGCTTGTATTTAATGGTTTTTTTGAAGGGAAACAGATGAAGTTATTGGCATATTAATGCAATTGGTTAAGGTTTGTACACTGGTTGATAGGGAAGAGCCTCCAATGGCATACATATACAAGGCCATTGATTTTCCTGATAATACTATAACCTTCCTTTTGTTTAAGTGCCAAGCCTTTAGGGTACATATGCTTCCAAATTTTCCTAGCACTCGAAGTGGTCCTCATCCCTTTTTGATATGCCATTAGGGTGGGGCAAACCAAAGCATGAATGAAAAACTCAGTGGATGGCTTAATGGGATTAATTTTTACATATAAATAACATGCTTGTTGGTTATGATGTTTTCCAACCTTTAACAAGCACCTATATTATACAATTGTGATGTTAGATGTTTGTTTGACTCCCTAATTTGAATTGTGTGTAATGGTGTAAACCTGTGCCGACAAATCCTAATGAATCTTATTGAGATTCTACTTTTCTATGATCCTGTTGTTTTATGATAAAGTTAAGTGGTGATAAAGTAATATACAGGAAGCCACTTACTGAACCTTCATCTCTGTCAGCAAAATAAAGAGTGTTGGATTTCATAATAATTGATTTTAGCCTCATTTGAAGCAAACACAACCTACAAATATTTGTGGAAATATTTCATGCACCTAGTTGTTGTTGCGTTTTTCTAGAGGAGACAATTTCCTATAGGCAGAGGGTTACTGCATTTTATATCAAATTGTATTTGACTTCTTCAGACTATGGAAAGACTGAAATACCTTCAATATTTCTTAGCCTAAATCTCTAAACTAGTGGTGTCTTCTACAACACTCAAGGGATTACTTATTTTAGACAAGAGGTGTGCAAAAAGAACTCAGATCTACTTCTCAGGTTTATCCAACTCTTGTTTGAAGAAGTAGAAACAACTTACATCAGTTGGAAGGCTATTAGCATCAACATATTCTATAAAGGGGCAAGTCTACTTATCTCAGTAAAAAGAAACACTTCCAGGCATGTAATACAGTGAATTCTTATTATATATCAGTCCTTGTATTGTTGCTTCTCATTTTCTATTTCAGTTTGTGTATTTGTGTTTTCTTGTTAAGATATGAATATTTAAATGATCTTTATATCATACATGGCCCTAACCTTGAAACCACAAGTTACTATGCCTTGAAAACAAAATTGGAAGCTATAAAGGAGAGTGCAAGAATCGTCTTTGAACTAATTTGTGAAGAAGTTAGTGGGTAGAGGAAGCGTTTAACGAAATATTAGAACAAAAATATTCCATACAATATATCTTCAAGCCTCTAGACTCCAACAGTATGCTACAGTAGATGGAAAGTGAAGTGTATGAAAAAATCAAGATTTAAATAACCCTTACAGTAAGCCTAACCATTATCAGTTGGAAAGAGAAAACAAAGTAGTAGTAGTTTAAAGGAGGAGTAGTGGTATAAACAAGTCTTCCCTAACAACAATTGAGTTAAAAGTCCAGGGTAGTATTGGCAAGGGTTATTACAAAATCAAGAATAGAAATTTGTGTTTTGAAAAAAATTCAGAGTTTTGTTGTATTGGTCTCTTGCTATGGCTTTCTTTGTTCTATTATTTTGAGAAAACGGAGATTTTATAAGATATAAACCATTGAATATAATTTTCTGATCTATTATGTTGAGCAGGTTCAGTCCTAAGGCATTGAGATTCACTTCTAAAAGGGTATCCTTGGTTGGTTGCCTTATTTAAAACCTTGTTTTCACGAAATTGTTGAACCATAGAGAGATTGATGTGTTTCTCTTTTTACATGGAATTCTTTCCTAAGATGCAGCATAGCCTTGAAAGAGGGTTTTTGACAAAATGACTTCCCCTATACTCCAGAATAGAGAGTCCTAGATAGAGTCCTCATTGTGACATCTTGCTTTTAAGGAGATTATATTTTCTATTTTCTATGAAATACTATTGACTTAACTCCATTTATTTTGTATTGTATGATGGCAAGTCAGCTTGCCATGAATAGCAACAAACCTGCTACTGTACAAATGAAAGGGCAGCTTGTTGTTCAAAAAGTGGTTGTTGCTCATAAGACAATTCCTAGAATAATTTTTACTACAACTAGTTTTGAAGAAGTGAAGTTGAAGATAATTGTATGTATTTTGGATCTCAGACAGGAAAATGTCTCTAGCTATCGAGAGATCAACAATTGATAGAAAATTAAAACAAATTTATTGCAAGTTGGATCTTGTATTATTTTCTATCTGTGAAGGGCAGCAGTTTGCTTTTGTTCCTGATAATTTGTACAGCCATGGATTATTGTACTCATGCGTAGTTTGTAATATCATTCTTCTTTGAATTTTCATCATTGTCACAGTTGAACTACTATATCTTAGAATTCTCTTAGTACTTGAAGCATTATTCTTGAATATGTTTGACATTCATTTTGTTCCCATGCAAAATTTGTTTGAATATCATCATTGTCAAGCAATAACAACTTCTTAAAGGGTGTTAGCTCAATGGTAGAGCACCTGCCTAATTATAGGCAAGAGATTGGTGGTTCGATTCCTCCGTACCCTATCATAAATTAGTGACTAAGAAAACGACTAAATTCGCATATATACGACTATTAGTAGCTAATTTCCAGTATCTTATAGCACGACTAACGTTTAGTCGTATTTAGCTTAGTCATTAATATGTTATCATCTAGTAGTTTATTTAGTCGTATGTTTGGTCTTTAATTGTGACAATCAATGACTAAATCAGTGAGTATCAATTACTAAATCAATGACTTAATCAATGACTATCAATGACTAAACCAATGACTAATAAGTCAACCAATTAATGACTAGAGATAAGATTGTGGAAATTGGATACTATTAGTCACCGACTCAAAAATAGTCGTTTATAGTCGAATTTTAGTCATTTTTTTAGTCATTGATTTCTCATTTTGTACTAGTGCATGTTCAATACCCCCAGCGGGTTTATCTTGGTACCGTGCAAGAATAGCCCCGCTACCAGCAAGCCTATTCAGTACCCCGATGGATTTACTTGCATTTACCAAGCTTCCTTGTTTAAGATTTTACTTAGCATGGACCCGCTGCCTGCGAGCCTGTTCAGTACCCCGACGGGTTTGCTTCGTATAATTATTTTAGTATGTGGAAGCTGGTTAGAACTAGAGTGTTTTAAGAATGCTAAACACATAACTCGAATTTTTATAGCGAACCTTATGAGTAACTTTATCTATAATAGCCTGCATTACTGATCATGTCAAAGAGAATAACCTAAAGTTGTCCCTTGACTTCTCAGTCTATATTCTTCATAAAGGTTTAGTAATGTTCCCCACAAGAATAAATAGCACTTACTCTTGGGCTCCCTTTTAAAAAATGCTTAAGAAACAAATTTTGATAATGAGTCCAGGATGAACTAGTAGTCCATAGGTGTAAGATAGAACTTTGAAAAACATGATGATTAGAGTAGGTCTTAAGCAACTGTTCTAATAATAAATCAAGAATGTGCAAGTTTGAATCAAATACCATATATAGAAGCATAAAAATTAACAAAAAGAATCATAGAAGAAGGTGGTTATAAATGATATACAAAGAACACTTTATCTTTTCACTAAAAATTTTCAATTCTCAATAGTAATCAAAAGAGGAGTTAATATGCATGATGAGTTTCTTAGAGCAATTCCCTTTTTCAGATAATATTTTATGAGCTGATTATAGAGATAAGGTTCTGGTAATCAAACTGCAAAACCACTTGTTAATTGATTCAGATTCATTCAAAACAAAAACATATGTACAAAGAAAAACTATATGAAAATTATCAAAATTAGGGAAAGGAGAAGATTCTTCCTATTTTAATTGACAAAATTCCATAAGTTGATCATAAGAATGAATTTCCTATATAAATGCAATCAGATCTTAGAAATGACTCTTATTTATTTAAAGAAACAAAAATATATTTACATATATACAAATGAAGATAACCCAAAATAATTCAAGAACCAAGAGAATGAGGAATGACTTCCTCTTCAACCAACTCCATCTCCTTCTGTTGTAAGGCATTCTGCACAAAATCTTGTTTAGATATTGGTTGATGATAAAGTCTAAGTCTATGTCCATTTACAACAAAGGAATTTTGTGAATCATCAATTGTCTTAATCTCAACAGATCCATTATCAAAAGCTATAACAATTTCATATGGACCCATCCAACGAGTAGTTAATTATCCTTTAAATTTTTTGTACCTTGAATTGAAAAATAATGCCCAGTCTCCAGTCTTGAATTGTTTTTGTTTAATATATTTATCATGCCACTTTTTGTGTTGGTTTTGTATTAGAATTGTGTGTTGAATGGCATCTTGTCTAATCTCATCTAATTCATTTATCTGTAGGATTCGTTGTTTCTGTGCTTCTTCGAGATCCATCCCTAATTGTGCAGCCATATGAAAGGTTTTGACTTGAAATTCAATGGGTAGAAGAACTTGTTTACCATAAACAAGTTCATAAGGTGTGTGGCTAGTAGTATTCCTCCAAGTTATTCTATAAGCCCACAAGCCTTCTGGAATCCTATCTGCCCAGTCTTTGTGGTGTAACTGGATAGTCTTGGTCAGGATGGCTTCTAATACTTTGTTGGTAGACACTACCTAACCATTGGCTTGCGGGTGATATGGTGAAGATTTACAATGTCTAATACCATATTTTTTAGTAATCTCTTTCATTAACTTGGAGGTAAACAAAGATCCTTGATCAGTTACAATTTCCCTAGGTACACCAAATCGGGTAAATATTTATTCATATATATTAAACTCTACCACAGATTTTTCTGTGGCTCGCAATAAGGCTTTAGCTTCCACCCACTTGGTGACATAGTCTGTACAGACTAGGATGTACTTCTTCTTGCGAGACATAGGGGAAATTGGCCTAACGAAATCTAGAGCCCATTTTTCAAAAGGTTCAATCATAACCTGGGGCTGTAAGGGCATCTCATCGGATGGTGTAGGTCTACCCATTCTTTGACAACTATCACATCCCTTGACATACTTGGTAGCATCTTTGAAAATGCTTGGCCAGTAATATACAGACTGCAACGCTTTGTATGTTGTTCTCTTATCAAAAAAGTTCCCACCACAAGGTCCACCATGACATGCATGGAGGATATCTACCATCTCATCCTCTCGTACACATCGTCTAATAATAAGATCATGACCAGTACGAAAAAGATCATTGTCCACCCAAGAATAATTAGAACTTGGAACTATGATCCTACGTTTCTCGGGTGGGGAGAGATGGTTTGGTAGCTTTCCAGTTGCTAAATAATTGTCTATGTCTACAAACCGAGGGGTTCGAACAAACACAGCGAACAAATGTTCATCTAGAAAGCTATCATCGATGAGATTGGCATTATCGTCAATTTGAATTCGAGAGAGAAAATCCACTACCACATTCTCTCGACCGGGACGATCAACAACATTGATGTTAAATTCTTGTAATAAAAGAATCCACCGAGTCACCCTGCCATTGGTGATTGCTTTGTTCATTAAAAATCTTATGGCAGAGTGGTCTGTGTGTACAAAAACTTCATTTCCTGTGATATAGTGATGAAACTTGTTAATAGCATAGACTACTACCAAAAACTCCTTTTCAGTAACAGTGTATTTCGATTCCACAGGAGTCAATTTTTTGCTAATAAAATAGATGGCATATGATGTTTGTCCTTCCTTTTGACCTAAGACTCCTACTATAGCCATGTCGGAAGCATCAGTGGATATATGGAAGAGAAGGGACCAATTGGGGCCCCTAAGTATTGGTGCCACTGATAGCTTTTCCTTCAAAGTTTCAAAGGCATGTTGACAAGGTTCAGTCCATTGAAAATCTGTATCTTTCATGAGTAATTTGAACATAGGTGCAACTATCTTAGTGAATTTTTCAATAAAACGCCTATAATAGCCTGCATGGCCAAGAAAAATCCTTACCTCCTTCTGATTTTTTGGAGGAGGAAGATTAACAATTGTTTCTATCTTGGCAGGATCCACCTTGATACCTTGAAGAGAGACATGATGTCCCAAAACTATGCCCTCGGTTAGTAACATCTTACATTTTTCATGACTAAGGGCTAAGTTCGTTTCTTGGCACTAAATAAGAACTGTTTCAAGGTTATCAAGGGCTTCTTGGAAGGTAATACCATAAATTGTAAAATTGTCCATATAAACTTCTACATAGTCATGTATAAGGTCAACAAAAATTCCTAAGACTGCATGCTAGAAAGTGGCAGGTGCATTACATAGGACAAATGGAAAAACTCTATAGGCATATGTCCCCCAAGAACAAGTAAAGGTTGTCTTGTCTTGATCCTTAGGTGCTATTAATATTTGGTTGTATCCAATATACCCATCAAGGAAGGAGAAGTATTGTTTCCCTGACAAGGTATCTAACACCTGATCAATGAAAGGTAAAGGGAAGTAGTCCTTAAGAGTGGCCTTGTTCGATTCTCAAAAGTCAACACAGATACGCCATTTCCCCGTAACTTTCTTTGGAACTACTACCAGAGGAGAGACCCATTTACTGTTAGAAATTGGGTAGATGAAAGTAGCATTAAGGAGTTTTTGTAATTCATCTTTAACTATATCCTTTAGGGATGGATTCATTCTTCTCTGGGGATGCCTAACAGGAGGTATGTTTGAATCTTTGTAAATGTGGTGAATACAAGTATCTAGGTGTATACCCTTCATATTGGTGTATTCCCATGCAAATGCTCCAGTTTGACTTTTGAGAACTTTTAGTAATTGTTTTTGTTGACTTTCATCTAAACCTACATTTATATGTAGAAATTTTTCAGGACTGACCTCACAAGATATGGTATAGGATCCTGTATGTTCTTCGATTGAGAAGACACAAGGTGTACCTGTAAATGTTGAGAGGCTCATATTTTATTGGAATTCATCTCCAAAGATTTGGTCAAGTTGGGAAAAAGACTGAGGAAAGTCTATACATGTTGTGGAAGAGATAAATTGGTTCAACACATTTTCGTTATTTTTTTCTTGAAGTGCCCAGGAGAAATCACTAACAAGGGAAAGTTCTTCCAAGTTCTCATCCCCGAAAGGACATTCTAACCAAAATAGGTTTTCGGTTACTGGTTTTGCTGGTGGGTATAAAGCAAGTTTTCTTGTAAATAACCCATCTGAGATGATCATCTCTCCATCCCTACATTTTAGAAATTCATTAGCAGTGGCTAGCCAAGGTCTTCCTAGAATGATGGGGTGTCCTTTGGAAGGGTCCTTTGATTCTATGACCATAAATTCCATGGGGTATTCCCATGAAGCCACTAATACAATGATATCATCTAGGATCCTAGCAGGCTGCACCATAGTGCAATCTTCTAACCCAGCATTGTTGGGGTAGGGCAAAGAAACTGTCCTAAATGGAGAATTTCTAAAACTGTGGTAGTCATTAGGTTAATAGCAACCCCTAGATCAATAAGTGTGTTTCCTATAGCAATGTTATTGATGATAACAGTTACCACAGGATTTCCTGGATTTGTATACTTTGGAATTCTAGGTTGGTTTGCTATGCAATCTGACATTTCACCTATGACATGAATTGTCAGAGGGTCTTTTTGCTTCTTACCTGGCATTTTAATACATAGTTCCTTTATCACCTTACTATAGATTGGTATATCTTTAATGGCTTGTAACAAAGGGATATTGATATAAATATTTTTCAATTCGTTAATGATATCGTACTCTGGATAGGTTGCAGGTTTCTCTATTACTAGACGCCCCGGATATGGGGGTGCTTTTTCTCCTTGAATTACTTCTTTATGAGGATGGTTGTGTGTTTAAGCTTTTCGAATAACCACATATTCGAGAATGGCATCATTCAAAATTTCATTAGGTACTATGCCTTCTTCTTAATTCTCTTCTTGGACTCACAACTGATGATTTGGGCTGATCTTGCAGAACTCTTCCAGACCGCAGTTGAATCTCATGCACTGGTGCAGTCAAAATGGCATATGATGGAAGAGGTAGCAACCCAATGCTGTTAAGAGCTTGAGTTGGCTTGTTATTAGGATTTGGTATCGGTTGTGTGGGTAATATTGTGGGTCTTGGGGGATTCATATTCTGGAAATGGTGAGGTTTATTTGTGATAGGGGCCAGTGAAGGAGGTACAAATCCAGGCAAGAGTTGCTGGATATTAGGTGGGTAAGGATAGTTAGGCATAGGAGGAGGTGGTTGAGCATATGCTTGTCCTCTCCATCCATGTGGCCATTACTGCGATTGAGCATTCTGAGGAGGATACTGAGGTGGCCAATTTTTCCAACCTGAAGTGTTCCATTGTTGAGGAGGTTGATAAGGGTGGTAATAGGGTGGAAATTGTAATGATGGATCCTAATATGATGGTTGATCTCTAGGTTGCCAAGGCCTCCTAGATGTCTCACCAAAATTTCCACTCTTATATACAGCTTGCAACCTAGGCAATGATGGATAGTTATCAGTTGGATGTTCTTATTTACAAAGGTGACATACTGAAACATTATTCAATGGACATTCCCATTGGGGATGTTTAATTCTACACCTAGGACAGAAAACACTAATTGTTGCACGCTCTTCATCCTATCTCTTTTTAGATTGTAATGCGTCTAATTGAAAACACATGGATCCTAAGATATTTGTTTTGAAATTTTCTAAATGTTTCCCAATTCTACCCTTGTAACTCCACCAGGACTGGATGTATTTCCTTTTAGGTTTCTAGTATAAGATTCTCGAAAGTGACTTCCACTTTTTCCTATGCTCCTAGATTAATTCCTACACAGCTCACAAATCTATGTGAAAGACTTATGAGAGATTAAGGTTTTCTAATAATTCTTCTGCCATGAGATTAAGGTTTTCTAATAATTCTTCTGAGATTCCCTTAAGGAAGAGTGTTCTTACTGCATCTTCTCGAAGATCACTATATTTGGATTTATGCAATACATATTTAAATCTTTCGAGATAGTCTTATAGGCTCTCATCTTCAAGTTGTTGTATTTTAAAAATGTCATTACGAGAGTCCTTAGGTTTACAGTAATCCTGATATTTCTGTAGAAATACAGTCTTCATGTCTTCCCAAGTTCTAATACTAGATTCTTCTAACCCCATAAACCATCGAAGAGCATAATCTTTTAATGTGGCAGGAAATGTTTATAGCTTTTGGCCATCTTGTAGGTAGTTATAGCTCCAACACAAAATGTCAAATTCGAATAAGAATGTATCCAGATCCTCACTACTCTTCCCATAAAAGGTTGGTAGTGTGGAGGGAGGGATGTTTTTCATGGTTACATCTTGTGCAATGTATAAGATAAGAAATCCAAAAGTACCTTCAATTCTAACCTCTCCCTCTTCTTCATCTTGTCGGACATGATCTTCATTTTCATTCTCCATGAAAACTTGATTTCCAAAGAGAGAATACCTAGGTTTTTCTTTTCTTGGTGAATATGGGATGTCTTAATGTTTTGTTTAAGGGATAGTATTCCTATTTTTAGGAGAGGAATTACCAGCTATGTGGGAGTCTAGTTTTGAAGGTCCTACAGTTGTTGTCTCAATCTGTGAAACAACTATGTTCACATAATTTTCAAAAAGAGAGTCTACTTGTGCAGGATCAACAAAGTCTACTAGGTTTGGACCACCTACTATTGAGAAGGTAGTGTCTTTGGGTTTTTGAGCTAATGGAGGGTTGAGAGGTTCTGATGATTTATCTTTTTGAGTTTCCTCTTGTCTAAGTTCAGTCTCAATATGAGCTTGAGGTTCTAATGGTATTTATTGATGAACAGACTTCTCTGATGTCTCTATGGTTTCCCCTAAATGGTTTCCAGAAAGGATTTCCTTAGCTTTCCAAGTAGGACTATCCCCTTTAGGTGTTTTCCAATACCTTTCTGTTGAGTTTGTAGTTGGGGTGGCATGCCCCCCGTAAAGGTTAGTAGGGATTTTAGTAGGAAGGCTAGTTTTAATGTATCTACCTTTTGAGTCTCTAGACCTGTTCATGAAAACAAAGCTAAAACTGAAATAAATTCTATTTGCATTACTACTATTGTTGGGTTTGGGGATGCCTATTATAATAGATGAGAAGGTTCTTACCTCTTGTCTTACCGCTCACCCGCCACCATACTATTTCTAAGTTTCAAGAGGAAACTTCTACCTATCTACAACTCCCTGGCAACGGCTCCAAAATTTTGGGTGTATTTACTGTCTTAATGTATCACCAATATTTAATTATCGACCAGGGTTAGTAATATTAGATTTGTGGCATAGGATATGCTGCGGTAGAATGGTACCTAAGACATTGGCTCGGCCGACCTTAGAAATGTTTAATAATGAAAAGATCGAAATATCTTTCAAAATGAAAAATCGAGTCAAACTTCAGAAATACAACTACTAAATTGATTTGACCTAACTAAACCAATAGATCAAAATAGTATCAATCCATACTACTCTACTCTATGAACAATAACTGAAAAGCTAAAAAAAACAATACTATTCCTGGAAACAAGACTTGATCAAAAGCAAACTACTCTCATGAAAATGGAAACTACTGATCAATTATTCAAACTCTAATCTAGGAATTAGGAAGTAATAACTATGAACAAGTTCAGAAACCTATCTTTGAAATGATTTAGATGGAAACAAGAAACTATGTTATCTTAAAGCAAGATTACAAATTACTTAATGAACCTAAGAAATTCAACAGTTAAACTATTCATGCATTTAACAAATACTCAAACCTAAGCTAAGATACCTAATTCCATTCTCCTTGAGGATTCTGAGGGAATGTGTCAAATGTAATAGGAACGAGAGAAAATGTATCAAAATGACTTTCAAATGTGACAAGGAAACAGAATGGAAGTAAATCTAGTTTAACTTCTACAAAGAGATTAAAGCTAAAAAGTGACCAATTACAACAAACTTTAAACATTGTAATATATTCTTTATCCATAAGCAAATGGCTCTAGTTATGCTACCTAAGACTGATTTGAAATGAGATGTTATTAACAATTGATTTATTAACAAGAAACCAAGAAAATGTATTTCTAATGGCTACTTTGAAATCGAAGGCACAAATATCTATGTTATCCTACAAAGGTGAAGCATGAAATAAAATTATTGAACACAAACTTAAGGAAATCTAAGTATATGCAAATGACTTGGAAATAAATTTGATCTAGAAGCAAGTAGAAAACTTAATAACGATATTTTATTTCTGAATCAAATCCTATCCATGAACATCTTCATTAACTATGCAAATGAGAAGAGCAGATCCTATGCTTGAACTAAGAACCATGGAAAATTAATGTACTTTTGAAAGTGAAGTTACTAAGTTTAACCCAAAATCAATCTTAATAAAAATGAAGTAAACTAAACTAAGAATGAAATTAATGAGTTCTAAACGGCTCAATACAACACACAGGCCATCTCCCACAATCTGTGCACGTTCGTTCTCTTTATGTGAGCAGTTGGTGCGTTGATTCTCTTTGACGTGGGAAGATGATGCATTGTCAAGTTGGGTGAACGGGAATGCAAATCTTCTAGAACGAAGGCTCACGAACGATGAGGGCCATGTTGCCAATAGAACCCATGTCACAGTTTTTGCCTTTAGTGCCCCGGAATATTCCAACCAACGAATCTGCAGGTGTGAACGAAGGGTTGAACGATGGTTCGAATGTGGCTGAGTGTATTTAGCATGAACGCGCCTCTGAATCAGAGTCCGTTTGAAGACCACGGCCTGTAGAACGAAGTCTATGTGCCAAGCAGGTCGAGAAATGTCAAACTAACGTTAATAACCCATAAAATAATGATAATCACTTAAGATTTATGAAATATTCAAATGCGTTCATACTTGAGTTCAAATGGTGGTCTAAATGGAAAGAAGTATGACTTATCATATCAAAAATAGTGAAAATAATGCCAACAGAGCACGTTTGATCATAAAAAATGATGACAAAATTGGGCATCAACAAACCTCCAACTACTTCCTGAAAGACACCTTGCTATACAAGCTTGGACAACTTTGTGTACCAACTGGTGATCATCAACAACAACGCATTTGGGACATGCACTACAACAAGACTATAGGACACTTTCGAGTAGCAAAGACACTTGCTATTCTCCAGAAGTATTTGTTTTGGCCTACACTTAAAACCGACATCAACAAGTACATTCGATCATGCGTGGTTTGTGCCATTGCTAAACCGCCTAATTGACAATAGGGATTGTACACACCTCTACCAGTTCCTAGTCGACCATGGGAATCTATTTCTATGGACTAATTGACGAGATATACTACTACCAAACATCAACATGACACGATCTTAGTAGTAGTCAACAAATTTTCCAAGATGGCCATTCTCATTCCATTCAAGAAGACCACGATAGCGCAGTAGGCTGCTCAGATCTTCTTCACACATGTTTGGAAACACTTTGGTTTACCAAAAACCAATACTTCCAAACGAGATTCCAAATTTGTCATCATCTTTTGGAAGACTCTCTAGAAACAACTAGACACACGAATCTCATTTTCAACAGCTTTCCATCCTCAGACAAACGCACAGACGGAAGTTTTGAATCGCTTGGTCATACAACTGCTTCTCATGTATAACCACAAGCATCGACGAACATGGGATGAAAGTCTTCCATACATATATCACAACTACAATCGTGCTCAACACAGTTCTATGGGAAAGAGTCCATTTGGGATCTATTACGGATTTCAACCTTATTAGCTCCTTGACACACTCGAACTCTGACATCGACTATAGCCAGTGGGAAGTTGATAAAGCGTTGAAGTTTCGAGACCAAATCTTCGACATCCAGAAGCAATCACATGAAATGTTGCAATGAGAAAATGCAAAAGCTAAGGCCCGACATGACAAGCATTGTATTCCTCATTCATTCCAAATTAGGGATAAAGTTTGGTTACATCTCAAGAAGGAGAGCTTCACCAGTCCATTCAAGAAGCTAAAACCTTTGCGATATGGTCTGTACAATATATTCTTTGTCAGATTGGAGAAAATGCTTTCCAACTTGACATTCCTACTTGTCTAGGTCTGCATCCAGTATTCAATGTGGATCTACTTCGACCATACCATGCACCACTGTTGGAAAAAAATGACTTACAGATAGCAGAACCCAAAGACATCCATCCAGATGTTCAGGAATCTCTTCCTTGCAACACCATCGTGGGACGGCGAGTACGCCATACAAGGACGAACACAATTCCCTTGTTTCAGGTTACTAAAGTCGGACAACTCCCATCCCAAGGAAAGTGGTACTCTGCTATTGAACTAACCGACAAATTTCCTCACTTAATTGAGCAAACAATGGGGACCATTGTTTCTTAAGGAAGGACTTCTAATCCACATCACAGTTGGCATTATTGTCGAATGCTAACTTCGACACATCTTTGACAAGTCATCGACCTCGACACAACTTTGACAAGTTTCGAATTCGACACGACTTCGAAAAAATCAACAGCTTCGACAAGTTCAACGACCTCAAACAGTTTCGCGACGTCGACATGTAGCGTCGACTTGCGACTGTCGAACTTCAACAGACTATCTCTTTATCTTCCAGTCAACTGTAACGGTTGAAATTCCGAAACCATTCTAACTTCTTCTGTAACTTAACGTAATGGGAAGGTACCCAAGCGTCTCAGCATTATATATAAGCATGTATAATATTGTAACATACATCAATCGATGATATTATATCTAGTAATAGACAAATCAGTTCGCATTCTTGCATATTGTCTTTGTGTACTTGTGTTCATTTGTGTGGTGTATTCCTGCTTTGCTCATTCTATTTCTTATGCTTGACCTCCATAATAGAGCCGACTCATTCAGTCGAATTGTTGTCCCGCTCGTGCTTCCTGGCCATGTGAAAATCAAAGGTCTTCTTGCATTGCATGTGTCTTTGCATGCAGAAGACTTAAATAAAGAAGCCAATTGTATTTAATGTATTTTTCCGAAGTCTAACTTTGGAAAACATATTAAAGTGATCTAATTATTAATTGACTAAATGGAACAATTTTTTATAAAGTGAAAGTGAAATATTTAAGTGATGGCTAATCTAATCTTGGCCATTGATCTCACCGGAGGATCACATCCATTAATCCATAGTGAGATTAGGTTTTTTGCTTAGAAAATTAGTTAAAAGGAGGATCAATTGGTGGAGAGGACACACATTCCGACAGAGACGGAGAGAAAAGTTTGAGAGAGAGAATTTTGCAAACAAGAAAGAGAAGCATAAATTTAGTGTGATCGACAGAGCATCCAAGCAAGAGTGACTGTACGGATTCACAGAGGAGAGATCCGAGGTCGAGTTGCAGAGGTGGACCATACAGTTGTAGGCCGTACAGACCATACGGATTCCGTACAGCAGGCCGTATGAATTCCATACATGTCGTACAATAGCATTCTATACAACTGCGTTGGGGACCATGCCATTCCACATGTTTTCTCAGTGAGTTTGTTGTGGTTTGATTTAGCCAGGTTGGGCATAAATCAATTTTATGAAATTGTAAAAGCTTCATATTTTCTTGATAAAATATCCTCTCATACTGTTGCACCGGTTTTCCCATCTTGGTTTTTGGTAGGGGGTTTATACCGAAAAATATTGTGTTGTCTCTATTGGTGTGATTGATTGGTATTTCTTTCAGTATTTATTTTCTGCTGCATAGTGAAGAAATCCATGTGTGGTTAACAGTAATATTTGGGTTTAATTAATTAATCCAACATACTCTAGCCATAGAGTGGATTTTAAGTAAATTTACATGGATTACTTTTCTAAACTAAAATGAATTAAATAAGATCTTTTGATAAAGTATGTTAAATTGTTATCTTTTGAATTTTTCACTAGCTTTAATATTTTTTTTCAAACTAGTGTTTTCCCAACTAGTGGTCCCAAGTGAACCCCGTTTGGAACTAGTAGTCTCCATAGTGCTATTGTGTTGTTTGAAAACATTCTCTCATATGCTATATTCAAACCCATAACAAGCAAAAGTATTTCATCCTTGATAAACTAAATATGGAGTAGAGGTTTAGTACCGAGGTCACTTAGGAAGATGTATTTTTTAACATTCCTTGGAAGGAATTGTGTCTCACAAATAAAATGTTACATTCTAGAATCCATATAGGTGTACTGACATTTAGAAACATGGTTTTAAATATTCATAAACATGTTTTAGATCATGAAACAAACGATGCACAAGAGCATTCCTCCTTCACCTATAGTGTGTTTTTTTTTGTAAAAGCTGCAAATTATATTAGTTTAATAGAAATACAGTAAGAGTTATAGTCATCCGTGGTCTTACCCAGAGGTGCCATCCATAGCTATCCAAAGTGATGTGGAAAATAAAAACAGTGCAGTACAAAAAACCCATGTCCTAGTGGAAATGTAAAGAGTTCATAGCCGTAGAGGCATACAACAACTTATGCATGTCTAGATGAGGCAAAAAAATAGACAAGAGACAACAAAAAAACCTTGTTTAACCAGTTGCTGACAGCGTCTCCTCCAAGATAGGGAAACTATATGCAACGTTGTCCTTCCAGGCATTTGCAGAAATTGGTGCAGCAGTCCTCGGTGTTGAAGCAGCTGTCCTAGGAGTTGACGTGGCTTTCACTGGTTGGAGAGTGACGTAAGCTAGGTGCTTGACAGGCAGAGGAGTGGTCTTTATGGGCATGACAGGGACAAATCCAGGTGGCTCATTCTGCGTACGCTTTGCCAAGATTGGGCCCAAGGAGCTGGGTATGGGGAAGGAGGCTTGTGGCCTTTCCTTTCCAATCAGAGGGTCCCTGCTACGCGTCATGGCCGAAGAGTTGCCACCTAGGTTGTGCATGTCCAAGCCGAGCGGAGTAGTTAGAGTGCCATGGGGGGTTTTAGATCTGACTGAAGACGCGATGGCTCCAAGGGTGGTGCTCCCAGAGCGGATTTCACGGCACAAGGGTCGAGTGGGTGCGTAAGAATCCTAGTAGTGCATATTTTCCTGGGTGCCGAGAGTAGACGACCAGTTGGGAAGAGTTGCGCGTAGGGACTGGGTGGCATGGCGTGTAGAGGCCCAATTCAACTGCATATCTTCCATTAGTTTCCCCATCATATTCTTTACAAGTCAATATGGGTCCCAAATCTGCTCTAGCTTTCCCATTGTCATGGTTTCTGCTATGATTTTGGCCTCCCAGTTATCCAACAACAGACGAATTGGAATGGAGACTTCGGGACCATATCCTTTCCTCAATGAGATTTCCTCCGGAGTGTTCTCCCCCTTCTTGTTCTTGGTCTTATCCCCCTTGTTTCTACCCGTAAGGGTCATCGCAAAGGTGGAGCAGGCGCAGGAGTGAGTATGTGTTAGGAACCCATGTCTTTACTTTGGTAGTATGTTGTTGTTGGATGCATATGCTTTGTAAGTCGTCCTGTAGTATTTGTTGATCAATAGTTTGTATTATTGTTGTTGGCGCATATACTTTGTAAGTCGCCCGTAGTATTGTTGATCCATAGTTTGTAGTGGCCCATGTTTTTGAACCATAGTATTGGTGCCTAGACTTAGTATATAAGTGTGTGTTGAGACCTATGAAGGCACCGTGAAGTTATTTGTATTGAGCTTGCTCAAAGGAGGTTGCCCCATCGAAGTGGCCTGTGATCAATAAAAGTGATTCTGAGTTCTGTCATTTCTTCTATTTCACATATTCTTATTGATTAATTGTTGCAGGTGCTTCACATCTGGTATCATAACACTTTCTTGGGCTCACTGGGTGAAATTTTTACCAAATTTTTTTTTCGCATCTGTTGCAGGTTTGGATTAGGGAATAATCCCTATCCGCTTAACTGTGGGAAGTACTTGGGCATAATCCCTAAAACTCATTGTGAGGAGTACCACAGGAACCCCCAAATAGCTGGCCCATTGAGAGGACCTGCCAGTGAAAAGGGCAACGACCCCTACCTGATTAACTAGTTCTCACCCGTGAGGTAAACCAAGAGCTATCATTTGTGGCAAAGCGGTTATCAGTTTTACCTAAGCCATGGAGTGAGCGGTACTGCCCCAATATGAAAGTTGTCAGACAGCATTGGTGGCCGAGTGAAACCCTTGAACTGTTAGGAAGCTGCACATACCTGGGGTCCATATCTATTTTCAGCTGAACTGTTGTCGATCACTACTGCGCCGTTTCAGATCCAGCCATTCAAATCCATTCTGAAAGCCGTTCTAGATCCATCCATTTTCAATCCATTCGGCGTCGTTTCAGATCCCTCTATTTCCGCTCACTTCTGGACCATTGCAAATCTATCTGTTTCAGATCCCTTTTGAGCCGTAGCTGCTCCAGTCTGTAAAAAAGATAAAAAAATAAATAAAAATAATAATTCTCTCTCTCTCTCTCTCTCTATATATATATATATATATATATATATAATTCAGTTTTTTCTCCATATCTCTCTTGTTTTCACTCTGTTTTACTTGAAATTTTCGGGGAACCCCTGTCATCCCATTCCACATATTTCATTTTTGAGGACCCTATTCCCAATTCTACTTCCCAAAGCCCAAAATCCCACATTTGTCTATTTTTAGGGTTTGCCATAACTTCCTCACATTTCACCCAATCACCTTCAAATTTTACCACATAGTTCCTTTCTGAATTCTACTTCTTTGTCCCCCTCTGCCAAATTTTCCCAGTCTTTCACCCTGCTTCTGAAATCCTCATTTTTTGCTTCCCTGTCTACTTGATAGTGTCCAAAACCTAGTCAAACCCCAATTACCCTTCAGATTTTTTCCCAAATCCATATTGTCCTTTACTGAAGCAGTTATTGGTTTTGTTTTCCTACCCAGTCAACCAAAAAAAAAAAAAAAAACTCCTGGTTATGGTTGTCACCCGTGCAGGAGCAAAAACCATGGAAGAAGCACTTGCAGCCATCCAAGCCAAACTCCAGGATCTGGATGAAAAATTTCTCGACCTCCGTCTTGAACATCCAGCTATGAACAACAAACGACAGTCCGAGTCTTCCTCAGACAATGGGTTCTCTTCTTCCAGCAATTTCCATGGTCCGAAGCTTGATTTTCCTTGCTTCAATGGTACTGATCCAACTGGATGGATCTATCGTGCATAACAGTATTTCAGTCTGCATAATACTTTTGATGTCAACAAAGTTCCTCTTGCATCCTTTCATTTGGAACAGGAAGCTCTTCAATGGTACCGTTGGTACATCAAGTCTCATGAAGAGCCAAAATGGCCAGACTTTTACCAGCTCCTTTTGCAACAATTTGGTCCTAGTGCTTTTGATAACTTCACAAGAGTCCTCACTAAACTTCTCCAAATTGGCACTGTGAGAGAGTATCAAACCGAATTTGAGAAACTAACCAACCACACTGAAGGATTGTCTGATGACTTTTACTGGAGTTGTTTTATCAGTGGTCTAAAGGTTGCCATCCGCTTTGAGGTCAAAATGTTCTGTCCCAACACAATGATGGAAGCCCTAGGGTTGGGTAAGTTGGCAGAAGATAAGATTGCAGCCCAACAATGCTCCAAGCCCACTTTTGTTCCCTTCCGAAATATGGGTTCTCAATGACCACCTATACCGCAGGCTCCTCGACCAACTCCTATCAAGCGTTTGTCTGAAACAGAGATGCAAGCACGCAAAGAAAAGGGGCTTTGCTATAATTGTGATGAGAAATTCACTAGGGGACATAGATGTGTTCAGCAAAAGCTCTATCTCTTGGATGTGGATTCTCTTCCTGCCTCTGAAATTGGTGACGAAGATCCAGAAACAATGGATGCTCAGGTCGACATTCAGGAACTGCCTATTGACCCTCCGTCTCAGGATGACTAGCTAGAGATATCTCTCCATGCTTTAGCTGGAATCACCACCGCCCAAACAATGCGGGTCAGGGGTTACTTCAAGAAGATTCCTCTTACAATACTCATTGATTCTGGTAGCACTCATAATTTCACTGACCCTCAGATCACCAAACAGGCTGATTGTTTTATCCATCCTTGCTCCAACTTTGAAATCATGGTTGCCAATGGGGGCACCTTACCTTGTAAAGGGAAGTGTCGAAATGTGCGTATCTCTATGGGATATTATACCTTGCGCTCTTACATGTTTTCCTTGACCTTAGGCAGATGTGATGTGGTTTTGGGCGCTCAATGGCTACGCACACTTGGCCCTATCTTATGGGATTTTGCTGAACTTTGGATGCAGTTTTCCCTTAATGGAAAAAACACACATTGACAGGATTAAAACCAGGGTCTCTCAGCATCATCAGTTCACATCGCATGGAAAAACTCCTCAAGAAGAATTCACATGGTGTCATCGCTCAGATCCATTCCATTCAGATGCAACCATCAGCGGTCTCCACTACTCCCTTCGATCTACAACAAATTCTGGATCGATATACAGGTGTCTTTGTTGAACCAGTGGGATTGCCACCTTCAAGGCCAGAAGACCATCATATTCAGCTCCTCCCTGGCAGCGTTCCTCCCAACATCAGGCCCTATCGCTACCCATTTCACCAAAAAACGGAGATTGAAATGCTCATTTGGGACTTATTGAAGCAAGGTATTATTTTCCCAAGCACTAGTTCCTTTTCTTCTCCAGTGCTTCTTGTCCGCAAAAAAGATGGGTCATGGTACCTCTGCATTGACTTCCGAGCACTTAATCACCTCACCATCAAGGATAAGTTTCCAATTCCTGTTGTTGATGAGCTTCTTGATGAGCTTCATGGGGCTCAATTTTTCTCCAAGTTGGATCTTCGTTCTGGGTATCATCAAATTCGGGTTCATGAGGATGATATCCCTAAAACAGCTTTCCGCACACATGATGGCCATTATGAGTTTTTGGTCATGCCCTTTGGCCTCACTAATTCTCCTTCCACATTCCAGGCCTTAATGAATAAATTATTTCGACCCTACTTGCGGAAATTCATTCTGGTATTCTTTGATGATATCCTCATCTACAATAAAACATGGGATGAACATCTCCAGCATCTGGATCTTGTCATGTAACTTTTCTCTGGCCATCATCTCCACGCCAAGTAGTCTAAATGTGTTTTTGGACAAAAGGAAGTTGATTATCTCGGGTACATTATCTCAGCACAAGGGGTTCGCGTGGATCCTTCCAAAATCGATGCCATGAACAATTGGCCGCATCCTCAGACACTCAAGAGCCTTCGTGGTTTTTTAGGGTTGACTGGCTACTACCACAAGTTTGTCAAGGATTATGGGAATATTGCAGATCCATTAACTACTCTATTGGAAAAGGATGCTTTTACATGGACACATGCTGCTCAACGTGCATTTGACAAACAAAAACAAGCTATGTGTACTACACCTGTTCTAGCTATGCCCGATTTTTCCAAGCCCTTCACTATTGAGAGTGATGCTTGCGGCAATGGACTTGGTGTTTTTTTCCTTCAAGATGAACACCCCATTGCGTTCACCAGCAAATCCCTTTCAGGTAAGAATTTAGCTACCTCTACATATGAGAAGGAAATGATGGCTATTTTGCATGCAGTACAGAAGTGGCAACCATACCTATTAGGGAATCATTTCTGCATCAAGACTGATCACCAGAGTCTGAAATATTTCTTGGAACAGCATGTCTCCTCCCCAGCAGAATAGAAATGGGTTAGCAAACTCATGGGTTATGACTATGAGATCACTTACAAGAAGGGTAAAGACAATATTGTGGCAGATGCTCTTTCTCACACATTTGATGCCCAAGGTTCTCTTTCAGCTATTTCTATGCCTGTTCCAAATTGGTTGCAATCTATTCAACAGGGTTATGTCAATGACTCTTCCTTATCTAAAATCATCCAATTCTTGACCAACAACCCTTCTGTTGTACCACATTACTCTTGGGATGGTGCTTCTCTGAGATACAAGGGTCGTCTAGTGCTTCCCCACAACACAGATCTTCAACAGGCTAAATTCTATGAACTCCATGTTTCTCCATCGACAGGGCACTCTGGGTTCCTCAAAACGTATGCATGGGCATGGCGTAACTTCTTTTGGAAGGGCATGAAAAGGACAATTCAACAGATGTTGGTTGAATGTGATACCTGCCAGTGCAATAAGGGTGAAACAACACTCCTTCCAGGATTGCTCGAACCCTTGCCCATACCTACACGGATTTGGATAGATATTTCTATGGATTTCATTGAAGGGCTCCCTAAATCTGGCGGGAAGACAGTGATTCTCATTGTGGTTGATCGCCTCTCCAAATATAGTCATTTTGCGCTCTCAGCCATCCCTATACAGCCTCCTCAGTCGCTAAAATTTTCCTAGACCAGATCTTTCGTCTTCATGGCATCCCTTCTTCCATTGTCTCGGATCGTGATGCGACTTTCACCAGTCATTTTTGGATAGAACTGTTTCGCCACACTGGCGCCAAACTAAAGATGAGTTCAAGGTATCACCCACAAACAGATGGTCAGACTAAAATTATCAATAAATGCTTGGAAACTTATCTTCGTTGCTTCACCTCTGAACAACAACATCAGTGGGAAAAGTGGCTCCCTCTCGCTGAATGGTGGTACAATACCTCTTACCACATTGCCTCTAAAATTACCCCATATGAAGCAGTCTATGGTCAGGAACCTCCAGTTCTTCTTCCATACACCCCCAACAGTTCACCAGTTCAGGAAGTTGACACAGTCCTTCGAAACCACGATCAGATTCTTCGCATTTTGCAGGACAATCTTCACATGGCAAGAAATCGCATGAAGCAACAAGCTGATCAGCACCGTTCTGAGCGCACTTTTCAAGTAGGCAATATGGTTTTTCTTCGTCTCCAGCCATACAAGCAATCCTCCCTGAAACTCAAAGGGCGTCATAAGCTCACTCCAAAGTTCTATGGGCCATATCGGATTCTTCAGAAGATTGGGTCCGTTGCTTATAAATTGGAACTTCCTCCTTCTTCCCGCATTCATCCGGTATTTCATGTCTCTTGTCTGAAGAAAGTTCTTGGCACCAACATCAGTGAACAAATGATTTTACCTGAACTGGATAATGAAGGATCCATCCTTTTGGAGCCGGAGGCCATCCTCAATCGGCACACTCGTCAGCTTCGCTCTCGCTCTATCACAGAGGTCTTAATTCAGTGGCACGGTATGCAACCAGAGGATGCTACATGGGAACCACTCCTTCATATTCATCAACAATTTCCACATCTAAAGCTTTGAGGACAAATATTTTTTTAAGGGGGAGGGGATGTTAGGAACCCTTGTCTTTACTTTGTTAGTATATTGTTGTTGGACGCATATGCTTTGTAATTCGTCCCGTAGTATTTGTTGATCAATAGTTTGTGTTATTGTTGTTGGTGCATATGCTTTGTAAGTAGCCCGTAGTATTGTTGATCCATAGTTTGTAGTGGCCCATGGTTTTGAACCATAGTATTGGTACCTAGACTTAGTATATAAGTGTGTGTTGAGACCTATGAAGGCACCGTGAAGTTATTTGTCTTAAGCTTTGTCAAAGGAGGTTGCCCCCTCAAAGTGGCCTGTGATCAATATAAAAGTGATTATGAGTTCTGTCATTTCTGCTATTTCGCATATTCTTATTGATTAATTGTTGCAGGTGCTTCACAGTATGCCGGGATTTGAGAGCACTGAAAGCATGGAGTGTTGAAAGCTTGGAGACGAGAGCATAAGGAGCCTGGAGCATCACCCGGAAGGTGAGCCGCATCGAGCAGGGAGACAGGAGTCCTGTACCTAGAGCCATGAGCCTAAGTTTCGCATGCCTAAGATCCATCGTCATCGTGTCCAGGGAGGATGAGACGACGTTGAGGGAAGGCATAATAAATGGCCTAGCTTCTTAATGTCGCATGGCTTACGTCAACAGGAGAATGTGTTGAGAGCCTAGGGCCAGGTGTCGTGTGGATGTACCCTGTCCTGTCTGCCTGGAGCTAGCACCCGCATCCGGGAACCTTCACCTATATTGTTATCTTTGTCTTCAAAGAGTTATAAAAAAGGATCAATGTTGAAAAATATCACTTTCTTCTTTTCTTCTTCTGCATGGCCTTATTTTTGGTTTGTTTAATTGTTGTATTACATCATATTGCATACCTATGTCTCTAGAATTATTCACAAATAACATAGAAAATAGGGATCACAACATTTCTATGGAAGGTTTCCTCCTTGTCACCACATGAAAAAGTCCTACACCCACTTCCTCCTTGTTCCATGAAGTAGTATTCAGGTGTGAGTATAGTAAAGAGCAATGTGATCACCATAATCATATGCTTATGGGGTGTACCTGCAATTTAGTACTTGTATCTGTACAAGCATTTATTGATTCTTTAGCGAGTGTCATCCTATGTTGATTGGAAAGATGCAAAGAATCCTTGATTGGTTTGGATAGTGTACATGGGATGCCTTCTACCAAGTTGTTTCTGTAGAGGGCATAGAAAAAGGATTGAAGAGGTAAAATTCCTCAATTTTTTTATTGAAGCAATGCCTATCTTCAAAATTCTAGTGATATTGCAACTTCTTTTACACCCTCCATTATCACCCTCTTCTTGCTAATAGCGGACCATTGTGGAAACTTACATGGATTCTTGTCCCCTACCTATTAATTTCAAGTCCTCAATGGAATGCGAGTGCCTTTTATGTTCCATTATGTTGTGCTAGTGCTAAACTAAACTTGACTTTCTCATATTTACAGTTTTACTTGTTTAACATTTTGATATTTATACTTTTTTTTCCCAAAGGCATGGGGATCAACACTTGAATACTTCAAGTGTTGATCCCCATGGCTTTGAGCTCTGGAATAAAAAAATTGTACTTTGGTGTTTCCATGCATGCATTGTTTGGGCCATAATGCCATGGCCATGTGAGTTTATGTCATTGATCAACTACTTTTACATTGTGACATTGGTCCTCTTCCCTGAAAAAAGGTGAAGGGTAGGTTTTCTATTTTCTTTGTTATTTTCCAAAAATTCTGGAATGGCATGTTTGAGCTTGTGAAATCCTTTTCTACTTCAGTGGACCCTAGTTGTTTTATCCCCAACTTTGTTTGTGATGAATCTATGGATACATTGTTCTCAACACATGAAGATCCTAACCCAAATCCTTGCAGTTCTTGTGTTTGATTTATGAATTCATTATGATGGTGGCATTGTTCTCAATGCATGAAGATTGTATCCCAAATTACTAGTCCCCTGTAGCCTCTACATTGAATAACTCTTTTATTTTTTCTTTCTGAGGAAACTTATGCAATGTAGAATGGTAAATCCATTTACGATATCCATCACCCTTGCTGGTAAAAGCAATTTCATTCACTAAAAACAAAATATTCATTCACTAAAAACAAACTATTCCTTCACTAATATAGGTGATGTTTTAGGATTTTGGCATATCATGATAGGTCTCCACAAGTCCTCAAGTTATTTAGGAGCAAAATACAATAATTAATGGTTGACATCGAAATTTCTAGCATAGTTATCCACTAAAGATCCAAGTCCAGGTAAAAAATTAGTGTAAAATCCCCAACAAAATGATGCATCATATGGAAGATTTCTTATAAATATTTATAAATGTGTAAATATATCGAATCGGTATATTTATAGATTTTTATGTCGATACTGAAGAGTTCTCATGTTTTTTGGTAGAAGAGAAGCATACACATGATGGAGTCTATAATGACTTGGAGTAGGGAGAGATTTTTTGTTCAGTTTCTTCAACTAAAGTGAATAGCTTACCAAATGAAATTCTAAATAAACTAGGAAAAGCACAAGAAGAGATTGAGAATTTGAGTTGGATCAAGGAAAGTAGGCAAATTCAACAATATAAAGAAATAAACATTTTTTGAATTTTCCTACAATGTTAGTTTCTGGGGGTTTAAATAGAGAATTTGAGATTAATCACAAATTAAATTGTCCATGTTAGTCAAAAATACGATTATAATTCTAACTAAAACTCGATGTATTAGAAACAAAAGTATTCGTTTAATTTTGATCTTTATGTAGATAAAACCCTTATTTTGTGCACTTGATATTGCATCTACAAGTTCTTCTTACCACCTTTCTTCTTCTTTGTCTTCCCCTTGCCTTTGCTCGCTAGGGCTAGAGCCTCTTCATCCATGATCTGTGGAGCACCGCTGGATGAAGTTGAACCAAGAGCAACATCAAATAAGCACGTTAACACATAAATATGGAAAAATAAAACAATATGTATGATATAGTGGATGCTAATCATAAATGATACATTAAAGTTAATATTGATTCTTAAAAGTTGTCCACGCAAGACTAATAAATACAAAATTACAAAAAATATTTAATAAATGTATTACATCAATGTTACCCCCTGAAAATGCATGCTCGTTTTGCATTTTTGGAGGCATTCTTTTCAGCAACATTGTGCCAAGAGATGTGGACTTTGGGAGTTTGGTATGAGTCATGAGCATTGTATGGGAAATCTTCTTCGAACATCATCGTATTTTTCATGCATAGGAGTGATAGTGATGGAGATTCATGTGTTACCCTTCTTTCATTTTTTTTTGAGTTCATATGTTTTGAGGCACAATTGCACATGTTGTAGCATCTCACCTATGGGGAAATTTCCTTCATATTTTTATGCATATTTCTCCATTGAGGCTAACTTTCACATTCCCCAAGGAATATTTGCATATTTGGAGATGTGACTCATCATCATCTTGCCAACATTGAAATGTTTGGGGTTTATAGTAGGACATCATACCTTAGAGGTTGGAGGTAGATTGTTATCCTCTAGCTTCCACGATGGCCATCAGTATCCTATATGTTGATCACAAGATTCGCAAATTGCACCAAACTGGCCTCCACTTCATTGTAGCCCCTTTGTCACTTGATCCTTGGAAGAATAAAATCAAATGGATGCTCTTGTGCATCGTTTGTTTCATGATCTAAAACATGTTTTTGACTATTTAAAACCATGTTTCTAATTTTCAGTACACCTATGTGGATCCTAGAAAGTAACATTTTATTTGTGAGACACAATGCCTTCCGAGGAATGTTAAAAAATACATCTTCCTAAGTGACCTCGAGAATAAACCTCTACTCCAGATTTAGCTTATCAAGGATGAAATACTTTTTTCTCATTATGGGTCTAAAGTTTCCATTGGGACAAATTGTAGATGTTTTCAAACTAGAGCATATGATAGGTTACAATGATATTGAGAAATCTTGATGTTTTTATAGAGGCCTAATTGCAAAAGGAATTACACTCCATTAGACGTTTGTTTTTTTGTCTTCTTTATAGACTCTAGGTGTGCTAAATCCAGTCTCCATGTCATGGATGACTACTTTCTATGGGTGCATCAGTATCTTTGAGAATGATAAATGTAGTTTGTTTTTGAAACTTTGAAGGCATGATTCCTTCAACTTGTTCACAAAATATTTTCTAGTATGGGAAATGTTAGGCATCATAATCATGTAATCTCTAGTATGGGAAAACTTATCTAGTTTTGGAAATACTATACATTGTATAGGGTAGGTTTTATTTGTGATAAATGGACCTATTGTCGACAAAAGCACTAACGCAAAGACCTTGAGCATGGTGAGATGCTTTGTTTGGAGGACTTGGATCTTGATGTGATGTCATAATTGATGGATTTTGGAGAGACGCTTTTCTTGGGAATGCAATGTGATGAATTATGTGATACAGTTCAATGATAACAAGATCACAACATACAGAAGGTGTGCACAATGGAATGAATGACAATTAATATATAGTGTGCGTGGATCAATAAAACAACAATGAAATATCTTCTACAGACTTATCCGGTTGATAGGACAGGGCATGGAATAGGGGGTTGGTGCCTCCTTCCAGTTGAAGCAAGTAAATCAGGGATTCGGTGCCTGTAAAACTAGAGGTTCGATGCCTCCTATCAGTTAGTGTAAAAACAAGGGTTCTATGCCTCCTATAAATTGGTGTTGGAGAACTTCAGAAGTTGGTGCTTCCATGAATGTAATTTTTATATTATAAAAGAGCATTCTTTGGTTTTCTCCCGGTTAGGTTTTCGCGTAAAAATTATTTTGTTTTGTGTTTTTTGCATATGTAGATGAATATTACTACTTATGTGAATGCATAATTTAAGTTCCAACTTAAATATGATAAGAAGTTAAAAATGGTTCATAAGTGCGCTAATACTGATTCACTCCCCTATATATATAACCAAAACTGAGAAAGGAGTTTCTATTAAAATATGGGATGCATCTGAAACGTCTAGCCAATTGAGCAAAACTTAAAAAACAGAGGCCATTCCAACAACCAAACACTAGAATTCTTGAGCTCTCTATATGTTTCTCTAACTCTATTTTTCATATTGTTTCTTCTATCAATTGAACTGGTATATATTCTAATAAAAGAGTTTCTTAAAAATTTGATTTTACAATACATAAATTAGGGAGAAACATGATAATTTTTAGAACCCAGGTTTCCACGCATCCATGTTGGGGCTACTAACTAACTTGTGCTATCATCCCTCTATTCTTTGGTGAGTGTATCATTGATCCATTATTTCCTCCTCTTTGTATTCAAGCTGGTCCTCCTTCCTTAAGCCCATAGAAACTTCATTAATCCTGCAGATTTGGGGAGCCAAATCTTTTTTCAATTGTTTAGTTTCATGATGCATATAGTGGGAATGATTCCCCTGCTCATTGATTTTTCATTTCAGAATTATCATATCAAAGTCCATTAGTGTATTTTTAGTAGTTTGCTTCTCTAGTTGACTAGTGAGGCAGTTTTGTTGCTAGCATAGAGATTGGATCTCCCATTCAATCCTTCTTTCCAAAAGTTTCTTCCATTCTTCTAATTGACTAGAAAAATATCCTACAAAATGATGAACTTCATTAATTTTGCGTTCACACCTGGACCAAGCAATGCTATGGGGATTTCTTGGGCCAACCTTGTCTTTCGCTAACTCCATGGAAATTTGTAGAGATTCCCACAAGTTTTCAATTAGCATACACCAATTATTTTTCCACCTTCTTGAAATGACCTCATCCCCTTTAAAATCCTTCCCATATCCTTGCATACGATCAATATCCTGCTTAAGAATTTTTTTGTCTACCATTTTACCAATTCACATGTTGTATATTATGGAATTATTGGTTATCCAATCATGTCTTTGTACTTGCAAAGGAACTGTACGCAGGGGAGCAGTGAAATTCATGTTTTGAAATAGGTAGATGCACTAAGATCGTAATCTCCTTGGCGCCGCCTCTATCTTCCATGATGGATTAATAAATTTCTGATTGGACATTAGGGTATAAGGGGTAGGATAAGATTCTCCCTCCATAAGAATCATCCTAGTGGGAAGTTGGCATCTCGACTTTTCACAATGATGGACCTTTTGATTTAGAATTCTTTTGACATGAAATAAGCTAATCTCCTCAAACTACTTTATGGTTTGGTTTATTCTTTCAGCAAGTTTTCCTATGATTACATTCTTGGGAATGGACTTCTTAATAAGGCATTGGATGAGAAGTTTTGAGTCTCTAATTGTCGTTAGCTTGGTAATCTGGTTTGTCTTAGCCAGATCCAAACCCTTCCAAAGAGCTAGAGCAGTTGCTTGGTTATTCGTGGATACTCCCAAAATCCAAGAATAGGTAGTTTCCTAATGTCCTTCGGGGTCTATAAGAACTCTCCCCCCTCCACACCTGCCACCCCTTTAAAATTAATATATCAATCATGGCCATATGCAAAATTTAGATTACTTGAAGGTTTTTATAAGCAAATTCTTTATCTGACCCTGGTAAATTCTAACACTTAGTAGCAAAAGATGATTGTGACACCAATCCAACATAGGGCTATGTTGGAGTAGGGAATCCAGAATTACAACTGGGACCTTTAATAAAGCCTGGTAACTCTAAATGGGCCCTTACGATGCTAGTAACATAATGATTGTAGATTACTCAAAAGAAAAACATGTTTATAATGAAAAAGAGAACTATGTAATTACAAAAGGCTAGAATTATGTCAGGGTGCGCTCTCCCATTTTGATCTGTCATCCACCTACGTTATAACACCCCATCTAGGGGAGAATGACAAATGCTTGAACATATCGATGTGGTCATTTTTGGTACACCTAAATTGTGTTAATGATGTGATTTCTATTGTAAAAAACATGAAATTAGTTTGTTGAGTAATCTAATACATTTTTTTTATCTTGATAGTATTATCTATTTGTGGCATTGTTATCTAGTTGATTTTTATTTCTTAAAGGACCCTTTACTAATGAGTTACCAATTTTAAAAGTTATGAATAATATTTTGTTCAATGGAATTGCAAAATTTAAAAAATCCCCAAAATGTGTTTTCCAAAGAGCAAATCATATTTAATAAATGTTAGCATCGGAATTAAAATGTGAAAAAATCATATTATGAAAATGCCAATCTCGATTTTTAAAATTGAAAAACCCAATTCTGAAAGTGCGGATATCAGGTTTCAAAATCACAAATATCGGTTCCATAACTGTCAATATTGGGTTCAAAAAGTGCAAAATCCAGTTATGAAAGTGTTAATTACAAATCCAAAAGTGCAGCTTTGAAACCCAATATTGACACTTTTGGAACCAGTTTTTGCACTTTACAAAGGTTGTTTTCGTCCAATACTCGAATGAGATTAGACTAGAATAAATCCAGATTTGATAAAATGAGCATTATTGTCTCCTCAAGAAAACATACCAGGGAGATAAATTTTATATATACTCACCTTAATAAGTTATTGCCTAAAGAATATATAAGTTCTATAAAAACAATCATTACAAGAAAAATAATAATCTAAAACCAAATAAATTCATGTAAAATAATTTTCAAGATAACACCACTTCAATGAAAATATACTCTTATTTTTAGAATAGAATAAATTGATATAAAAACATTTTCAACACAAAATAACATCTCATGTAAAAGTTAAATAAATTTAATGAAAGGGTAGAAAATAATAACTTATTTAAAAAATCTTTATTTGAACATTATATATCTTTCAATGTAAATACACATTTTTAACCATAATTACAATTGATTTTTTACAAATAGATATTTTCATAAGTTATGAGAGTTTTAAGGAATTGAGGTGTATTAAAATTAATTTAAGGAATTGAGGTGTATTAAAATTAATTTAGATTTATTTTAGATAATAAAAAAATAGTTTTTAAGTGATTTGATATTTATATATTTTTTATTCAGTGTAAATTAAAGTGGAGTGATAATAGTTTAAATAATTTTCTAAAATATAATGAAAATTTAAATTAAATTTCTAAGAGAAAATTAAACATTATTATATACAAAAATAAAATGTCTAGCCTAAATATTCTAAGTTTTTAACTTTTCAAAAATACAATTTAAACACTTATAAATTTGGATTTTATCAAAAACAATTCAAAATCCACCATAAAATAAAAAACATAGAATAAATAAACTACTCCGAAATAAAATATTAAATATTATAAAAAAATATTTTAATGTAAAAATTAAATTTAAAATAATAAAAGAATATATATATTTATATATATATTTAAAATGAGTATATGAATGTGCATCAATTTTCTTAAAAATCATGACTATAAATTATTTTGAATTTTTTCATATAAATATGAAAAATATTGAAATATGTTTTTCCTAATTTATGGGATAATATACAAGAACATAATTTTAGTAATGTGTACTCTATCTAATATCTAGATTTTTCATTAATGCTTTATTCTTTATTCCTAAATAAAAGGTCATACTAGTTGCCTGAATTTGGTGAACTAGTTAAAGTGATTTAATCGTTCTTTTGGTAATGTTCAATCTTTTCCTTTACTTTTATTTAATTCTAGATTATTACCTCTTTCTGTAGCTTCATTCTCTATGTTTAACTGGGATAACTAGCACTCAAATCACTCTGCTTTTGCAGCGATTTGTTCTTTAGATCCTGTTAAAAAAACCAGTGAAATTGTAGTTCCACCCCATTTATTGTGGAACTATGCCATGGAACTGTGCCCCTAGGGGTTTTGACCCATTTTAAGACGACCCGGACCATCGAAATTCCCAAAAAATAACTAGAAGGGGTGGAACTGTGCCTCACCGGAAAATTTTCCATCGCCGACAAGGGGCGATTTGAGTGCGAGTTATCGTGTTTAACCTTGGTACCATATAATCCTTCTTACTAGGGAGTCAAACTTTGGATATACAAGGTACACAACCTTTGTGAAGCACAACCTTTCTTATCACACATGTTGAGGTAATTTCATATTTTACATTATTTTTTTAGAGTAATTTCCCTTTCATTGAGTTGGTTGGGATTCTTGTTGACTTTGCACCTCGAATTATGTTTTTTTTTAATATTGGATTAATCCCTTATCTTTGCATGTAATCATTTGTATATAGCTTAAATTAAATGATTGATAATTTGTATTCATTTTTAGCCAAAATCTAATTAAAATTGTTAAAATTGCAAGTTTAGGTTATTGGAATTCTATATTCAGATATACCAAGGGTTATTGAAAGCATTGAATCCATTTCTATAATAGAAATTGCAATTTAAACAATCAAAATAAAAAATACAACAAAAATTACATTATAAAATTCCAAGAAAAATCGTTAAAAAAAACAAATCATCTATCATTTAGCTTACTCATTTTTATAGTAGTTACTACTTAACAACACTTTGCATACTCATTTTTATAGTAGTTACTACTTAACAACAGTGTTGCAGAAGTTGTTGAACACGCAGCCCATACTTAAGGTCTATCTTTAGCATGTGGTCACCATCTAGTGGGCTTCCAGTGCATTTTGGGCACATATGTTCATGCTTTCCACTACATTTTGGGCACATCTGTTCATGCTTTCTTGATGATGTGACCTTCTTGGAGACCCGCGTGATTGGAGGGTGCGACATGCCTAGAGGGTGCTAGAGGTCCACATTCAGCTTTAATTATGGGCACATATGTGGGTGCTTGATTGTTTACATATCTATAGATTGTACGATTTCCTCACACGCATCATGACCGTTTGCGACATTTTGAAGAAGGAAGAGGCCGCGAACGGCTCTTGTTCACCCCACCCAAGTCATCCACTGAAAATTGAGATTTTTTTGGGCAGGGGGAATTCCTCGATTTTAAAACCCCGATCTTCTCTCCATCCACGGTCAAAAAATTGGTGGGGTCTTCTTTCATCGCTGGTCCGGGAGATTGGCTATCGGAAAAGCATATTTCAATGTTTTTAGGGTATCTTCTCTTCAGTGCAGTTGGGGATACGATATAATAACAATGTCATTGTCAAGCTATAATAATTGAATTGTTTTATCTAGAATATTGAAAGAAATCGAGGAATACTTTTCCAATTTGTTGGGAAAGCATTTTCTAGACTTTGAATAGTATTTCATATAAATACTAAAAACTAAATTGCTTTTCCGAATGTTTAGACTTTGAATAGTATTTCATATAAATACTAAAAACTAAATTGCTTTTCCGAATGTTTGGTATAGTATATAAGAATAATAAAAACAGTGCCAAGCTATAATAGACTTTGAATTATCTTATCTTGAAGATTGAAAGAAATTGAGGTATACTTTTCCAAGTTGTTGGGATAGCATACTTTTCCATGTTACTTGGGTTGGGCTTAATTCTTCTAAAAATTCGTGCCACTACTAGACTTTGATATACAATCTTTGCAAAATCTATGGAAGTATTACACGCGCCAAATGTAATGAAGGTTGCTCGAAAAAATTGATAGACAATCTTTGCAAAATCTATCGAAGTGTTACATGCGCCAAATCTAATGAAGGTTACTCGAAAATATTGGAAGAAATGGAGGTAGGTATACTTTTCCAAGTCGTTGTAAATCTGGATCGAGGTATAATTTTCCAAGTCGTTGAATACTATTCCAGGAATACTATTCCAAGTCGTTGTGAATCTGTGATAGATCGAGGTATAATTTTCCAAGTTGTTAGGAATCTGGGAGGCTTAATTTTAAATTTGACGCGTTGATTCGAAAAATTAGGCGATAATTCAATGTTAATGCGATGAATTCAGTTTCTATTTATAGCTATCCTCGTTGCTATATTTGCACAAACCATTCAATCATAGTTGGAGATGGAGATATGTTTTGGTCCTTTCTTGGGAATGCCTCCTCTGCTCTTTTTCTATTTGCTTCTCTTCGCCCTTCCTTTTGGGTTTTCCACGCCTCAAGTATCTAATCGTTCGAATCCTTATCTCACCAATACTTCTGATCGAGAGCCTCTGCTTCGATTCGTGTCAGCAATTACTGCGTATGATACGTCCCAATCATTACGCACTTCTTGGAAACCAAATGTTTCCTTCTGCGAGTGGACAGGTGTCAAATGCAATCCGCGCACACAGCGAGTGGTCTCCCTCAGAGTGCTGAGCATGGGATTACAAGGTACAATCTCTCCTCTTCTCGCCAATCTCTCCTTTCTTAGAATACTCGACCTTCGCAATAACAGTTTTCATGGCCACATTCCCTATCAATTGGGGAATCTCTTTCGCTTAAAGAAGCTTCTCCTTTCTCGAAATCAACTTGAAGGTTCTATTCCGCCAACTCTTGGTGGGTGCCGAAGTTTACAGAACTTGTCTATATACTCTAACTATTTGAGAGGAAACGTTCCATCCCAACTCTGTGTTCTCCCCAATTTACAATACATTCACTTAGGATCTAACAATTTGACCGGTACAATTCCCGCCTGCTTGGGAAACATATCGTCTTTGGACTATATAAATTTGAATACTAACAACCTTGAGGGCCATGTTCCTTCCGAATTAGGTCTGCTCACTCTAGTCGGCGACATCAATATGTGGAATAACCGTCTGACAGGCCTAATTCCTTCTTCCTTCTCAAACTGCACAATGCTCCGACAACTGACTTTGGCTGAAAACCAACTAACTGGACACATTCCAGGGGAGTTGTGTAGCAAGAACATCCGGTTGAGGGGATTATATTTGTTTGGTAATCATTTGGGTGGTAGCATTCCCGCTTCCCTCTTCAATTGCTCGAAGCTTCAAGTGATTGAATTTGGGAGAAACCAACTCACTGGAGTAGTGCCCGTGGAGTTGGGTAAGTTAACGGACCTCCAGTACCTTTACTTGCACAATAATCGGTTGGTTAGCGGCAGCACAACCAGCTTGCCCATTCTCACTGCTCTTACTAATTGTTCCACCCTGCAAACATTAGCGTTGCGTTCTAATCGTCTCACTGGACGTTTGCCCTTCTCTGTTGGCCGCCTTTCTAAAAAAATAGATGTCATAAACTTGGGTGGCAATCAATTGGCAGGAGAAATACCTCCACAGATTGGAAACCTAACTGGTTTAACATTACTTGCTTTAGATGCCAATTTTTTAAAAGGGGCAATCCCTTCCTCACTTAATATGCTTCAAAAGTTGGAAAGGTTAGATCTAGGATCCAACAATTTACAAGAAAACATCCCTATGGAGATTGGGCAAATCAAAACCTTAGGGCTTCTAAATCTAGGGGGCAATAATCTCTTTGGAAGAATTCCTGATTCTCTTTCACATCTCCAGCAACTAATATATCTAAATCTCAATCAGAACCAATTATCAGGGCATATCCCTGCAAGTCTAGGGAAATGTGTGAAGTTACTACAGCTAGACCTATCATATAATAGGCTTAGTGGGCGCATACCTCGAGAGGTTGCAGGTCTTGCAGATTTAGCATTGTATTTCAATATTTCAAACAATTTATTAGAGGGCCCTATGCCTTTGGAACTAAGCAAGATGACTATGGTTCAAGCAATAGATATTTCAGCCAATCATTTAACAGGGAACATTCCGAGTGCACTTGGACGCTGCACAGCACTAGAATACATAAATCTTTCTTGCAATACACTTGAAGGTTCCATACCAAATTCGCTAGGTGAGCTTCAAAATCTTCAGGACATAGATTTATCCTCCAATAACTTGTCTGGTGGAATACCCATGTCATTGGAAAATCTCAAAATGCTTAGCCACTTGAACTTCTCTTTCAACAAGTTGTCAGGAGAAGTTCCTCGAGATGGTGTTTTCAAAAATCTTGGTGCCACTGCATTTATAGGAAATGTTCATCTTTGTGGAAGTTGGGTAAGTTTGCCGGCATGCTTTGCTAGCAAACATAGAAGGCTTTTGCATTTGATAAAAGTGATCATACTTCCTCTTGCAATTACAGCTGTTGTTGTATGGTGTTTGTTTTTTGGAATCTTGTGGAGACAAAATGGGAAGAGAAATATTTCTAGAGGTGTTTGGGGAGCTTTAAATGTGGGCCATCTAAAAATTTCATATCGAGAGCTCATGATTGCAACAGATGGATTTAGTGATGCCAACTTGTTAGGAGTTGGTAGTTTTGGGAAAGTGTACAAAGGGGTTTTGAATGATGGCACAATCATTGCTGTCAAGCTTCTTAATTTGGAGAATGAAAGGGCTCACAACAGTTTTGATAGAGAATGCAATGTTTTGGGAAGAGTGCGACACAGAAATCTGATTCAAATAATATCCTCTTATGCACACCTAAATTTTAGAGCTTTGGTATTCCCGTTAATGCCAAATGGAAGTTTGGAAAAGTGGTTATATCCTAGTGGAGATGAAGAAAGAAACTTGGGTTTGATTCAATGGTTAAATATAGCAATAGACATTGCACATGGCATTGCATATCTTCATCACCATTGTTTTGTGCAAGTGATTCATTGTGATATCAAACCTAGCAATGTGCTCCTTGGGGAAGATATGACAGCATATTTAATCGACTTTGGCATTGCTACTATATATTTTGCAAATAATGAGGATTCAACTTTCACTTCCACCAATGCACTCAAAGGATCCACAGGTTACATTCCTCCAGGTATTGTTATTTTACATAATATAGACAATTTTTCCTATTTTCATTATGAGGATGTTCTATTTTTATTAAAATTGTGACTCGGAAACTTTATTATTAATAAGGATATTTGAATGCAGAATATGGACTCCAAGGGCGTGTCACAACAAAAGGTGATGTTTATAGCTATGGAATATTGTTGTTGGAAATATTGACTAGAAAGAGACCCACCCACAACATGTTTGTGGAAGGAATGACATTGCAAAAATGGGTTAGTATTGCTTTTCCAAACCAAGTTGGAAAAGTGGTGGATAAAAGTTTATTGAGGAGCACTAATAATAAGAGAAGCATTGAAGAAAATGAGCTTGACTGTGCCACTCAGATTTTAAGTGTGGGTTTGTCTTGCACAAAAGAATCTCCTCAAGAACGACCTAGCATGATGGACATTGTGAGCGCACTACAAAAAATTAGAGACACTTTCTAGGGGTTGTTGGCATTACATATATCTAAAAGTGTGATTAATAAAATCATGGTGGGAATTGATTCTATATGGGTATGGTAATCATTCCTCCCAGCAATACAAGCTACACCCAATTGACATGCATAGTTAAGATTGTATACAAGAGTCGGAAAAAATTATATAATACATATTATTTTTCTTCCAATGGCATACTGAATTTCAGTTAAGATCATAATTTTTTTTATTGAATACAGAGGATTTTGCAACTTTGATTGAACCATGTCAAGCAGAGTATTTTCTAAAGAGGGCTATTGCATGTTACTTTGATCAAGAATATATCTTGATTTCCATATATCACGGATCGTGTTCAATAACAAATAGATTTTGATGGGAAGTTTGCCTAGCATTACAGATTGAGTTTTCTAATTTCATTTGAGTACTTGGAGATTTTGGGTTATTAGAAGTTTTCTTATAAAGCATTGGATTCATGAGTTGTTAGTGCCATAGAAAAATTGATTGTCTGTTGTGACCAATTGAGTTATTCAGGACTGGTGTGACCAATTGGTAATGAAATATAAGGTAAACTCTTAAAAATAAAGATCACTATACACAGTTCAAATTTGCATTAGAAATGAATGGGCCATTAGAGTTTAAGTTTCCATTTACTGACAAACTATGAAGGTTCACCCAAGAATCCAAACGAACAGATGATAAGTTATTCATTTTCATCTCCCAGAATTGTTTCTCGGCATAAATTATTTCATTCGTAATTCTGTACATGTATTAATTGTTTTTGTTCAATTTACTATTCACTGCTTTTGATTGCTAACTTGTGGAATTTGTTCGATTTACTATTTTTCATTGCATTGTTGCTTTATTTGTATTGAAATGTTTGGTCTACTGTAAATTATGCAACGCTTCCTTGGTTCCTGAACGCAGTTCCAATTCTTGCCCGGTTGACCAGTTAAAAACAGGTTGATCTCGTCCTTTTCCAAAAATAAATCTCCGCCTAATACTGGCATTAACTTAACTACAAGTAACATGCAGGCCCGCCTGCTGATATAAAAATGTTAAAATCTTGGCGAATTTTGCGCAGATTCATACAAGCCCGCCTGCGAATATAAAATTGTTAAAATCATAGCGGATTTTGAGCAGCATCAGAGATTTGCTGAAACTCCTACGATTGTAATAACAATAACTCTCATTCTCTGTTTTGGGTTTTGATATAAGCCAATTTAATGTGTTTTCTTGGCATACATTAGTATGGAATTAGAGTATGGTCCGAAATACAATCATTACAACAACAACATTTTATCACTTAAATTTATAAGAATTGAATTTGGGTGGGGAATGCAGCAATCAATTTTCTCAATTACCCAAGCTCCAACCAATGAACTGAACTGTGGACTATGTTTGAGTTATAAACCTGTTTAATCATATTAAAATTTCTGTTTTGTTATTACTCAACATTTTTATTACCAAACATTCTTAATTTTATAATTTTATAATGTTTTAATTAGTTTATTAGATTTAATTAACATATACATAATAATGATTATTTGAATATTTAATAGATTTATGTTAATTATGGATTTATCATGATCAAAAAGAGATCAAATTGTTTGAGGTGTAAGCCTTTAATGAGATTTAATTTTTTAAAAGCATGATAAAATATGAAGTTAAAATGAATTTATACTCATTTATTAATTTATATTTAAATATGATTTTTATAAATATATAGATATCTCACCAAAAATTGTAAAATAATAAATAAGTTAATTTTATCCACTAAATTAACCTTGAATCTTGAATCATTAAGAGAAAAAGTTATTAACTTCATAAAATGTAATACAAACAAATTCTTATTATGTTGAAGCACAAGTAGTATTTAGAAAGTTGAAAAAGGAGGAATTTTGAGTAAATAGATATTTAAAAAATATGTAATAATAATAAGGATTTTAAATTAAAAAATGTATTGAAAGGAATTTAACAAATAGTTAATTTTGGTAAGTTGAAGATGAGGAATCTTTTATATATATTGAAAGGAATTTAACACATGATTAATTTTAGGAGAATGAATTGGGGCATTCATTTATATCTATAATGAAGGTGTTATTTCATAAATTTATAAAATATATTTTTTTATGTTTATAATTATTAAATAATGTTATTATATAATGTGTTTTTTTTAAATATTATTTTATAATTTAATTTATATATTAATATGTATATTTATAACTAAAAAATAGTGTTAAAAATAAAATTTAAAATTTTAAAAAATTGGCAAAAAAATAATAAAATACATTAAAAATGGAAAAATGACAAACTTATACTGGAAAATCATCAAAATTTAAGCTTAAATTACTATTAAAAAAATCATTAATGGTTTCCTTGGGACAATAATAGTAAAATCGATTGAATACTAAAGCATGATTAAAAAAAACAAAAACATAAATATTAATAATGATAGAACGCATTGAATTTCAAAGTTTTGGGTCACCATCTCTTGACTTATTCCTAGTTCAATATCTGGTTTGTTATGATTAAATAGTTAAATAAGAATTAAAAAATTACCTTTCCTACACCAAACGTAAACATTTCGTATTATTTTAAAGACAAAGCTTATAAGCATTTCATTTAATAGTACATTTTGATGATACAAGAGACTCTGGAATCCTTTAAGATTCCTCACCACCTTGTACATAAATATGATAGTTATATTGTTTATGAGATGACATATATAATGTTTTTCTTATTCCTTGTGTAGATCAATAGGCCTCTCTAGACATCTTACCCTGTCAAATTACATAGGAAGACATCAAATCAACCATAAAATAATGTCTAGAAAAGTTGTGCTTGAAGCCAGATCCGAAAGTGGAAATTTTCAAAGTGAAAGAGATTAGAACAGAGCATAAACATGAAAAAGGGGAAGGGAAAGTGATATCATCACTATCACAACATATCAAGCCTATAATAGTTCGACCCAATTCTACAATGACACATCTAAATGAAATGAAATGAGTGCATAAATAACAATACCAAATACACTGGATAAGATTATTCTTCAACTCAGTCTTTAACTTGTTTTATATATAGAAGAGAAAAAGGTCTAGAAAGAAATAGTAAGTCAACATAGTTATGATCATTGTAAGCATAGTGAACGAGAGTTATGGTTAGTGGTTTAACATACCCTTCTTCTTAAAATAAGTGTTTCCCTCAGTGTTAATGAGTTGTGGATGAAGAACCAACCTTTCCGAGTCACATTTTTTCTTGGTAGGTTCTTTCATTTGATGAGATAATCAACAATTGCATGATATCCTTAATTGTTTAATCCATGTTTCAATGATAATTTCAAATTTAAATATGATTTTTCCTTGTCATCAAGCTTTGGAAAAATAGTTTGAACATGAATCTTTTCACTAATCACATTTTTTAAATAAGAAACATAATTTTAGTCAAATGCATATGTGAAGGAGGTAACTCTATGTTAAGGAGGTAACTCCAATTTGTAAGTCATACAGGAAATCTTCTATAATAGCTTATAGGGATCATATTACTTGGATGCAAATTTGTTTTCCTTGGTTTGTTGCTTGAGGGTTCAAATTAGTTTGTATTGTTGAATTGCCATAAATACTTAGTTTGTATGTTGAACTACTTATTTCATCTTGTTTTGTGTTGCAAGCAAGTTGTCCTCCAATAGTTGAAGGGCCTCTTATTTGTATTGGATGTGATTATTGAACCTTAGGTTTCCCTCTTAATGATGATGTGATGGATGGAAGATTATATCCCTAGATTTCCATAAACAGGGATATTTTGGATGGAGTATGAAAGTAAGTGGTGTACCACCATTCTTCCAAAGGAAACTACTTGACCTTCTCTAGCTATTTATTGGATATAAATCAACAAATATAGCCTTCCAAAAATTTATTCACAATCTAAGTATACCTATTCGTTGGGGATGGTAAGAAGAGATGTAAGCTATTTAAGCACCCAAGCAAGAAAAGAAAATAGTCAAAAATTACTAGTGAATATGTCAACTGGTCATAAATAAATCAAGCAATATAATGTGTTATGGCTATTCTCTTTATTCTTCTTCTTCATCTTTTGACTAGAAGTTGATAAAATTCGATTACTCTCATAACAAGGTTGAGGTAAACAACCCAGCACTTGAATTCATGATCACTACCTTTTGATACTATTCAAGGATTTATATGGAGTGGCCTAGATCCTTCTATCAGATTAGGGGAATTTTGAGGTAAAAAAAGGGCCTCAAAACAAAAAATGTACTAACAAAAACAACTTTAAAACAACCAATCACATTCTAGAGGATAACATCATATATAATGGTTGAGGTGGCATTGGTTGAGTTAAAGATGCTTAGTTGTCAAATTCTAAAGGGTGAATGAAAACCCATAATTAACCATAACAATGTTGCAAGTAAAGTGCACATAATAAAAAAAGTACTTATAAATTACTTTTAAATATAATATAAATGTATTAAAATACTTTTAAAGTACCTATAAATAAAAATACTCATTATATTTTAACATAAAAAATTGCAAATACCAAAAAAAATGTTTTATTCAAAATCAAAACTATGTAATTATTTTTCATTATATAATATATATTTTAAATAATAAAATTTGAATATCAAAAATTTGAAATCTCATTAAAAAAAATTATAATTATAAAAATGTTTTTCAATATATAATATATCATTTTAAATTTTTATATAACATAATACACAATATCTAACTAAAATTTATAAAAGAATTATAATTATAAAAGTGTTTTTCAATATATAATATATCATTTTAAATTTTTATATAACATAATACACACTATCCAACTAAAACTCATATATATTATATTAAAGATATTGGTTTTTGATATTAAAAGAAAGAATTTATATAACATAATACACACTATCCAACTAAAACTCATATATATTATATTAAAGATATTGGTTTTTGATATTAAAAGAAAGAATTATAATTTTATTAGTTTAATATATTGGTTTTTAAAATTAAAAGAAATACTTGTAAATTTATTAGTTCAAGTGTGGTGAGTTTAATACATTGAGGTAGGGATATAGGGTACGCAATATTGGATAGGAGGATTTAATATGTTGAGGTAAATAAATAAAGTGATTTGGTGTATAAATTTATTGGTTGGGAAGGGCGGAATAGGTAAGGGTGAGAGATAAGTTTATTTTAATTAAATAATAGGTGGTGTGTTTAATTATTTTTTGTTTTTTATTATAATTAAGTTGGAGTTTAATATGAAAAAAAATATGTACATATATGTATGAACAGTTTTTATTTAATTGAAGGTATTTGATTTTTTAACCTATAAACATATGACGTAAATAAGGAAATATTGATTAGTCTACTTATTTTATAAACAATTTATTTTACAAATATATTCAATAATGTAGATATTTATATAAATAAATTATTATTATATTTAAATAATGTTAATATTTATAAAAATAAATGTTTATGTTTTAATTTTAATGAATATAGGTTATATTTATATAATAGTTACTCAACATATTTTATAAATATCGAAATATAACTTTAGTGTGGATGGATATATGATTGCCTTTTATTTTTAATGAATATAAATTAGATATACATAATGAGTATATACTTTAAAATAAATAACAATTTATTCATAGAAATTTAATTTATGTTCAAAATACAAAATACATGACTTTATAAACATATTTTGAATATTAAATAAGTTATATTCCAAAATTCAAAACGAATATACTTTATTTATTTTATAATTACATTACTTTTTAAGTACGTTCATCATATTATATTCAAAAGCAATTTATGTATTAAAAAATACTCTTACTTTTAGTCATATCAAACAATATTTTTTTAAAACAATTTATGTATTCAAAAGTACTACTTTTAGTCATATCAAGAATATTTTATTTTAGACATCTTTTCAATTAAACTTAACCATAGTTACACTAGTTATAGCGTAAGAGGTGAGTTGTAAATATACCTCCCCCACAAATTGCCTAACTCATAATATTTTATCATATCTCTTAGGAGGCCCATTTTAGACCTCAAAATTCCCCTAATTGATTCCGAGTTGATCTAGAGCCTATTTTAGGATCTCATTATTCAAACTAAGGAACCCTTTGGCAACATGCTTTCATTCTCTACCATTTGTGTGTGCATGTTTTAAATGCCCATATTTTTGACACTTTGAGCCCATATATTAAACATTTGATGTATATACAATTAAAGCTTCAACATATAAGTGTTTTTATCTATGTTGCACTAGCTTTGGGGCAGGGGAAAGGTGGGGACAGGGGACGAATTCCCAAGGCAGCTAGAGTGCACCCCCAATTTTTCAAGGGATGGCAGCTTGGGGATGACAATAATATATATATATATATATATATATATATATATATATATTAAAAGTTAGAATTCACCATAAACATTTTTAGTTGCTTTTAAGCACGGGAGTCTATACTATATAGTAGTATGTGCATCCCTTTCACTTGCTAGATCTAAAAAAGCTCAGGAAAATAAGAAAAGGGTTGAGTGACCATTATTGGCACTTGAAAGGAGCAAAATGTAGTTTAGCTTTAGGAAACTTAAGTTTATCTATTTTCATTTTGATTAAGGTCCATGAAGGGTCTATCAAAAGAATGCTAATTTCTATAATAACTTTTCTTCTTTATATTTCTTGCTTATGATGATTGGGCTAAAAAGCATTCAGACCCTTCTCAACAAGTTTTGCAGATATTTAGAGTTGTGTTGAAAACCACTACAAAACACTTTGGGATATACCTGCTTGCATTATGTAAAGAGATTAGATTCATATTTTAGATTAAGAACATATTGAATAGGAATTTATTCAAATGTTTGGTACCCAATCGAAGTCTTTCATATCCAATTGTTTTCACAATGATTAAGGTTTGGATGGGGGAAGAGTTGCACTTGAATAACTCCTTGACACTTATGTACAATATGTAAAAGTTAAGATTACCATAAAAATGAGAAGAACAAGAGAAATACCTAGAAGGATCAACCTTTGAGTTGTTGCAAATTTCTTAGTTTGTTGACATAGAGTATTTATTGCTTGTGATGATATTGCTAAAAAGACAATAGTTAAATCACTAGAAACCCAAATCAAAATCCATCATACACAATTTTTATTTTGAGCTGCAACTTGTATAGATTTAGATTTAGGTTCACATAAAATGTGGATGGGATAAATGATCATATTGTCCAATCATCAATGTCCATTGTCAAAACTGAATATACATGCCCAAAATATCTCCAAAATATGCCTAGGAAATCTATGAAATCTACTCGGAATGTCTCCAAAATCTACCTAAAAGTCCCTAAAATCTGTTGGGGACGTTTTAGGTACAACCAGCAAGTTCCAAAGTCCCCAATAAATTAGAGACGTTTCCTAAGGTTCCCCAAGTCCCCAAAATATGGGGATGGTGGGTACGAAGCTTTTTTGAGGGAGAGGTCCCGTGCAACATAGGTTTTTATGAGTCGACTATTCTATATTGTGAATAATGATTGATGTATGATTATCAACATAGCAATGATTGATGTATGATTATCAACATAGCATAGAGGAAATTTTGACACCCATGTTATTGATGTTCTATATTGTTTGCGTACATAAGATTGCCTGAGAGGAAGAGCTATACGTGGAACAAGTGTGTTGTGCAAAGCAACTGACGTGTGTTACATGTTTCAGTTTTGCATTAGTGCTAAAATGAAAAGATGGTCTGCCTATTGTGCATTGATTCAATCGAAGCACTATGGATACGGTGAAAACAAAGCTTTATTTAAACGAGCTTATAATTGTTGATATGCACCTTACAATTGAAAAGTTTAATAGAGGTTATCCTACTCTATGTTAGATTAAGGGCCACTTTCATAGAGAAAAGTTAAATAAGCTTGTAACCATATTTATTCATTTCGTTGAATGTTATTGAAAGGTTAAAGTTCAACCAAGCTTTGACTAAACTCTTTGTATTTTCATGTCAATGCTCTCTGAAAAGAGGTGATGAAGTACTTAAAAGAACTTCTATTTCAGCATACTTCAACTTATTCAACTCCACTTATTTAAATTCAAAATAATTTGAAGTAACTGCCTCTGCAAATGACCCGAAGTCACATACCGCAGTGTTGCTTAGCATGTTGTGGTCTTGGAATCCATTTTCGCTCATCTTTTCGTTAGCAGCAGCCTGACCACGAGCTATATTGTTTAAACCCTCTTAATAAATCCAAACCAGAGTTAAGACGGTTAGTTAGATTGAAAAAGGCACTTGATGTATGTTACTGCAATAGAAATAAAGCCCTTGATGCTTTCGTCGGACTACTATTGGATAGTGCCCCGTCCTTTATCTTTCCAAGCTCCGATGTTCTCGTCGGAGGCCTATTCTACAGTGCCCCGATGTGTATTCAATAGTTCCCCCGACGGGATTTTTTCTCCACTTCACCGGACTTCAAATCCTGCGATGAGAATACCAGTGGATCGCCGTTTACAAGGCGAGAAAACTATTGACACTTGCACGGGAGTGGCATGGCTAAAATCCAAATGGAATTGGGGGATGCAATTTTGACAAAGCCAGGGCCAGCATGGCATGAAGAAGGAGTGATTGTAAAACAGTCTCTATATATAGAGGTTATTCTAGTATTACAGAGGTTTTTGAATTGTGTTTAGTTTCAAACCGAGCAGTCCAGTATTTGAATTACCTAAAGCCATGCCAGTCGTTAAACCATACCCTGCTTAGTATATCCATAAAATTGATGGATCTCGAAAATGGCATATAAACCAATATGTAAGTATAAACTACATGGATTCAATACAATCATAAAGGATCTTGAGAACTATATATAATCCAGCCATGCTTGTCGACCTGGTTGTATTGTTCTTGGTTGTATTTAGAAACTTTGGGACATAGTTTAATTTCTTCGATCACAATGTAGAGAGCCAAGGTTTAATCATGAATAGAAGCAAATACATATATCACACAGATATACATATACCTTACTGTATTATTATACCATTACCTTTGTAATCACTATAAAGGTGAATTATTCCAGTGAAATCAAGTTCCAATATGAGAAACCTTGCAGAATAGGATAGAGTTTCATTTCAATGAAGCAAGGTTTAATTATGAATAGAAACAAATACAGATATTCATATACCTTATTGTATTATTATTGCATTATCTTTGTAATCACTATAAAGATGAATTATTTCAGTGAAATCAAGTTTCAATATGAGAAACCTTGCAAAATAGGACATAGTTTTATTTCTTTGATCACAATGCACTGAGACAAGATTAATTATAAATAGAAACAAATACAGATATATATATACTTACTAAACAAATACAAAGATACACATACTTACGTAATATTATAACATTATCTATGAGAAACTTTGCAAAACAGGACATAGTTTCATTTCTTTGATCACAATGCACTGAGACAAGTTTAACCATAAATAGAAACAAATACAAATATACATATACTTACTAAACAAATACAAAGATACACATACTTACTGTAATATTATAACATTATCTTTGTAATCACTTAACAGCTACAAGTAAAATTGACCAATATAAGAGAATCATATAACATATAATGAAACAGGGTTGTGCGTTCCAAAATTCCATATATTGAAAAGTACAAGTATAGATTTAAAGTCTAAAGAGACTAATGTGGTTAGAGTCATAGTATTTCATAATGCACTCTGGAACCTCAAATCCATGTCAATAATGCATTTCTTCACTAAAAAGAATGAACATATATACAAAGAAAGCTTGCAAAGTTACAAAATGTTTGTTGCAGTAGACAATTCTCTTTTGTAGGCAATGACATAGTTAAGCCATAGTTTCAAAGTTACGTAGAACATATGTTATATTAGTAAACAATTCTTCTCAAACCAAGTCAAACCATAAAAGGTTTTTCTAATTGTTTGTCAAACCAAGTCAATGGCACTTCGAACAAATGCAAAACATGACTGTCATTAAAATCATAACAAATATAAAATGTTATTATAAAATGTATGGAAATCCCGATGACATAAGAGACATAGGGAATGCCACTGAACAAACCCACGGTTCTTCTTTGGATAGTCTACACTTCTTTCCAAAGCCTCTCAACAAGTCTTGTTATCACTTGCATGTGGCCCCCAATTTGCCTCATCTTTTAAGACTCTGGTAACTCGTCATTGGAAATTACAGTGGATTCCAAACTTCGCCCAACTTCGCTTAGCCTATTGAGACAGTGGATATGTTGGCAGTACAAACCATCACAATCAAAAGTAATACTGGAGTTTATGATGGATTCATATTAGTTATTTCAGCCACTGTGCTGTATGTTTGCTTCATCAAAACCTCTGATAGTCATAATCCCTTTATCAGTGGTATCGAGATGAGGGCCCTCCAGGATGGTATGTATCGACAGGCTAAGCCAAGAATATTTTGAATTGTAAACATTTGTCTACAAATATCAATCTTTTTGTGTTTGATAAATGAAAAATCTTATCAATCTTTTTATATTTGATAAATGGAAAATCTTGGAATAATATACAAGCTAACTGTAATGATGATCATATTCATTTTGTTTGTGTTTTACTTGAGAGGCATTAGCTTTATACAATGAATTTTTGGAGTATCTATTAAATTAGATATTTTATTTTTTCAAGGATTTATGAGATGAAGGTTTCGGTTTTTAATATTTGTTATTATTAAAATTTAGTTTTAAAATAGTCATTAAAATTGTAGTTTTAAATTATTGTAATTTTATTTTTAATATAAAAATAGATTATTTAATATATCACCATTTTACAATGTAAATGTTGCAAAATTTTAATAACAAAATTAGGTTATTACATAACAATTTTTAATTAATTTTTATCTCATTAGTACAACATATCACGAAAGTGAAGCATTGATAAAAAAGAAACTCATGCAAAAGATGCATGCATAACAAAGCCAAGAAATTGACAAACTTGAAATAGATGCTTTGGCACAAGTGGAGTTCTACATGCTCTCCTTCTACAACTCAACAATTGGATTCTATTTTAATATTATGCTGGTGGTCGTAAGAGTTTATACATTCATTTGGTGAAGGGTTTATTTGACTCTTAGTGGAGTTGAGCATGCCATTATAGATGAATCACTTAATAAGACAACAAGGCACTTGCAACAATCCTCAATCAACAGTTCGTCATTCAGCTTGGTCTCTTCACAACTCTCTCAGTGATCATTGAAAATTCTCTAGAGCATGGATTCCTTAACACAATCTGGAAATTTTTAACCATGCAATCGTAGTTTGCATATGTTTTTTACACTTTCTCGTGCTTAGCTTTGTGGTACAGCATAAAATATTTGCAGAAAATAAGACTTTATGGTCGCAGTCATTTTGTGAAGGCTATTGAACTTCGTCCGAGCTCCATCATAAGGACATACTCTGATAGTTTAATCCTTAACTTTCCAATGTAAACCAAAAGATGAAAGTGCTTTTTAATCCATAGCATGTCGCCACGACTTAATCCTTATCTTTCTGCTTTCTTTACTCTTATACCAATAAATTGACGGGGAATTAGCTGCATTGCAGCTTCACCTCTTGTTTTACTTTATTTTATAATTTTTTTATAAAAAATTGGATTTATTTTAATTTTTTTATTAAAAATTGGATTCATATTAAAAAGGATTATTTTCTTTGAATTGCCATTTTGTGTTAAAAGTTATTTACATTAAAATATTTGATAATTGATTGATTTTGATTAAAACTGTACTATAAAATGATAGAGAGAGAGAGAGCTCAATTGGTTGGATCTTATTTTCTTTGAATTACCATTTTGTGTTAAAAGTTATTTACATTAAAATAATTGATTGATTTTGATTAAAAGTGCACCATAAAATGTGTGTGTGTGTGTGTGTGTGTGAGAGAGAGAGAGAGAGAGAGATGAATCGAGGTCGAGGGATCAATTATCAGAATCCTTCAAGGTTAGGCACCGAAAAAATGCCGACAGGGTGAGGCTCCTTCAAGTGGGCCCCTTGGATTATATCCATGAATGTAGCATGCTCTAGGAGCGTGAAACACATTTGAATATATATATATACTATTTCTTGAATACCTCTAAAATAAAATAAACTTAAATATTTAATTAATAATAATTTTTATATAACATTTTTTATTGTATTTTATATAAATACAATTTTAATATTTTTTATTATTTTAAAAATAAAATTTTAAATTTTTTATTATTTTAAAATAATTTTATTATATATAACAAAAGTAAGAGTTATGCATTACATAATTTTGGTTGGTTAAAGAACATCATCATCCTCAGATATAATTTTATTAAATTAAACATATCTATAGCATTCTATTATTTTTTCTATTTACAATAACAAAAACATTCAATCAAGGTATTTTTTTTTCTATTTTCAATAACAAAAACATTTAATGAAGGTAAGAATAGGTATCGCTACATAATGGCTTCCCTTTGTTTGGATTACCATCAATCATTGCATCAACGTCAATCATTGCATCATCGATATGACCTATACAATTTAGATTATTATGTTGAAATTGATTTTTAAATTGTGAAGAACTTGCAACAATAATTAATGAGAATACACGGGACAACAGAAATAGAAAAACTTTGAATCACTTTTATATTGATTGTAGGCCACTTTGAGGGGGCAACCTCCTTTGAGCAAGCTCAATACAAATAACTTCACAGTGCCTTCATAGGCCTCAACACACACTTTTATACTAAGTCTAGGCACCAATACTATGGGTCAAAACCATGGGCCAATACAAACTATGGATCAACAATACTACGGGTGACATACAAAGCATATGTGCCAAACAACAATAACACAAACTATGGATCAACAAATACTACGGGACGACTTACAAAGCATATGCATCCAACAATAATACACTAATAAAGTAAAGACATGGGTTCCTAACATCCCCTCCCCCTTAGAAAAAGCTTTGTCCTCAAAGCTTGAGATGTGGAAATTGATGCAGAATCTGAAGGGGTGGTTCCCCTGTAGCATCCTTGTGTTGTATGCCGGGCCACTAACGCCTTTTGAGTTTCAGGGAGGATTGCGTGGAAGGATGTAAATGAAGAAGAACCATATCAACTACGTGAAAAGTGCGCTCAGAATGGTGTTGACCGGTTTGTTGTTTCAGTCGAATTCTTTCCAGGTGAAGATTTTCCTACAGAATGAGAAGAATCTGATCATGGTTTCAAAGAATCGAGTCAATTGCAAGAACTAGGGAGCTGCTGAAGGTGTATGGAAGAAGAACTGGCGGTGCCTATCCAGAGACTGCTTCATATGGTGTCCTTTTATATGTGGTACTATACCACTGGAGCGCTTCTAGGAATTCCATAGAAATAGTTGTCCAAATCTGTGTAGGGATGGGCAAGGGTTCGAGCAGTCCCGAAAGGAGTGTCATTTCACCCTTGTTGACCTGGAAAGTATCACAGTCAACCACCATCCATTGAATTGTCATTTTAAGTTCCTGCCAAAAGAAGTTACATTGTTCTCGGTCATACATTTGGAGGAACCCAAAGTGCCCTGCCAATGAAGAAGCATGGAGTTCATAGAAGAGATAGCCCCGTGGAACAGATTGCAACCAATTTCGAACAAGCAGAGAAATAGATGTAAGAGAAACTGGGTCATCAAATGTGTGAGAAGGAACATCTGCCACCATATTGTCCTTACCCTTTTGGTAAGTGATCGCATAGTCATAACCCATGAGTTGGATAACCAATTTTAGGTGTGCTCGGGAGGAGACCCGTTGTTCCATGAAATTTTCCAAACTCAGGTGATCAGTCTAGACGCAGAAATAATTCCCCAATAGGGATGGCTGCCACTTCTGTACTGCATGCAAAATAGCCATCATGTCCTGCTGAGATGTAGATGTGGCTAAATGCTTACCGGAAAGGTCTCGTGAAGGCGGCAAGCCCACTGGTGCAGCAAAGACACCCACATATTTATCCAAGGAAGTAGTGGAGGCCGTTGGTGGGTGCATCTGAATGGAATGGAGCTGAACGATGACACCATGTGAATTCCTCTTAAGGATCTTTTCCAGGCGATGTGAACTGAGGATGCGGAGAGACTCTGGTTGTAAGCCCGTAAATTTGTGTTGTGTCCCATTGATGGAAAACTGCATCAATAGTTTAGCAAAATCCCATAAGATGGAGCCAAGTGTGCATAACCATTGAACGACCAAAACCACATCACATCCGCCTAAAGACAAGGAAAACATGTCAGAGCGTAGGTTATAATCTTCCAAAGAGATACACACATTGTGACACTTTCCCTTGCAAGGTAAGGTGCCCCCATTAGTAATCATGACTTCAAAGTTGAAGCAAGGATGGATTAAACAATTAGCCTATTTGGAAATCCGAGGGTCAATGAAGTTATGTGTGCTACCAGAATCATTGAGTAGTTTAAGAGGAAGCTTCTTGAAGTAACCCCTGACCCGTATTGTTTGGGGGTGGTGACGCCGGATAAAGCATTGAGAGATATCTCTAGTTGGTCGTCCTGAGATGGGGGGTCAATAGGAAATTCTTGAATGTCAACTTGATCATCCATTGTATCTGGAGCTTCTTCACCGATTTTAGAGGCATGCGAATAATCCATATCCAAGAGATAGAGCTTTTGCTGAACACATTTATGTCCCCGAGTAAATTTCTCATCACAATTATAACAGAGCCCTTTTTCTCTGCGTGCCTGCATCTTTGTTTCAGACAAATGCTTGATAGGCGTTGGTTGAGGAGCTGGCGGAATGGGAGGTCATTTAGAACCCATATTTTGGAAGGGAACAAAAGAGGGTTTGGAGCGTTGTTGGGCTGCAAGCTTGTCTTCTGCCAACTTAGCCAACCCCAGGACTTCCATCATTGTGTTGGAACAGAACATTTTAACCTCTAACCGGATTTCATCCTTAAGACCACTGATAAAACAACTCATGTAGAATTCATTAGGCACCAATACTATCGGTCAAAACCATGAGCCAATACAAACTATGGATCAACAATGCTATGGGCAACTTACAAAGCATATGTGCCAAACAACAATAACAAAAACTATGGATCAACAAATAGTACGGGACGACTTATAAAGCATATGCATCCAACAACAATACACTAATAAAGTAAAGACATGGGTTCCTAACAAAAATAAAACAAGATGGGTAGAATCTAAGCTTCAAGTCCCTGCCTTAAATAAGGTGTGGTAGTGGATGGTAATGTACAGTGGTCTTTGTCATTGTGCACAAATGTAGGATGTTTATTACTCATTTATTTCTTTTTAGTTTATGCATAACAGGTCCCTAGATCCCGACCTCCTACCTTTCCAACCATTGTTGTCGCTATTTTCTACCCTCCTCTGAACCCTATCATGACTATGTGGGCTCTGTGTGCATCATTTGAGTGTCTAGTGGGCACCCAAAAGGATCTTGACGCAAGGCGCCTTAGGACAAAGGTTCTTGAATAACAATTACACACAACACACACGTTCACATAGACAAGATGTAAATAGGATGCCAGAAGCTGGCTTATATTACTTCTACTGAAATAGTTACAATGCAAATGCAAGGGATGAAATAACTAACTATTGTCGGCCTTAGACAAATACAATACAGAAGTACCTGTGTACTATCTCAGTGTGTTGACCATCACCCTCTCCTGGTTCACTACGGAACTCTGAGCTATGGATCGATCTCTCTGCGTTCGGAAGATGTGTGACTGTTCTCTCCAATCTACCAATCTACTCCCCGAAATCTGCTCCGTGCTAACTCCAAAAATGGAACTAACTACCTACTCTGTGCCTGCGCACAAGCCTTCTACTTTGCTGCTACTATTCCCGAGATCACTGCGACCCCCGAGACATGGTTCCTCTATTTTTTGATCTCCTCAGATCCTATGGACCTGCAACTGTCAACGTCCCTGCCATGCTGCACAATCTCTTCATGTGTTGACATCTGTCACGATCTCAACCACTTTTAATAACTGCCATTAACTTCCTTAGCAACCCCGAATGGCTACCTCGTACTCTTCTTGATTTTATGCGCATCCTTCTGACACTGCTACAGTAGTCAGTCTTATCACCATCTGGACCATATTGTCTTCTGTCAATCTTTAACATACCTTGTCATATTGCTTTCGCTCATGCGTCTGCCTGTCCAAAACTGTCGGAGTCGCAGTTCGACCACCTATTGACCCTCGACATCTCCGCTGCTACCTTGTCATTTGTTGACCTTTGACACGTCGACTCTCGACCTTCTGCATCTTCTGTCGATATGCACATCGACTGCTTCTGCTCAACTTATTGACTTCAACAGCCAATATGCTCTTCCACACCAGTGTTCATCGAAAATCCCTCTGTTCACCCTCCTTCATGTCGATCATCTTCGACTACTTTGCCTAGGCCTCGATGCTCCTGCATCAGACTTCCCAGGTGAAAAAGAACTTGACTACTCCGTCAGTCTCCTAAACTCTTCTTTGGAAATCCATGTCGCCTCCTGCAATTCATCATATTTTCATCACACTAATTATTCCTTCTTTCGTGAACTGATAGTACGCCCGACTTCGTGTTCCTCGATTACTTCTACAATTTCTTCCTTATGTCGAACTGGAATCTGCACTGTCTAGTCGATGTTCGACACTTCCGCGCTTCTGCTGCTTGAACCTTCTTCAAACTTTTACAGATCTGAGACATTGAACATTGGTGAAATGCTCAAGTCATTCAGCAGCTCCAACACATAAGCATTGTCTGAAATTTTCTTCAGAATCTTACATGTTTCAATCTTCTTCAGCTTCAGCTTGTTATATGTTCCTGTCCTAAATCGCTCCTTCCACAAATGTCCATAGACTAAGTCTCCTTCATTGAACAACTGCAGTCTCTTCTTCATGTCGACTCTCAACTTGTATGCTGCATTACTCTTTTCTATGCGCTTGCGCACATCTTCATGCACTTCTTTCATATGCTATGCGAATGATTCTGCATCCGCGCTTTTCCTGATTTATGTCGGTAACTCGACCAAATCCACCACTCCATGTGGGATTCTTCCTTGCAAAATCATGAATGGGCTCAATCCCATCGACCGATTCACATAATTGTTATATGCAAACTCTGCTTGCACCAACACGTTCTCCCACTGTTTGGGTCTGTCGGCTGTCAAACACCTTAGAAGGTTTCCCAAAATTCTATTCACCACCTCGGTCTGTCCGTCTGTCTGCGGATGATATCTCGAGCAAAACTGCAACCTCGTATCCAGTTTCTTCCATAGGGTTCTCCAGAAATGCCCCATAAACTTGGTATCTTTGTCCGATGTGATACTCTTCGGCAACCCAAGAAATTTGACTACTTCCTTGAAGAACAGTACAGCAATTCCGGTGGTGTCACTTTTCTTCTGACATAGAATAAAGTGTGCCATTCTTGAAAATCTGTCAACTACAACAAAGATTGAGTCGCTCCCTTGCTGTGTCTTCGACAATCCTAACACAAAATCCATGCTCAGGTGCTCCCATGGGGTATCCGATACAAATAATGGTGTATACAACCCCGTATTCTGACTTCTCCCTTTTTCCAATTGGAAAACTCAACATTGTCAAACCCACCTTCTGAAATCTGTCATCATTGCTGGCCAATAATACTTCTCTTCAACCAATGCCCTGGTCTTGTCGATGCCAAAATGATCTGCTAATCCGCAGCTATGCAACTCTCGGATTAGGTTCTTTATTATGGATCCTCTGGGAATACACAATTGTTGTCCCTTGAATAGGTATCCCTATTGGATAAAATAATCCAACTATGGAGTCCTATCAACACTCCACGGTTCACGACAAGCCTCCCATGCTTTCGCGAAATCCTCGTCGGTCACATACTCTAACTTCACCGACTCTATTCCTATTTCCTGAACTGTCTCTGTGTATAGTAATGCAACTCTTCGACTTAGCGCGTCGACAACCTTGTTCGACTTCCCACACTTATGTCACAACATGAATGTGTATCCTTGCAGGAATTTGACCCATTTCATGTGCCGATGATTCAACTTCAACTGAGTATTAAGATACCTCAATGCTTGGTGATCTGTTTATAACACAAACTCCTTGGGAAACAAATAATGCCTCCACTTCTTCAATGCTTGGACAATAGCATAAAATTACTGGTCATAGACCGAATATTTCCGCTTCGCATCACCCAACTTCTCATTGAAGAATGCAATTGGTCGGCCCTCTTGGCTCAACACTGATCCAATTGCCACTCCACTCGCATTGCAATCGACCTGGAAAACTTTGTCGAAACCTAGGAGCACTAAAACTAGGCTCTCAGTGACCTTTTCCTTCAACTTATCGAAAGATCGTTGGGCTGCTTCCGTCCACTTAAATTCCCCTTTTTTCATGCACTCTGTCAAAGGTGCACAAATCCGATTGAATACTCAGATGAACTTCCTGTAGAAATTGGCAAGTCCATGGAAACTCCTTACTCTAGTGGTACTTGTCGGTTCCGTCCAATCCAATATTTCCTTCACCTTTTCTAGGTCCATCACCAATCATTTACCCGAGATTACAAATCCCAAGTACACTAGTTCTTCCTTCATGAAAAAACACTTTTGCAGGTTCACCATCAGCTTCTCATCCTGCAACTTCTGCAATACTTGGCAAATGTGCCCCAAGTGCTATGTCTTGGTTCGACTGAAAATCCAAATTTCGTCTAGGTAGACTACGAAAAACTTTCCCAATAATGGCTTCAATACCTCATTCATCAACTGCATGAATGTACTAGGTGCATTAATCAATCTGAATGGCATGACTAACCACTCATACAGCCCTTCCTTCGTTTTGAATGTTGTTTTCCACTCATCTCCTTCTCTAACCAGAATCTGGTGATAACCGCTCTTCAGGTCTATCTTCGTGAAGTACTTCGCTCCACTCAATCATTCCATCAAGTCATCCATCCTCGACAATGGAAACTGGTACTTGATCATGATTTTGTTAATAGCTCTAGAGTCTGTACACATCCTCCATTCTCCACCTTTCTTCGGTGCTAATACTGATGGTACCGCGCATAGACTCAGACTCTCTCTGATCAACCCTCTGTCCAACAAATCCTGGACTTGTTGATTGAGTTCCCGACCTTCTGTCGAACTCATCCTATGCAGTGCTTGTTTGGAAGACTTGACCCTGGAATCAAGTCGATCTGATGGGATATGCTTCTCATCATTGGAAATCCCGTTGGTGTCTCATCGACTACTATGCGTCAAAACTCGTCAAGCATCTTTCTAACTTCGACCAGAATCTTCTCCATTGTCGACCTCTCGGCACATTGCCTTTTGGAATGATCGCAAAACATCCTGACTGCTTTTCCTCTTCTGTGAGGAATTCTTTCACTGAGCACATCAGTACTCAATTCTCTCAAAATTTTCTCTTGCCCTGCTTTTCGTCGGCTTGCTCCTTCCAGCCTCGGCTTAAGAATCCTTTGCATGCCATTCTTCCACACTATTACTGTGTTGGCTCAACCATCATAGATTATCTTCTGATCATATTTCCATGGTCTTCCTAACAACAGATGGCACGCGTCCATTGGGATTACGTTGCACAGTACACTGTCTTCAAACCCCTCGACTCTAAAGTTAATCAAGCATTGTTTGGTCACCTTCACATGGTGTCCTTTCTGAAACCATGAGATCTTGTATGGGTGTGGATGTTATCAACACTTCAACCCAATCTTGTCGATGACCTCTGTCGACACATGATTCTCAGTGCATCCACCATCAATTATGGTCTTGCAACTCCATTTGCCGATTTGAAAGATAGCCTTTCATTGTGTCGGCCCTTGCTCGTCGCGTTGGTCTTCCAAAACCAATGTTCTTCTAACTGTAAGGTTTATATTCTTCTTCTTCTCATCTTCATTGTTCTCGGATGTCGATTTTGTCCTCTTGTCGACTTGCTCATCTCTTCGACTTCTGGGTCTCGACTCCTCTGCACCATGTAGGTTCTCTAGGAATTCATATGCCTTGTGTCCGTCTCCTCAACACTTGTAATAGATTATGGCTGGTATGTCAGCTCCTTTTCTCTCGGATGGACCACTTCGACCATACGCACCTCGACCACATGTTCCTCAACCATCGTGTATGTTTTCTTGCGTCTTCTCCCTTATCGATGTCCCTTCCGCATTTCAGTTGTCTTCGACATATTCTCTTGTGTAACTACTACTTTGGCCCTTCACGGAAACAATCTTCGCACTCCAACCAGTCGTCCTTCCTCTGGTTGTTGCAGATTTCCTCAACAGTTTCTCTTCTGCCTTCAGAGCTAACTATTAGGCTTCACCGACCGCTTTGAATCTTGACATGCTCAACTCATCTTGAATGACATATTTCAAGCCGTTGACATATCTTGTGACAGCTTCTTTGCCTTCATCGGTCTAACCAGACCTTATCGATAATCTATAGAACTCTTCTATGTAGTCCTTCACGGTCATCTCTTTTTGTCGAAATTTCTACAACTTCCGGAACAAGGAAATTACATAGTCATTTGGCAAGAACTTCCCTTTCAACTTGGCGACCATCCTATCCCAAGACTTGATTTTCTCCTTGCCCTTCTTGACTCTGTCAGCCTGCACATTATCCCATCACAATGAGGCATGACCCTTGAACCTTAGACATGCAGTCTTAACCCGTTTAGCATCCTTGATCTTCTCTATGTCGAAATATTTATCCATCTCTCTAAACCAGTTAATCAAGTCTTCTGGATCCAGGCTTCCTGAGTAGGTACGTACATCTGGTTCTTCTGGTTCTTCTCCTACTGCTTCCCGTGCTTCCACTTCTTCGACCTCTTCGTCCCTGTGGTATAACGCATCAGGAATACAACCATGCCTTTGGCTTTCTTTGATCGATGCGACTTCATTTTTCAAAGTTCGCATTATTTGGACGCACTCGTTGAACATCTCACGATCAACTGTGACTGCTGTGCCACATGCTCTTCGTCCAACACCTCGAATGTTAATGCCTCTATGAGCCATTTTCAACCTCGGTTGAAACTCCCACTCTGTCCAATTGCAACCGGACTTCAATAAGTCATGTACAACTCTACCCAACCGCAGTTGGAGCTGTAAACACACTTGCACACTGGATTCTCTTCCAATGTCAATACCACTTGACGTTGTCCTGCTCACAGGATTCTTCCACTCACAAGATTCTCTTCTCGCTCTGATATTACCAGCTTTGATACCAACTGATGCAAGTCAAGTCGGTATCACTGCTTCTTAGGCAACTTCGGCTTTGAAATTCACCGATTCTTTCCCACTTTGATACCAATTTACACAAGGCGCCTTAGGACAAAGGTTCTTGCTTAACAATTACACACAACACACACATTCACATAGACAAGATGTAAATAGGATGCCAGAAGTTGGCTTATATTACTTCTACCAAAACGGTTACAATGCAACTGTAAGGAATGAAATAACTAACTATTGTAGGCCTTAGCCAAATACAATACATAAGTAACTGTGTGCTATCTCAGTGTGTCGACCGTCACCCTCTCCCGGTTCACTGCGGAACTCTGAGCTATGGATCGATCTCTCTGCATTCGGTAGATGTGTGATTATTCTCTCCAATCTACCAATCTTCTCCCAGAACTCTGCTCTGTGTTAAATCCAAAAATGGAACTAATTACCTACTCTGTGCTTGCGCACAAGCCTTCTACTCTACTGCTGCTGTTCCAGAGATCACTGCGACCCCCGAGACACACTTCCTCTATCTGTCGATCTCCTCAGATCCTGCAAACCTGCAACTGTCAACGCCCCTGCCGTGCCGCACAATCTCTTCCTGTGTTGACATCTATCATGATCCCAACCACTTTCAATAACTTCCATTAACTTCCTTAGCAACCTCGAACGGCTACCAAGTACTCTTCTTGATTTGCTGCGCATCCTTCTGACACTGCTACATTAGTCGGTCATATCACCATCTTGACCATATTGTCTTTTGTTAGCCTTCAACATACCCTATCGGCTTCCTTTTGCTCATGCGTCTACCAGTCCAAACCTATCAGATTCACAATTTGACCAGCTGTCGTCCCTCGACGTCTCCGTTTCTACCCTGTTGTCTGTCGACTCTTGATCTTCTGCATCTTCTATCGATATGTGCATCGACGGCTTCTGCTCGAGTTGTTGACTTCAACAACCAATCTGCTCTTCCACACCAGTGGTCGTCGGCAATCCCTCTGGTCAACCTCCTTTATGTCGATCATCTTCGACTGCTCTGCCTAGGCCCCGATGCTCCTACATCAGATATCCTGCCACCTCTGTGTGCTGCATGTATGCGTTACTCTTCTCAACGTCTAATTGAAGGAGTCATGTCTGCTTGTTACATTAGCTACCTACTTCCTCAATAATTTTAATCAGTTTTGTCCACCTCTACCTTGGATTTTTGACTTGGCTTAGCCATGGGTGCAGATAGTTAAGTTTTAAGGCTTGCATGCAGACTGTGCATTCCAATCATCCATAGAGGCTCTCATTCCAATTACCAACACACTCCTCTCTGAAAAATTGTAAACCTCAAGAACCATAACTCACGGCTTTCTTAATTATATTAAATAATATACATGTCAACATGCATGCATGCGGAATATACATTCCAATCATGCATAGAGGCTCTCACTCCAATTGCCAACATGCTCCTCTTTGAAAAATTATAAACCTCAAGAACCATAACATAACAGAAAAATGTTAATGTCCATGACATTGTTAGTTCAAAGTAAGGACATGATACGATGAAGAATGGAATGTAATTCTGGCAATTTTTGTATAGTTAAGTCGTATTTTTTGTAAATCATACACTATATGATATCAGTGAAGTTTTTAGTCAGGAAACACCAGAATGGAAACAAAATTTCGGAATCTCTACACCAGAAAAAGAGATGAAATATAAAAAATAACCTAAGAGCATGTATTGTGGCTTCGATTTTAGTTAAGCACTACATATAAGTGATCCTACACAGAGAATTATTATGCAAAATTATATATTTTTAGAGCCAAAATAAGGAGTTTAACCAGCGAAGGAAAAGCTCGTTGATGCACCATCGAAAGATGGAGAATAAGTTAAACAACTAGAGCATTGTGAGGAGATAATCATGCTTGATTTGATAAGGTGATTCTATAGATCTCTTTATTTGATTCTTCGCTCTTTGCATTGCTTGTTCTTTGGTTTAATTGGCTCTCCTTGCATAAGGATTTGGCGATTTTCCCATCTCTATTGTTTAGATCTGTTGATTTTCTAGTTTCTTATTAATGATTTTGTATCCTTATTTGAGCTTATTCCAATTACTTACATGCTTTGGTTTGGTTTAATTGGCTTGATATCATTTTTGGACAATCTCATGAAATTTGGTCTTAATTATATCAATGAGTCAAAAGAGCATCTTGGCGGTGTAGAATAGTTTGACTGAACACTTATTTTCAACAATTTTGATTTATGATTTGAAAGGGTGTATAACAAAGAATGGTTCTCAATTTTGAAAGAATTATTGAATTTTGCTAGACTTAAGTTAAAAAAAACACATAAATTTCAATTTATGACTTGAAAGGGTTTATAACAAAGAATGGAACTCTCAATTTTGAAAGGATTATTGAATTTTGCTAGCCTCAAGTTAAAAAAAAAAACATGGAAAGAGTCAACAATTCTCATTCATGAAGTAAAGTATTATTTTTCATAAAGAATAATTCACTTTGCTTATTGATAAATAAATTTCAATCTTATTTAAATGACTTATTAATGTTTATATGTATGGAAGTATTAAATTTTTTACTATTAATATTTCTACCATATAATTCTTTTTCTAAGTCATATAATCTTGCTCTAAATATAATATTGTGTTTATATAATATCATTATTCAAAGTCGATATTTCTTAATTATTATTAGTCCCTGCCAAGGCAGGGATTATAGCAATGGGTCCGTTGTCAAAACTAATTTGACTTTTTCTTAATTTTATCAATTTAATAGTTGTTTTACAATGTTATGCAAAAAATAACTATTAATTTTAATTTTTTTAAATAATAAAATGTCTTTTTAATTTTTGAAATTAGAAAATACTATTTTGTTATTGGTTGTAAGGGTTGATTTGACTAAATACCCTTGGTTGGAGGTGACAATTAGTTTTTAAAAAATATTTAAAACTTATTTTATTTAATTTTTTTTCTCAAATTGACACATAGCCATAGTCTAAAAGCTTGATATGACAATTTTACCTCATTTTAATTCTAATAAACAAATATATAAAATAATTAAAAATTAAAAAAACCAATAAAACACATATATTTGGCATCTGTAATATCGTACCACCCTTTGTCCCGTCAAATTTAATGCTTGTCCTGCCCTTCTTCCTTCCCGTCATCCCGTCAATACGGTCCTACCGGTCCTGCCCTGCCTCAAGAAACTAGTAAATATTGATTTTGGAAAACGTTTTGAGGTTCTGTCTTCATAAATTTTATGAGTTATATCATATTTTGAATTTATTATAATTATATATTAAATTATATTATTCAAATCAAAACTTAAATCTCTATTACTCATAATATGATCGATTATTTTTTATTTAAATTAGTTATCAATAATTAATGAACAAATACTCTTAATCATTATATTTCATCTTTATATTTGTTGTGTATGCATACTCATAGCCAAGCATCAACAAAATGATTATGTGCAAGTTTGGATGGACGTGTAACATGGCCGGGTTTTAGGGTAATCAAAACAACTTAAGAAGCAAATAAATTCAGAGCTGTAATCTTTATTTCTAGCCCTGCAGTGGGATCCCAGGAAAGTTGCTTTAGTCTTAAATGCTAAAATACAATACTTCCATGAGAGTAGGCCAAGAAATCATGAGTTTCCTCTCCTCTGATATTAAAAAATCAGGGATGATTTTAGGGGCGAAATTAAAGGGGGTCAAAATTTTCCTGGGGTGAATTTCTTATATAGAAAGAGTTTTTATAAATAATATTAGTTAGCCCCCTTTTATTTTTCAAAAAAATTTAGGAAATTTTTTAGCACAACCATATATGTGAGAAATGGTCCCAAAAAAAATATTAGCCCACTCAAATTTGACCTAGATTTGCCATTCGCCCCCCGATTTCTAGAGTTTTTGCCTTCTCTGTCTCATTCGCCCCTCGATTTCGAGAATTTTTTCCTTCTCTGTCTCATTCGCCCCTCGATTTCGAGAATTTTTGCCTTCTCTGTCTCATTCGCCCCTCGATTTCAAGAATTTTTGCCTTCTCTATCTCATTCGTCCCCCAATTTCTAGCTATGGCAATTCGTGTAGCACCATTCACCCTTGATTTCGGGTGATGGTGGTTTCTAGAGTTACTATTCTCCCTCGATTTTAGGCAATGGCAATTTTTCAAGCCCCATTCGCCCTTGATTTCAAGCAGTGACAGCTTACAAAGCCCCATTTGGCATCCCTGATGGGTTTTTTCATTTTCCGCGTGGTTATTAAAGGGAAAACAATATATGGTAATCACATTGAGTTTGATTATCATTTCTCGTGGATTTCTGCACCGACGAATGAGAAAATTGAGTCTTGTCAAGTCATCTTTGCATCTATTCAGTCTATCTTTGATGCCACTATGATTTATAGGTTAGCCTTTCTTCCACATGACTTATTGTAGTTGTCAAATATTGGAGATGAAATCTTAGGGTTGAATACCAGAGAAAAGTAACATCATGGGTTCTTTGTATTTCCACAATTTTATGTATATTTCCATGCCCACTTCAATTTTGTAGATCTTTCAAATGTTTTTGTAAGAATCAGGTTCTTATGTCGATTCATGCTTTTTACTTTAGGCAGTGTTCTTCTATAATGATAATTAAGGATTTTGTGAGTATACATCAGTACTCTCAGTTACAATGGTCCTAAATTTAAGTTCCCTCCTAAATTGCTTTGCATTGTTAGGATGTCGGGGATTGATTCTATAGTGTACAATAGCTGTCCTTAATTAATAGGTTTTATCTTTTAAGAGATATCGAAGCTCCACACTGCATCAAGCCATTTGACAATGTATCTAAGAATACATGAGCATTATGAATATAGAAATTTCATATACCCAGAACCGTAATAAAGATGTTTCAGTTTTGAAGTGAAATTATATTGCACTAATTTTTTTATCACTACTTTAAATTTATCTCATTCACTACGTTGTAACCCAGCTAAAGATCCTTTAAATCCTTCTCCCTAATGTGCCAAGTCCCTCTATTTATTCTTATTTTATTCCCATTACATAAGAAAAATTAAAATCACTTTAGAAGCTCTCTTTCTATCTCAATATGAACAAGCCCAGTTCAAGTTATAAGTCATCTCTAGTTAACAAATGAAGTTCAAACTATCATCTGCTTGCTTCCTTTATCTCAACACACTTTCCTAGTGCCATATCTATGTGCTATCTAGTCAACAGTCTAAGTTCATATCCTTGAACTCACTTTCCTACCCCAAAACCACTTTTTATTTATTTATTGGCATGTTCCTTGGATAATATGAATCCACAATTTGAAGAGACATTGAAAGGATCTCTTGACTGCCATTCATGAGCTCCCTCACATTTTTCAATATACAGGTACCCACAATTCCATTCACACCCTTTTTACCATTCATTTCATTCATCCCTCAATGCCTAACTTCTCTTCCCGCAACACTTCTGACCACCTAAGTGATAGCACCTCTCAAATGCCTTTATCTCCACACATTTGGACAATCATCACATCTGCCAGCCTCTTAATTCTCTTTTGTTCCTTTAACATTTGTGATTCATGTCAAACCAAAAATTTAGTGCTTCAAAGTTGAGTCCAAGATATTTAAGGTCTATTTCCGGTGTATGCAAACAATCATCACTATATCAAGAGAGGTGAATACTAAGTTGAAAATGAGTATTACCTCTGCACTACCTTTTGGAAAATCTCCTCAGAATGTTGCTCTTCATGATTTTCATTTTTCAAGGTGTATGCTTAGGACAAAATAGTTAAATAGTATTCTCGTCGGGTGTTAAAGAGTCTAGTCTTTGAGTCATTAATTCCAACTACATTTTTTTTACAAGCATAATATTTTTGTAGAACTCATGGTTCATATAGCAACTCTACCAAGGGATGAAGTCTAAATTCTTTAAATTGAAACTCATTATTGTTTGCATGTTTGGTGAGAGAAAACAGTAGTGTCTAAGGTAATAAAATTATCTCTTTTGGTTGCTTCAAGCAACATGATTCAAGCTATAAAAGATGGAACATGAAGATAATCCCCTACATGGAAAGTTTGACATAGCAATTATGAGTTTTGTCAGGCTGATGGATCAACTCCTACTCATTAATGAGATAAATCACAAGAGTAAAAAAGGTAAAAGTATAAAACAAGAGGAAGACTTCAATGCTAGTTGGTTTCAAGAAGAAGAAGAAGAAGAACATGCTCCTTCATTTAAGGCTTGGTGTAGAGTTTGTAGAGATCATCTAGAGAAATTTTGTGATATTTTTAAACAAATGGCATGCCTCGAATTTGTCGAATGTGATGAGGGAATTTCCAATTCCACTAAACATTCTAGCACTATAAAATATAAAGTATATTGTTGATTGTAATCCTAGGACAATTATAACGTTTTTCTTTCTTTTCTCCTAGAATTTTTTAAATTAACCCAAGAATAGTGTCCAAATGTCAATTAATGAGAATTTAATAACATTTCTATGCTCGAGGAAGATGATAAACCATAGATACTATCTTTCCTAACTAATTTTTTTGAATAGGATAATGAATTAATGGAGGGATAGAATATGAAGCCCCTCAGATTATTGAAGATCATTCTTATTTTCTTATTCTTAATCTAATGAAGAACATGTAGGTTTTAAAATGGATTCTACATCCCTCCATCGTTCACATGATCCTTTTGTTGAAGAAACAACAAAGAAGCACAAGGAAGATGTAATGCAAATGCCATCATTGAAGAAATCAACATTCATAATAGCCATACCAATTTTGAGTTGGACAATGACAAATCAAGAGAGCATGATTATTATGGACAAGGCCATGAAGATGAAATTGTGACTTTAAAGAACCTTCACTCTTTGTTTAACTCATGAGTAAAAAAAGTCTTATTAGTGGACATCATCCACTCCAACATTCGCCCTTATGTTAGTTTCTTTACATGTTGCTTTGTATGTGTTCTCCTTGTTGTTGTGGCACAATGTGATGAGCATAGTTTATATCAACAATAGACTTAGTGCAGCATACACAGATTCCTTGCCTCGATTCCCTTGTGTTGCAGTAAGGACAGTGGACTAAAGGTGCAACAGAAAGTGTCTTAGATGGGGTGCAACATAAGTAGACATTGATAAAGGTCCCATGCATGCCAGCATCCATTCATCATTATTGAACAATTTGTATTTTTAGTTATTTTGAGAATTAGAAATTGGTTTTCTTACATCATTTTAGCATTCATAGATTTAGCTAAAGGAAGACTAAGCACATGAGTTAGATCTTTTTCCGGAGTTAGAATAGGGCACATATCCTTAGGAGTGAGGTACTCTCTCTCATGCATGCATTTCCTCCCAATGGACATTTTATTCTACAAAATTTACTCATGCAGGGAGGGTGCACTATTATAGGCAAGGTTATTGGAGATAACTAGATAAGAACTTGGATAAATGCATTACCCCTGGTGGACATTTTATTCTATGAACTTTACTCTTGTGGGGAGGGCGCACTATTATAGGAAAGTCTATTGGAGAGAACCAGATAAGAACTTGGATAAATGAATCACCACCTAGTGGACATTTTATTCTACCAAAATTTACTCCTGTAGGGTGCACTATTTTATTCTACGAAATTTACTCATGTAGCGAGGGTGCACTATCAGAGATTTGTCTCACAATGTGTTCAGAAATCACTGATGTTTTGATATTAAGCTCCTCACTTCTCCTTATGTTTGCAAACATTTTGATGTTTGCTACTGTAATCATGTCAGAACATACACAGTTTTCTTTAGGATTGGGACAAAGCCCCATTTCTATAGTTATGGTATCCTCAAAAACAAAGTTTTATTTCCTTCTTCAATTATTATGGATTTCAAGAGCATTTTGAAGACATTCTAGAAACTGAGAGGTTAGAAGCTCACAGAGCAGTTCAACTCTTTAATAACTCCATAGTATTTGAAACTTCAACATCAATGCTTGAAAAATATATTTAGGTTTGGAAAGATGTTGGAAAATAATGGTCTAAGGTGACTATGTCATGTGCTCTCTTACTATCCTTTCAAAACAGATCCCCAAAAACATTATTTCTAGTTCACCAGTAACCTCCTTTTTACCATGTCAATTTGCTATAAATAGATCTTCAAACTAGGGCACAATAATCCTTACAATTTAGATGCTCTTCATCAAAACCCTCCCATACTGAAATATGATGTGAGAAAAGAGGGACACCGTCAGTCCTCAAAGCACAACTACATGAGTGTATAGATCATTATTTTGATTTATATGACATATCCTACATCCATTGCAGTCCCTTCAATGGCCCATACTTGACCACTGGATATGCTACCTAGATCTTGCACAAACTTGTCCGGAATGATTTGGAACTTCTTCAGCTATCTTTTAGGCATACCCACATATTCTATTGGAACTTGGATAAATGGATTCATTTATAGGGTGAACAGTAATTGGAGAGAATTGAATTGTGAGAGTCAAGGGTCTTTAGTCTTCTTTCCCTTGTATATTTTCATATGTTCAGTGGCTTTCTTGTCCTTGGAGCACCCAACAAGTTTATTTGCTTCTGGACATTATGAAATTATGATTCATGGTTGGATATAATTATGAAATTATGGATGGAAATAACAGAAATGTAACATTCTTGTTTTTTTATAGTTCTAGGGACATTTGTAATTAGATTTTGAATCTTGAAGTGAAATCGTAATTTTTCATGCCCCAATTCTTTTGAATAATATAATGATGAAGTTATGGTTGGAAATCACTGTTCAATGTTCAACTATTCCTATCTTGATTACCTGGAGACATTTACAGTTACTTTTTGAAGTTTGAATTGTCGAGAAGATGCGAGCCACGGTACAAGTCCAATAATCTTCTTATCCCCACAACTAATATACAAGTCAAGGTACAAAACCTAGATCTTTAAAATACTCATGCTCCAGAGCAGTACGAGCAGTGATGTGTTTACTGGGCTCCAGGCATATCCATAACATATCCCTTGTAATATGTTTTACCAATGCAGAAGTTGAATTATTATCATTTGCCAACATTACTGGCCTGATTATCTCAATGGAAACGTCATATAATTGATATTGCCACCAATAGTAAACTGCATTGGTCGCACTTCCATAGCTATGGCAATCTTTGAGATAGCTTAACTTAGAACAAGAAGTATCCACTTGCAACCACATGGTAGACATTTCACCTGCAAATTCTCAGAAAAAGCACAAAATCTGTTCTCAAGTTGAGCATAGAAAAGCAAGTAGCATTCCATCATTTATTACACCAATTTCGATAACCAAGTACCTGCTGGATATACAAATTTATTATATCTTATTGAGCAATGTCATTCACCATTTCAGCAATTGCTTTACAGCTCCTCCATATTTGCTCAAAACGTGTGTGTTTGGTAGCTTTCTCTTGCTCTTCCCTTGCTGATGCGTACAATTAAATTAAAGTATTACTAATAGAAAATAAAGAGTGGTCTAAATAGGTCGATCTTAGAGTCTCTCTAATTGGTGCTGACAAGGTTAGGCCAAGAAAAGACGAGCAATTCCCGAATTGTAACCAGTGTTTGAAAATTATTAATAAGGCATTCTGATAATTGGATACGCATAAAGTTCAATTTGAAGAAAGCGAAGGCTTTGAATTTGCTAGTTTCAATTAACATTCTTCAAGTGTCTTGAGTATTTGTAGAGGTCAATTTGGTGAGGAAACTTAAAAACATGGTTTAAATTTATATGTATGAAATCTATAGTTTTCTGAGATATTTAATATTTCCGAGACATGCTCTTTAGTGTGCAAAAATATTACAAGTTGATGCCTTTCAATGACCATTGCATCATGGTATAAAGCTGACATCAACACGTGCAGGGACTATTGCCTGAGGCATACAAAGACTCTATGAGAAGAATGTCCGTCTCTATAACAAGTTTTCTTCTTTGTATTACTTGTTTATGATGATTAGGTTAAAAGGCATTCCCTTCTCAACAAGTTGTATAGATTTTTACAGTTGTATTTAAAATCACTATAAAACACTTAATTGGGATATACATGCTTGCATTCTATAAAGAGATTAGATTCATATTTTAAATTAAGAAGGATATTGAATAGGAATTTATTTAAATGTTTAATAGCCAATCTAAGTCTTTACTATCCAATTGTTTTCACAGCTCATGAGGTTGGGATGGGAAGAGCTGGACTTGAATAACACTTGGACACCTATGTGCAATATGTAAAAGCTAAGATGACCTTAAAAATGAGAAGAACAAGAGTAATATCCAGAAGGATCAGACCTTTGTAGTTGCATTTCTTGGTTTCTTGACATAGAGGATTTGTAACTTATTGCTTGTAATGATGTTGCTGAAAAGACAATAGTTAAATCACTAGAAACCCAAATAAAAATCCATCATACACAACCCATATTTTGAGCTACAACTTGCATGGATTCAGATTTAAATTCATAATAATACGAAAAAATATGGATGCTATAAATGTCCAATCATCAATGTCCATTGTCAAAACTAAAGATACATGCCCGGAACATCTCCGAAATCTGCTTGGGACATTTCTGAAATCTACTTGGAATGTCTCACCATTAGGGTTGTGCCATGTTTGAGGTTGCTTGTGGTTTCCTTCAAGATTGAAACCTGCTCCATAAGTTTGCACATTGATGAATGAGGAATTGTTCCAGCTGAGTACCATCACCAATGAGGAACACAAATGGGTCTACGTTCCAACACAACTGCAAAACACCTCAGGAAGTGATCTTTTTAAACATAAGAAGGTCCCCTTCTAAGGCTTCTATGCATTGCTCTTCTAACTTGTAAAGATATACTCTCTTAGGGATGCATTATTAGAGAGTGTTAGAGCTCTCAAACCTTTCTTCTTCACTCCAACATCTACTCATATTTTACTGTTTAGCATATAATTTCCTGAAGGTTAAATAGAGCCCTCATTTTACGGAAGGAAAGATGCCTCACAGGATTCTAAGATTGCCCTCAATTAACTTCAAGACAATATATGCATCCTTTCAATGCTGTTGTGACCTCTAATGGTTGTCTTATACTCAGAATTGCCCAGATTGCAAGATTGTTGTATGTGGTTGTTACACTACAGGTTGTCATCAGTACAACACTATCCAACATTGGTCCAAGCTGCTACAAGGTATCTATTTGACTGACCATCTTATTTAGGGTTCTGACTAACCTAGAACTCCTGGAAACTCTCCTTTGCATGCTTCTATGGACTTATTAGGATTGTTTTAAAATGTTTTTCGCCTCCCTTATGACCCCAGATATGTTACAATAAAGGTTTGTTGTTGTAGATGACTGTTACAGGTTTGAGACATGCCTTCCTTAAAGGAAACTCCATCTACTACAGGTAGATGTCTTTATTTTTTCTTATGTTAGGACAATTTTTTTAATGATGTAAGACAACCCATGCTAAGTGTTGGTCCATGGTATTGTTGTCTCCTAACCATGGATCTGGTCCTTACTTTGCTACTACCTCAAATTTTCCAGGAAATACATCAAAATAAATGCCTTAAATGAACGTATAAATACTCATTATGAAAAATGATTATTATGTTGGCCCTACATTTCTATGCAAAGGACAGGTCAGCCCCATAATCTCCTTAATGCAGGTTATCCCTTGTAAATTTCATAAGTGCTTCAGCTATATTTGTCTTCTAGAACATTATGTATTTGTCAATGTATGCTGATATTCCAAACAACAACGAAGATAAGTGGGTTGCAACTCAGATTTGCAATGTCTCTGTTCTTTTGCTTGTTTGGAGGTGTAAAGGGCCCAGAGTTCACTTTGCTTTTCCTTGTTAAAAATGGAGACATAACAAAGTTAATACATGCCCAGCAATGTTTACAACTTTCCTAGGAATTTCTTACTGCTGTTCATTGCCCAGGAATGTCTAGGATACCCCCATCAAGACCAAAAAAATTCTCCAAGGCCTTAGAAAGCCTCAACAACTGCCTTATTCTTTTCATTTAGTCATTATTCTTTTCATTATCTATGTGTAATTATCCCTGATGAACAGTAATTGACTATCACTATCAATTAAAATATTGAACAGTAACTAAGATTTCATATCCACATTTTTGTGGACACCTTAGAATATGGAGAAGAATTTTGTATTTTCCTCAAAGCATAAGTTAAATAAGCAAGAAATAAATTGCCTCTAGTTGTGTTCATGTCCAAAAATGATAACTCCCGAAAATTAAAAAGCTTCTTTGATCATTTGAGAATTAACTACAACATTCTCAATCCATGAAACACCTTCATGAATGGTAGGCATTTTTAGAGGACTTTGATATGTGAATACATATTGGACATTGAGTATCCATAAAATTTTCTCCTCATTTCCCTTGACCTTAAGTAAGGGATGAAAGATTTCATCATCTTTTCCTTCATCTCATTTTTTTCCCATGACACCAAGTACTAACATCCCTTAGGTTTGTAGATATCAATAGGCCAATTTACAGTGAGAAGCTCTAGAAATACAACCTCGAATTTGTACACATCCCCTCTGAGAGTGGATATCCAAGCCTGACCATATTTGGGTGAATATTTCCCAGCATTGTGTGTTATAAAAAAAAACAACTTTGAATGACCAAAGTCTGTTAAATGGGATTCACACTCATCATAAGAGAATGTTATTTGACTTTATAGCATGATGCATTATATGATGTTCAAATATTTTAGGAAATTATGCAGATCCTTCCTACTCCTTGAACTATCTTTAACATGGCTTTCCAATCCAACATTGTGCCTCAATCAAACCTTTCACGCAATTAATAATCCAATCTTCCATTTTCAATGTAGAATAAATTACCAATATCTTTGTTGTGTGTATACAATATCCTTGCTAGAACACAATATTCTTTTGTTGGGCTATTGATAAAGATTCCACTTCTATCCCGAATTCTTGTTCTGCCTAGACACTGGCCCCAATCAATTTTTTTATTACAACTTTTATACCATTTGCTAAGTTTGTCTATATACCAACCTGAAGTTTTCACATCCTATGATGTTGGATTGATCAAAATTGTTTGTAGCTTAATGATATATGAAATTGTAAGGCCCTTATTATGGTGTTTTTGGAACTAAATTACCATAGTACATCTCACATGTTCAAATAACCTCGAGGAACTCCTAAATTCATCCTCATATTTAAATCCTTGCTATCTCAATTTGTCTGTCTAACAAGCTCCATAATATTGCCACCAGAAGTAAAGCAATATCCACTCCAATAATGTCACTTATCCCTAGTGTTTTTGCACAACTTGTGTTTGGTTGAAATGTTTCTAGGGCTTAACAATGTGGTAATCTCCTCAAAACATGTCCATTGGATACCTCTTCTATGATGTCAAAAGTGGTGGGGTGTTCCTTAGTTGAATACTGACCTTGGAGAATGAGTTAGCTACCTTCAAACATGTGTGGAAGTATGAATCCATGCATAGTTATGAAACTAAAGTGCTACACTTTGACAATATACTTGTGATTCAATGAATTTCTCTTGTTGCAAGATAGTTTTCTTTTAATATATTATTTGCTACTATGTTGATGGTTTACCCTTTTGGATTCACCTCTTTCTATCTTATTATCTATTCTTCCTCCATTGTAGGTTTTCGATTTCAACTTCTTGTCTTTATTGGAGATTCACTAGATCATGATACAGTCTCAACATGGGCAATGGCCATTTATTCGTGGCAAGCCTACACAAGGATATGCATATATTCTCACACACCCATGAACTCCTGTAATTTGCTTTCTTTTTTGTCTGCTCGATCCCATAAACAGAGATGACTGATGCTTGTATCCCTACCAAACTTCATTGATGTAGTCCTCTGAATATTTCCATGCTGACAATTGTTAAGTTTTTACTTGTTTAGCATAATAACATTTAAAACATTTGCAACAATAGGATCACTGAAAGAAAGACAAGCACAACAACACAGAGAACACAAAATTTTCCTTGGGGAAACCACAAGGGAGAAAACCCCGCAAAACTTCCTCAATATAGAAATCACCAAGACAGAGTAAAACCCCAAAAACAAGATATCAACTTCTCTCCAAGCTGCTACAGGGTAGCTGTTTGACTGACCATCTTATTTAGGGCTATGAAAAACCTGGAACTCCTGGAAACTCTCCCTTCCATGCTTCTATGGACTAATTAGGATTGTTTTAAAAAAAAATTTGCCTCCCTTATGACCCCATATATGTTACAATAAAGGTTTGTTGTTGTAGATGATTGTTATAGGTTTGAGACATGCCTTCCTTAAGGAAGCTCCATCTACTACAGGTGGATATCTTTATTTTTTCTTATGTTAGGACAATTTTGTTAATGATGTAAGACAACCCATGCTAAGTGTTTGTCCAGGATATTGTTGTCCCCTAACCATGGATTTGATCCTTACTCTGCTACTACCTCAAATTTTCTGGGAAATACATCAAAAGAAATGCCTTAAATGAATGTATAAATACTCATTATGACAAATGATTAAAATGTTGGACCTACATTTTTTTGCACAGGACAGGTCAGCCCCATAATCTCCTTAATGCAGGTCATCCCTTGTAATTTAATTTTATAAGTGCCTCAGCTATATTTATCTTCTATAACATTATGTATTTGTCAATGTATGTTGATATTCCAAACAACAACGAAGATAAGTGGGCTGCAAGTCAGATTTTGCAATGTCTCTGCATAGAGGCTTCTATATATGCCAATAGCTGTAGATTGTTATGGCTATGATACGATTTAATGCTCAACCAATTGATTGCTCTTTTCAAAATTGGTTTTGTATTCTTGTTTACAGCTTAGTGGTATTCATTTTCTAGCTTTTGCATTAGACTTTATAACGATGGTTTCTGATACTGAAAGACATCATACTTCACAAAATTATGAGGTTCACAAAAAACGTATTCATTCTACATAGTCCCAGGTCCATTTTAGGAACAACTTTATTCGGGGTATGTTTCCCTTGGTTGATTACTGTCTGTACCCAGAGCTACTGATATAGCTCTAAGCCATTCCAAGAAGAAAATTTAGTGATTCCTATAAAATGTCCGTCATAAAAATTCATTGTAAAATGTAATCAAGTAAGCTTGACAGTATAATGTTGGGCACATTTTGAAAGCCTAATGTGTAGTAGTCCAATATTACTTGTATGTTCAATCTTTAAAGTTAGTATTTGATCATGTATGTGATTTATCTACTAGTTTTAGATGAAAGGATGCTTGATTGGTATATATTAATTTCCTTGTGTTTACCAATATATTTTTCATACTGAAAAGGAGGTTATGGACATCCTAGGTCAAGGGAATTCTTCCACTCATGCCAAAAAAACTTACTCCATAAGGGAATGACCTCACTTCTCCTATGCTATCAAAACTACTCAAGTAATGTTGCATATTCTCTTGATGATGATCAAACTCCTTGAACACATCCGCCAGAAATTGATGTCTTTAGAAGAGAAAATAATCTCATTTTGGAAGTTTTCTTTAGTTTGGTGGAGAACAGGTATGCATATACCATGCTTAGCAGTCTAGATGTTAAGTTGAGATGTTGTGTGCTCCCATGGATAATCCCAAACATGTGGTGCATGGAGATGGCAGTCAAGGCAGCAAAGTTTATGATGATATCAATGATAAGGTTGTGTAGTAGAACATCCAGTGGTAAATCAAATCATAATTATTGGTGTTCACACTGCAAACTAGAACACTACCATTGTATGAATGTCGATCATATCCCTTAGGGTGAGTGCATCATGAAAAATTCTAGTAGAAAAAAAAATAAGCATTTGAGAATATTTCTCTATGTAGGATGATAGGCATCGAAGATGTGCTTGCAACAGTAATGAGATGCAAACATTAAATGCATAGTTGATATTTTTGTTTGAATATTAGTCTATGTAGTATTTGATAGTCCAAAAGAATTTTGGTGTGAAGGTTGGAGATGGCATCATATGGTTCCTCTTTTAACAAATATTGGCAAGGAAGTTTAATGGTTTTGTGGTTGGAATTTGGAGACTCAAAAGAAAATTGTTGTTGGAAATATCAGATGGTGTGATTTGAAGGTGAGAAAGAGACAAGGATATGGAGGATTTAATTCCTCATGGGAAATGAAGTATAGATTTACCTAGAGGCTTGGGAAAAATGTAGTGGGCATTAGTTATGAATGCTAAGAAGTTGGATTGGTTAGTGGTTCTATTGTGGAAGTGCGGTTCTTTGAAGCATAACAGGAGATCTCCGACTATGAGACAACTATGGTTGGGTGGGATAGTAAATGTGGTCTACCAAAGCTTGGTAGCATCAATGTTTGATTTCATATAGAATAATTGATTTTGATTTGATATTTGACATCACATGGAAGGGTACTTGAATCACTATCATATTTGATGTTTGGTTTCAAGCCTAGGGATTTGGTTAAGGAGGGGTGGCATGGATCGAAACCTGTATGAATGAAATTGATTGAGTTGTTATGTTTGGAATATTTGACATGGATAAGAATCCCATTATGAAGGGAAGGCTTCATAAACATTGAAAATATTCCTTTAAGTAGTAGTGGTGTAAATATAAGTTTATTTGAAATATTTGCAAGTATATAAATAAGTGTTGTTAATGCTTGGAAGTTTGGGTCATTTTGTTTGCAAATATATATTATATGTTGTTAATGCTTGGAAGTTTGGGTCACTGTGTTAATGTTGTCTTTATATCCTTTCAGAACATAATGAAGTGTCTAGGGCAAGTAATGAAGTGCCTAGGCAAACATGGAAGTGGATGGGGGTGTGTTTATCTTCGCCACGAGAATTTTCAAGTGCTTGGGGAAAATATTGAAGTGTATGGGTGTTTTTATCATCGTTGGGAGAATTTTGAAATGGTCGAGGAAAGTATTGAAGTGCACATGGCGTTTTTCTCATCACTGGGTGAATTTATAAGTGCATGGGGTAAGTATTGAAGTGCCTTGGGGGGATTTTGAAGTGCTTGGGGAAAATATTGAAGTGCATGGGGAGTTTTTATCATCCTTGGGAGAATTTTGAAGTGCCTGGGAAAATATTGAAGTGCTTAGGGCATTTTTATCATCTTTCGAAGAATTTTGAACTGCCCGAGGCAAGTATTGAAGTGCATGGGGCGTTTTTTCTCATCACTTGGTGAATTTAGAAGTGTATGGGGAGTTTTTCTCATCACTAGGTGAATTTAGAAGTGCTTGCGGTTGTTGTTTATCAATGTATGGATGCTTTTATACTGTTGGGAATTTTTCAAACAGTGATGGGAAAAGCTATCACTTGTTGAGGTAAATTTGTGTGGCTTGAGGCATTTTTGTGATTGCTTGGGTGATTATATCATTATCGAGTGTTTTTCTCCCTTGCCTAGGGAAAGTATTGAAGTGCCTAGGGCATCTTTATCATCATTGGATGAATTTTGAAGTGTCTAGGGCAAGTAATGAAGTGCCTGGGAAAACATGGAAGTGGATGGGGGCATTTTTATCTTCGACGCAAGAATTTTGAAGTGCCTGGGGAAAATATTGAAGTGTATGGGTGTTTTTATCATTGTTGGGAGAATTTGAAGTGGTCGAGGAAAGTATTGAAGTGTGCGAGGTGTTTTTCTAATCCCTGGGTGAATTTAGAAGTGCATGGGGCAAGTATTGAAGTAACTTGGGGGAATTTTGAAGTGCTTGGGGAAAATATTGAAGTGCATGGGGAGTTTTTATCATCCTTGGGATAATTTTGAAGTGCCTTGGAAAATACTGAAGTGCTTAGGGCATTTTTATCTTCTCAAGGAGAATTTTGAAATGCAAGTGCCCAGGGAAAGTATTGAAGTGCCTGGGGCGTTTTTCTTCTCATTGGGTGAATTCAGAAGTGCATGGGGTGTTTTTCTCATCAATAGGTGGATTTAGAAGTGCATGGGGTGTTTTTCTCATCACCGGGTGGATTTAAAGGTGCATGGTGCATTTTTCTCATCACTGGGTGAATTTAGAAGTGGATGGGGGCGTTTTTATCTTCGCTACAAGAATTATGAACTACCTGGGGCTAATATTGAAGTTTCTGGGCGTTTTTATCATCGTTGGGAGAATTTTGAAGTGGTCAAGGAAAGTATTGAAGTGCATGGGGCATTTCTATCATCATTGGGTCAACCTAGAAGTGCATGTGGCAAGTATTGAAGTGACTCGGGGGAATTTTGAAGTGCTTTGGGAAAATATTGAAGTGCATGGGGAGTTTTTATCATCCTTGGGAGAATTTAGAAGTGCCTGGGAAAATATTGAAGTTCTTAGGGAAATTTTATCATTTTTCAGAAAATTTTGACATGCCCGAGGCAAGTATTGAAGTGCCCAGGGCGTTTTTCTCGTCACTGGGTGAATTTAGAAGTGCATGGGACATTTTTCTCATCATCAGGTGAATTTAGAAGTGCATGGGTCGTTTTTATCCTCACTACGTGAATTTAAAAGTGCTTGGGTTTGTTATGGATCAATGTATGAATGCTTTTATGGTGTTGGGACGTTTAAAACAATGATGGGCAAAGTTATCACTTGTTGGGGCAAATTTGTGTGTATTGAGGCATTTTTGTGATTGTCTGGGTGATTATATCATTGTTGGGTGCTTTTCTCCCTTTCCTAGGTCAACTATTGAAGTGCATAGGGCATCTTTATCATCATTGGACAAATTTTGAAGTGTCTGGGGCAAGTAATGAAGTGCCTGGGAAATCATGGAAGTGGCTGGGGGTGTTTTTTTCTTTGTTGGAAGAATTTTGAAGTGCCTGGGGAAAATATTGAAGTGTCTGGATGTTTTTATCATCACTGGGAGAATTTTGAAGTGGCCGAGGCAAGTATTGAACTGCATGGTGCGTTTCTATCATCATTGGGTCAATTTTGAAGTGCATGGGGTAAGTATTGAAGTGCCTCGAGGGAATTTTGAAGTGCTTAGGGAAAATATTGAAGTGCAGGGAGAGTTTTTATCATCCTTGGAAGAATTTAAAAGTGTCTGGGAAAATATTGAAGTGCTTAGGGCATTTTTATCATCCTTGGGAGAATTTTGAAGTTCCTGGGGAAAGTATTGAAGTGTCTGGGGCGTTTTTCTCATCACTCGGTGAATTTAGAAGTGCATGGGGCATTATTATCATCACTGGGTGAATTTAGAAGTGCATGGGGTTGTTATTTATCAATTTATGGATGCTTTTATAGTGTTGGGATGTTTTAAAACAATGATGGGTGAAGTTATCACTTGCCGAGGAAAATTTGTGTGGATTGAGCCATTTTAAGTATTCACTGACAAATATGCATGTCTCCTACCATTTGACACCAAAGAGAAGAAATTTTGGTGAGAATATTGGTTGGAAGCTTGGAATTGGTCCAAGAACTATCTCTCTATATAAAGAAAGTGGCCCGCTACTAGGATATTCACGTAATTGTATTAGTTTGTTGGCCTATCAAGATTCATGACCCCACATGTCCATTGAACCATTAAGGGATGAGATAACAAGTAGAGTCCCTACTTGCCCTGAATCTATTTAGTGTAGTCGTGTTTAGTCGACACCTTCTAGTTGTGAGTGATCAAATATTGCTTGTGAAATGTATAAATAAATCCATCCTCTCCTCATTCATACACTTGTTCATTCGACAGTCTAGGAGTCGAGAGAGTCCAGAGTTGAGCTCCAGTGTATGTTCTTCTGTTGCACTACCTTAGTAATCTACATAATCAAAAGCTTGAGTCTTATTGGCAAAAGATTCATCAAATTTGTACTATATTTTATAAATCAGTGAAAGATTCACCAAGTTTTTACAATTTTTTATAATTAAGTGAAATATTTGCCAAGATTTTACAATATCTTATAATTTAGTGAAAGATCCGCCAAGATTTTACAGCATTATATAATGAAATTAAAGATTCGCCAAAAAAACTATATATACATATTATATTATCGATAAAATCGCCTTCAAGTTTTCCTATATATCGAGGAGATTCGCCCATTTTTTATACATATAAATTTTTGGCGGGTTCTTAAAATCATCCCTGATTAAGATGTAGACTACATTGTTATTTTCATATGTTTAATTCCAAGGTTCGAACAGGACTCTAATTGTAACATTTGCAATTCTATATATCTCGTTCTTAATTTTCTATAAACATTTACCTACCCATTTATCAGTACAAGGTGTACTATATCTCAAACTATTAACATACGTTTATGACAGAGACTAACTGCCTTGCAACTATTTGACTTATTATATAATCATATTCCATATACTTCTAAAACAATATTCATGATTTACTTATATAATTAACTTTGATATGATCAATAAAAACACTCTTGATACATGGTTTCTTTTTATTTCTTGAAGATACTCCATATTTCAAATTTAAAAACACATAAAACTTTGCCAAGATATACTCTAAAAAGTTTATTATTTATACAACCTTGTCACCATGCAATAAAGCTTATTACTATATTTTTTTTTTGGATAAACCCAAAATTTGCCTCATGGTAAAGTAGAATGGTGGGTATTGGAAACTGTATTCATATTTAAAAATAAGATGATTAACATGCAATTATAAAACATTTTGGCTTATATGTTATATTATTAAAACCGATACACGGATTTCAAGGCTGTCTTTATCATTTTCTAAAAAATGTCGGTTTAAATTTGATGCAAAAGCTGATAATATAGAAGCATTTTAGTTTAAGTCTTTGTCAATAAAGTTAAGTTGACTTTCTCCTTTTTGTTTAAATTTTGGATCAATTTCACTTTTATTTTAATAAGTATGCAAACAAATTTTGATTTAGGTAACCAAATGGATATTTACGCTCTTCTTAGTAATTTTGATATGCTTGAAATAAATTAACAAAGGATAAAGTAATAGAAGATATTGTTTTCAACATCAAACTACAAGGATTTATTACGTTGAGATTTCAAGCTTGTGGTAATCACTAATTGCATAGGTTTTAATGGGAACACCATTATATTATTATAGTAAGCTTGCTTGGTTGATATAATATTTACCTGCTCAATTTAACAACGAATTAATGAGAAGATTAGATATATCAATTCATCCAACTATTTAAAAGAATTTTTCCCTAGTTTTCAATTAGTACAAAGAGGAAATGTTAGCTAAAAGATGGTGCCAAATAATTAAGAGAAGGAGCGCAAATCAATGCTAAATATTATTTAGTGTTGCCATGAGTTTAATGGTTGAAACCACCCCACAAAGAAATTAGTAGCAATTCTGTAAAAGGTGAAACTGATTAACCATTCTTTTCTTTTATATACCAGCACATTGAATAAAAAGTTTTCCACCGACTTGATCAATTTGTTTTATCACTCCATATTACGGACAGAGAATATATGAGGAGTGTGCCAGAAATCATGAACTAAGCAAAAACACACATGATCTCAATAAAGAAATCATGAACCAAGCAAAAACACACGTGATCTCAATTAAGAAGAGATTAATAACCATTGACAACATGTCCATCAAGCAATTGTATTCTTTATTTGATGACTTCGAAGTCTACATATCTGAGTGCAAATGGAAGGGGTATCGAATCACAACATTAAAGGAGGTTGTTAAAATGTGTTACCTGAGACAAAAAAGATGTCCGTGCAAGAAGGGGATTAATTCCATTTACTCACAAGTTGGAAGAGAAGTTAAACTGGTAACGCATAAATTAGCCCCATCCGATATATATTACAGCATACAAAGTACAAATTTACAAATTGTGTTATATTACAGTATATGCACTACACATTACAATATTTTTGTACGAACAACAGAAAGATTATACATAATCCTAATCATGTTAACATGTGTATGAAAGACAATAGAATAGCATGGAATATGGTGTGATATTACTCCTTTCGTATATATTTGTATTAAAGACTACAATTTCAAGGAATATGTCCTAAGGAGAAATGATTTGTAAAAACAAAGTGTCGAAAAGTATTATATATAGTAGGCAAGTCTCATTGGGTCTATTAAGAGAAAGGTTGTGGATGGATTTGTCTAAACAACCTTCTCCTTACTTACCAAATTCACAAGTTCAGCATTTCATGTAGATGTATTCTATTACTGATTCTCGTAATTTTATTTGATTTCATTCCAAAGTGATGCGAATTGAAATAATTTGCAAGATGAATCTACATGGGTCCTTGCATGACTCGAGATCCCGAGAAAATCAAGGCTATGAGAGTATTTGTGTCCGCGAATAACGAAATGATTAAGAAATATTATACAAAACTGTCACAACCAACAGTAACACTTTAAGAGTAGAGCAAATAAGAAAATCCATTCTTAAAATATCTTGGATCATTTCCTAAATAACAAAAGTTAACAAAAGTTCATGGATATTAATAGCTACCAAACAGGGTATTAAATCCCGAGTTTAAAATAAATAAGAAAAAAGTGTCCAAATGTACAGGTCTGCTCATCCTTTCTCTTACAAGTAAGAAGTCAAGGGCCAAATCTTGTAGGCAGAGAAACCTCATACACAAACCCCAAAGGAGAAACTCCTTTATAACAAGACGTGTAAACAAAAAATTACTATTCCAAGCGAGACCCAAGAACGTGGGTGTGTTCGAAAGTAGCTTCGAATGGACCTTCGAAATAACGCCTGGAGGAGCTCTATCAAGAACAAAGTATAAGTGAACAAGAATATTAGATAAATATATCCCAATTGGAAATGGGGAACATGACTACTTGAATTAAAAGTGGAGACACTCATCCATAGCCCGGGACTGTTGAAGAGTGTTCACTGACCCACTAGGAGGAATGAAACTATTTAGGAGACAAGGAGACAAGTGGCAGCATCTGGAATCACTTACTAGCTATTGCAGGAGGCAACTACCCTATATTTATGGTCATACCTTTCCAAAGGTGGAGGAGCTGAGGAGCTGAGCAAGTGGCTCAATAAATGATATAACTGACCAAAGACCTAGGCAAGCTATGAAAGCCATCGAATTGAGCAGGAGGCTCACAACTTTTTTATTATTCCTTTCTCCTTGGGCTGGCTGGAAAAACTATCATAGTTTTGAGCACAAAAGGAAAATTCGATGAGGGGTAGCTAACTAATGATTTCCAGAGTGAGTCTATCCATTAATTGAGTACAAAGTAAGGAAGGATGGTAGGTCTTAAGGACTGTTGAGTCTTTGAAAAGGGAAGGTCTCCTACTCCTATTCGATGCTTTCTCCCTGGTGGTTCAGTGAACGAGCTCGGGGGTCCCAAGCATTCAGCTGAGAGCTCAAGGAATTAGGTTGGGAGGAACGGTCTCCTGTGGATGTTTGCCCAGCTTTGTTGTTCAGGTTCTTCTGTTTCTTACTCTACTTGTTATTATTTTGATGAAATGGTTTAAAATTTAGCTGATCTTGAATTAGGATTGACTGGTTAAAAATGAAAATAATTACCTTTGTATTTTTCCTTCCACCCGAAGGTGTTGTACTCTAGTACAGGGCAAAATTTAAGAATAGATCTAATAAATTACATATGTACAGATAAGCATTTGTATTATTTCATTTACAATATTTATATCAAACATTCTTTTTAAAAACAACTCATTCACTTGAAACTGGTAAATATCGATGAAATGAAATATGCAGTTTAGGGTTTAAAAACTAGTTATATTTCAGTTTTCTTTTATTGCCCTAATCCCTAAGATAGCCATTTAGAGGACCTTTTGTGCTCTAAAGCAGGTCGGTTTTTATCTTACATTCTTATCCTTTAAAGGGACAAACCAATTTTTGTTTTGGTACCATCAAAATACTAATACTTTAAACACAACCACGTTCATTAAAATAACAAGCCCATTTTAGATAACAACAAACAAGAATAGCCATCACGTACAACTCATGATAAGTAAGCATGCACACTGTTGCAGACAGTAGATCAACATTTAAGTTTTACAGGTAGATACTCTTACATCCAAATATAAAAACCTAGAGCTTGGCATTTTTAAAACCCTAGAAATCAAAAGTATTAACATAGAAATGTCGAGAGACCCTTTTTCCCATAAATGAGTTTACCATCACCGTTCTTAACAAAAAGGAGGTTCGAACCGGGTTGGCTAAACATTACAACCCAACTTCTATCATTTTAGAGTAATACCCTACATCATGGGCTCGGGATCGAGTCCCCACAATTTCACATCCAACAAGCTACATCCAAAAATGACGATTTTTATACTAAAGGGCATAACCATACGAAAACATTAGTTCTAACTTCTTAAACCTTTCCTACCAAAACTTACGACAACACTAAGCAACTACATTTTCATCCATACAACCCTTTTAACACAATCCATAAAATACAGTTTAAAACATCATACAGGAAACTAGAATGTTCATCTACCATGCACGAAGCCGAGCATTAGAAACTCTCCCACAGCCAAAATTTCACAGTAAACCAACAAGCAAACACTATAATGTCTTGGATTTAGCCTTTTGCATTTTCCAAACAATCCAAGGGGACCATCAACCAATTTTAAACCAACCATCGAAACATGGCATTTAAATGTCCATCATAAACAATACACATCCCATTCCAAAAATGGTAGAACTGTATCCCACAATGAAACCAATCATTTAAAGACTGAGACTAAAACGCAATAATCAACCGAGTTCGGATGAACAAACCCAACCCTAAATGCATGCTAAACTTTTAAAAATACTTGGACTCCAGCATAACTACCAACGGCTGCGAAATTCTCACCCCAGAACGGTCAAAGTAAAGACTGTCCAAAAACATGTTCCTTGTGGGTTTGCAAACACCGAGATCTCCAATGGAGGACCAGGGGCTTACCAGGATCGAGTTCCCCTCTTCTATTCTTCAAAACCTCTCCTCCTACCCTGATACCTAGAGCTTGCTGCCACAAGAAAACCAAGACTCGTTCAGTAACCAATTAGATGCATGCGAAACGATGACAAAAGAAAAACAACGAAGTGTTGACAGGTCACGATTACATTACCTGATAGGGGTTTTCCAAAGCGTTCACAAAAATGCTGAGGCCAAAGATAAAGGATAAAGCCGAGGCCAAGGGCCGAGCCCACCGAGAACCTGAGAGCCGGAGGAGACAGACCTCAACTGTCCAAACAAAAAAAATGACGAGATAACACACCGATAAGGGTGTTAGGGTTCAAAGGAGACAGGTGGCCGAGAGCATTTTGGTGATTCAGATAGTCCATTTGGAAGATCACCAAAATCAAGTTCTCCAGTCAAACATAAATGCCAAGACCCGTGCTTCGAAACTGAAAAGACCTTGTCCTTCTTTCCCCTTGGTAAGCCTTGTTGGGCTTTGCAAACCCTAGCTAGAGCCCAATTCATGGACTTATCTTATACCTTAGCCTGCTGCGAAAAATCATTTAAGTGTTTAGACCATAGGATAGGTATAGATTGCACTACTATTATAGTTTGCCCATCGACAATTCCAATTCTAGGATAGTGAACACATAAAAAGAATTTTTGAGTGTCTTGACCCTTGTGATATTTCTTTATCATGCACGTAGTATCAAATTCATGTTTCAAGGGCACTTATCATATCTCTTAGAACCCTTAGATTTCAAACAGAGTTAGTACCTTTTAGGATACCTAGGAAGAGACTTGACAATAACAACATCTTCTGAGCCTGAGTAAACCCAACTGAAGATCGATAAGGAAATCATACCATAATTGACGAAATCCCTCACTCTGTCAACGGATCTATTCAAAGTATCAAGTGTAGCATTAGCTTTGCAAGCTAAGTAAGCCCCGGGATCTCTTCGCAAAGAACCCCTGTATCGAAAGAAGCATAAGTACAACAATTTACATCAAAATACTTTGACATGCACATTCAAGATATAATTTATCGTCAGCTATGCATCCCAATAAATGAATAATTTTTATTTTATTTTATGAATTTCTTGATTTTATTTAGGAGTCGTTACAGAAAATAAGAGGGTGTCTCGACTAATCCTAATTCTTGAAATAAATTCTAAATAGGATTTGATCGATGAATATTTGGTCAAGCATGGAATAATATTAAGATAAATAGCAATTTTTCAGAAATATGTAAAATTGTCTTGCACAAGATTGAAGACATCTGCCTAAAGAACACGAGTAGTAATACTCTTAGGAATGGTGTAGTTACATTGAGCTACAAGTCGAGCTCAAAGGAGGTGAACTCGGAGTCACCAAAACCCTCTTCTCCCTCAGTAATACAAAGAAAACAAAATGAGCACAGATTACCCAACCTTGTTGCTTACCATCGAATCCGATAGTAACACGAAGAAAAAAAAATGAGCACAAATTACCCAACCTTGTTGCTTACCATCGAATCTGAGGCAGAGTAACTCGTTTATCCCTCTACAATAATGAACATGGTATGTCTGGCAACATAGTAAGTTGTGAATTAAACGTGTGGCAAGGCAATAAAAGTTTAAAATAAGTGTCATGAAAAATAATACACTCGCTCCTTCCTATTGACAGAGAATGGACTAGCTCTTAAACCACAGGAATATTTCCTCTTAAAGTGCACAATACAATTCAACGTCAACGACATCTATAACTTAGCCCATAAGGATGTGTGGATGGCGAGGAACAAGTTCAATCTCGGATGTTGTATCCCATTACCGCAACCCGGTGAACACAATAAAAATGCCAAGAGCATCACAAAGCGAATAAGCCAAGTGGACTGAGGACACAAGCCTGAAATAAAATTGTAAAGCTGATGGGAAAACACAGATCCACATGAGAAGGGATTAAATGCAGAAGAAAATGACCAAGCAAAAGGAGCAAATTTTTACTGATGGGCACAGGCACAGTCTCGCTATTTCTATGTATGTTAAATGCAATGTTATATATAAGCTCTATTATGGAGCTCTATTATGGGCCTTAAGATAATAAATTATGGAGGAAAGATAAGAAACTACAAAATATATTTTGAAATCAACCTTGGTCATCGATAGCAGGAAGACTTTCTGGATAAACAGATAATGAAATAAAAAATTACTAGAATACTCATATGAGCAAGAAGACTGCATGCAGGTAATGACCATGAAATCTGGCCATGAGACCGTTGCATTTCTGTTATACCATTGACATTAAAAAAAAAGTATTGACCTCTTTCTTGTACTTGCGGGTGTTGTACAAGATTTCACAGAAGTTGGGCCTCCAAATTCAACTATTCGGATAGACATGTCTGCAGATGCTAGGCGTGGACTCCTCTTGGGAGATCCCCCATGCGAGAGGATTCTCATCAATCTCGATAAGTTCGGCATAGAGCGCTTCCCACCCTCTATGTTCTCTGCTAGCTTACCATCAATCGTGGGCTCGAATTACCCTGAGCACTTTGAGTGCTGGCATTTAGGTGGAGGCTATACTGGCTTCCACCAGGTCGAACAGTGTGCTTAGAAGAGATATTTACTTCCTAGATCAAAGTGGTGTAGAACAATGTCGTGGCCTACACACCAAAGCCCATGTAGAAGATGCATCCACTGCAACAAAGGAGGTCGTGGTAGGTGCAGGTGATGTATCCCGATCCTTGACTGAGGAAGTGGGAACGTTGTAGATGCATGACATGTAGGTGGAGGGCATGCATGACATGCTAGTGGAGGACATTCAAAGTCCTTGTGGGCAAGGAAAGCACTGACTCTTAGAGCACCGCAGAAAAATAGCATGTGCCTCGAAAAGAGGCCAAATAAGGCTAAGAAATTCCTGATTGGATGGAAGGGAATATCACCCAAAAAACTTAGGATAAAACGTTTTGGAATCTGTGCAGAGACTAATACAATCGCCCAAAGCGATTTCTATAGTCCCTGCTGCTTGGCAAGCTGGACAGGGACTAAAAATGAAGGATGATAACACTAGTATGTGAAATTATCCCACCAATAGACAAGATGATCATCTATATGTCAATTCTCTACTTGGAAAAAATCCAAAATAATGAAGGTTCAATCAATTGTCCAAGATGTAAAGAACTAAATTTTCAAGATTTTTTCTAGAGAAGATTGACTTGGTTTTGTTAAACACTAGTGAAAATTTCGAAGTAGGGTCATGAACTTAATAAATTCACTTTTAATATTATTAGCACTTGTGGTGATGCAAAAATCATTGAAAATATGATCAAAATTGAATTGGAGAAACAACCTACAAAATAAGCATGCTTTTTAGCAAAAGAACTTTCCACCATATTTACTTCGGCGTGTGATAACTAGCACTCAAATCGCCCCTTGCTGGCGACGGAAAATTTTTCGGTGAGGCACAGTTCCACCCCTTCTCGTTATTTTTTTGGAATTTCGAGGATCCGGGTCGTCTTAAAATGGGCCAAAACCCTTAGGGGCATAGTTCCATGGCATAGTTCTGCAGTAAATGGGGTGTAACTACGATTTTGTCTGTTTTTATAACCAGGTCTAGGGAACGAATCGTTGGAAAAGCAGGGCGATTTGAGTGTCAGTCATCCCACGCCTATTTACTTCAAAATTCTTGAAGAATATTCCTCTATATAAATGCGGCATGTATTTAAACGTCAAATGAAACCTGCAATTTTAAAATTAGAACATCATATAAAAGTTTCCTGAGGTACAAAGTAGAACATCAAATTTCATCCCTATATGTTAGTGAGATGATGCATGAGATTTTTTGACAACTCCCTCTCATTCTCGAAAAATTAAGCCAGCAACTAATCTTGGTGTGCTTAAGTATGCCTAAAATTTAGGTGAGCGGTCTTACCCCTTCACGCCATTTATAATGAAATGTCTATTTAAAAGTTGTCGGTTGGTAGTTGGGTAGCAGGCTGGGACATTGGATTTTTACAAAATCCAAGCTTCTGATGTCATAGCATATGTCAACATTCAGTGTCATATGCGCAGTGGGTAATGATGTCACATCATATCCGTGGCGAAATGTTAGGGCAACGCCAGCATAGGCATAGGTAATGAACTGTGCATTTATATAAATACATCAAGAAACTCCAACCATTCTTGTACATGATTTGGGACATATCATCGTTGTTATACTCGGACAAACCATCTTATCGCAATGGTATCGTGTCTTCTTTCCTGTGCCTTATGAGAATGCCTCTTCTACCTTTCTATTTGATTATCTTTGTCATTCCTTTTGGGTTTTCCACTTTTTTTTGGTAAGTCCGTTTCTTCTACTGTTTCAAAAAGAAATTTACAGATAAAACCAAGCCCTCTCAACACTGGGAAAACAGGCTTGAAAGTCAAGATGGCAATTTCTTCCAAAAAGAAACAAGACTATACTAAAGTGATTGAGAGTTTTTAAACAGTCTTAATACAGAGTCTTCCATGATAATGAAATATAATGCAATAAACAGTAACCTAAACATAATTAAACAACAACAACTAGATAGGTCCTACTTCTGAAAGTCCGAACTAGAAACATCACAAAAAACTGAAGCTGCTAAAATCTACTGATTACTCATGAGGCCCACTGGTAGAGACGGGCTTCAGTTTCATACCCAACTGCTTCGCAATTCCACTTGATTGCCTAGGATATGCTGCAGGAGCAGCGTCATCTCATCTTGTTGGAGCAAGATTTCACCATGTTGTTCGTCCTTCTCCACCAAGGTTCTGCCAAGGACCATCTTCTGTGACCAGTGCATGTCCAAGGACTTCTGATAGAGGGTGAGACGGCCTCGAGAAGAACTAGGGTCGAGAATAAGGTCCTTGAATTCCTACCCATCTTGTTTACAAGCTATAATATGGATCTATTATAGATCCTCCCAACCTTCTCATATAGAGGTCTGTGAGTTTCTAGTTTACAAGCTATAAATTGGCTCCCTCAGAAGACATTGATGCATAGCTAAGATTCGATGCACAACTCATATTGGATGTGAAGGATGAAGATGTCGATGATAACTACAACCCATACAAAAATCCCAACCTTCCTCTAAGGACAATGATTGTAACTTCACAAAGAATTCTCTTTCCCCACTATTCTAGCCTTTTCAATGATACGACTAGAGATTAAGATTTTGCTACCATTATCATCTCCAGTTTTGATGTCGACTTCATTCATATCTATTATACTCGAAATCTTGTCTAATATGAGAAGACATCTCTTTCTTTCTAGAGAAGCACCCAATTTCATCTTATGTGTCTCGACTGTAGCAATTCCCTCTAGACCTGAATTCAGTGCCTTAGCAATGTAAGCTTGTAGCTGTTCAATCTCAAAGCTTCGAGAAACTGTAAACCATATGATGACATAAAAAAAAACTGACCTCTTTCTTGTAATTGCAAATGTTGTAGATGATTTTTAGCAAGGAAGTCTTGTCAACTCCCTCGGCACCATATGCTTGGCCATGATATCCGGCTAGCCATGTCTGCAACTGTAGCTGGGCATATTTAATGCCCAAGCCAACAAAGTCTATCACAGCTTGAGCAAGGCGAAGGCACTATATCTGATCCTTGAGGAAGGCAGTGGGAAGGGAGGAAGATTAGGAGGGAACATTGTAGTCGCACTGGTATGAGGAGGGAGGTGGGTGGTGGAAGATCACAACGATGTACAGGAAAAGAAAATGAAACATATATCCAATGTTTGAAACTAATGTCAAGCAGCCAAGAGCATTAATCTAATTGAAACAAACACAATAAAAAAACATTAACACATGATACTTTTGAAAATGTATACCTTGAAAATAGGCCAAATAAAAGCTTGAATTCATTGATGGGTTAATAAAACTGGTCTGTTAGTATCATTAAAGTATTCATTTTTCTTTTGAATCAAAACATTCGATAAATTTCTTAATTTGCTTAATGTTTAATATAAAAAATTACAACCTGATTACTAAAGTCCATGCCAACCTGAAAGCAGGGACTAATAACACAAGTGAAAGGTGTAAGCAACAATTATATTTGACTGGCAATTTAACACACTCCTCCTCCTCGCATAGTAATGCCATCTGTTTTTAAATGTAACCTGAGTGGCTAGTGGTGAAATTATTATTATCTATTGGGTATTATCAAGCCCATTTTGTTTACGAGCACTTTAGTTTGATTGACAAATTCATTATTAGTTTTTATCAATGCTTTAAGTTGTAACAATATTTTTTAGAAAATTATAGAAATAGTATTTGGGTTTAAGAATGAATAAGAATATGATTTGATATGAAAATAATATATAAAGAAAAAATTTAATACAATTAACATATGAAAGTAAACATTTTATAAATATAAAAATATGCATTTAAAATTTATTAGAAAATTGAAAAAATTATGTATCCATTCAAACTTTTAAAGTAACATTTATTCTTCCTTATAAATCATTTGAAATACATCTCAAATTTGAAACATTATATATATAACGAACTCTCATGAGTTTTATAGCTAAACAGGCTGCTGGACAATTCCTAAAGCACCATGTGAGGAAAGGATTTGCCAGCTTTGTAAGTCTATGAGCTTTGAGAATGAACCACACTTTTAGAGTGCGCTGCACATATCCACATTTGATCACAATTTCATACTCTTTTCTACAATTCTAATCTCCATGATCTTCTAACTTGTGAAAACCACTATGACATAGGAACACTTATTTTTCACCCTTTTAATCATAGGAATCAAATTTTACAGAAATCCAAATAGTTCCTTTCCCTTTTCTTAAAGTCCAATAAACCAAATGAGTCTTAGTGGATGTTAATCTTCTTCATCATCATCATCAACAACATGAAAACATAGTTTAACATATATGTATGGGTTTGTGGTCTCAATATATGCATTTTTCAATGTTGATTAAGTAATATATATGATTTCAACCTTCAATTAAACGAAAAAAATAATCACAAATTTATTTATGTCTTGTGTCTTATTTCTTACACTATTTAAATTTAAATTTATTTAATGAATAAAAAAGTTTCACTATGTGACCATAAATTTATAATGTTAAAGTTACGAATAATATGAAACTTTACTTATTATTCTACTATGTAACATCTCTTACATGTAACATATCGATGTGATCGGATCTACCAAGATCTTGTTAGAATGCCTTTAGCAGAGAAGCCATTCAACAGAGTGACTCTGCCGGCCCCTTAAGATAAAGCTATGGTCATGGGCTTTCATTTCAAAAAAGGGCAACGCAAGCAGAGATGCAAATGAATGAATCCGTCACTGATATTATGATCAAAACGCCCTGTTGTTCGTCGCCATTCTTTTGGGGTTTATTTTGCAGCGTGCCGCCCCTTCACAACACCTCGCGTTGCGGAAAAAGGGCCTTACGGCGGCGTCACTGTTAGCTCCTGCTTCTCCATGCGACCAAAACTTGGTACGGTGACTTCACAGATAAGCCACCCTACAGAGTGACCCTGCCTTCCTCCCCGGCAGTGATCAAATTTGAAGGGTGGGTCTTAATTTTTATTGAAAGGGTATTTGTTCTTGGATCCCTTCAAAGATGAAAAGCAATTTAAATAATTGTACTTCAATTGACAAGTATAAATTAACTAAACCCTTCTCTCAAAAAAATGCAAAAAACAAATATTGTCTATCCAAATTTTTACAATCTTAAACAATTGAGCACTCCTTAATATCTACATGATAAGATGGTATCTTTTCAATAAAACCAAATTTGAACACATTAGTTTGACATATATGTAACATTAATTTTACAGTTCATTAAAATAACAACTATTTTGTTGTATTTTTCTGGATTAGACCACACTTCATTATACAGACAAACTACTTAGACTATGCAATAACCATATTGGGGCATATGCATGATCTTATGCATGGTGCAAGACATTGTAACTAGATATAGTCATAAAACAAAACTAGAACCATGAGAAAATTACTTAGTGTTAACTATGTACGAAAAGAAGCCACTAAGCAAAACGAGGCTATAATAAACCTACAACCAAAATATACATATAAAACCAACCAAAACCTTAATTCAAACCGGAGAGAGGGAAACCATCCAAGTTTTAGAGATGTAAGAATGATGGACATTAGGAGCCTAAGAAAAAATAATACATAGCTCAAAAAAACATTAAAAAAAAATCCTCGATACCAAGCAAGTTAGCAACGCTAGCATCATAGGGGCCTGGGCATCAAATTTTATCATTCAACACTTGTCGTGACAACAAACAGGTATGGGATGGAGGGGAAATGGAATCAATCCTAAGTCAATTGGATCCTTGCGTCTCATTGCATGTTTGAGTCTCGACAATCTACCTTTTAAATTGAACCAGAGCAACAAAAGAATTTTGTTAATGGCTCGATTTGCGAAAATTCTAGAACATGAGTAATTAAGAGCTCGAGGCTATAAAATTTGATGTGTTTTTTACCAATCCACGATTCGGTGAATTCATAGTCGCTCGCATGAAATTTAAGTTATTTAATGAAAGAATTGATGTTTCTAGCTCTATGTCGAAACTGTTTTCCATGCTGATGCAGGCCACTGCCCACCTTATTGTCTTACCAAAAGGCGCGAGAATGAGGAAGAAGACTTAAAATTATGGACTTCAGCATCAAAGAAGCCTTACGATCACATTGATAAGGAGTGATAAGAAGATCACAACAATCCAATGTGTCAAATCTCAGATGATAGTGCCAATTAAAGACTTATATGGTAAATTTAATATAAGACTTACTTATAGTTCTCTTACTCTTTGCGTCTTGACACATTTGATAATTTATGGTTGCGTTTGCACCTTGACCCAATTGATATTATAAGGTGAGGGTGTGCATGCATAATAATCCTTAGTTATGACTATGCGATGATGATTTAAATGGAAGAGGATGTAAAGACATGTAATTTTTATACGTATTTTGGTGGCGAGTGTCGAAGACAAACGTGGTGAGAAACCACATATATTTGGAAGGACGGAGGGAGAGATTACATGATCATGATCATGCCACCCATCAAATTGAAGACAATTCCTGAGCCAAAAATTGTTTTTTATTTTTATTTTATTAATAACCATTGTGGTACTTTGGTCCAAATGTTTTTTCTAACTCATTGTTTCTCCATATTGTGTGCCTAGTGCCACCTCTCTATATCAATGCATAAATCAACCTCTACTTGGTCTGTGGTTCTAGCTGCATGCCATTATTTGTAGTTGCATGCCATTATTTGTAGTTGCATGCCATTGAGTGTTGTTTAGAGTTGTGGTGAGTCTATGACACTCATGCAAGAAATGAAGTCTTGCAAGCAGCAATTTAAATTTCATTTCGACGAAAAACAAGTGGACATTGGTAGCTAGGTTCACATAGGTAGTAGGAACAATATTTCGGCCTTGTTTTGGGCCTAGTAGTGGTTCTCTATTGTTACAACCATAGTCATTGAGACATTGTCGCACCTTAGATCTCAGCCCGAAGTGACTTGGGATTCAGAGTCAAATCCCAGTGGGTAGTACCCCATAATCGTCAGTAATCACTCGTCACCTTACAAAGCTAAGCAGTGAGTGCATGACATGAGTGAGTGAATGATTATAATTTATGATATTTCCAATATTTTGAATGAATTTTATAGCATAGGAATTTCAACATAAAGATTGAAATTTATATGGATGGGTAATTTCAAATGTTGCCCTTCTTTTGAAATGTTGATATAAATTATGTCCTTCCTATTAGAAGGGTAAAATTCAGATTTTAAATTTTTTTTGAAGGGCAATTTTAACTTTACACTTCTAGGAAGGGCTAGAACCCTTTGGAAGGGCCTGGAAGGGTTCAATTTTGAACGTTGCTCCCCGGTCTCATTTAAGGCTTAGAGGGCGTCCACGTAGGGGATAAACTTCCACCAGGCCAGGACTCCTGCTCCTGGTCGAAGTTTATCCCGTACGTGGACACCCTCAGCGGCTGAAGAAATTGTCACTGCCATCCCATTGACATAATCGAAATCAGCATACTTTGATAATTTATTGATCTTTTCAAAGCTAAAAATAAAAGTCCGTGAATCAATCCCAATTCTTAATCTTACCAGTATTATGAACAGCAGCCGTATATGCAACTGCAATATTCATCGTGAACAGGAGCATAATGAGGGCAAGTCCTCGCCTAGAATTCCGCAGCTCAAGGCCAAAAAGGACGGGTTGTGGAGGCCCCGGCATGCTGTAACATAAACCCCAAAATAATGTCGAAGAACAAGAGGGAGCACTTCATCCAAATCTGAGAGATTCATTATGGCTTGTGCTTGTGTTATATTGTGTTGCTGCCTTTTAAAGGAAAGGCGAAGGGCGATGACCATAGCTTTATTCTTATTATTTTGCATAATGTTAGCAGCATGGCCCCACCAACGCCATGTGTAAAGGAAAAAAAGGAGGTACAACAATATTCCTTCCTTCTACTTTTCCTAATGAGCCAGGTAGAACAAAAGACGATTAGAATCAATAAAGAATGAAAATTATTTCCTCTTTTTATTTTTACTATATGAGAAAAAAAGATTCGGGACGACTTGTTTAACAGTACGTGAAAAAAATGAATCTTGTTTAATCATATAAGAACATAATAATTTGTTAATGTATTGGTCACTATAATTATAATGTCTAGTTTATTTTTATATTGTTAATTTAATTTTAAATTTTAAAAAATTGTTTTGATCTTTTTTTTAAGTCATATTTTGTTGTGGTTAAGATATTTTCTTAATAGATTGTTATTGTGTTAAAATAGTGTGTCTAAGTTGAAGTAAAACTTATGTATTTATATATAACATTGTTTGACGTTAATATATTACTCAACCCATTTGTGTGTAGAAACAATGTATACTTTCACATTTATCTACATGATATGAGGATTAGATTGGGTTTAAGTCCAAGAGGGTGAGCAAATGAAATCTTATAAAGTGTGGCTATAGGAGTAGAATAGTTAGGTGAGAGGATACTATCTAGGGAGTGTTGCTATGGTTTGTTTATAACATTATGCTATGATTTGTTTGTAGCATTGTAATGTGTTGTTTATTATTTTTTGATGTTTTTCTTTTTTATTATTGAGGTTATATTTGTAAATCTATTTGTAATTAGGTGAATATTAAATAAGAAACATATAATTTACTATTAAAACTTATAAATTTTGATGATTATTATTTTAAAAAATATATTTTATATAAATATAAACAATATTTAAAAAAATAAAATTATTTAATGAATTTGTTTTTAAAAAGAAAAAAAAAAATATAGCTAAATTTGATTGCTAAGAAATTATGTAACCTATCCCGTATTTTGGAAACGACATTCTACTTAAAGTTGTGATAATCTACTCCATATTTATGAATGTTGTGGGCCTTATAATCTTCTATGGTTGGGGCTTCTATTGGCCAATCAGATGGTCCATCTATTGTTCACGTCGCCACTTCATTCATTGGATCGGGCACCTCCCTAAGGCATGAGTGATGACTTGTTGGACAAAGCGGACGTATTTGCAATCGCATGGTGAAGAATGGCATGGTTTATTGATTAAAAAGAATGGCATGGTTTTTTTTACAGGATATCTTCAATATTAAGATCCACCTACACCCTTGTCTGTCTAAAATTAAAGGATATCTTCTGATAATGGATGATAATAGAGTCATACTTAATTCTTTAAATTTCAACATGTTTTCAGTTTTTGGATCCAATATTAAGATCCACCTACACCCTTGCCTGTCTAAAATTAAAGGATATCTTCTGATAATGGATGATAATGGAGTCATACTTAATTCTTTAAATTTCAACATGTTTTCAGTTTTTGGATCCAATATTAAGATCCACCTACACCCTTGCCTGTCTAAAATTAAAGGATATCTTCTGATAATGGATGATAATGGAGTCAAACTTAATTCTTTAAATTTCAACATGCTTTTCAGTTTTTGGATCCAATATTAAGATCCACCTACACCCTTGCCTGTCTAAAATTAAAGGATATCTTCTGATAATGGATGATAATGGAGTCATACTTAATTCTTTAAATTTCAACATGCTTTTCAGTTTTTGGATCCAATATTAAGATCCACCTACACCCTTGTCTGTCTAAAATTAAAGGATATCTTCTGATAATGGATGATAATGGAGTCATACTTAATTCTTTAAATTTCAACATGCTTTCAGTTTTTGGATCCAATTGTTTTTGGAGATTATCCATGAGAAATGCGTGAACGAGTGGGATCAGGCTTATCATCCTTTTCCTCTGCACTATCTGCTAAACTTCGGGGATCGTTCGATTATATAGGCATGAATCACTATATAACCCTATATGCAACAAACAGTCCACCTGTTCCCCAGATAATGTGAAACATCTATATCCAGATTCCATAGTTTATCTAACAGGAGAGTGTCATGGAGTCCCAATCAAAGAACAGGTATGATAGCTTCTTATCTTTCGAGTATTCAGTGCTTGCCCTCTTTAATTTTCTGTCAGTCTCGCAGTATAGTTTTTCCAACGGCTAATGTGTCTCCTCGATTTGTTATATTGTCATAGATAGGAATGGACGGTTTGTATGTGGTACCTCATGGAATTCATGAAAACGTGGAGAACGTAAAATAATTCTACAACAACCCAACTATTCATTATCACAGAGAACGGTAAATAATTTGCATAAATATCTCACTTCTTGTAGCCACACTTTGGGGATTATTTTTCAAATACAAAGAACTCCCTCAAAAGCTATCAAACCCACTCTCCTAATCTTTTCCTTCTATTTTCCCGGCCAGGCTACGCCGAGTCTAAAGATTCACTGTTTACTCTAGACATGAAGAGAATAAGGTTTCATGGAGTTTGCTTGAGTTATCTCGCTGCAACAATCAAATACGATCAAATGTCATTGTTTTCATTAGATTGTCTTTGGAGTTTAATTATTCATCATATTAGTGTGATTTAATAGTATGCATGTTTATATATCTGTGGCTTCTCCAGGAATGCAGGTAGGTCACGATTTTAAAGCTTTAATCGTGAATCGACAACCATGCGTTGCATTTATTTCACAGAAAGCTTTGCTTCGTGAGTGGAAAGAGGTGCGAAAAAACAAGCCATCTCAAAAATAAACTGAAGTTATCATTACTAAAATGGAGTTATTAACCCATTTGACGTGGCAAACCAGCGCGTCTCAACACTTAGCATACTAACTTTTTTTACTACTTGCATACTCATGTTTCCTTGAGTTGGTTTAAAACTTAGCAACCTCAGCATTTCGAAGCAACTTTTCACCCTGGAAATTAGCCACAACATATGTGATTAATTCAAAAGTTATTTCATTGAACACTATACCTCTACTCGACCAAAAGTAATGAGATATCTCATTGTGCTAGATTTAAGATGAACAAACATCAGTTTACTACCGAAAACCATATGGGATTTAAAGCATTTTAAATTCTTGAATCTATCCGAGACAATGATTGAGAAGCTTCCCAAGTCTTTGAGTGGTTTACAATATAGTAGCAAAATACTGTAGTATTGGCAGTTGCTGTACGAAATTCGAACGAGTTTAATGGCGAAGTTCGGTACAGTCAACAATTTAATTGTGCATCAAAGAAAATCAAACTTATTTCTGAATGAACATCAGCAGTAATCTGCCAGAAATCAAAGAGAAAATCAAAATCTTGTTTTGAATTTCTGGGCTAAGTTCAAGTTTCAATAGTGACTTGCCCACTTGAATTTTGAAGTTTTGAATATTACTATTGCCTTACTACTAATTTACTATTAGATTTTTTTTATTTAAGTTTTATTTTATATGTAATTGTGATTTTAATTTTACCTTTTTAGTATTTATTATTTATCAAAAAGTAAATTTATGTAGTGTTTTTGTTCTTATTTTTTATTTTTTTTAAGTCATTTTATATAAAAATAGATTTATGTAGTTTTAAGTTTTATTTTTAAAGTTTTCAATAAATAATGAATTGAGATGTTAAAATTTAGAATGATTATGCATTTAATCTTTTTTTTTTTAAAATTAAAATTGCATGATTTTTGTATTTATAAGATGTCTACTTGAATTTTTTGTTACGTATTATTTCCAAATCGTATTTGAATCCATACTTGAATCTTGTTATTATGGTTTACCATACCTCCAATTTCTAGATATTAGTTGGTGTGGGTCTTTAAAAAGGTTTAAAAGGGATAGGTGAACACAAATATATGTTACATCACAATTTAAATGGCTGCAGTTTGGAGTTATTCCTTGTCGGAATATCCGAACTCATCAATCTATGGACGTTGGAAGGCACTTTTCACTTCAGAGAGAAAAATGCAGAGAATGCTAATGCCTTGCAATTGATGGATATGAAAAGGCCGACATTGTTGCAACACTTAGCATTGAAAAATATGGGATGATATTCCGTTCGAAGAGGGGACTTTAGATGGCCTGACAAAGATGTGGATCCTCTCCATTTCCCGTCATCATGGGCACCTTCAACTTCCCAATGGTATGCAAATCATGCAGCACCTTGAAAGCATTACACGAGATGGTTGCAAAGTTCCCAAATGAATCATAACTTTTATACAACCCTGCAAAGGTTATTGCATGGTTAGGTGTCATGAGGTATGGATCTGCCTTCCAAAATGGTAGTTTTCATCCCTTGAAGATTATGGAATGGCTCCACTAGTTATAATCCATGGAAACCAGTGCATGAGTGCATAAGGAACCGATTAAAATTGATTAAACCTTCATCTTTGAATATCCATGACAATATGATAATTGGTGCGACGTACTATCTGGTCGCTGAATGAACAAGAGATCAAATAGGTATTGAGATCAAACTCCTCTCATATTTTATACTAATGAGCGTCGATACCAAGAGGGTTCACTACTATCTTCTATCCAGAATCAACAAACTACATCACCGTTTAAACTAGATTTGTCTCTGTCAATTTGATAGACTGAAAGGGAGAAACCTGACCCTTGCGCTCGTAAACTATAGATTGTTTCATCTTAATATCCTTATTTACAACTATAGATTGTTTCATCTTAATATCCTTATTTACAAACTTATGGTGGGTTAACCTTAGATTATGGAAGGCATAGATCCTATCTATATGATACTTCATGCCTACACTGTCATACATCGAATTGTGTTCACTGCTAGTGTCAAGTCAATATACCCATGTTTCAATACTTGAAGCTCTTGTAATCGCTCTACGCATGATCTGGACGCGGTGCAGCTAGGGTTAACTTGGTGCATTGCTGCTTCTAACCCGTCAGCTCCATAAGTAAATCTTGATTTGCCTCAAGTGGCATTAACGATCAAAATGGTTTGATTGTCCCCACCGCAGTCCAGCTGGCACATCATCCTATACAACTGACGTACTGCTCAGCATTACTAAGATTCCCCCTCACATGCACAGCCCAATGGATCACTCTAAGAGAGTGACTGGCACTTGGTTAACCTACTAATACTCTAACTCTCCGTCATGGCCGTGGAGTAATGAATGTTGGCGTGTTGAATTAAGGCTCGCACGCATGAAATAATGGATATATATTTAATAATATGCATGTTTATATATCGTGGCTTCTCCAGGAATGGAGGTAGGTCTGGAAGAAGTAAACAAATGATAAAATCGCACTAAAGCTCTAGGATTCGAACTTTGGCTTCTCGACATCAGGATTTCGAGTAAAAGTTTGGGTGAGAACTGGAAAACTAACCTTGTTCGATGTTGTTGATCAATATTCGAAATTAAGAGACAACGCATCACATAGAGGAGCTTGGAAAATTTAAAAGACAAAGACATATATTACAGGCTAAACACTGTATCATATAGCCGTTGAGAAGAAAGGTAAAGTATGCCATCGCAACTTTGTCGTTGGAGCAAGGGGTTAAATTTGACTGGCACCCTTACCCATCAACAAAATATTTTTTTGACGGTTTTGTTTACAAAACGGCCTTGGATATAACTTTTAATAAAAAAATTTACCTTTAAATTGAAATTTATTCCTGAGCAGCGAAAAAGTTTTAAAATTGAAAACTCCTATTAAGAATTTTGTCGAAATTTCCAATTTATTAAATTGGTGGTTCCAGCGCATTTGTAATCTCCATGCTGATCTAAATTATACTGAATGATTGATTCAAATTGTCCAAGTGATCTAAATTAGGTATGAGGAATATTTATTCAGCTGAAGCTGCCTCTTGTTTTGTAATTATGTTTCCACTAAGACCATGGAATTCATACCATGACTGCGCAGGAAATTACCTCACATAAGTTTTTGGACCTCATTTTGAAAAGTCATCCCTTTCATACAAAAGAAAACGTGTTTCGTTTCCAAAGGGTATGTAGTATGTACAAGTACTCCTATGCAAATATACAATCCTGAGAGCACTGAAACATGAAATTAAATTCTATTATTTATTAATTTCATCTGTCACATACTATTTTTCATGAAAAGAAAGCCTCGAACGTTATCCATCCTACTTCTTAAATAACAGAAGCAACAGAAGCCAAATTCTTTGAGACTTTTGAACAGGGTGTAAATAGCCTAAGAAAATCTTGGGTAATGGATTATATAGAAAGTATTAGGTGATATACACGAGTTACTACAAGTGGGTTTCAATTAATTGATATACACGAGTTACTACAATATGATTCTAAAGTTCCCTCTTTCAAGTCCCAGTTGCCTATTTTGATCTTCAGTGCAAACATATTTAAGTAACCATGATGCTTGAAAGGTTGAATTGGGTATTAGCTAATACATGTTTAGAAGTGTATTAGAACTTTATTAGCAATAGTGTTGAGTCTTGATGACAGTCTGACCTGCTTGTTATAACTACTGTTATCTTGGATTGAGATGAAAACTTCTCGGAAGCTTCCTTGTCTTTGTATATTGTTATGGAGACTACTATCATGAGTAAAATGTGGATGGCCAACCCAATAGCCAATCTCTGTAGGATTGTTATGCCTTTGGGATTGCCCCCAAGGCTTCTAAAAGTCCTACTAGCATTGTCTCATAGACTACAATCGATACCATCATTTACACGATGATGAATGATGTTGGGGAGCCTGGGGGATATCAAAGTTAGAACCCATATATGCATATTTATTCTTGTTCCCTGCTGTACAAATAGTTGTTTACCTCGGCTATCATGGTGCTTGACATGAATAGGGCAACCCAAATTAGTAGCATTTATCTTTTGAATGACTAGTTCGAGCTCTCTTAAATCAAGTTGTAGACTTCATTGTCTCGTTGTATTTTGAATTCTCTTATCTATTGATTTGTTGAGGTTAAAAAAATAAATTGCATCTAGAATGTTCTTATCAAAAATAAAATGCAATTAATAAATTTTATGTGGATTCATAAAATAAAAAAATTAAAACTAGTATAAATTTATCTTAAATTTATTAGTTCTTTCAATTTCAAGCCAGTTTTGTTCCAGATCAATATCTACATGTTTGCACATCTCTAGAAAGAAACCAGAGAAATTCAGGGCATATTTGTTGGAGGGAAGACTGCTGCATCAAACACAGTTGACAAATTTTATCAACTGCATGTATCATTGTAATCTAGTAACATTAACATTTGGTCAAACATAGTTGACAAATTTTAGTGACTGCATGCATCATTGTAATCTTGTAACCCTTCATCAATTACATTCGTTGAGTCCATGTATTTATCACAAAGGATAGATTCATGAAGTATAGGTTGAGGTGCTAATAATGTTTAGCTGATGCCGGAGTGCAAACCTAGCGAGGAAGGACTGTGAGATATCATCAAAATGCAGAAGAAACCAATCTGCAGGAGTCGGTTTAGGTCCTAGCCTGTGGACAAAGTTGGTTTTGTAAAGAACAAGGACTGGAAAAAGGTGAAGATGGTAACCAAAAAGACATTTAGCAGATGTTTTAGTTGAAACTAGAAAAAGGTCAAGATGGCCAACCAGAAAGACATTTGACGCTGGCTCTTTAGCTAAAAAGGCACTAGATCTTTAATTGAAAAGATAAAAGATGATTTTTATTAGCTTAGAAGTTTTGATGTAAGGGGGAGCAAAGTTAACTAGACTCGGTGTGACTAATGACTTGACGATTCTAGTGTAAAAACTCCAAAAATATAAAATATTTAAAAATCTGATTAAGATGAATTTTTTAGAGATATAAACAATGCTAATACAAAATACAAATTACATACTCATATATGATATCATGATAATATTATTACCAAATACCATGGCAGGGAGTGAAATTCTTAAATTGATAATTCAGGGTCGAAGATTCAAGCATGGAAAGCTTTTGGCCACTCACATTTTTTGAATTTCTCTGACCTAGGATTCGACGCAGATTGACTTTTGGTCATTTATTTTTCGTGAAGATTACCCCATTGCACAATCTATAACCAAATTTTTTTTATGGATAACAGGAAGATAATTAGAAATGAAGACAACATTGGAATTACAGCCTATATGATAGAATTATCGCTCATTATTTGTGCCAGAATACAGATAGAGAAAGACAATAATCGAAGGAAAAGTTAACCTAGCATTAGTCAAGCCTTGACACCATCTCAAGTGACCAAATAATTAAGTGGACACAGGTGTAAAGGAATCGCATAAGGAAACCTACTATATCCACATATTCACATACATTAATATTATTATTAATGTATAATAATATGTGTCCAATTTACACATATCCACATCTTCGAACACATTAATATTATTATTAATGTGGTTGTTGCTAGTAACGGGTGGGCGCATACACATATCTCCAAAATATTAATAGAATAATACCTTTTAATAATTTTAATAAAATACATAATTTAATTGTTTAATTAAACAATAGTATTAATTAAACACTATTATTATTTTATAATAAGTAATCAAACAAAATAATTATAAAATAATTTAATAAATGATAATATTAATTAATTAATCTTGTTATTTAGTTAATATTAATATTAATTAATTAAATAATTAATAATATATTAAATAATTATTTGTTATTTAAATAATTAATTATTATTATCAATTTATTAATATTAGAGATATGTGTAATATTTTGATACATTTTGGAGATAATAATTTTTAATAAAATAAAATGATTTAATTATTTATAATATAATAATATATTATAAAAACAATATTATTATATTATTTAATTATACTTTAATAAATAAAATTAATAAATAATAAAATATTAAAAGTATGACAATTATTTAATTAATTGTAATTCAATAATTAATTAAATAATAATGTCATTTTTAAATATAATGATAATACTTTTAATTATATTATATTATTTTACAATAAGAAGATAGTATTTAACTAAAATAATATTACTTAATTCGAAATATTATTATTTATAATATAATTATATTATAGTATACATAGTTAGAGATATTAAATATATTATAGTTTAATTAAATATGATATTTAAATCAATTATAATTTAATAATTAATTAAAAAATCATTTCATTAAATTATAAATATATTAAATATATTATAATTTAATTAAATATGATATTAATAAATTATAATTTCATTAAATATGATATTAATAAATTATAATATAATAATTAATTAAAAATAATTTCATTAAATTATAGTATTATATTATAATTTAATTAAAACAATTAATATAGGTTGATGATAAATAAGAGTATTAAAATAATGATGAATAATATTATAACAATATAATATATTATCCCCGGATGCGAGCGCCACCATGACAACTGGGAGGCACGTGTTGGAGGTTCCTTGGCATGGGATCCCATGACGTGGCACCATGCATTAACCCCCCTGGATGCCTTCCTCCTCTCGTCGTTAATGGCACATTCAAGAAGCTTCATTTGGACGTCCCCTCACCTGCTAGCTGGACGCACTCCTCGTACAGTGCACATTTACTTCGGCTCTCTGCTCATTGATATGGCGTGTGCAAGCTACGCTTACTACCCCTTAAGCGGGACAAAGAACATCAATGAAAGCACTTTCACCATTTCTATTCGGCTCTTTCTTCGTCTCTGTTGGTTTTGCTCTGTGAATTACCACTCTGATCTATGGAATTGGGTGGGGCTTCACTTTGTGCTCCCAATCATGACCAAGCTATGTGGTTCTCCTCATCGGGGAAGTGGAAGTAGGGGAAAAACCCAACGCCCCCCTATTCCTGTCATTGGGGATGGGTATGACCTGGGTGTCTCATTTACGCTCCACACTCTGATAGACGACTGGGAAGCGCAACTGGTCTCAGACCACTTGGCCTCGGGGAAAGATGGAAACAACATCAACCACTACTGGCTAATGAAGAAAATGATGGGTAAGCTCATGGATGACATGTTAAATAACTAGGGCTCAGTAGAGGTGGGCAGTGGAAGTGCCTCGGGTGCTCATACAGTTGGCCACAACGCACCCTTGGAAGGTCCCACAGCTCCTCCAGCTCCGTTCCTGGCTCCTTCATCTCTGCCTATTGTCTTCCAACTCCACCTGTGGCTCCTCCAGCTCCTCCTGCAGCTCCTGCAGCTCCGTTCCCGGTTCCTTCCACCATTGGTTCTCCTCCCAACAAGAAATTATGCAACCGAGCAGAACATGACCCCATGGATGCTCGTAAAATGGAGCCGCTTCTTGTTAAGCTGCCAGAGCCCGATGAATATTTCCAGGGTGGTTTCTCAATTCTGGAGGAAATCCCTCCTGAATAACCTCCTCATGTCAACCCGGAAGACTGGTTCTCCCTGCTCTTTCCATTTTTTTGTTATGGACCTTTTAGGATTTTTTGTACAAGTTATTTCCTTGAAATTTGATGTTCATTAATTAAAATTAATGAATGTCAAATTTCACATCTTGGGCATTGACACAATGCGACATAACCCTTGATGAACGCCACAATGCAACAAAAGCCTTGATAAACATCACAATGCGACACAAACCTTAATGAACGTCAAATTTCACATTGTGAATATGTCGCATCTTGGGTTGTGTCGGCATATGTTTCAAATATCATTGTCACAATGCGACATAACCCTTGATGAATGCCACAATGCAACGTAACCCTTGATAAACATCACAATGTGACATAAACCTTGATGAACATCAAATTTCACATTGTGAATATGTCACATCTAACCCTTGATGAATGGCACAATGTAACATAACCCTTGATAAACATCACAATGCGACATAAACCTTAATGAACGTCAAATTTCACATCTTGGGCATTGTCGCAATGCAACATAACCCTTTATGAACGCCACAATGCAACATAAGCCTTGATAAACATCACAATGTGACACAAACCTTAATGAACGTCAAATTTCACATTGTGAATATGTCGCATCTTGGGTTGTGTCAGCATATGTGTCACATATTGAGCACTGTCACAATGCGACATAACCCTTGATGAATGCCACAATGCAATGTAACGCCTGATAAACATCACAATGCGACATAAACCTTGATGAATGTCAAATTTCACATTGTGAATATGTCACATCTAACCCTTGATGAATGCCACAATGCAACATAACCCTCGATAAACATCACAATGCGACATAAACCTTGATGAACGTCAAATTTCACATCTTAGGCATTGTCACAATGCGACATAACCCTTGATGAATGCCACAATGCAACATAAGCCTTGATAAATATCACAATGCGACACAAACCTTAATGAACATCAAATTTCACATTGTGAATATGTCGCATCTTGGGTTGTGTCGACATATGTGTCACATATTGGGAATTGTCGCAATGCGACATAACCCTTGATGAATGCCACAATGCAACGTAACCCTTGATAAACATCACAATGCAACGTAACCCTTGATAAACATCACAATGCAACATAAACCTTGATGAACGTCAAATTTCACATTGTGAATATGTTGCATCTAACCCTTGAGCAATGCCACAATGCAACATAACCCTTGATAAACATCACAATGCGACATAAACCTTGATGAACTTCAAATTTCACATCTTGGGCATTGCCACAATGAGACATAACCCTTGATGAACGCCACAATGCAACATAAGCCTTGATAAACATCACAATGCGACATAAACCTTAATGAACGTCAAATTTCACATTGTGAATATGTCGCATCTTGGGTTGTGTCGGCATATGTGTCACATATTGGACATTGTCACAATGCGACATAACCCTTGATAAACATCACAATGCGACATAAACCTTGATGAACATCAAATTTCACATTGTGAATATGTCGCATCTTGGGTTGTGCCATCATATACCAGACACTTTAGCAAACCATGACTCACTTTGGTTAACCATATTTGAATTTAGCAATGTGACATAAACCTTAATGAACGTCAAATTTCACATTGTGAATATGTCGCATCTTGGGTTGTGTCGGCATATGTTTCACATATTGGGCATTGTCGCAATGCGACATAATGCTTAATGAACGCCACAATGCAACGTAACCCTTGATAAACATCACAATGAGACATAAACCTTGATGAAGGCCAAATTTCACATTGTGAATATGTCGCATCTTGGATTGTGTCGGTATATACAAGACACTTTATCAAACTAAACTAATAAAACTAACCATACTCAACTATATAATAAAACTATTAAAACTAAACTAATTTTAATATTTACATATAATAAAACTATTAAAATTAAACTAATTTTAATATTTATATATAATAAAATTATTAAAATTAAACTACATTCAAATCTCAAAATTATTAAAAAAAAATCTCACAAAATTACCAAAAAGAACTATGCATTTTAAATTTTTTAGACCATTTATAAAGTTTCATATCTAATTCATTGTTTATATATATATATATATATAACTTTAACTATATATCAAACTCACATCAATCTTTAACTATATATAAACATTATTATAGAAATAGTTAAAAAAAATAAAATTAAGTTAAAAAAATTAATAATAAAATTAAAATTAAAATTAAGTTTAAAAAAATTAATAATAAATATTCCATGTTTAAAAAAATAATTCAAATAACTATATTTTCTAATTTTTAGAAACTTGTAAGTTTTATAATTTAATAATTCATATTTATTTATATGAGTTAGTAAACTATTTCAAAATAGTTTATTAATCTATTTTAGAATTGAAATTTAAACAACAATTTAATATCATAATATAAAAATTGAAAATCAATTTAAAATAATTAAACTATACCATAATAAAAAAATTTAAAAGCAATTTAAAATAATTAAACTATACCATAATAAAAAAATTGAAAATAAATTTAAAATAATTAAACTATACCATAATAAGATATGCATAACACATATACAACACAAAATATGTAAATAATATAAAATTTAAAAAATAATATAAATATTACAATATAAAAATTTGAAAACAATTTAAAATAATTAGATTATAGTATGGTGGATTAATTTTTTTAGACCATTTCCCTGGGTTGGAAGGTGTGGGGGGAGTAATGTTTTACTCCAAGGGGAATAAGAGGAAAGAGTTTGCTTGGGGCATCAGGAGAAAGACCAACAATGGAACGGAATGGCTCGCTCTCATCAAAGGTCTAGAGATAGCTATAAACCTGAGCATTGAGAACTTGAAGGTTATCAGGGACTCTCTCATTGTCATCAGAGATTCCAAAAGCATTGTCACCAAAAGGAAGAACGACACCTCTAAATTGCATCATCTCCTTCTCAGCATCAACAAAGAATGCAAACAGGTTTCCTATCTTCATGTTCTGAGAAGCCTAAATGGGAAAGCTGATGCAACGGCCAATAAAGGAGTTGGACTTACTTATAGTTCCCTAAATTCTGGCAATGTCATCCTCGAAAACATATGGATTCCTTAGCCCAGGGTTTCACCAAATAACCTCCTTACTCCACATTTCTTCTAAGGGGATTCTCAAGCATTCGAATTCAAACTATAGACATTTCAAATTTTTGAATTTCAATAACACCACCAATCCTTTTGATGGTCATCTTGATCTTCACGAGATCTCCACTTATTCCAGCATTTATGGCTATTGGTCGGCCTGCCAGTTGGCTGGAATGCGAAGCTTGGGGCTTGGCTTAAGACAGGAAGGGTCGATTGTAGACCGCATTCTTCTCGTTGGTTTCTACTCAGTCTGGTTTGTGCTTGTTTCTCTGCTGGTTCTGTGTTCGAGTATGGAGCATCATTTGCATTCGCAGGACGGGGATGGTGTCCACTTGAAGTGAATTAGGTGCAGTAAGGCTATCAGAAATCCTAACGGTGCCTGTAGTTGGTCTATCCCGATGGTGGATGATGAATTGGGCGTCTCGACGGATAAATGTAACTCTGTGGTTGGAAGAATTCAAGGTGTTGAAGAGAGGCAAGGCCTCACGAAATATGATTTGGAAATGCAGAATCGTTTGTAGGAGTTGGAGGGACAAGTCCGCCTGGTTCATATGAAAACTTGGAGTTCAAGAGAGTCCTGACTCGTCTTTATTCCCTATCTCAAGCAACACATACTAAAGTGAAACATCAGAACAACATAGTGGCTGAGAAGGTTGAACACTTGAAAGAGACTCTGGGTCTTTGCTACCCCCATAAAAAACACAAATCTGGTGCTACGAGCAGCGAAATGGTTACAGTCCTTGGTAGGAAGATGGAAAAGCTGAAGCAATTCATGGCTCATGCTGGGAAATTTGTCGACCTAAGCTCAGACAAGTATGGGACTGCTAAATCTGCAGGCGCGGTCATGGACATTGGCATACACTAGCTACTAGACGGTTGGCCCTGTCTTTTTTTTGGTTTTGTTATGCACCTCCATCAGTTTTTATGTTTTTTTGCTTTGTTCCACTAAAATTCATAGGCTGGGAGCATTTCATAGGATTGGCACACTTTTAGACAGCTTCAATTCTTAGTTTTTTTTGTATAAGGCACCTGTGTAGCTATGTTTTACTTTTGTATTAGCCCTCTTGGACAATTTGTTAAGTGCTACAGTTTCCATAGATCTGGAAGGTATCATTTTAGCTACAAGCATGTAAAATATGAACATGGAGTGTTGGATGCTACCCTTCTATGGGAGCAATCTGCCTATGCGCTATGTATTTTTGGTTTTATTTTTAATCAAAGCTACTCAACCGTTTGTATTAAAAAAAAAATCATTTATAAAGTTTCATATCTAATTCATTATATATATATATATATATATATATATATATATAACTTTAAATATATATCAAACACGCATCAATCTTTAATTATATATATAAACATTATTATAGAAAAAGTTTAAAAAATTAATAATAAAATAAAATAAAAATTAAGTTAATAATAAAATTAAAATTAAGTTATCTGTGAGATGTAGAACAGTTGGTGGTGGGGTATGGTTAAGACACCCCCTAAGCGGAAAGGTCGTCGGTACTAATCTTGTGGATGCCAAAAAATCCAACCATGTTAAGGGTTGGTGCGGTCCAGGCTGGGTGCGATCCCCGGGTGATTTTGACGGCTTAGATGCCCCTAGTTCGTGGTAACTTAGCCAAAAGCAAACTTGCTAGTCAAGGAGGTTCCACCACTTTGCCAACAAAAAAATTAAAAATTAAAATTAAGTTAAAAAAATTAATAATAAATATTCCATGTTTAAAAAAATAATTCAAATAACTATATTTTCTAATAAATTCAAATAACTATATTTTCTAATTTTTAGAAACTGGTAAGATTTATAACTTAATTCTTCATATTTATTTATGAGTTAGTAAACTATTTCAAAATAATTTATTAATCTATTTTAAAATCGAAATTTAAACAACAATTTAATATTATAATAGAAAATTTGAAAACAATTTAAAATAATTAAACTATACCATAATAAGATATGTATAAGAACTTGGATTCATAATAGAAGGTGTTCGAGATCTGATGTCCGAACTGGTGGGAAAAGAGCTCTGCTAGGGTTTGTGAAAACCTGATCCAGCCACCTGCTCTCTCGTGCCATCCCTGCCATGGCGGCCTCTAGCGGAGGTCACTCCAAACCTTCCTTCAGCACTCAAGCCGCTAGACGCACGTAAACATATATGCCTCTCCTCCTGATGGGATCAGACCCAACCTCTGCAACTCCAGGACAGCACTTAGGAAAACCTAACTCCAGTATGGGTAAAGAAGAAGAGAATCTGGTCAGCCCTGCAGCCAATGTTCAGATAGCCACAAGCCAGAACCAAGATGCACCAGTAAGGAATAAGGAACCATCCAATGCAGCCAATAAGTGCAGGCCAAAAATGACTCAAATTCCAAGGTATGAAGTCATGTCCAATCTGGTTAGCCAGCATATCCAATACATGCACGACCACGCTATAATATGCAAATTTATAGGGCTTTGGCCAACAGAAAAGAATCTTACTTGGTGGATCACCAATACTTGGAAACCAAAAGGCCAATGCGAGCTTAGATTAGGGTCAAAAGGATTCTTCACCGTGATATTTTAGAATCTAGAAGATAAGAATCGTATATTTCAGGGAGGACCTTACTTTCTTCACTCTGTAGGACTATACAGTAGGGATTGGAAAGAAAATTTCAGTCCAGAGAAAGAGGACTTCAAAGTTGTCCCTGTCTGGATATGGATTTACTCTCTACCCCAAGAATACTGGATCCTTAAAACCCTCGCCGGCATTGGTAATACTCTTGGATCTTTTGTTCAAGCCTCTTATGCCACCCTTGCTGCCCGTTACAACTCCTATGCTCGCATCTGCATTTACATGGACATCTAAGCAGCCTTCCCAGAAGCTATCTTCCTTTCCTTCCAAGACACGGAATGGATCCAACCTATGGACTATGAACACATACCCTTCTGATGCAGAAAATGCCATGAACATGGGCACCTCTTCCGTGAATGCCCCCTAAACTCTGACCCAAATCAAGTCCTCCCCAAAGCAAGACAGATGAAGATAGTTTCACTAAAACCAACACTCGGAAGAGATCTGGAAAAAAAGCACCTATACCCACCACCGCCACCAACCCGGATTGCCATAACAGCTTTGCTGTTCTTTCCTAGCAAGCTCCCGATCTTCCTGATTCTGATATTCCCAATCCTGCAGAGATGCCTGAGGACTCTGCCCCTGGAGTTGATCTCAAAACCTCCATACCCTCACCCTCTGTCGACTGCCTCCTGGATCTGGACAACATGGAAATTGGAGAATTAGATCTTGAAGCCATCCAGGAAGCTTGGGTCAAGAATGATATTCACAATATACCACAAAGCCAGTTAGACCTTTTCAAAGAAGCCTATCAGTCCCTAGCCTTTAACCAGCTCTTTCCCCCACTCTCGGATACAACCGCCACTCCACCCGACCCCAATCACCTGGGAGTTAGCAAGATTCTCAAGTGTAAGGAAATCCCTAAGGGCCAAAACATTCTCTCGAACAAAGGGAGAAAGCCCAACAAGCAGCTTCTCCGTGAGTTAGGGGAACACTTAATTGATTCAGGCATGAGCAACAAGCTCACTAGTATTTACCAACCCTTGCATTAATGGAGCTACAACTTATCAGTTGGAACATAAGGGGAATCGGTAGTGATTCCAAAAAAAGAATGTTGAAAAATAAGATCCTCAAAGAAAAGCCTGCGCTCATAATGCTACATGAAACCAAAGCCTCGGAGCCCAAGCTCTGCTCCTTCATCAAGAACTATTGGAAAAAGGCAGATGTAGTGGCCACGAATGCTAGAGGAGCCTTCGGTAGCATTGCCATTGCGTGGGACCCTAACATTATCAGCTTGGATGGTTTCTTCTCCAACCACAACACTCTTTCGGGAAACTTCCACATTCTGGGAACCACTCACAAAGGAACCATCACCAATGTGTATGGTCCCCAAGGTATTGACTAGAAAATGCACCTTATTAGCTATCTTTCTTGGCTTCATGATCATCTTCACAACATGCACTGGATCCTGGGAGGCGACTTCAATATCATCACAAACCTCAACGAGAAAAAAGGAGGTATTTGCAGATTAGAAAGTGACAGTCATGCCTTTCAATCTTTTATCAGAGACCACTCCCTGGCGGACTTGGAAACGAATAATGGCACTTTCACTTGGAAGAACAGAAGGGGGGGAAACAACCAAGTTGCCTTGAGATTGGACCATTTCCTCATCTCTGATTCTCTACTTTTAAATCAACTCAATCTCTCTTGCTCCATCCTGCCTCATGCAGGCTCTGATCACTGGCCGATCTGACTTCATCTTGAATGGGACTCCCCTGACTCTCGCAGACGCTTCCATTTCGAGCAGTTCTGGCTCTCCCATCCTGGTTTGAGGGACAAAATCAAGGACTGGTGGCTCTCCTATAAGGGGAAAGATGGAACCCTCATGTACTACTTTCAACAGAAGCTCAAGTTCATTAAAAAGTAGCTTAAACTCTGGAACAAAGCTGAGTTTGGCAACATTCTAGAAGAAAAACGCAAGCTGGAATGGGATCTAGAGGACATCCAGTCCTATGCCATCCATCAGGGCTACACGGATGATCTCAAGCACCAGGAGCAACAACTTCTAAATTAATTGGATTAGAGAAACCATCAGGAGGATACACTCTAGAGGAAAAAATCGAGGGTTCAATGGCTCAAAGAAGGAGAAAAAAACACCAAATTCTTCCATAATGCTATGATCCAATGCAGGCAAAACAATAGAATCACCCAGTTAAAAAGTAGCATGGGAGAAACTGTCCTGAACAAAGACAATATTGAAAGAGAGCTCATCCTCTTCTACAATAACCTCCTTCAGGACACTAATCAGGACAGAGAGCAGGCATCTCAACACATTCTGCAGCATATCCCTCATCTTGTCACTAATGAGTAGAACAACAATCTCATGAGCCCCATCACCCCTGAAGAAGTGGAAACTGCAGTTATGGAAATGAAGCCCGACAAAGCCCCTGGCCTTGACGGATTCACCATCGACTTCTTCCAAAACTTCTGGGAATTTGACAAAGACGAAATTTTGCAGGTAGTTGAAGACTCCCGCTCTTCAGGTTCCATTCTCCCTGCGTTCAAATCCACTTTTCTTACTCTTATCCCCAAAACCAATAAGCCCGCTGATCCCACCAACTTTCGCCCCATTTCCCTCTACAACATAATCTATAAAATTATCACCAAGGTCATTGCCAACCGTCTTAAGCCCCTGCTTCCCCTCCTCATCTCCCCTGAGCAATCTGGCTATGTTGAAGGCCGCCAAATCATGGATGGTATCATCACCGCTCATGAAGTCATCCACTCCCTCAAAACTTTCTCCCTTCCTGGGATGCTCATCAAGCTGGACCTCTCCAAAGCTTTCGACAAAACCAACTGGAGCTTTCTCAAAGACACCCTTCTGGCCTTTGGTTTCTCACCTCAATGGGTAAGTTGGATTATCTCCCTCGTTTCCTCTGCCTTCTTTTCCATTTTGGTTAATGGCTCCCCCTCTTCCACCTTTTCCCCTTCAAGAGGAATCAGGCAGGGGGATCCTCTCTCCCCCTACCTTTTCATTCTCCTAGCGGAAAGTCTAGGTCGAAGTATCAAGGCAGCAGTCGGAAACAACCATATTCAGGGCATCAAACTCAATGGTAAAGGAAACACTCACTCGCATCTTCAATTTGTGGAAGACACCATGCTAATGGGAAAATCCAATATTATAGAAGCTAAAGCCTTCCGCAGCATTCTCCTCTCCTTCAACGAGGCCTCTGGTATGACAATAAACAATCTTAAGTCTCAAGTTTTATTCTTTAACACTCACCTGCAAGTGCAAAATCGTATCATCAGAGTGGTTGGCTTCCCGAAAGGCTCCCTCCCCTCCAAGTTTCTAGGAGCCCCCCTGATCGCTTCTGCCCTCAAACACTCTTCCTGGAAAGATCTCCTTGCTGCCCTTGAGATCAAGCTTGCCTCCTGGACCTTCAGATATCTCAATTTTCCTAGTCGTCTCATTCTTCTCAAATCTGTCTTACAGGCCATGCCACTCTATCTCTTCTCTGCTATGGCAGCCCCCAAGTTTATCCTCAAATCCATCTGTAACCTGCAGAGAAACTTTCGTTGGGGAGGATCTACTCAACACAAAAAATGGGCTCTCATTGCTTGGGACAAACTTTGCACCCCAAAAAATGAAGGCAGCCTAGGATTGTGAGATCCTTGTATCCTTAACGATGTTCTTTGTGCCAAGTTACTTTGGAGATGCTGCAGAGAAAAATCCACCGTGTGGACTCACATTTCGTTGCAGAAATATGCTGACAACTCCCATCACCATTACCTGATCAAGCATGACACTCTCCCCAAAGGATCCCTTATATGGAATTCAGCCTGGGCGCAAAGAGATCTCATTCGTAAGCACAATTTTTGGGAGGTTCGAAATGGAAACATCGCTCTCTTCTGGGAGGATTCCTGTAGCCAATTACCACCCCTCCACCTCCTCCCCGCAACAGAGAATCTCCGCATTCAAACTCAACAACGAGGATGGCACCACATCTCCCATTATTGGGAGCCGAGCAATACCTCTGACACTTGGAGAGCCTGGAAAACCCATAATCAATGGAATGGAGACTTCAACAGTGCAGGAGCTCAAACCTTCTAGAAAGAGCTTAGCAACAGGAAAATACTCGTCTCTGGTGATGAAGACAAGCTGCATTGGGGACACCAGCAGAAAGGTTTTTTCACCATCAAAGAAGCTTACCAGCTCTCCCACATCATTCCCCCCCTCCAAAGGATCCCATCTGGGGGGAAATCTAGGATGTGCACTTATGGCCAAAAGTCAAAACTTTCCTTTGCCTGGTGGCATGGAGAAAAATTCACTTGGGACAAGCTCACCAAAAGAGGTTTCGAAGGACCTTCTCTCTATGTCTTTTGCAGGCGACATGAGGAGAATCAGAATCATATCCTCAATTCATGCACCTTGTCTTGGCCATTTGGGACTGGGGTTCTCTTATTTTTCGTCAATCAGACCGCAACAGAGATGACATCAGAGACGTTATCACCAGCTGGACCCCTAATCCCTTCGCAAATCCTATTCTGAATCATATTTGGCTCCTCTTCCCAGGTCTGGTCCTATGGAACCTCTGGAAAGAACGCAATAGGCGAATCTTCCTCAGTAGCTCCTTTCCTGTGACTAGCCTTACCACTCTTATCCATGGAAACCTCCAAGAGTACCTAAGATTAATCGCCTGGAATGTTGCCGACCACTTCTGTCAACCTCACGAAAGCATCATTTTAGCTTACTAGAATTTCATCCTCCAACCGAGCAGCATCCCTCCTCCTCTTCACACCCCCTCTTTTTGCATCCCGTCCTATTGGTCTCCTCCCCTCCTTTCTCCCCTAAAGCTTAATTTCGATGGCACTTCTAAGGGTAATCCGGGTCCAGCAGGTATAGGAGGAGCCTTCAGAAATGGAAAAGGTGAGATCATTCATATCTTCTCTAATTACATTGGCATTAACACTAATAATGTGGCGGAGCTGCTGGCCCTTCTAACAGGCTTAAAAATCGCCAGCAAAAAAGGGTGGAATTCCATCACCATAGAAGGCGACTCTCATATCATCATCAACACAGCTCACAGACTGCACTGTGGCACGGCCATCTCCGAGCTCTCCAAACACTGGAGGCTCGATTGGCTAAAAGAGCAGCTGCTTGACAATATAAAAAAATTCAGGTTTTTGGCACCAGCCATATCCGCCGTACGGCCAACAAGCTAGCCGACCACCTTGCTAATAATGGAGCTGACATATCCAAAAGAGAAGATCAACTCTGCCTAGCTCATTTTCAAAGAACAAGCTATCAGGGATAAGCTCACGAGCATCGCCTGTCAAGACCTTGTCCCCCCACCGTAGGTGCATGATTGAAACGACACCTCCAATGTCTTGCCTGTTTTTCAGGCCACCTGTCCTACCTCTAGCTGCCACCCTCCAGCCAGCTGCATGACCGGACTATCCCGGAGCTCCTCCCCTGCCCACATGCCAACCGAGTCATCTTCTACCACCCATGCAAGACATTAATCTAGCAGATGGCCCCTTTGCCCAAAACCTTGTTTCATTCCCATCACTTGACCTCTCCCACGTGCGCTCTGTCCTGCTTCTCGCTGCTCAGCTGGTAAGAGTTTCTTCCATCATGACTCCCTCTCTCGGACATGAATGGAGCTGTCCTCTGGTTATTATGACCCTTACTGTCCCTCTTCATGCTATTTACTCGGTCCTAGAGCTCCTCTCCTCCACTGAAGTTTGTTTTCTTGTTTTGTTGTGCAAGGACTCAATCTTCAGCCTCGGCGTTTTGAGTTCCTGCACTGTCGCTACGCGTTACTTCTCTCCCTTGCAGCAGGCTCGACCCTCCCTTGTTCCTCTGCTGAGTTTTCCCTGGCCCTTTCTCTTTGCACCTGCTACCCCCGAGCACCAAGGCCACCATTCTTACCCCGAGCTGTCTACAAAGATGCCACCCAAGAAGATGCGCACCCATTAGGATTCAATTCAGGCTTCTACAAAGCCAATCCTAGGCATTGAGCCAAACCTTGAGAGCTTCCTGGGGGATCTTCCACCTCCCCCATGAGACTTATGAGGGGGGTGGTGGATAAGGATTTCACGTACCATTCACAAATTCCCACTCAGGCCCAGAATGAAATTACGGAAGCTGAAGAAGAGGTCAAGGTCTCACGCAGATGCTTGACAGATGAGGAAATTAGAGAAGAATTCGAGGGTCTTATCCCAAATCCCGGAAACACCAAAGGCAGGGCCACCCTCTATCAAAAAACCTTGGACCTGTACTGGACCCATAAGAAGATTTTAGGCCGAGCCCTCACTGACAGGAATGAAGCTCAGGCGGAAATTCTCCTTCAGCTGGATGAACTACAGGACATGATGAAGCAGCTCCTGTATAACCAGAATCAATTCGCCCGGCGTTTAGGGATCACCCTCACTAAGGATCCCACTACTCAACCCATGCAGCCGGATTACACGAATAGCTAACGCAAGCTGGTCTATTGTCTCTATTTTTTAGATTTTCAGTCTAGTTAGATTTAGACTTTGCTTCAAGACTCTCTTGTTTTAAGTTGACATTCCCACCATTTTGAGGTCTGTTTTCTCTCTAATGAGAGGGCCATTAATTCTCAATTGTGTTTTTTGAGGTCTGTTTTCTCTTCTATCAGAGGGCCTATATACTCTGAAACTCTGTATATTTTGGTTTGATAATATAAGGAACTGAAACTAGCTTATAAAAATATATATATATATATATATATAACACATATACAACACAAAATATGTAAAATAATATAAAATTTAAAAAATAATATAAATATTACAATATAAAAATCTGAAAACAATTTAAAATAATTAGATTATATTATGGTGGATTATACAAAATAATAAATATTCATGTTTAAAAAAATAAAATTACTATCATTATATGAAAATAATTTATTTTATATCATTTACATTATTTATTTCACAAACTATATTATTTATTCCATATATTAAAAATTATATAAAAAAATTAAATTATATAAATATACATTATTTTATAAACTTCTCCATATTTTAAAAAATAAAATTATTATCATTTTATAAACTTTTCCATATTTTAAAAAATAAAATTATTATCATTATATATTAAAAGTGGAAATAATTTATTTTATATTATTTACATTATTTATTTCACAAATTATATTATTTATTCCATAAATTAAAATTTATATATATATCAACACTATTATAAGTGTTTTACTTTTTGAATATCAATTATATTTGAATATATATTATTTTTAAATTATATTAATAATTTAAATGTGCAACCAATATAAAGATAATACAAATTTTACAATTTAAAATTATTATTAAATTAATAAAATCTAAATTTAATATTTTATAACACTTTGATTGCAACCAAGTATATTTCTATTTTTTATAAGTTAATTATTATTATTAATATATTTATATTTCCAATATAAAGGAGATAAACTTATATTATATAATTATTTTTAAATATTTTTTAAATCTTGATTTTAAAGATTCAAATTTAAACACTATTTTTTCAAAATAATTTGTTTTAGGTTCAACCCAATGTAAATGTAAAAATAATAGATACAACCTACCACTTCTCTTGTTCTCCATTAACCTAGCATGCGCACGGAAAAAGGATCTTAAATAATAACTATTAGTAACTAATAATTTGATATTTGAATTAAAAAAATCAATACGTTGAAATGATCTTAGATAATAACTCTTAGTAAGAGGGACTAATAATTTGATATTTGAATTAAAAAAATCAATACGTTGCCTTTTGCATTGAATACACTGGTTGCGGGCTCCGGTGAACACACCTACTATTGGGCCGCATATGCAAAGAAACTTTAGAGTCCCTGAAAAACTGATATTATATCATTGTGAGAGAAAATAACTTCTTATTTATATAACCAAAACAAGAGCCACGAGGTGGCGATGTCCTCGACAGTGAAGTTGGAAACTATAATGCCATTGCCAATGCCATATAAATCAGCAGAGGCAATTTTTTCAACAGAAGCAGAGAAATTAAAGGCAGCCATGCTAATGCATGTATTTGTGTGTTTGCATAGTCAGAGAAACCATTTTTTATGTTAAGTTCATTGTTGTGCACTTGATTTTCTAAATCTAAATTGATCGCACAGTTGAAGAAATGAGAATCTAGAGAACAATTTCAAAAATTAAAGATGTTGATGTTTTGATTGTCTAAATCTAAAGTGATGGCATACTTGAGTAAATGAGAATCCTGAAGCTGGTTCACAAACCGTATGCAGAAAAGTCCATAGCAATATGGTGTTCATATATTTCCAAGTGCAACAAAGCTAACAGTGAAATCATATTATTGATAAAAATCGAGATACCAAAAACACCATTGCATGATTTGTTTCAATTGTCCGAAGTCCATAGCAATATGGTATGCATATATGTCTAAGTGCAACAAAACTAATAGCGTAATTATTCTATTGACAAGTATTAACATCTGAAATCTGTTTTTAAATCAACATTTTTTAAATCTGTTTTTAAATTGAAGGCTTTTAAAAGAATAGGAAGTAGCAAATGTTTTTTTCCATTTGCTCTTAAATCAAAGATTTAAATTTACATTTTTCGATGTTTCTGATAAAACCATGTATCTAAATCATTTTATGCAATCACAAATTACATTTGAACATAAAAAATCAATAAAACTGTGTTTTCAAATGGTATTATTATTGGGCATTTGTTAATGTATGAAAATAAGGGCATGGCAACCAGCTTTGCCAACAACAAAAAGCTGCAATGCAAGAAGCATTTCTAAGGCAAAGAGAAGGGCCACCAAATATGCTGGTGGTAAATTGTTTTTTTTTGCATTGGACAGTAAACATTATGAAGAACAGTAAGTGATGGGAAGAGCACAGACATTTTCTTTCATATCAAACATTTTTTTCTATTATAATTGTTACAACATCAAGGAAAAACAAGAAAGTCTAACAAGCCTTCCAAAATATATTGTTGCAGTAATCAAATGCTTCAAAAGTATATCATATAAAAGAGCAAGATTGTAAAAGCAGAAAACTAGGTGTATGCCTCTAGAAGTATTCAAATGAAGTTCTTTTTCCTGAATATGTATTTATATTTTTCGATCAAAATCATAGGAAGAGTGTCTGGCAACATATAGGATGCATGGACAGGTGTTGTATACATCAAGACAAAATTGTAGCAGCTGACCATCCTGACTGTAAGGTCACATCAGAAGTATCCATGTTCACTTGGTAAGACCATGAGTATATAAAAAAAACAAAGTTTTTGCAAAGTTTTTTTCTTTTCTTTATATGGAAGCCGGTGGCAATATGCATAAGTATTTTCCAGATGTCGATATTTGCTTTGCAAAATTTGAGTTGAAACCATTATGACCAGTGTGCTTGCAAGGGTGCTGTAGTTTTCTTCCTGCGCATTGGGAAAAAGGAAAATATTATGATTAAGAGCAAGAGACAATTGAAACCAAAACATGTCACGGAAAAGTTAAAGCTGAAGAGTAATTGCAATGACTGTAAACATTGATAATCAATAGACAAGAATAGTAGTCACACAAGTATAATGTAGGAGTTGGATGTGTTGATTGGTGCAAGGACAGAATACATGAAATCTTTGATTTTGGAAATTTGATTGGAGCATTTGCAAGTGCTTAGAAAATAATCAATCTGGAATGAAAAAGAATGGAAGGAAGTTTCAAATTCAATGTTGTAAGAAACAATTGATCTAAAAACATATAAAAAATGCAGTTGACATAAACAAGTGACAAGTGTTATGTTTAGGGTAAGACATTGACAACTGCAGATTAGCTTTTGGATCCTCATTCCATGTTTTTGTTTGGTGCATAGACATTTTTTTTTTGGATATGGGAAAAGACAAAGGAAAAATTGAAGACAACTATATGGAGATCAAAAAGTCTGTATGCAATTTGCACCATTGTTTCCCTATAGTTATGTGAGAATAAGTTGTGCAGTCAAAAGCCGAAATCTGATTCTAAAATTAACATGGTATACGTACATATTGAAATTGAAAACAGACTTTGTGGCAATAGAAAATATTAGGTTACAGGAGCATGATAGAAAACAAAAATATGCAGCGATGTGTAGGCATATAGCAGCTATGTGTTTAACATACATTTTGCTCAGATTTTTATAAATTCAAGTACTCGATTGTTCATTGCCAAAGTGAAAACTCCTTGCTGATTGAATTTGTGGAGATGGTAAATAGTTGATGAAATTGATTTACAATATTGTTCATATGATACGGCTGCAACATATGGGCAGTATTCCTTCAGTTGTATCCCTTGGAGAGTGCATTCGATAATGCCATCATCTGTTTCCAACTTGCAGTGTAAGATATGTTCAAATGTCGTGTGTGTCACATGGTTGCAAAACCAACAATAGGTTGTGCTTTGAATCATAGGCAGCTTGCATTCTGAACATGTGCATTGGAAAGGTGGTGCAAAAGCATTCTTAATTTTGAGTTTTCCAAACATCTATTACAGGTTTGAATATCAGAAATAGGAAAAATGTGACATTTTGTAGGGGTCAATAGAAGTTGCAAAGAAAAGTTGAAAGTGCAGTATTCAGTGCAAGTGTGTGAATTATGTTTTTCAAATTGTTATTTGAAATGCAATAAACATGAAATTAATCTATGTCTCTACTTTTAATCAGTTCCAGACATTAATAAGAATATGAAACCTGCAATGAAAAGGAGTTTTTGGACATGTTGCAAGGACATGTTTTTTTTAATCGATTTGAGCAAGGAAATCTATTGACTGGATCAATATATAGAACAATCAAGTTTGCTTGAATGGAAGAGTTAATAGCAATTGAAAGCTGTCTATGCTGAAAGAGAAGTAAATAGGAGAATATAATATTGGTTAAGCTTGTGAAGAAAAGAAGAACCATGTTTAGGAATGAAATAAATTGAAATGTGAAATAATTGAATGCATTATCAGTATTGGAAGGGAATTGCAAAATGACTTTAACTATGTTTGTATAACTGTAGTTTTTATGCCTGGAATTCTATAAATGCAGAATGAACGTAGGAAAGCAAATACTTTTTTCATAGTACTAGTTCAAAATGAATAGGGAAAGGCATTTTTCGATAGCTCACCTGTGTTTTTGCTTCAATTACTGGCAGCAAACTCTGAATTGCAAATTCATCATTCAAAGGATCAATAAATTTTTCCTGGAAAGTCCTCATCAGGTGGCTACCTTTTGGGCCTGTCTTGATAATGTTTTTTATTAAATAAAGAGGAGGTTTGTCCTGTGCAAGTTGTTGTTGAACACGCAGAAAGAAACTTTTATAGTTTTCATTGACTTGAAACTGTAAAGGGGAAAAAATGAAACAGTAAGATAGCAGAAAACATGTCTGATGAACAAAAGCAGATGCCGTAAAAGGGAATTTCAGTGTATTTAAGGTGCAAAGAACAGGGGGAAAGGGTTTGTTTTCTTTTGTTTTGGAAGAAAGTTCATTAGAACTAAAAAATATCTCTATGTATGTAATCATTTTTAATAGATACAGAGTGAGCAGTGTACAGTGGCATAGTCATTTGCAGTTTCACCATCTCTGATGTAGAAATCCAACTGCTTGTTGATGTATTGACAACTGACCACCATTATTGCAATAGTACCAATGACATATGTTTCGTCCGACGGCACGATCTCTGAAATTGTCATGTCAGGAGGAAGACAACGCAATTTACAGACCTGTTCTATTGTTTCAATACAGGTGGAAGGCAATATTGCTATTGAATTTATAGCATCTCCGCGATCATACTGTCCTTTTTTCTTTAATTCAAATCCAGTTATTCGTATGCTCTTCCTAGGAAAGAGAAAGTTACCAAATCGGTTTATGAGACTATCATTCATTGTAGCAGTAATTGTCATCAATCCATCTTTGTCTACAAGGTCTGCGTGCAAAATCTTTGTCTTTACAGGTGAGTTTTGGCTTCGATTTTGTGCAGGACCATAGACAGCCAAAATATCACCTTCAAAAACATGTGTATGTGACATAGTGCATAATTGTATGACAGACGATGCTTCTACTGAAGCTTGTTTCAATCTGTAAAGACAATGAAATGAAATGGTCAAAAAACGAAAGCAATAGTCTATAGAAAGTGTCGCATTTCAAACTGCATAGTGGAAATGGCAGGTTCAAGATCCCTATGCAATAAAAATTAAATTTGAGGTAAATGCATCACAATGCTAGCGAGAGGAATTGTCAAAGAAGTCAATGAGATAAAGACACAGTAGGCATGGGGAGCTAAAAGGAGAAATTCAATGCAAAAGAAAAGAGCATTACCTTTTTGGACTGCTTGTTGTTGCATCTGTAAGAGGGAAGGAGGGAATTGCGATTGAAATAGTATCTGTACCATCATTTGAAGGAGAGAGACTTCTCTTAGCAGATGGACTGTTTGGTGTTTGCATCATTTCCATGGTGGTTTGCTTTGTAGAAATATGCTTTCCGTCTTTGCCTTTGTTTACAGCAATATAGCTGCTTCTTGATGAATTTGCAAAGATACCTAGATGTGGAAGAACCAAATACAAGCACCATTTTTTTTGGTTCATATTGATCAAGAAAACAATAGTTTTGATAAGCCATAGACATAGAGCAAATCAAAGAATGTGTATTTGATGAAAGGCTGAAAGATATTTTCCATTACTTGGTAGAAAAGACAAACAAGCAAAAAATTCAAATGAAAATGATAAGAAATGTAGATGAAAAGCATTGGAAATTGACATAACACATAAACTTGTTCAAAGACATTTGACAACAAAGAATATTATTTGCTAGAGTGAGTAATGTTTGCATTGGGAGATGTTGGATTATAATCCATTGTTGTTAGAATGAAGTATACTGTTGACAAGGACATTGAAATTTGCTGCTTGATGACATTTTTAAAAAGCATTTACCATAGGCAAGTAAGATTTTGTTTTTTGCTAGCCACAATTGCGGTGAGCATAATTGCAAGTTGTAGAAAGAGGGGTATTGAGGATATTGATAAGGTATTGTTCAGTTGTAGATGAGTGAAAAAAGCTAGTTTCTTAGATGTTTTTTTTTTGTTTTCTTTCTGTATCTATTTTTTGCTTCAAAGTGAAATTGCCTAGGCAATGCAGAAACCAATGTAGATGCCATGCCCATTGCAACAATTTTTTATTTAAACTGAGATCAGAATTGAGAAGATATGGACTTTGAAAGAAATTACAACAATTGCAATAGCATGAGACGAGGAAGTGAAATATGTAAACTAAATGGATTTTGTCGAAGTAATGGGGATTGACAAGAGACCAATGAAATGGTCAGACCAGTATGCATCAGAGACAGTAGATGAAAGGATGTCAAGCTATAGATTTGTCCAAAAGTGGTCAACCATTGAGCCGTAGTTTGTTGTAACTTGATCTATTTTCAATTTTAGTTTTTTCATTTGCATAAACTGTTCCAATTTTTTTTTTTTTTTTTGTAATTTTTTTTTTTTTTAATTTTAATTTTTTTTTTGTGGTGTTTGTTTGAACATATCAATGTTAAGGTCGCCTGCAACAACAATTGGCAGATTGTTGTTGTTTTTGGACAAAATAGAGTCCAAGACATGGAACAGCTGCTCTAGAATGGTGTTTGGTCTGTTATAAATGTTTACAAGCTTTATAACAGAGTTAGAAATATTGAGATCAACAACAATTGCCTCTACATTGTTTTCTTTATAGATTGTTGTTTCTAGAATAATGATCTCTTTATGTACAACTGTTAGAACACCATGTATTGAATAGGCTGCAATACAATTGTATCAGTTTCTGAATGTATCATTGTTGGGAGGAATTGGCATTTGGGTTTCCTGAAAAACAAAGAATATGTGACTCTAGCAGCTCAATGTCATTTGCGACATCTTCAATGTGCAAAATCAAACTGCGAGTGTTAAGTGACAATATCAATAGGTGTCCAGTAGAAGGGACTAATTTAAGGCCAAATTGAAATTGCAAAGCCGCATTTTTTTCTAGTCTATTCAACTCGGTGACTACTTTTGCTGAGACAAAGAAATTCTTCTATTCCAAGCTATTGAGAAGATAAAGAGAGTCAATTGCTTTTACACGAGAAAGTGCAGTGTAAACAAACCCATGTTTTGTAACACCTTTTGGATCAAATGCCAATTTTTGAAGAGTTAATCCCTGAGCTCTGTGAATTGTCCGAGCACATGCTAGGTTAACTGGGAATTGAATTCGAGTGAAAAAAATTTTATTGCCGAGGCAAACTTGTGTCACCATTCTTTTGATTGGTGTCCAAGTCTGGATAATAGAATCAGTATACAGGCCTTGCATATTTGCACGTGTAATTGCACCAATCTTTGCATCATTAAATTCAATCCAGACGATGTTTGGGTTTGTTTGATCATAGTACCTAAAAATACCTTCTACGCCATTGACAAGGCCATCTTCGAACAGATAGTTTCCACCAACCAGTTCAACTAGCATGTTTTTTTTCAGGGTAATTGTGAGAGGAAATTGATTTTTTTTTTTGATGTTCAAAAGTGTTTTCAACATGATCAAATTTAGTGTCTTTTGCCACAAATGTAAAGGCCTATGTTTGTACAAGTGAAAACATTCTAGAATTGTGTTTGTCAACATCTTTGTTTCGATAAAAGAGAAAGGGGAATGATGGATCGATTGGTGGTTTCCTATGACAATGTGTGTTCAAGTATTGGATATCATTAGGTGTTTGGTTTCCTGTTCTTATTCTATTCAAAATAGCAATGAAAATTTCATTTTTTTGCCTTACAATTGTTTTAAGCTCAAAATATTTCACATTGTCAATCCAAAAGCTGTAAGGAAATTTTTGTTGCTGGAAAGATGGAAATTCAAAGATCCAAGAATCATGTATAGGTTCAGCCTGGAAAAAATCGCCACAAAAGATGACATTAACATTGCCAAATGGTATTTTCGGTGTGTGCATAATTTGACGAAGGCGTTTGTCCATCTTGTGTAGCATACAGGATCCTATCAAGGACACTTCATCAAGCAAAAGCACATGCAATTGTTCAAATTGTTTGGACATGATATCTAGAGTATTTGAACTTAAGGGGAGCAAGTTCGCAGAGTTCAAAGGAAGCTTGAAGGCAGAATGAACAGTGACACCATCAACATTATATGCATCTTTCCCAGTCAATGCAACAATTAGGACTTTTCTTTTTAATGGGTCACTGCAAAGGTCCTTGTCATAGAAGAGTACAAGGGCATTGTAAATAGCCTTTGCAGTATGTATTTTACTTGTGCCAGCACTTCCTGTAAAAAATAGATATAGTGGCTTCGAAGGGCTTTTTTGGGGGGGGATATAATTTCTTTGATTATAGATTGTTGTTCAATGTTTAGTTCTCTTCGTGTTGCAATATAGGTATCTATGTCAGGGACAAATGGTTTTGTGTTTACATTTGACATTCTCATTTCTGTTGCCATGTGTCGGTTTTTTTTGTGTAGAATGTCGTCACAGATATCATATTGTTCAAAATTAGTTATATGATTGAAAGACTTGGTCTCTGTTTCCAATGTCTTTTCCATTTCAACTTATTTTTCAACAATTGTTGTTGCGTTGTCAATGTTACCCCATTTTGTTGTTGGCTTGACAGCGAACTTTTCCTCAGCAATGGCAACTTGCAATTTGTTTTTGCATATGCTTCTGTCCATGTTTGCACTTCCTGGGTCAAAAACTTGGTGACGTTTCTATGAGGCATGAATAGCAATAGCTTTTCTCTTGCAAAGTTCTTAGGATCCTTGTCCTCATTATATCAGACATATCGAATAATACATGGTCTATTTCTCTTGATTGTTTTTCCATTTATGAAGCAAAAGGAAGATGCATATTCAGCTAAAGAAACATTCTCCAGGTCAACAGGTCGTTGGATGTATCTGTCTATTATTGATGGGGCAATAATTTCTTCAGAGTCATCAGGCTCTCTTTCCAACAAAGATGGTTTTTTCAACACAACAATTTGTTTATCATCTAGTGCAGTGTTTATGAAAATTGTTTTTCTTGATGATGAATGCAAAGGTAAAGAAAGCACAATATGAACTGCTTGTCTAATGGACATCTGTTGCATGTTCAGTAGTGTGTTCCCAAGCTTTCGTATTGTTTCAAGTTGGCTACAGTTTTTTGAAACAACCTCTTCCTTTATCTTTTTTAGGGCCATTGTCATAGGCCTATCTAATTTTGTTATGTATGAGGTTACGTAGCTTGTAGTAGCATATGCATCCAAAATGAATTGAGCATCGGTGTTAGCCTGCGACAAGCTTGGAATCCCCCTTGCAAATGGATTTATCCATATATCTGCAGGGACTATTTTTAATAGCAATGTCGGTTGCTTAATCAAACAAGACAAGAGCGTAATGTAATTGTCCTTGGTGTAATTCAATTCTTCAAGGAATGACTCAAAGGACATGTCTTTTGGATATTGTTTGTATTCAAGAGCGTTGTAAAGGAATGTTGTTTTTTCTTCCAAGTTGTGAAAATCATTGTCTTTGGGTTCCAAGACTATTGTTTTGTCAATTGGAAACATAGGGAAGTGAAATCAACATTTTGAATTGTGATGTTTGCTACACGTCCTTGTATGTTGATGAGTTTGGATCTTGACCATTTCTTTGGCAAGCAAAGAAGAATCTGTTGCAATATATTGATCAACAAAAGATGTTACTTCCTGATTGGTATTTTTTCCATAGACTGGTGCAGTTTCAATCCAAAGAAGCCCATGTTCATGTTCATTTCCTCTTTGTTGGAATTCAGTTGTAAAGAAGTAGTCACTCACCTTGCCAAAGAGTGTATTATTTTTTAATATCAAATATTTCAATGAATTGAATCCGTGTCTATAATAGCGACTACACACCATAGGGTGTTTTCGTATCAAGTTGTCAATATCAATGTTTGAAGCCAAATTTGATGGGTTGGAGAGTTTCTTCTGTAAAATTAGTCACATCAGATCTAATGAACAAGTAAATCAATCACAACAGATGAACATAGAAAATATGGTGTAAAACTGTGCAAAACATGCTTCAGTGCTCAATGTCCCAGTAAGGGTGAATGATTACAATACAATTTGACAATGACTGAGCAATTCGAATTGACTAAGAAGGTCATTCGAATCACTGAATGGAGTAGCTTGACTCCAACTAGGATTCCTCATCATCAATCGATGGTGGTCATCAATGCACAAGAACCAGTCATCCAGGTGTCAATCTGAGTCTAACTGAGTGTAACTGAAGTGTGTAGCACTGATTAAGGAAAGGAGGCTCAGTGGGGGGCGCATGTGAGGCTAACTGAAGTCAGAACAAGTCATCTAGTCAATCTGGAGGTCCAACGGAAGTGAAACAGATAGTCGGGAGTGAAACTAGCCTCAAATCAGCGAGAATCGGAGCTAATTGAGTGTAACTGAAGTGGAACTGCAGTGGTAGGTGAAGAAGTGCGCCCTTCTCTGGCAGTAGGTGAGAAGTGGGCGCATTCCAGACTAGGAGGGATAAAACTCTGAAGTAAGTGGCTCCCAGGTGCTAGAATAAAGTGGCTAAGGTGCTGGAGGCATCAACCTGGTGAATGGGATGCATGCAAAATGCATGCAAACCCTAGAATTTGCATGCAAACCCTAATTGCATGCAAGATCCTGAAAAAGATGATGTGGATATCCGAACACCCCCCCTCAAGCTAGACTATAATGTGCAAAAAATAATGTGGGGCCCTGGTAACTAAGACCAAAGGTCACCCCAATACAATAATCCAAAAAATGGTGAAAATAAACTAAGTGAGGAAAGAGGGAAAACCCAGTGGGAAGAAATCCCCCCCCTCAAGCTAAAGCATAATAATGGATCAATCTGTCTCCACCATGATGGAACTCACCCCCAATAGTGAACGGAGGTAAGAGAAATTCTTCTCAGTGAAGATCTTGGTGAAGATGTCTGCAATTTGCTCATCAGTAGGGAAATATTGCAGAATGATGGTGCGGTCATGCACCAACTGTCGAATGTAATGCATATGAATCTCAATGTGTTTGGTCCTCTGCCGCTGAACTGGATCTGTGGAGATATTGATAGAACTTTGATTGTCACAAAATAGGACAGTCGAAGTAGTGCCACCAAACAAAACTCGAAAAGAATACCCTGCAACCAAACTGCCTGAATGCAGGCATTGACTGCCCCTCGATACTCTACCTCTGCTGAAGAAAGTGCAATGGCTGCTTGCTTTTTGCTGGACCAGCAAATAGCACCATGACCAATCATGAAAACATAACCGGAAGTGGACTTTCGATCAATGCTATCACCTGCCCAATCTAAATCAGTAAAACCAATGAAATCAAGCTCAGAATCTATAGCATAATGTATGCCAAACTGTCTCGTACCTTGCACATACTGCAAGATCCGCTTGGCTGCTCACCAATGAAGCTCATGTGGCTACTACACATATCTTGACACAGCACTCATGGCATATGAAATATTAGGCCTTGAGTGTGTCAAATAAAGTAGTGAACCATTCAACTGTCGATACATACTGCAATCTGCAAGCGGTGTAGAATCTCCCTCCTCAAGACTGATTCCTAAGAGGAATGGGAATGGGGCTGCCTTACATTCAGCCATATTAAACTTCAATAACAGGTCGGAAGCATATTTTTTCTGAGATATAGTGATCCCATCAAAATTTTGAGCTATCTCCAAGCCCAAAAAGTGACTCAGCAAGCCCAAATCGCTCATGTCAAAAGCTAGATTTAAGGCAGTTTTTAGCTTGTTTATTGAAGTAAGAGTGCTACCAGTAATGAGAAGATCATCAACATAAAGTACAATAACAAACAAATTACCTTTAACTCGCTGAAGATACACATTCGGATCAAATTTGCATCTTTAGAAATTCTGAGAAAGAAGGAAGGAGTCCATCTTTGCATACCAAGCTCTTGGGGCCTGTTTTAACCCGTACAAAGATTTCTTCAATCTGCAAACTAATGATGCATCTGATGTGTAGCCATCTGGCTGCTGCATATATACCTCTTTAGAAAGGTCTCCATGTAGAAATGCACTCTTCACATCCATGTGGTGCACTTCCCAGTGCTTGGATGCGGAAATAGCCAAAACAAGGCGGATGGAATCCATCTTTGCAACCGGTGCAAAGGTCTCAGTGTAGTCCACTCCTTGGACTTGGGAGAAACCTTTTGCCACCAACCTTTCTTTGTATTTGCTGATAGAGCCATCAGCAGCAACTTTCATGCGGTAGACCCATTTACACTTCACTAATTCTCTTCCAGGTGGAAGAGAAACTAGCTCCCATGTGTTGTTCTTTTGAAGAGAACTGTACTCTTCATCCATGGCACTTTGCCATCTCGGATCTCGGTGAGCAGAATAGTATGATGTGGCATCTGAAATAGCCATCAAATAACAAATCTCAGGAAGTAATGTATTAGCAATAGAAAGTGCCATACCTGCTCTTTGAAAGTCTGCTCTTGTTCGTCTCGGATCATCAGGATTTCCAAGGTTTGAAGCAGCAGATTGAAGAGTGTTTTGGGCCCACTTTGGTAACTGAGGAGGATCATAATGGTCGGATTCCGAACCTAATATGTCATGATCATCATATGCTTCTGAAATATCAGAAATATCAGAACTCATACCTTCATTATCGCTGCACGGATCTTCTTCTGGTGAAGGCGGTGAATCGACAGTCTCTTCCTCGACTAGTTGCAATTCTTGAAGCGGTTCTTCAAATTGCACACTGTGCTCTATGAATATATTTTTAGATCTGATATCCATGAGTTTATATGCTTTTGATTCTTCCCCATATCCTATCAATATGCACTTGATACTTTGTGGATCCAAAGCTCATCTCTTCTTGGAAGGAATTCTAGCCCATGTAGTAGAGCCAAAAACTCTCAAATTTGACACATCCGGTTTGTGACCAAAGAATGCTTCGAAAGGAGTCATACCTTTCACGAATGAATGTGGAACATGGTTCTGTATGTATGCAGCAACATTGATTGCTTCAGCCCAAAGATTTGCAGCCAAACCTTTTGATTCAATCATGCATGTAGCCATCTCTTTCAGTGACCGATTTTTCCTTTCCGCTACACCGTTCTGCTGGGGTGTGTAAGGAACTGTATGTTGGATCTGAATTCCGCTTTGGGAACAAAGTTGTAGCAACTCGGACTTAATATATTCTCCACCATTATCAGAACTAAGAGCTTTGATATTGCTCTCAGTGGCGGTCTCAACAGAAGCCTTAAAATCCTTGAATTTTCCAAGCACTTCTGACTTGTTTTTGAGAAAGAATACCCATGTAAAGCGGAAAAAATCATCAATAAATGTCAAAACATACCTTGAACCATTTAATGACATATGGGGCAGCGGACCACTGATATCAGAATGTATCAACCCCAAAACTGTAGAAGATCTGCTAGCTTTGTCACGGTCGAATCTGTGCTTGGGGTGCTTCCCAATAATGCAACCAGTGCATATTCCCTTCGAGGAACGGAGTTGTGGAAGACCATCTACCATGGATTTGTTTGATAGCAGCAGCAAATACTTATAATTAAGATGCCCAAATCTTTCATTCCAAATCCTACTAACCTCATTACCATGTGTGCGAAGAGCAATGGGCTTTGCAAGCGGAATAAAGTGTGAAAACTCATAGCATTTTGCAGTGTGGTTTGCCTTTCCGACTGCAACAAGTCTTCCACTTTTGATATCAAAAATTTCAACTGTAATAGGGCTGAATGTAACTTGCTTCAATTCACCAGTGTGTGTCATTTGATACACAGAAAGAAGATTTGAAGCCAAGGAAGGCACATAGAGAACATTTTGAAAGCTTCCATGATCTACATGAATCGTACCTTTGCCCTTTGAAGAAATTTTTGAGTCATCTCCCAAATGGATGGGGATGGAGTTGTTTGGATCAAATGAAGAAAAAGAATCAATATTTGCATCCATATGATTCGATGCACCCGAATCTATCAAGAGAGTAGTGGGCTTCGAAACAGTTGCCATGAGTGCTTGTCCTCTTTCATGATCATCATTCCTATCCTTCTTCCTTGCACCGTCAGGAAGAGTTATGTTGTTCTTTTCCAAAAGGAGGGCCATTTGAGCTATAGTATTCTTCATACATGAAATTTCGGGATGAAATCCACAGTTGCAATAAGTACATTTAGATTTTTGGTTACCTTCTTTGCCCTTTTGCTTGAACTTCGAACTGGATGGTGCATCTGTTTGTTTGCCTTTTCTCTCTTTGCTTGTGAGGCTCGAATTTGGGCTTCCCCTTCTTTTGATTTCCTTTACCATTCGAGATCTTGGGTCCTTGAACATATAGGGTTGAATCTTTGGAGCTTATGGACCCCATTTGAATCAACTTGTCATGCTCTTTTGTGACGGACTCAATGAAGGCATTCAAGGTAGGCATCTTCCAATTTGGGGTAGTTAGCTGACCGGAATTGAAAGTAGAGACAAATACCGAATAATCTTTACCAAGCTTGCTAAGAATGGAGAGGATCAATTGTTTATCCTCTTTGATAACTCCACTGTTCTTCAACTGCAAGTTCAAGTTCTTGAATTTTGTGAAGAATTCATTGATGGTCTCGAAATTCTCAGGACTAAGGGCAATCAATTCATTCTCTAATTGAAAAGCCCTAAGCTCATCTTGCTTGCCAAATAGTGTTTCAAGTTGCTCCCATATAGCTTTTGGAGTCTTCAATCCACTGAGATGGAAGTGAAGATATTTGGAGATGGAGAGACAAAGAAGACCATAAGCTTCATCAAGCTTGTTGTAGTGTTTGGTTCTATCTGACAGATTGTTTGGCTCGAATTCAAGACCAAGAGTGACTCGGTAGTAACCTTTTGAACGTAATATGATCTCCATATCATCTTTCCAATAAAAATAATTGAATGGGGTGAGGATAGGCTTTGAAGAAGAGTATTCCATTGCTAGGAGCGAGTTCACACTGATGTAGAGGAGCTTGCATGCACAGTGTAGCGAATGCAAATGATGGAGACAATAACCTGCAAATCACAATAAAACCAAGAACAATGAGGTCGAACAATCCACCCTTTTAGAGTTGCATCACACCTGGGATTGGAGATCAAACAATGTTGAATGGGTCCAATGTATCAGCTCCAGGAATTATGTGGAAACTCAAGCTTCTGGAGTGGTATTGGATGTATTTTCAAGCTTTGCATGCACAGGAGCGAATGCCCTTGAGATATTTCATGCCAAAACTTCTTGCAATTTTTGAGCAATTCAGTCAAATCTTCTTGATGAACCACCTATAGAAAAGAGATCTTGTCCCTGCAATGGCTCTGATACCATGTAAAATTAGTCATAGCAGATCTAATGAACAAGTAAATCAATCACAACATATGAACATAGAAAATATGGTGTAAAACTGTGCAAAACATGCATTAGTGCTCAATATCCCAGTAAGGGTGAATGATTACAATACAATCTGACAATGATTGAGAAATTCGAATTGACTAATAAGGTCATTTGAATCACTGAATGGAGTAGCTTGACTCCAACTAGGAGTCCTCATCATCAATCGATGGTGGTCATCAATGCACAAGAACCAGTCATCCAGGTGTCAATCTGAGTCTAACTGAGTGTAACAAGTGTAACTGAAGTGTGTAGCACTGATTAAGGAAAGGAGGCTCAGTGGGGGGCGCATGGGAGGCTAACTGAAGTCAGAACAAGTCATCTAGTCAATCTGGAGGTCCAATGGAAGTGAAACAGTTAGTCGGGAGTGAAACTAGCCTCAAATCAGGGAGAATCGGAGCTAACTGAGTGTAACTGAAGTGGAACTGAAGTGGTAGGTGAAGAAGTGCGCCCTTCTCTGGCAGTAGGTGAGAAGTGGGTGCCTTCCAGACTAGGAGGGCTAAAACTCTGAAGTAAGTGGCTCCCGGGTGCTAGAATAAGGTGGCTAAGGTGCTGGAGGCATCAACCTGGTGACTGGGATGCATGCAAACCCTAGAATTTGCATGCAAACCCTAATTGCATGAAAGATCCTGAAAAAGATGATGTGGATATCCGAACATCTTCTATTCAAGTTCTTGTAAAGAATTGGACAATGGTTTCCAAAGATGTTCAGCAGCTGTGAAGCTCACAAAAAAGGTAGGTGGCCCCAGTTGCCGAATCATTGCAAAAAGATCTTTCTTCATGTTGTCAAAGTAGTCAGGAGATGTACGAATGGCTTTTAATGTACGATATGCAATTGGAGATTTGATGATTTTTTGGAGATTGGTCTTTGACTTCACATCTTTTGCTGTCAATTTTTTTCCTTTCAATTCTCCTATAAGAATTGATATCCAAGCAGTACTAGAAATTTGTCCTATTAAGACTTTTACTGTTTTGAAGAACAAGTTTGTAGGATGTGCTTCAAAGTCTGTACTTTGATGTTCCAATTCCCATTGGACGACTTGTTGATATCGATATTGACTGTAGATGTCATTGGGTCGGCTACATCCATAGAAAAGTGTTGGGAAATTCAACTCTTCAGAGAACTTGTCTTGGAAAATGCCTAGTGGTCGATAATTTTCGGAAGGTGCAATCTCTACAAGCTTGCTAGCCAAATCGTCCATTAGATGTGTCTCTCCATATCCATGCACCATTGTTTCGGTGACTGGCTCAATTTATGTTTCTTGAATGGGTTCAGTGGTTTTTGTCGATGATGTACAGTTGCTGTCTTCGTCAACATAAGAGGCAAGTTCAAGCTGGTTGGACTCTTTCTTTGCTGATTGAATGAACTTTGTTTCCCAGCAAGTGACAATAGAAATATCTTCTTGTTTGTAAACTTCCATGGTACAAAGCATTTTTAATGCAAGTATGACAATGTTTGGGCACACGTTTCCTGATATGTAAGCATTTTTGTATTCCAATTTCCGCTTTAGCATAATTCCAATTGTCATGTCATCTTCAAGGTTTCTTGGCAAAGTATTTTGCACTTTGTCTAGGGATGCAGGAACATTTATGACTGTTCCATTCAACCCTAGTCGAGCTCGTTTATAACCTAGCTGTTGAATCTGTGCGAAGGAAATTCTTGGAGAGACAAGTCGCTCTTCCAATGGTGTCAACATGTTTACAATTGGCAATGCATTCTTGCGATGAATGTTTAATGGCGTTGCAAAGACTGGTATCTATGAATGTGAAACATTTTTTTTGTAATATTTGCAGATGTGCATTTCCAATGCAAATGAAGGAGCCATATTCATCCATGGCAAGGATGTCAATGCAAGGAAAGTGTTTTCGTTGATTCGGTGGATGTCTTTTTTGAAATGCAATTGTTTGCATATGCAACAAGCATTGATAGGTGTATCTTCAATAGCTTTCAAGTACTGGGAATTTGCTTGCTTGGCCTTTTGCATTTCTTTTTGTTTTTAAAAGCTTCAAATGCTGCAAAGCGCATAGACCTCTTTGCTGAGCGCAAATTCTTAAATCCTTGCATGTTGTTGTTTTCTACATTGTTTTGATTTGGATGGCAATGATTTTGAATTACAATACATGGATGTTTGTGTATGTCATGGTTCTCTTCCATTGTTGCTTTTTGTTTTGCTCCTTTGCCATGATTTTTTGGATTTCTTTGTTTTCGTTGTAGAGTTTTTTTGGAGGCCTTGATAGGTGTGTTTTCTGAAGCATATGCAAAAGGAAATCGTTGATCAGCACGGTCACCCCCCATACTTTGAGAAGTATTAAAGCAATTTGATATGGATTTTTCCATTGCAAAGGACCTTGCTAGGTGATTTGTTTGAAATAATGGATGGAAGTGACAATGGTCTTGGTTTTTTTCAACTTGCAAGATAAACATGTTGATTGGAGAGGCATTTGTTGAGTAATACCGACTTTGAATCCTGGCCAGGCATGTATTCCAAATGGAAATGTTCACTCCCAACATCTCTGACAACCATTGAATTTCAAACTCATCCCCATTTACATGGCCAATATTAAAGAGTGTTTCTAAATTCATAACAAATGTTTGCCAACTAGAAACAAGAGAAGCATTATGTACTATGGATGGTGTAAGATATGTAGTCAAACAATGGAATGATCTATTGTCATCAGACTATATGCAATTGAAGAAAGTTTGTGCAAGTGTCTTCCTAAGACTCATACTATCAAAGGTTTTTGACAATTTTGAAATCGATTCAAATAATGAATCAGAACAATGACCTTCAATTGTTGAGAAGATGTCAAAACCTTGTTGAAGGAGAATTTCTCTATAGGGGAATATCTCAAGAAAAATGTTACAACAAGAGCTATTGAAAATGCCATCTGAAAATTCTTGAGGCAAGAAATGGTGATATATAGTCGATTTGCAAGCAAGAAACAGTTCAAAGTGTCCAGCAAGTGGTATATGATCATGGAACAAGATGTTGTAACAGTAGCCAAGAAGTGTGGGATTGAAATGGAGGTATTTGTTTTTGCTTGTCAATGACCAGATAGTAACTGGCACATTTAGCCAATGTGCAAACCACTTGATGCAGAAGACATCACCCCATAGGCCACGAACATTTGCAGTGTCTATTTGCGAACAGGTTGGGACATTCATTGGAGATAAAGCTCTTTGTCTTCTACGCCATGCAATCCAAACAAGTACATAGGACTGAGCTCCAAGTTGAACAAAGAAATTACAGTAGGGTCCATTTGAGAAAGACGAAGGCGGAAATGGTTCACAATAGCCTCTCTTATTTATGTTGATGTGTATTGAAAATGAAAGAGAACGGCAAATGCATCAAATAGACAATCACCATTTTGGAAGTGGAAGTCCTTTAGCCGAAGAAAATGTTGTTTTGACAATGCAATGTCAATTTCTTCATGATCTCGATGGCCTGCTGCCAAGTCCTTTGAAAGGAAATTTGAAGGCTGCAAATCTCTTAGCATCTTTATCGCAAAAGAACTTGCAAAGGTGACATCTGCAAAAGTATTCTCCACGCACGCACTAGCGAAAAAAAACCGAGAGTTAGAGAAGGTTTTTGCAAAAGTAAAATTTTAAACTGGATATGGATCACATTAAGGAGAGCCTATGCCAAAGTAAGCAATTTCAAGAATGCAATAAAGCTAGCAAGATGCAAATTTGCATCCCTTCACATTTGCAATTTGAGTGAAGAGTAGTATTTGTAGGAACATAGAACAAGGAATGTTTCAACGGATGAGAAGGAAAATGGGAATTTGGTTAATGCACTATGTTAATTATGGTTACATAAAGAATTTTTTTTGTAATATAGCAATCTTGAAATATAGTTGCATATGCAATTAAGAACAAAAAAATAGCAAAATGAAAGAACATTTTCACATAATCAATGTACCTAACATGTTTGATACCAATGAAAGAGTACAATCAGTTGCATAGCACAACATAGATGAGAATATTATAAGTGCAACAGAAGAGCGAGATTTGGTCTAGCATAGCATCATTGTGCTTAGTGTTGAAATGTGGCAATGAAGGTTTTTTGCGTACTAGTTATGTAAACGACAGCATAATCGTTGGCAAGACTAGTTTGCATAGTTATTAGCGATGTATGGAATGATGTCAACTAGATTGAGAAACTTGACTTGTCAAATGCAAATCGCCATATTTCCACAACAGGAGGAATGAATAGACTTCTTGCAGAAATAAGAAGTTAGGAAAAAAGGATATCATAGGCATCGTCTGCTATGTCATATATAAATATGATTAAGACATTGAACATGTGTTTGGTGAAATGACGAAGGGAATATTTCAAGGTACATTGCCATGTGATTTGTTTTCATTATGGTAGCTATGAACTAGTAGACAAAGCTGGGGAAGAAAGTTTGCATCATTCTAGATAAGTATTGAAAGCATCCAAAAATTACATGATGCATATAAACATAAAAAGATATCAAATCATAAATTGATATTTTAAAGAGATACATTTCTTCCGAAACAGTGATTACATACTCGATATTTGAAATAGATGTCAAATCATGGATTCTAAGTCTATGGACATTGCTATGGTAGAAAATTTGAAGCAAATTGTTGATTTCAATTTAGTTTTAATCGATCTATCTATTTGTAGACAGGTGGCAAGTTTTTTGCAAGGTAAGTACCAAATACAACATGCAACGTTTGTTTTATAGCTAGTAGACTAAGTTAGCATATATTGCTGACCTTTGCAGAACATATGTTTTATATGTCAAGATCATAGTTTATTTTGGGGCAATTCTTGTGCTGATGATAGTTTGCAATACATGGGATTTCGAATTTCTAGATAAGTAGGTGGTGCAAATGAACAAAGTAGCATTTCATGCTATTGCAACACTATTTGCATTTGGAAGTCATTATCAAAGTTGGAAAATTAGAATTTGGACATGGCTAGGAAAGCAAAGCATTCAATGCTCACGCTATTGATGTTTCAAAGGCATACGAAAGCTACAAGCTTCTAAAAAAAGGATGGCTTATTTTCGTGGTATGCTAGAGAAGTACCAACTGACAAAGGATACTACTAATAACAATCTATTGAAACAATGGCTGCTCGTATGCATCGATGGAAGAGCCAAAGTGAATTGCGCTTCAAAATCAATAGAGGAAATTGTGTAAAAAAGACCAGTTTATTTTCCATGAACAAGAAAGCGGAAAAAGAATTGCATTGGGATATGAAGCAGGATCTTTTTATAGACAAAATGGTTGGTAGCAATGTTGTTACCTTTTTAACTTGTTCATAGTTTATTGCAATGTTTTCATTACTTGATATATGAAAGCTAAATTGTAAATCAAGCTATTGCGGAACCTAAAGTGTTGTTTTTTTGCTTCCAAGACGAAATAAATTTTGGCCTCAATGCCTATGTATGGAAGAATACAGATTTTATTGTAACATGGAAAAACTAAGAATCTATGAATACTGTATAAGTTGCTTGGTATAAGAACCATGACAACAGGTTTTTTTTTTCTCAATGTTCTAAATCCATGGCCACACCAAAGATGCAAATGAACGAGACAAAGAATGCAAACAGAGGTGCAAAGACACACAAGGAATATGGACATCAAAGAATGATCTAGGCATCAACTCTCAACCTAGCTAGGCCTCAGTATTTGTATGTAAACAAAGTTACAAACAGGATTGTTAAATCAAAGATCAAGCTGATTCAAAGCAAAATTGTTCTTTTGTTGACCAGATTTGAAGTTTTTGCAATATGACATAGGTAAAATCGATGTGCATTGCATCTATTTCCCTTTTCAAATGTTCTGGTTACATAATTGGTGTTACATGTTGAAATTTGAACTGGCATGGAGAACTGCTTTGTGGATTGCAGTTTTTTATTTGCTTGTAACACTGCAAAAGGGAGCAGCCTATGGCCTGTTAAGTTTTTTTTATTCAGTCTATTAGAGAATCGAAAGCAAAAAGAATTTCAGCAGAATATGAAATAGGATGTTTATGTAGGCAGGATGCATCGCATTGCTGTTGCTACCTTTTTAGGTTGTTGACAATGTTGTTTGCAATGTTTTGGTTATTTGATATATGAAAGCTAAATTTCAAACCGAAGGCATTGTTTCTATTGCAAGCAATATCGATGACTTGAAACAATATCAGTTAGGAATACCATATAGAATTGCTTGATATAAGAATCTAGACAACAATTTTTTTTTTTTTTTCGTCACCGTTCTAAATGCAATCCACACCACACAAACTATGTAAACACAGGAACAAGCAAACACAAGAGGCATGGACATGGAAAACCGATTTAAGCATAAACTGTTAGGCTAGGTAAACCTCAATATTCGTACTTAATCTTCGCCATAAACAATGTTGTTGCATGAACAGTAAAACTGATTCAAAGCAAAAGTGTTCTTCTTCTGAAGAGACCTCAAGTTCTTGCAAACTGAAATATATAGAATCGATGGACAGGCCATCTATTCTCCCACTCGAATGTTCTGACTATGCAATCTATGCTAGATGTTGAAGTTTCAACATGCATGGAGAAATTCTTCCTGAATTGCATCTGTTTGTATGGCTAAAATGTTGCAAATGGACAGGGCCTATGGCCTGCCCAGTTTTTTATTGAATTTATTGTAGAAGTGAAAGTGTTATTAGTTACTGAATCACTACCTCAAATGTTTTAAATTTAGCACATAAATAAAAAACAAAGCAGCTCAAGACTGGTTCAAGACGAAGGATTTGAAGATCGGTTCGATACCTTAATCTATGAAGGGCCATTAAAAATACAATATCCACGCTTTGTATTATGTATGGCTATGCTAACAGAAACAGGCCACAGTCGCTAGCCACATTTAAAATATAATTAAACAGGTATGTTGGCAATGACAACCGCCAGCCCATGGAGCATAGTTAAATAGTTTCTTCTTTTGCTAAAGTATTTGAAGACATTTTTTAAAATGGGAAAACTGAAATAGAAACTTGCAAACTGAAATGGCTATCAACATGTCCAAGGCGCTGCAATTTTGTATCGGTAAAAATATGCATCAGCTAACACAACTATTTTAAAATAACTAAACTTGCAACATCAAGTTCCAGAAGGGAAGGAAAGACAACAAGGAAAATAGGAGAAGCCGTGGTTGAAGCGTGTAAATGCATGCAACCGGCAAGGAGCCATCCCCCACAGCAATAACTTGTCTTTTCCTGAAACACAAGCACATCCAGGGAAGGAATCAAAGAAGCGTAGCACCAGAAAATGAAAATGAATAAGCCAATTTAGGAGCTTTAATTCTATTTTTAAAATTCTATTAACAGATTTAATATCCTGAAGGGGAACATTCTTCTTCATCTGCAACCAAATTTAGAAGATAAAGGATGAAAAAATTCCAAGCGACAATATGCGTAAACCAGTGAGGAAATTTATTTTCTAAAGGCATCAGAAGCCATAACATTTTCCAGCCAGTGAAGAAATCTACACCTTGAATCCACGAGGGCTAAAGCGACTAGAATTGACTTGCACCGCCAAAGTGTAAGAAAAGCCGACATGATCAATATATTAATTTTTTATTTCTAATTTTATATTATGTTAAAATGGCCAGAAAACTTGTTTCGGTGTTTTTGGGAACAGTGGAATCAGGTGCCAAGGGGTAGCTTTCAAAACGAATTGATGTCACCACACTGCAAAATGCAAGGAATCTAGCTTTAAGCATCAAAGAATAGAAAAAAGCGAGAGCAATAATTGTACACAGAATGACATCAAACTGCAAAAAAACTAATTGTATTTTTCTGAGATTAAGGAGATCTTCTCCACTATGTATTTTTCCCTGTCTTGTGACATTGGAGAAGGAGACGAATGTATTCTCTTCCTCCATCAATGTTTGGAGATCTGAATTGGGATGCTATCATTAAATCATTTTAAGGTCAAGCTCGGCTCTGAGAAAATGGCAAAAGCGGAGGCGAGTATCGCGGTCGGAGCTAATGGAGTCGCCATCGCCAAGATGACGAATGCAGGAGCCAATGCCTCGGGATCAACAGGCAAGGTCTTTAAATGAATACTAAAAACGAAATAAAAAAATCATAAACATGAGCCCAAGTTGGAATTCTTATGTATTTGAGGGTATCAATGACGAGCTAAAGATGTTTGTTTCCAGCATATTCTAGAGCTAAAAATCCTTGTTTTTGCAATATTAATTATGAAACATCCTGTTCTATTTTTGGTCAACTTTTAGCAAAAGCCAGGGTCAACCATCAAATTCACTCCAATCTTGTTTTCCATATAAACCCTAGTCCCCTGATTAGAAAACAAATTATTTGGTGTAAATTTCAATTTCGGTCAACCGCAAACACAAATAATGACATCCATAAAAACACTACGTCCAAGCAGAAAGTGAAAACAGAGTGTTCAAGCCCCAGTCAAGTTCTGCAAATTTCAATTTTGGTCAACTGCAAATGCAAATAATCACATTTATAAAAATACTAGGTCGAAGCAGAAAGTGAAAATAGAGTGTTCAAGCCCCAGTCAAGTTCTGCATTTTTTTTTTGCATTATGCACAGTATGGAAACAACACTATGTCACCAAGTTAATAAAACATTCGAGTCAACAGTCCACATATACAAAGAAAACAGAATCCATTACCAGTAAAACCCTATGGACATGGCATTCAACAGATTTGAATATGAAGAAACAGTAGGATGAAGCCGAAGAGCACCTGTCCAATGCAAAATAGCAAAATGCAGGAACACAGAAATAGTCAGAGAGCACCTATCCAAACAACGCGAGGGTCAAGCTGCAAAACCCAAACGTCGCTGTGCTTCGAAGCGCTACGTCGGACGGAAAGCACCTGTCCAACCACCGTCAGGATATAGCCACAAAACCTAGAAGCCGGTCTGCTTCGGGGAAAAATGTCGACTGCAGCAAGTTGCAAATCAGAAAAGGCACTCGAAACCAGAGGAAAAACACAAAAGCAATAGTCACCAATGCTTGCAAAAAAATCTATACAAGCTCTTGAAACTGCCGACGGAAAATGAAACCAGCAACAAACGCGAAATCCCACCACAGCAATAAAAGGAGGGTCTGAAACCATCGTGCGGCAATAAATGATGAACAGGACAGTATAGTAGGTGCCAATAAAACCCTTTGCAGGAAAAAACCATCTACAGAATTCAAAAAGCTACACAAAGTCAAAGGTCCATGCATAAAAAAACTTCAACCATTTAATGAATGGGTTTGATATGTTAATCCAGAATAGACACCTGAGTTTCTCGACCCTGCCACCTGTCTTGGATTAAAACCAACACACTTACCGAGAGCTGCATTAAACACCAGCCACCACACCAGATCGATATTAGATTCGAGCCATGCCACAATATAGAGATCAGAAACCATCAATTGGATTGCCCTCCATCTCACCACCTAATAGGACACCAAATGACAGCGCCCATATCACATTAAACCCCCCGATCCGCAGGCACCATTAAAACACTCCATCAACCGCAGGCAAAAAACATCTGAACAATTTGAAAAGCTTCACAAAGCCAAAGGTCCATGCATCAACAAAAAGCTCCACCCATTCAATGAACAGATTTAATGAACGATGGACGCCTAACTGCCACCCGTCTTGGAATGCAACCTACACACTTGCCGATAGCTGCATTAAACACCAGCACGACGAGATAGATCGATCTTAGATTCGTGCCATGCCACAACACAAAGATCAGACCACCTGGAAGGACACCAAATGCCAGTGCTGACAGGACATCAAACCCCCCCGATCCGCGACCCCGGTCTGCTGACGCAAGAGCGCCGCCGCATCCTGGGGCACAAAACCCCAGGATGACGTAACCGTGGAAATGACCAATAGCAACACAGATAAAACAATCAATTTTGAAAAAAAACTTTAATACGAAAAAAAACCATGGATCAAAACTTTATAAACGGGCTCCATGCCCTCCTCCTGCACCAACTAATGCCCCCGACCGAAAAAAATATGTCGGGGACATAACAATCAAAACTCATTAATGGAACATCATAACTCATCATTATCATGGCATATCAAAAGTTCCTTAAAAAGCACATAAAACGGTGTTGTGAATATTATGTTACCTGCAAATACTCTGAAAATGATTCATTACCTCGACAGGATTCTGTAAATTTCCAAAAATGCTTCATTACCTTGACGGGATTCTATAAATTCTCGGCATGCCAGATCAGTTATACTAAACAGATCATTTATACTAAACGGAAGCTCCAACAGCTCCAACAGGCCATTGGAACCATTGGCAGAAGCATAATCACTCCACGACCAAAATTTCTCTTCAAATTCAGCAATTCATGGATATCAGGAAAGGCCTCTCCAAGAATCACAGCATTTGATGATTGCCTTGATATTTTTGTGAATGACACCATTTGAGAGCACACCCACGAATTCGCAGGTACGAAGGAAATCCTCAACCTCCAAGGAGGATAAGCCACACAACAAGGAGGAGACTCATAGATTCAGTGTGCATCAAATCATAGACATAGTGTATGACCTGCCCAGAAAAAAAATACATGAAACTAACAACGGTGTCAAATGACCCTTTAAAGTATCCAATTTTAATTTAAAAACACTACAGGAAAACTAACTCAGAGCATTGAAGAAACAATTGGTGGTGTTATTCATGAATTTTACTCAAAATGAAGTGTTATTTCGATGTGAGGAAAGCTTTACATGTTCCCGATTATCATTCTTTTAGTGTCAGCAAGAGAATTTATTAACGGAAACTGCATAAATTTCCTAAACTAACGTTACCTGCAAATAGTCCGCTTCATTACCTCGACCGGATTCTGTAAATTTTCGGCATGCCAGATCAGTTATGCTAAACAAAAGCTTTGACAGGCCATTGGAATTGGCTGAGCTTAACCAGCATGTACATTCATGCTGATTAAGCCACCTGGCTATGGGACCCACTACCTTCCTTACCCGTCGCCTGAGATCCTGTTGCTGAGTCTTTGATTTCCGGTTGCACAGATCGCCCTACAGGTTCAGCTCAGTTCGAACTTCAACATTAAAAGCTCTGTCAGGCCATTCTACCATACGCATCCATCATTGCTATGTCGCGACATGACTCCCATCCATATCATCAGTTGATCTGCCCAACATGGCCATGGACTCCAGATGCCCCGGCCACCGTACTAATCATTGATTCCGGCAAACGATCCTCCTTCATGCAGCAATCTTGTTATAAATTTGAATTTTATAATATGCGGGAAATTTAAATTTGAATATCCCTCTCA